>CM057449.1:1837632500-1838832500 GCA_016271365.2 Neoceratodus forsteri
TTCTTTGCCCACCCTCCACAGTGCAAAACACTGATGGAGATGCCTTCTCTCCCTTTCCCCTGATCCACAAGGTGTTTGTCAAGGTGCGGATCGACAAGGCACTGATGATCCTGGTAGCCCCGGATTGGCAGCACCAGTTCTGGTACCCAGATCTCCTCAGCCTCAGCAGCAGGTCTCTGTGGTGCTTGCCTCCATGCCCAGACCTGCTAAGTTGCCACCATGGGAAGATCTTGCACCTGGACCTTCAATCCCTCACACCTGACAGCCTGGTTCCTGAGCTGCTAGAGTTCCAGGCTTTGGGTCTCTTGACAAGGTCCTTCTTGTTGTAGAAGCTTCTTGAAAGAGTCGACCGCCAGTGCTATGCCTTCAAATATAAATGCTTTTCCAGTTGGTGCCAGGGAAGGGAGCTAGACCCCCTGCCCTGCCCCATGGCTAGCATCCTGGACTACCTGTGGTCCCTTTCTCAGTTGGGCCTGAGGTCAATGACCCTCAAGGTGCACCTGGTTGCCATCTCTGTATACCGGGCACGGGCTAGTATGCCAACAGTGGTGCAGGAAAAGGTGGTTAGGTGCTTCTTCAAAGGCCTTGACTACCTGTTTCTCCCCCCCCATGCGTGAACCACCACTACCTTGGGACTTGTTGCTGATACTGCCAATGCTCATTGGCAAGCCATTCGAACCAGTGCACAGGTGTAACATCTCCCACCTGACGTTTAAGACCACCTTCTTGGTGGCTGTCACCTCCACCAGAAGGATTGGTGAGTCCAGGCGCTCTTGGTGAAGTCTCCTTACTTGGTGTTCCACAGGGAGAAGGTTGTCCTCATCCCCAATCCACATTTCCTTCCAAAGGTTATCTCAGAGTTTCACCTTAACCAGGTAATTGACCTCCCAGTGTACTTTACCAGTCCAACCACAGAGGCTGAGCACAAGCTCCACACGTTGGAGTGCTCGCTTATTATACGGAGTGCACAGCAGGAGTTCAGGGAGAGGTTCACCAGCTCTTTGTCACGTACATTGAAACCACACCTGGTAGACTGGCAGCTAAGTGAACAGCTGGCAATTGAATTGTCTACTGCATCGACCTCTGTTGTAGGTTGGCTGGTAGAGAGCCTCTTGTTAGGCTAAGGGCTCATTCCACCAGACATACCACTGCCTCAATGACTGATTCCAGGGACGCTATAGTCCAAGAGATCTGCAGGGTGGCTACCTGGAAGTCAGCATGCACCTTCATCTCCCATTCCCTCTTCCATCTCCCACTGACCTTGAATCACGCCAGGATGCTGGTTTTGGAGCTTCTGTTGTCCACTCCCTGTTCCCTAAGTAGGGATGTGCACCTTGTCCCCTCCTCCTGGAGAAGTGCTAGTAGTCTGCCAAAGTGTGGCTAAGTGCACCATATCCAGATCACTAGAAATGAGGGTTACTTACCTGTAACCATAGTTCTAGGAGTGGTATATGATGCGCATCCACATGACCCACCTGACCTCCCCTAGCAAGTTGCACATGGGTCTCTGCTTCCAACGTGCAAGATCTGACATCACAGGGCAGAGCAGAGGAGAATACCAACAAGGTGCGTGGGAAAAGCTTAGCCTGAAGATGTTGCAGCTGAACTTAAAGGAAAAGGAAAACTGCCAAAGTGTGGATATGCACTATACACCACCCTAGAACTACGTAACAGGTGAGTATCTCTCATTTCAGAAGCAGACTCGGTGCTCATAGTAGGTGGCCATTGTTGGGTGAAGGTGCAGTTTGGGGAGGGGTGTCTTCAAACAACATGAAGTCTTGCTATATTATGACATATGCAGTATAACCCCAGGTTAGAACTGCTCCGGAGGTGAAAGAGTTAACTTCCATGCAGGGCATGGAATCTTGAGCGCGAGCTCGGTTAAACACTCTTGTCTGTTGAAGCTCAAACTTAAACTGTCAGATTCTTTACTCCGCCTCACTGAACAGTCGCTCCGGAGATTCCTCCTGCTGCTCGGTTTGTTTGTCGGTTTTAAAGTGTAATTTCGGTTTATTTTATCGAAATTTAACCGCAATCGCCGGTTCAAGCTCTGTCTGTGGTATTGTAAGTAGTTAGATAGGCTTATTTATTAATTTTTATTCTGTGTGGAATTTGCAAATGTCTTTTTCGTTCGGGTTTGAACCATCAGAGGGGTTAAAAATTACTTTCTAGCCCTTTAGAGTGTGTGTTCCAGTTCTTATCGTTCTAAAAAACAGATTTTATTACGGTTTTTTCCATCGACCCGTGACACGGTGTTGGGAACCGATAAGAGAGTCTTGCTTGGTGGATTGCCAGTAACGGGCAAGTTTGGTTAGGCTGGCACTATGTCTGGAGAAACCCAAAGAAAACCAGACCCACTGGGTTTCAGCACTGTGGCCTCTGTGGGGAAGCCTTTGCCAAGGCTGACCCACACACCATTTGTGTATATTGTCTGGGGTTTGACCACCTCAATGCAGACTGCCAGATTTGTCAGAATTTTCCTGCTGCCACCGTGGAAAAAAGAGTTGGTAGGCTCAGGGAAAGGGAGGCCAAAAAGTCCGCTGACCCTGATATTAGCCCGGTTCGGTTCCAGCCGACCTGGAGGGAGTGCCCTCTCTGACCAGGCGATGCTTCCTCGGTAACGGAAGAACCAGCTCTGAGGAGCCGGTTCCAACTAAAAGGGCTAAGAAGGTCAGCTAGTTTGGGGCCAAAAGTTCTTTCTCCAACCGCTGAGGAAATAGCCAAAGCTATCCAAATTGTCCAGTCTCTTCCCAGTTCCATCCGAACCGGCACCATTGGGCAAGCGCCTGTCTGGTCGGTTCCTGGTTCAAGATTATGATTTTGAAGATTTTTATGAACCAGAGGGAGGAGGAGGGGTACGAGGAGAGTGAGGTGATTTTGACAGTCTGGATGTGCCCATTGAACCGACATCTCTCCAGACAGACCTCAGGAGTATCCTCCCAGGCTATCTGAGTCCCTTCTCATTTTTGTTTTACAAGAAAGTTGTTGACACTCTGCAAGTCCCTGTTGAGGAAGCTGTTGATGATCAAGAAGAGCCTGATTTTGTGGAGATGATGGATATTCCAGAGTCTAGGGAGACTGTCTATTCCCTTGCATAAATCTTTTAGGAAACAGACAGTAAAAATTTGAAAACTCGCTATTCTATCCTCCTGTGGATAAAAAGGATGGATAAGAGGTATGCTTTATCAGGCCCTGATACAGAGTTCCTTTCTCAGCAGTGCAGCCATGTGGGGTAGTGCAGGCTGCAGCCATGACAAGGCTAATATTCCTCTAGTCTCTCACCTCCTGAAAAGGATTCCAGGAGGATGGATGCTATGGCAAAGAAACAGTACATGGCAGCATCTTTGGGACTCAGACAGGCAAATTATATGGCTTACACAGCTAGTTACCAGAAATCCAGGTGGGATACTGTCCTGGCCCTATCAAAATAGGCAGCTGAACAGCTTGCCAGGGAGTTGGAGCAGGTGGCTGCGGACGGGATTGAGGCATCCAAGGTGCAATTTCATGCTGCTGTAGACTCTAATGATGTTTCATCTAGAGTTATGGCTACATCTGTGTCTCTTCGCAGAATGGCCTGGCTCAGATGTACTGCCCTGTCACAGGATAATGCAGTCTAAGGCTATGGATTTTCCTGTTGTGGGAAATTCTCTGGGAGCAGACAGAGAATTATATGAAGAAATGGATGAGTATAGGACATCCTATAGGAGTGCACAGGCCAAAGAAAGGCAAGTCACTCCTCAAAGGCAGCATGTCAGGGGCAGGGCAGGCCTTTCCTAGGCCGCTTTACCAAGCCCAGGCCTCCTCTTCTGCTTATGCCCAGAGGGGTTCTTTAGAGGAAGGCAGAAGGGGCTCTAGTAAGCCTGCTTCTACCCTCAACCCAAAGCTCCCTGCAAAACAGGCTCCTGATGTGTAGCCAGGGCCGATTCTCCCTCTACCCTAGGGGGCAGGCTGGCTTACTTTGTCCAGGACTGGAAGTCTTTAATGTCAGACAAATGGGTCCTGGAAGTAGAAGCCAGGGACTGGTTCTCAGCTTCAAAAATTTCCAAGATGAGAGCCAGATCTTTTCCACCTGCAAACCCATCAGAGGCACTTGTCCTGGAAGCAGAAGTTTCTGCCTCCTGCTATGCGAGCGGAAAGGGTTCTGTCCATACACCAGGGCAAAGGTTAACCCAGGTACTTCTTACCCCCAAAAAGACAGGAGAATGGAGCTCATTCTGGATCTCATGGTATCTAAACAAGCACCTTTTAAACCAAAGTTCAAAATGGTGACCCTGGGATTATTTTACCTCTCTAAGGCCAGGGACTGGCTAGCTCCTGGACCTCAAGGATGCCTACTTCCATGTTCTCATCAGAAGCTCCCATCGAAAGTACCTCAGATTCGAACTGCCCTCAGGCCATTACCAGTTCAGAGCAATGCCCTTCGCCTCACCTCGGTCCCAAGGGTGTTCACAAATGCCTGGCAGTAGCAGTTGCTCATTTAAGAAGGCAAAAGATTGCCATCTTTCCTTATCTGGACGACTGGCTAATTGTAGGTGCTCCAGAACAGGTCAGACTACATTTACAAGTAACCCAGCAGCTGATTACATCTCTAGGTTTCCTTCTCAATCTTCCAAAGTCAGTTCTGGAGCCTGTTCAGCTTCTCACCTTCATAG
This sequence comes from Neoceratodus forsteri, assembly GCA_016271365.2. Classification (NCBI taxonomy): domain Eukaryota; kingdom Metazoa; phylum Chordata; order Ceratodontiformes; family Ceratodontidae; genus Neoceratodus; species Neoceratodus forsteri. The sequence continues at coordinate 1,837,637,153 of CM057449.1, forward strand.
GCGCAGAACTGAACATAAAAGAAGCCAGAGCCTTCCTTCCTCTGGAGAGAGAGCAAGGACCCTGGTGTCTCTGGCCTCCTCTTTCACCCTGCAGGTCTCTCGACCAGCAAGGCATTTCCTACAGCACCTGAGGCACATGGCTGCTTCTACAGCAGTAGTGCAGGGAGCGAGATTTCAGATGAGGGACATTCAGTTCCATTTGAGAGCCTTTTGGTCTCAAGGGACGGATCCCCTAACCAGATTGATTCCAGTGACTCGAACCCTGATCCAGGCCCTTCAGTGGTGGCAGGATCAGAACAATCTAGACAGGGGTCTCCTTCACCCCCAGTCTCATTCCTTGACCCTTACTACAGATGCATCCCTCCTGGGGTGGGAGCTTACATGTGGCTCTTTTCCACCCAAGGGCTGTGGTCCCTCAAAACTTCCTGCTCCACATCAATTTGCTGGAGCTCAGAGCAGTTTTTCTAGCACTTCAGGTCTCTCCATCTGTCCAGGGAACAAGGTAGTTCAGGTCAGAACAGACAATACCACTACAATGTGGTACATCAACAGGCAGGGGCACTCGTCTACGGCCTGTGCAATCGAAGCAATGAAGTTGTGGTCTCTGGCTTACTCTCTGAACGCCTTCCTTACGGCAGTTCACCTCCCAGGCAAGGACAATTGTCCTAGCGGATGCTCTCATAGGATTTCCTAGGGCCATCACTTAATGGGCACTGGATCCCCTGGTACTGGAGGTAATATTTGCCAGATGGGGCACTCCACAAATAGATCTCTTTGCAGCCCCAGACAATCACCAATCTTCCCCTTTTTGCTGCAGGCCCCAAGTGTTGGGCCAGTCCTCTGATGCTTCCTTCTCAGTTGGGAAGGAAGTTCATGCTTTCCTTCCCTCTCTTTCTTTGTGCTAGTCAGAATCAGATCTCAATCCTGCAAGATGATCCTGATTGCTCCAGATTGGGCTTGGCAGCCCTGGTACCCACTCCTCATGTCCTGACAGTCCACCCTCCCTATGGCTCTCTCCCAGGAATCACAACCTGTTAACCTGTGCCCAGGGGAGAGTTTGGTATCCTAACTCAAATATCCTCAATCTCAAGGCTTGGCTCTTGAAGAGTTAGAGTTTGCTGATCTACACCTTTCTCAAGGTGTATTGATATCTTGAAGGCTTCTAGGAAGCCTTCCACCAGGGCTACCTATAATTCCAAATGGAAATGTTTTTCCATATGGTGCTCTGGAAGCATATTTCCCCAGAATCTGCTGATCTACCCACAGTCCTGGATTATATGGTCCATTTTAAATACTTTGGGGCTGAGACCAGCTACCCTGAAAGTGCATCTTGGCAGCTGTGTCTGCTTTTCTTTTTCAGCAGGTAAGTCCTCTTCTTTTCAGCTCATCCTGTATTCTCCAAGTTTTTTAAAGGTTGTTTCACCAACCCTCCATTCAGGGATCCTGCCCTGCCTGGGATCTTAATGTTTGCATTGCTCAGCTTATGCAACCCCCTTTGAGCCTTTGTCTTCAGCAGAGCTTAAGTACTTGACTTGGAAGACTGTGTTTCTGGTAGCCATCATTTCCTGCCAGGCGCATAAGTGAGTTACAGGCTTGTCAGTGGAGCCTGATTTTATCTCCTTTCATAGGGATAAGGTGGTCCTCAGGACTAACAGGAAGTTTTTGCCTAAGGTGGTTTCAGATTTCCACCTTAATCAATCTATGTCTCTTCCAGTGTACTTCACTGACCATTCCTCCTCTGGGAGAGGAGCTGCACAGCTTAGATGTAAGAGAGCCCTTAGTTATTACATAGAACGTACTCAAGGGTCACAGGTTTGACTCCCTCCAATTGTTCCTCACTATGGTGAGGTTGGTAAAGGAAACCTGCCATTAAAAGATCCATTGCCAGGTGGATTGTCTCTTGTATCCAATTTGTTATGAAAATCTGGGAGGTTCCTCCCTCAGGCCTGAGGGCTCACTTACCAGAGGTACAGCTGCTTTCCTGGCTGCTGCCAGGGACTTATCCCTATTCTAGAGATATGTCAAGCAGCTACCTGGAAGACAGTTCACACTTTTACCAAGCATTACTCCCTGGACATCCAGGCTAGGAGTGATGCTCGGTTTGGCACAGCTGTGCTTCAGAGCCTATTTCTAAGTAGGTTCTGTCCCTCCTCCATGGAGGTACTGCTGTGTAGTCTGCATATGTCATAATATAGCAAGATTTCATGTTGTTCAGTTGTATTACTCACCTTAGTAATGTTGTTTCTTCAATGGAGTCTTGCTATATTATGACCTCCCCAGCCTGTCCTCTCAGAACCTCATTTAGGATATGATATGGTTCATCCACACTATTGCAGTATCCTGTCGTTAAATCTTGGCGGAAGGTCTCTGCTGTTCCTCCCACCCACCGTGTAACCTCGGCCCGCCCATGCCAGATCTTCCTTCCCTGGAAGCTCAGGTTCCTCCTTAACGCTTCGTGCTTGGACTGGTTCCTATTTCTCCGCTTATGGATTTAAAATAATATTTTGGAAAAAGACTCTGGTCTTCATCCTCGCGCTGCGGTGGATAAATCGACCCGGATTGAGATGCCCATGCGGGCAGAAGATGTCTCGGACGATCCACACCCATGTGGTGTTACTGCTTAGCCTTGAGCACGACCCGCAGGCTTGCACCTGTGCTCATCTTCGGCTCACGCCTCAAGACCGTTTGCCTGATTGTAACTGGGCCCCGAGAAGGCTTCTCCTGGTGTTCAAGAGGCCCGTTATGGTCCGCCTGGCGGCGGGTTTCGGGGATCAGCCGAGGATGGTCGCCTCAAGAGGAGGCGCGCGGGGTCAGATCTTTCTCGGTCGGCGCATTTATCCTGCCTTCTGGGTTCTTCCTCACGGCTTCCTTTAAGGAGCTTTGTCTGTCCCTTCCACTAAAGGAGAAGGGCTCGCGCCTGCTGGACCTTTTTCTCGGTCCAAAAAGAGGGACAAGGTAATCCCTCCGTCGGCGGCTCTTGGGAGCGGGAAAGGTCCTCTCCGGCCGCCGACCGTCCGGCTTGATCAAACCGCTCGGCACGGCTTCGGCACTGGCCTCCACGGTGTCCCCGTCAGGTCAGTTGACCGAGACTCCACTGATGAAGTCGGGTTTCTGCCGACCCATTAGACCGGCTGTCGCTTTTAGCAGCCGAGATTCCTCTCTCCCCGGTTCCCCCGGGAGGAGTTGAGGATCCCGTGGGCTCGCCTGTGCCTCCGGTTCCGGGCCTCGGATGGACCTTCCGAGCGGAGGGAGTGTCGGTTTCCGCCGACACCTCCCTGCACCGACCCCGGAAATTCCGGGACTCTCGGTCTCGGTCTGACCTCTTTCGGCGTCCAGCCGCTCCCACCGGGCCATAGGCGTCTCGGTCTCGCACTGTAAGCGGCGTCGACGCCGTCCCCTCGCCTCCTCCTCGGATGAGGGGAGGCTTGGGCGAATTACGCGACGGTACGAGGACCTTATGTTGCAACAGCTCCTCCTGGTCGAATGTTTCGACTCCGCGCCTTTCCCCGGCCATTATGGTTGTCACCGAACGGCTTTATCACAACCCCTCGACTTGCCCGAGGAGCCTATGTTACACCAGGCCGGTTGTTCGCCAAAACCAGTTGCTCCACTCGACGCGGTGGAACCTCCGCCTCCACAGCCACACCACTGGGGCTCCGACCAATGATTCTCGGTCGGCTAAGGGTTTACCCATCTGGTTGTCAGTTACCCCACTCCCGACCGACCTCGCAGGTGAAGGGTGGTTCAGGCTAGAGGCAGCTCTTCCGAGGACTCTTCCGAGTCCCAAGATGATTCCTCCTTCTTCTCCAAGCGACTGGACTTTGAGTCTTCAGGAGGGTCAGCCAATGGACGATAGCCCGTCGTCCTTCCTAGGACTGCTCGGCTCATCTCGGAGTCTGCCGGATGGAGCTCTAACCTCGCTTCCAAACGGGCCAGGTATCCCCTCACGGAGATTCTGGACCGAGGGATTCTCCGGACGGAGGCCTTCCAGTGGCCGAGGCCATAGTGGGTCCAGCACTGGAACTTGCAGCGCCCTGCTTCCTGCCCTGCGCCGGCCAGGATGGCCCAGGAAGTATGCGGTCCCTCGGGTTCCTTGTCCGGTTTTGGAACACCCTCTGCTGAGGGGTTGAGTTACCGACAGGCTCAGGCGCCGGCTGCAACGCCAGGATGTGGACAAACCCTCCTGACAAGGAGAGTCCAAGAAATTGGACTACATGTCGGGCTTTGCAAGTCTACGCTAGCGTTCTCCTGCTGCCTTAAGGTCAGGCCAGTTCGGCCGTCCTCATGGCACATTTTTCTCATGTCCTGTTGGGCTCCCTGGATGAGGTCATCCTCATCTCCTCCCGATCTGCAGACTACGGTTAGCAGGTTGGACCAGGGCAGGGCAGTGGCCAAACAGCAGCTCCAGACTGCTTTGGATGTAGGGGACTCATGTGCCAGATGCTAGGTGGCTGTCGCAGTGGCGCTGCGGCCGGGCTTGGCTGAGGATATCCACCTTTACTCGGATACCTGGGACAAGTTGGCGGATGTTCCCTTTTGGGGACTGACTCTTCGGCCCTGGGGTGGAAGGTCACCTGCAGAGGATCGAGAAGTCCAATGCCACCTGGACTCGGTCTCTTCCGCTCAGAAGGACAAAGGCACGAAACCACAGCCTAAGCCCTTTCGTCCTTCTGTGCCCCGCGCGCCTTGCCCAGCACGCCAGGGCCAGCAGGCTCGGCCTTGGCATCCCAAACCCAAGCCGTCGGCTTCCTCTAACAGGAGGCAGGGAGGAAAGGGCCCAGGAGGTCCCTCGGCGGTCCCTCCTCCAAGCCTGCCCAGAGTGACGAGGCTGGTGTCACTTCATCCCCCACGTCACCTTACCCCTAGGTCCCCCACGTGGAGAGGCAGCTCCGGCCCACTTCCGTTCCGCCTGGTCCGCTGTTACCACGGACAGGTGGGTCTTGGAGGTGGTGGGAAGGAGGCCTGCCTCTGGAATTCCAGCAGGCACCACCCTTCAGAGCCGTCGCCTCGGGGGCTTCGGATCCCCAGCCTCACTGGTGGCAGTTTGTTGATTATCGCTCTCCTCCTCCAGAAGGAGGTGGTAAGAGAGGTGGTGGACCCTCTTTCAGACCCAGGGTTTGTGTCCAGGTACTTCCTGGTTCGAGACGGACGGGCTGGCGCCCCATTCTCCCGACTCCACACGACCTAAACAAGTTCCTAAGGTCTCGAACCTTCCAGGATGGTCACCTGCTCAGATAATACCATCCTTGGACGCGGGCGTGGTGGTCTCTGCTCTCTGGACTTGCAGCGCTGGCTTTTCCGTCTATCGTCTGCCTCACCAGAGATTCCTTCTGCTTCCGAGCGGAAGGATCTCTCTCTCGAGTTCCAAGCCATGCCCTTCGGCTTGTCTCCAGCTCCCAGGGTCTTCACCAAATGCATGGCAGTGGTGACAGCATTCCCTGCGTGGCCTTGGGGTCGGGTGTACCTTACCTGGACGACTGGCTGATAGCAGCTCCCTCAGGAAGGAGGCAGGAGTGGTCCAGAGATCTGGCCCTCCAGGTCTGCTCTCAACTGGGCCTCCTTATCAACGAGGCCAAGTCGAACTCGAGCCGAAGCAGGTGATTTTATTCATGGGCGCAGCTCGACTCTCTTGAGCCAGGCGCTGCCCCGGCGGACAGGCCGAGGTTCTTTCCTCCTTTGCCCGATCATTTCTGGTTGGGCAATTCAGCCCTGCCGGGACTTCCTCGCCTCCTGGGTCTCATGGTGGCCTGTACCAGCGTGGTCCGTTGGGCCGCTGGAACATCGTCCCCTTCAGTGGGGACTGGCCACCAGTGGTCACAACGGCACAAGATCCCTTGACCAGCTTGTAGTCGGTTGTTACAGGGATGTGGACGCTCTCCAGTGGTGGACCGGTTCAGATCATTTGCAGGGAGGGCATCCGATTCGTCCGCCCGAGGCAGCGGTCTCTCTGTGGGAACGATGCCTCTCTGATGGGTTGGGGTGCCCATCTGGGGAACACCGGGCTCATGGCCTCTTGGTCCCCGCGGAGTCGATGCCATCATCAACCTGTTGGAGCTCCGGCGGTCCGCCTAGCTCACCGCCTTTGCTCCGTTCCTCCGGGGTCAAGTGGTCCGAGTCCAGACGGACAATACCACGACCATGTACTATCTAAACCGCCAGGGCGGGACGCCCATGCTTCTATGCAAGGAAGCTCTCGCTTTGGTCACTGTGTGCGCAGCCTGGAGGCGGATCTCCTGGCCATTCACGTGGCAGGAGCCTCCAACACCCTGGCCGATGCCCTGGGCGGATAGGGGCTGCATCCCACGAGTGGTCTCTCTGCGGAGGTAGTACAGCATCTGTTCTCCCTTTGGGGCACACCTCAGGTGGACCTGTTTGCTCCATGGAGACGCGGGCTGAGTCTGTTTCATGCTCGCCCCCCTCAGCAGGGCTCGCTGCAGGGGGATGCCTTCTCGAGGCAATGGACCCCGGGCCTCTTTTACGCCTTTCCCCCATTTCCCTTGATCCACAAGGTGCTTCTCAAGGCGAGGAGGGACAAGGCGCAGGTGATTCTGATAGCCCCAGACTGGCCTCGCCGGTTCTGGTACCCAGATCTCCTCAGTCTCAGCTCCAGGACTCCGCGGCAGCTTCCAGCTCGCGGCCCGGACCTGCTCAGTCAAGGGAAGGTGTTCCATCCGGACCTTCAATCCCTGCACCTGACGCCTGGTTCCTGGAGCTGCTAGGGTTCCAGGCTTTGGGTCTTTCAGCCGAGGTCCTCAATGTAGTTGAGGCGTCCGTAGAGTCGACCAGAAAATGCTATGCCTTCAAATGGAAAAGGTTTTCCATTTGGTGTCAGGGCAAGGGCTTGGACCCTTCCTCCTGTTCCTTGGCAAGCATCTTGGACTATTTATGGTCCTTTCTAGTCAAGGGCTTAGGAGTCGCGCCCCTAAGGGTGCACCTGGCAGCCATCTCTGCTTGCAGTAGCTGGGCGAGAAGCAGTAGTGGCAAGCTTGAGGAGAAGGTGGTCTAAGGCGCTTTTCAAAGGCCTTGATCACATTTCCTCCAGTGCGGGAACCCCACCTCCGTGATCTACTGCTGGTACTGGCAAAGCTCATGGGCAAGCTTTTGTCAACCTATGCACAGGTGTGCTCTCTCTCACCTGTCGTGGAAGACCGCCTTCTTGGTGGCTATCATCAGCCAGAAGGATGGGAGAGCTCCAGGCGCTTCCATCGAGCTCTCCTTACCTGGTCTTCCACAGGACAAGGTTGTCCTGTGCCCCCACCCGAAATTCCTTCCTAAGGTGGTGTCGAGTTTCACCCAACCAGGTGTTGACCTGCCGGTGTTCTACCCCAATCACACCACGGAGGCTAATATAGGCTCCATACTCTGGACCTAGAAGGCGCAAGCATTATAAGGAGCGCAGCTGAAATTCGGGAGAGGTTCGCCAGCTGTTTGTCACCTACGCTGAAGCCGCATCTGGCAGACCTGCAGCCAAGCGAGACGATAAGCAGGTGGGTAACCTCCTGCATAGATCTCTCCTGCTATAAGTTGGCGGGCATGGAGCCTCCCAGAGGGATAAGAGCTCATTCTACCACGCCATACTGCTGCAACGGTGGCTGCTTCCAGGACGCCCCTATCCAGGAAATCTGCAGGGCTGCTACCTGGAAGTCAGCAAACACCTTCATTACCCACTACCACATCGACCTTGAGTCACGCCGGGATGCTGGTTTTGGGGCCTCGGTTCTCAGTCTCTCTTTCCCAAGTAAGTATATGGGGTTGTCGTCTTGCCTCCCTCCTCCCGGAGAACTGCTAGGAGTCTGCCAATGAGTGTGGATGAACAACATATCCATGTCCCTAGAAATACAGGTTACTCACCTGTAACAGGAGTTCTAGGAATGGTATATGTTGTTCATCCACACTACCCAATTCATCTTCCCGGGCTTCTCGGACAAGACAACCTGAGCTCCAGCGGCCAGATCTGGGCCATGGGGCGGAGCTGAGTTATACCACCCGGTGGGTGGGAGGAGCAAGCTTGAAGACCTTCCGCAAGATTTAAAGCGGCAAGGATACTGCCAATGAGTGTGGATGAACAACATATACCATTCCTAGAACTCCTGTTACAGGTGAGTAACTGTATTTTTGGGATGTGGGTGGGCAGTGCAATGTTGGCACTTCTTTGATGCCCACTTTATTTCACCCTTCTAGGGTGCTTAGGTGTTATGCTTGAATTTTTCCTTCTTGAATCCCCCGACTTGAGTCTTTGCTTTGGGATCAAGAACAAAAAGGTATTTTTGTAGTTAGTAGCCAGTGGCTAGTGTAGGTTTACGGCTTCCACACAGAACCTTAGTGAGTTTTTGCTCGTAAAGATCTGACAGTTTAAGTTTGAGCTTCAATAGACAGAGTGTTTAACCAAGCTCGCGCTCAAGATTCCATGCCCTGCATGAAGTTAACTCTTTCACCTCCGGAGCAGGTCTAACCTGGGGTTATATCTGCATATGTCATAATATAGCAAGACTCCATTAGAAGAAACAACATTACTAAGGTGAGTAATTTTTTCTTCAAACAACATGAAGTCTTGCTATATTATGACAATGTGATTTGTCCCACCATTAGAACTGCTCCGGAGGTGAAAGAGTTAACTCCCATTCTAAGAATGGAACTTGGAGCGCGAGCTCGGTTAGAGAAGCTCTGTCTGGGTTATTTCAAACCCAAACTGTCAGATTCTTTACTCCGCCTCACTGAACAGTCGCACCGGAGATTTCTCCTACTGCTCGGTTCATTTCTCGGTTTAAACAGTGTTTTCTCGGTTCAAATCAACCGAGAATATTATTATTTTAACCGCAAAACCGATCGGTTCAAGCTCTGTCTGTGGTATCGTAAGTAATTACAGTTTATTTTCTGTGTGGAACTTGTAAATGTTATCGCTCGGTTTTGAACCGATCAGCTTGTTTTAAAACTTGAAATTGAAGGTTTTAGAGTGCGTTCCTGGTTCTTATCGGTTCTAAAAAAAACGGATTTCATTACGTTTTTTCCAAGACTCCGTGACACGTTAGAACCGATAAGGGTGTTCAGTTCTTGGTACTGCCGCTTAAAAGGGCAAGTTTTGTTAGCTGGCATTATGTCTGAGAAACCCAAAAGAAAAACCGGGCCCATTGGTTTCAACACTGTGATGTCTGTGGGGAAGTCTTTGCCAAGGCTGACCCACACCACATGTATATTGTCTGGGGTTTGACCACCTCAATTCAGACTGCCAGATTTGTAAAATTTCTCTGCAGCCACCCTGGATAAGAGAGTTGGCAGGCTCAGGGAACGAGAGGCCAAAAGTCCGCTGACCCGATGGCCAGCCCGGTTTGGTGCCAACCGAATCGGAGGGAGTGCGAGACTTCCTCGGCCAAACATAAAGCTGGCTCGGAGGGGCCAGTTCCAGTAAAGAAAGCAAGAAAATCAGCAGGTGTGGAGCCCAAAATTCCTTCTCCAACTGCTGCAGAGATAGCAAGAGCTATTCAGATTGTCCAGTCACTTTCTCCGGTTCCATCCGAACCGCCACTGTCTGGTAAAAGGTCAGTTTGGTCGGTTCCACCGGTTCAGGAATATGATGTTGAAGAGTTTTATGAACCAGAGGAGGGGGAGGATGATTATGAACAGTATGAATGTGACTTGGAGGGTCTGGGTGTGCCCATTGAACCGGACATCTCCCCAGACAGACCTTTGAATCTCCCTCGCTTGAGTCCCTCCTCACTTTATGTTTTACAAAAAGTTGTTGAATCCTCCAGCTCCCATTGGAGGAAGCTGTGGATGAGCAAGAGGAACCTGATTTTGTAGAAATGATGGATATTCCAGAGTATAGGAGGTTGTCTATTCCCTTGCATAAATCATTTAGGAAACAAACAATTAAAATTTTAAAACTCCTAATTCTGTGCCTCCTGTGGACAAAAAGATGGACAGGAGGTACACTCTGTCAGGTCCTGATACAGAATTCCTTTCACAGCAATGCAGTCATTGGCAGGTGGTTCAGGCTGCAGCCTGTGATAAAGCTAATATTCCCTTGGCTTCACATCCTCCTGACAAGGATTCCAGAAAGATTGATGCCATGGCTAAAAACAATACATGGCAGCCCCTTGGGACTCAGGCAAGCAAATTACATGGCTTATGTAGCAAGGTATCAAAAATCTAGATGGGACACTGTCATGGCTTTGCCAAACAGGCCTCTGGCCAGCTTACAATGAGCTGGAACATGTGGCTGCTGATGGCATTGAGGCATCTAAGGTGCAGTTTCATGCTGCTGTGGATTTTAATGATGTATCCTCTAGAGTCATGGCTACGTCTGTAGCTTTTACGTGGTTGGCCTGGCTCAGGTGTATCTAGCTTGTCACAGGATACCCAGACTAAGGCTATGGATTTTCCCTGGGTTGGAAATTCTCTGTTTGGGGAGCAGACAGAGAATTATATGAAGAAATGAATGAATATAGGACTACCTATAAGAGTGCTCAGGCTAAGGAGCGGCAAGTCACTCCTCAGAGGCAGACCCCCAGGGTAGAGGTAGGCCTTTTCACAGGCCTTTTTACCAAACCCAGGCCTCCTCTGCTTATGCTCAGAGGGGGTTCTTCAGAGGGAGAGGCAGACGGGGTGTGGGCAGGCCTGCTCCCACCCCTCAGCCTAAAGCACCTGCCAAACAGACACCCTGATGGGATGCCCAGGGCTGATTCTCCTTTACCTGTAGGGGGCAGGTTGGCTTACTTCGTTCAGAACTGGGTGTCTCTAACTTCAGACAAGTGGGTCCTGGAAGTAGTAAGCCAGGGTCTGGTTCTCAGCTTCAAAAAGTTCCCAAAGATGAGAATCAGATCTTTCCCACCTGCAAACTCTTTAGAGACCTTTACTTTAGAAACAGAAGTCTCAACCCTCCTGGCTCTCAAGCAGAATTATGTGAAGAAAATGTGGGTCCCCTTCATTCGCCTCGGATGAGCCAGTTCCAACAGGCCCTCGCCAGCTTTGCTAATGAGCTGGAACAGGTGGCTGCTGATGGCATTGAGGCATCCAAGGTGCAGTTTCATGCTGCTGTGGATTTAATGATGTATCCTCTAGAGTCATGGCTACGCCTGTAGCTTTCTAGGTTGGCCTGGCTGAGGTGTACTAGCTTGTCACAGGATACCCAGACTAAGGCTATGGATTTTCCTGTGCTTTCCTATTCCCTAAGTAGGTTCTGTCCCTCCTCCATGGAGGTACTGTTGTGTAGTCTTGAATTGTCATAATATAGCAAGACTTCATGTTGTTTGAAGAAAAAAATTACTCACCTTAGTAATGTTGTTTCTTCTAATGGAGTCTTGCTGTATTATGACCCCCCCCCCAGCCTGCCCCTCTCAGGACTTCTACTTGGGTATGGGGTGGGCAGCCTAGTGTGGGCACTAGTTATGCCCATTATATGTTTTCCACCCCTTCTTGGTGTTTTTTGGGTGTGGTGTTTTTATTTTATATTATATTATTAGTTCTGGTCCCCTGACTTGAGTCTTTGTGTTGGGACCAGCAATAGGTGTTAATATTTAGGTAGCCAGTTGGCAAGTGTAGGTTACAGCTTCCACACAGACCTTAGTGAGTTTTTGCTCAGAAGATCTGACAGTTTGGGTTTGAAATAACCCAGACAGAGCTTCTCTAACCGAGCTCGTGTTCTAAGTTCCATTCTTAGAATGGGAGTTAACTCTTTCACCTCCGGAGCAGTTCTAATGGTGGGACAAACTGCTTGCAACTCACTTATGCGCCTGGCAGAAGTGATAGCCACTAGGAAAACAGTTTTCCAAGTTATACTTAAGCTCTGCAGAAGACAGAGGTTCAAAAGGGGTTGCATTAACTGGGCAATGCAAACATTAAGGTCCCAGGCAGGGCCGATCCCTAAAAGGTGGATTAGTATGAAGTAATCCCTTAAAAACTTGGAAAATACAGGGTGAGCGAAAGAGGAGGGCTTTCCTGTTGAAACAAAAGCAGAGACAGCTGCCAAGTGTACTTTCAGGGTAGCTGGTCTCAGGCCCAAAGAATTAAGATGGACCATATAGTCCAAAACAATGGGCAAATAAGCAGATTCCGGGGAAATTTGTTTCCCAGCACACCAAATGGAAAACCTTTTCCACTTAGAATTATAAGTAGTTTCAGTGGAAGGCTTCCTAGAAGCCTTTAGGATTTCAAGAACACCCTGAGAAAGGTGTAGGTCAGCAAATTCTAACTCCTCAAGAGCCAGGCCTTGAGGTTGAGGGATTTGAGGTTCGGATACCAAACTCTCCCCTGGGAACAGGTTAACAGGTTGTGATTCCTGGGGAGACACAGGGGAAGATGGACTGTTAGGGACAGATGGAGTGGGTACCAGGGCTGCCTGGCCCAATCTGGCGCAATCAGAATCACCCTGCAAGGCTGGGATCTGATTTTGACTAGCACCTTGAATAGGAGAGGGAAGGGGGGAAAGGCATAAAGAAACTTCCCTTCCCAATCTAGGAGAAAGGCATCCAGGGGGACTGAGCCCAACACTGGGGGCCTGCAACAGAAAAGTGGAAGTTGGTGATTGTCTGGGGCTGCAAAAAGATCTATCTGAGGGGTGCGCCATCTAGCAAAAACTATCCCCAGTACTTGAGGATCCAGAGACCATTCGTGATGGCCCTGGGAAATCCTGCTGAGAGCATCTGCTAGGACATTGTCCTTTCCTGGAAGATGAACTGCTATGAGGGAAGTGTTCAGGGAATAGGCCAGAGACCACAACTTCATTGCCTCGGTGCACAAGGCCAAAGACCAAGTGCCCCCCTGCTTGTTGATGTACCACATTGTTGTGGTGTTGTCTGTTCTGACTTGTACCACTTTGTTCTGAACAGATGCAGAAAACGCTGAAGTGCTAAAAAGACAGCTCTGAGTTCCAGCAAATTGATGTGGAGCAGAGATTCCTGGGGGACCACACCCTGAGTGGAGAGGTCGCCATGTGGGCTCCCCACCCCAGGAGGGAAGCATCTGTAGTGAGGGTCAAGGAGTGAGACAGAGGAATGAAGGGACCCCAGTCTTAAATTGCTCTGATCCTGCCACCACTGGAGGGCCTGGATCAGGGTTCGGGTCACTGGGACCAACTTGAAAGGGGTCTCTTTCTGAGATCAAAAGCCTCTCAAGTGAAACTGAATGTCCCTCATCTGAAATCTTGCTCCTTGCACTACGGCTGTGGACGCAGCCATGTGCCCCAGGAGCTGCAAAAAGTGTCTTGCTGGTCGAGAGACCTGCAGAGTGAAGGAGTAGGCCAGAGCCACCAAGTTCCTTACCCTCTCTAAGGGTAGGAAGGCTCTGGCCTGCTTTGTGTCCAGTTCTGCACCTATGAAGGTGAGCACCTGAACTGGTTCCAGAACTGACTTTGGAAGATTTAGCAAGAAGCACAGGAGGTGAGCAGCTGCTGGTAACTTGCAGGTGAGATTTTACCTGTTCTGGGAGGGCCTACAATGAGCCAGTCGTCTAGATAGAGAAAGACAACAATCCTTTGCCTCCTTAAATGAGCAACTGCTACTGCCAGACATTTTGTGAATACCCTTGGGGCAGAGGTGAGGCCGAAGGGCATTGCTCTGAACTGGTAGTGACCTGAGGGCAGTTCGGATCTGAGGTACTTTCGGTGGGAGCTTCTGATTAGGACGTGAAAATAGGCATCCTTGAGGTCCAGGGAGGCTAGCCAGTCCCCTGGCCTTAGAGAGGGTAAAATCATTGCCAGGAGTTACCATTCTGAACTTTGGTTTCAAAAGGTGTTTGTTCAGATATCTGAGGTCTAAAATGGGCCGCCATTCTCCTGTCTTTTGGGGTAAGGAAATATCTGGAGTACGACCTGCTCTGGTGTAGGGAGAAACCCTTTCTACAGCTCTGAGAGCCAGGAGGGTTGAGACTTCTGTTTCTAGAGTAAAGGTCTCTAAAGAGTTTGCAGGTGGAAAGATCTGATTCTCATCTTTGGGAACTTTTGAAGCTGAAAACCAGACCCTGGCTTACTACTTCCAGGACCCACTTGTCTGAAGTTAGAGACACCCAGTTCTGAATGAAGTAAGCCAACCTGCTTCTCACGTGGGTAATGGAGAATCGGCCCTGGGCACCCTATCAGGGTGTCTGTTTGGCAGGTGCTTAGGCTGAGAGGTGGGAGCAGGCCTGCCCACACCCCGCCTGCCTCTGCTCTGAAGAAGCCCTCTGAGCATAAGCAGAGGAGGCCTGGTTTGGTAAAAGGCCTGTGAAAAGGCCTACCCCTACCCCTGGGGTCTGCCTCTGAGGAGTGGCTTGCCTCTCCTTGACTTGGGCAATTTTATAGGTAGTCCTATATTCATCCATTTCTTTCATATAATTCTCGTCTGCTCCACAAACAGAGAATTTCCCACCACAGGAAAATCCATAGCCTTAGTCTGGGTATCCTGTGACAAGCTAGTACACCTGAGCCAGGCCAACTCACGAAAAGCTACAGACGAAGCCATGACTCTAGAGGATACATCATTAAAATCCACAGCAGCATGAAACTGCACCTTGATGCCTCAATGCCATCAGCAGCCACATGTTCCAGCTCATTAGCAAGCTGGCCAGAGGCCTGTTTGGCCAAAGCCATGACAGTGTCCCATCTAGATTTTTGATACCTTGCTACATAAGCCATGTAATTTGCTTGCCTGAGTCCCAAGGACGCTGCCATGTATTGTTTTTAGCCATGGCATCAATCTTCCTGGAATCCTTGTCAGGAGGATGTGAAGCCAGGGAATATTAGCTTTATCACAGGCTGCAGCCTGAACCACTCCAACATGACTGCATTGCTGTGAAAGGAATTCTGTGTCAGGACCTGATAGTGTGTACCTCCTGTCCATCTTTTATCCACAGGAGGCACAGAATTAGGAGTTTTAAAATCTTTATTGTTTGTTTCTAAATGATTTATGCAAAGGAATAGACAATCTCCTAGACTCTGGTATATCCATCATTTCTACAAAATCAGGTTCCTCTTGCTCATCCACAGCTTCCTCCAATGGGAGCTGGAGGGATTCAGCAACTTTTTTGTAAAACATAAAGTGAGAGGGGACTCAGAAAGCATAGCGAGATTCTAAAGGTCTGTCTGGGGAGATTTCCGGTTCAATGGGCACACCCAGACCCTCCAAGTCACATTCATACTGTTCATAATCATCCTCCTCCTCCTCTGGTTCATAAAACTCCTCAACATCATATTCCTGAACTGGTGGAACCGACCTTTTACCAGACAGTGGCGGTTCGGACGGAACCGGAGAAAGTGACTGGACAATCTGAATAGCTCTTGCTATCTCTGCAGTAGTTGGAGAAGGAATTTGGGGCTCCACACCTGCTGATTTTCTTGTTTTCTTTACTGGAACTGGCTCATCCGAGCCAGCTTTGCGTTTGCCCGAGGAAGTCTCGCCCTGGTCAGAGGGCACTTCCTCCGGTTCGGTTAGCACCGAACCGGGCTGGCCATCCGGGTCAGCGGACTTTTTGGCCTCTCGTTCCCTGAGCCTGCCAACTCTCTTATCCAGGGTGGCTGCAGGGAAATTTTTACAAATCTGGAGTCTGAATTGAGGTGGTCAAACCCCAGACAATATACACATGGTGTGGGTCAGCCTTGGCAAAGACTTCCCACAAACATCACAGTGTTGAAACCCAGTGGGCCGGTTTTTCTTTTGGCTTTCAGACATAATGCCAGCCTAACCAAAAACTTCGCTCTTTAACGGCAGTGCCAGGCAAGACACCCTTATCGGTTCCTAACCGTGTCACGGGTCTTGCAAAAAACCGTAATGAATTCTGTTTTTTTTAGAACCGATGAGAACCGGGAACCGCACTCTAAAACCTCTAATTTTTGTAACTTCAAGTTTTAAAGCAAGCTGATCGGTTCAAAACTGAACCGATAACATTTACAAGTTCCACACAGAAATTAAACTGAAATTACTTTATTATACCAGACAGCTTGAACCGATCGGTTTTATGGTTAAATAATAATATTCTCGGTTGATTTGAACCGAGAAACACTGTTTAAACCGAGAAATGAACCGAGCAGTAGGAGAAATCTCGCAGTGCGACTGTTCAGTGAGGCGGATAAAGAATCTATAGTTTGGTTTAATACAGACAGAGCTTCTCTAACCGAGCTCATGCTCTAAGTTCCATTCTTAGAATTTGAGTTAACTCTTTCACCTCCGGAGCAGTTTGTCCCACCATTAGAACTGCTCCGGAGGTGAAACAGTTAACTCCCATTCTAAGAATGGAACTTAGAGCACGAGCTCGGTTAGAGAAGCTCTGTCTGCGTTATTTCAAACCCAAACTGTCAGATCTTTACGAGCAAAAACTCACTGTGTGGAAGCTGTAACCTACACTAGCCAACTGGCTACCTAAATATTAACACCTGTTGCTGGTCCCAACACAAAGACTCAAGTCAGGGGACCAGAAGTATTAATATAATATAAAATAAAAACACCACACCCCAAAAAACCCCAAGAAGGGGTGGAAAACATATAATGGGCATAACTAGTGCCCACACTAGGCTGCCCACCCCATGGTACCCACTCCTTCTGTCCCTAACAGTCCATCTTCCCCTGTGTCTCCCCAGGAATCACAACCTGTTAACCTGTGCCCAGGGGAGAGTTTGGTATCCGAACCTCAAATCCCTCAACCTCAAGGCCTGGCTCTTGAGGAGTTAGAATTTGCTGACCTACACCTTTCTCAGGGTGTTCTTGAAATCCTAAAGGCTTCTAGGAAGCCTTCCACTAGGGCTACTTATAATTCTAAGTGGAAAAGGTTTTCCATTTGTGTGCTGGGAAACATATTTCCTCAGAATCTGCTGATTTGCCCATTGTTTTGGACTATATGGTCCATCTTAATTTTTTGGGCCTGAGACCAGCTACCCTGAAAGTACATTTGGCAGCTGTCTCTGCTTTTGTGTCAGCAGGAAAGCCCCCTCTTTCCGCTCACCCTGTATTTTCCAAGTTTTTAAGGGATTACTTCATACTAATCCACCTTTTGGATCCGTCTCTGCCGGGACCTTAATGTTTGCATTGCCCAGTTAATGCAACCCCTTTTGAACCTCTGTCTTCTGCAGAGCTTAAGTACTTAACTTGGAAAACTGTTTTCCTAGTGGCTATCACTCTGCCAGGCGCATAAGTGAGTTGTAAGCTCTGTCAGTAGAAACTGACTTTATTTCTTTCCACAGGGATAAGGTAGTCCTCAGGACTAACAGGAAGTTTTTGCCTAAGGTGGTTTCAGATTTCCATCTTAATCTATCTCCCTTCCAGTGTTTTTCACTGAACATTCCTCCTCTGGCGAGAGGAGATTGCACAGTTTAGATGTTAAGAGGGCCTTAAGTTACTATATAGAACGTACCAAGGGTCACAGGTTCGAATCCCTCCAACTTTTTCTCACTTATGGTGAGGTCGGAAAAGGGAGACCTGCCACTAAGAGATCAATTGTCAGGTGGATTGTCTCTTGTATCCAATTTTGTTATCAGAAACTGGGGAAAGATCCCCCCTCTGGCCTGAGGGCTCATTCTACCAGAGGTACAGCCGTGTCTCTAGCTGCTGCCAGAGACATCCCTATCTTAGAGATATGTCAAGCAGCTACCTGGAAAATGGTACACACTTTCACCAAGCATTACTCCCTGGATGTCCAGGCCAGGAGAGATGCTCGGTTTGGCACATCTGTGCTTCAGAGCCTATTATTCCTAAGTAGGTTCATCCCTCCTCATGGAGGGCACTGCTGTGTAGTCTGCAATTGTCATAATATAGCAAGAGTTCATGTTGTTTGAAGAAAAATTACTCACCTTAGTAATGTTGTTTCTTCTAATGGAGTCTTGCTATATTATGACCTCCCAGCCTGCCCCTCTCAGAACTTCTACTTGGGTATGGGGTGGCAGCCTTGTGTGGGCTCTAGTTATGCCCATTATATGTTTTCCACCCCTTCTTGGGGTTTTGGGGTGTGGTGTTTTTATTTTATCTTATATTATTGCTTATTATATTATTACTTCTGGTCCCCTGACTTGAGTCTTTGTGTTGGGACCAGGAATATGTGCTAATAGTCAGGTAGCCAGTTGGCTAGTGTAGGTTACAGCTTCCACACAGACCTTAGTGAGTTTTGCTCATAAAGATCTGACAGTTTGAGTTTGAAATAACCCAGACAGAGCTTCTCTAACCAAGCTCGCACTCCAAGTTCCATTCTTCGAATGGGAGTTAACTCTTTCACCTCCGGAGCAGTTCTAATGGTGGGACAAACTGCAATTGTCATAAAATAGCAAGACTCCATTAGAAGAAACAACATTACTAAGGTGAGTAATTTTTTCTTCTGGCACCACAGCAACTTCAGTAGCTGGCCAGGGACCTTGTTCCCCGAGAGTATCTCTATGGCATCCATCCTGAGCCACTTCTAGGCTGCTGGTCCCTTCTGGTGGGTAGTGGGAGGAACTGAGTGGTGTCTTAAATGTAAAGTACAATGACATTAAGTTGGCATTACATACTATGCTTTCTTTCATTTCAGGAGTGCCTTTGAATTTAATCTGAACCAAGAAATACACTTGCCCTCTTTGTTTTTCTAATCCAGCCAATGGGAACGAAAATATACTCCCAAATTGAAATCCAAATAACCTCTAAAATTGTATATATTGTAGAAAGAACAAGGCACTAAACGGTGTTCTTTTTTTAATTATGATTAATGATTTTGAAACGAGAGGAAATCTGTTAATTTATATAGACGATTGTACACCATATCACAGTCGTAAACGATAAAAACAAACCAAATTGATGGAAAAGTTGGTTGGAGGATTGAATTGGACAATTCAAGTAATATGAAGATAAATGAAAACACAAGTTTTAAGGGCGAACACTCCAAGATAATTAACAAACGTTATTTTAAAGTAGATAGAGTTGAGCTCGTAATGGTCAACACGTTAAAACTTTTGGGAGTTATGATATCGGAGGATTTGAAATGGAAACTGCATTTAGAACAGATGTTGATAGAATGTAGTCAATGAGTGTATTTTAATCTTAACTTAAAAAGAGCTTGGTTAGATAGTGAACAGGTGTTAACCCATATCAATCATTGGACCTATTTTAGAATATGCCTGAACTATATGGTATTCTTAGCTTACTGTCAAAGATACAGTGAATCTGGAAGCTGTATGAAAAAGAGTTTTCAGAATAATATAATTGGATGCATCTTACAGAGACTTTTCTCCAAGAATGGGGTTTAGGCACATTGGAAGAGACATGGAAGGTTATGTGTAAAGGTTTTTTGACTGTATGATGACTCCAGATTGCAAATGAAGTAACTTATATGAATAACCAACAGAGGTATCGGGCTAAATGTAAGAAGACACAGGCCTCCATATTCAGAGCCAGGTTTGTGTGCTGCACTAAAAGGAGTGCTATGCCACAGTTAGCTCACATGCAGCTCAGGTGCAATAATCAGACAATTAGCCCATGGTGGTGCAGCACATAGTGAGTATGCGCTGTGCTAACAGAGTCCTAGTCTGAAGATGGCCCACAGGGGCCTAATGGACATAGCATGTCCCAATCTGGATAGCAACAGGGCTCCTATTGGATGTATTGATGAGTCCACTGGGAATGGGATCCTGACACTGGTTCAACAAATTCATTGTAGCCTAACATTACAGGGATGAGTTTATGTGGACGCAATTGCAGTCAGAACAGAGCCATTCCCCATGCCTCTGTCCCCTGTACCCCCGTAACTTAAATAATCAGGGAGGGGATGCAAGACCCCCAGAAAGCAGTGCCGGGGTCCCACGCTGACATTACAGCAATCTGTCCCTGTAATGTCAGTCACAGTAAAATTGTTGAACAGGTGTCGGCATACGCTGGGAATGCAGGCTGCGCTGGGCCATTTACATGCCCATTATGAAGCTCCCTGACAAAAACCTTTTAATTGAAGTGCCAGGGCCTTTGTGCGCCTAAGCTTCTGGTGTTCCTGAATCCTCAAGTGTTTCTACTGGTTCCTGTTCCAGAGCCCCTCTTGGTAGGGAGGGCCACTCCAGAGTAACTCTCAGTGAAGCGGCAAAGGTTAAAACATAGAAACCCTCAAGAATAAGGATAAAAAAAGGACTATATGTTCATCCAGTCTGCCCTGATGCCATATGATGTATTACTTTGTTAGTCTTCCCTCTGAGTCTTACCTGTCTTTCCTACCACAGAGTTGTGTGTCATCTAGAGACACTTCCCCTATAAACCCACCCCAATATCTTGTATATACATGTTAGAGTAGCAACCCAGGGTCATACCCAGAGGCATTCTACTAGTTCACTCTTTGACATCAGAGTATTTTCCATTCAGGACTACTCTCGGAGTCCTATCCTTCAGCTGTTTCCCAGTCCACTTAGTTGAAGCCCAGCTTTGTAGTGGGAAGGGGGAGGGTTTTTATTTGCAAACTTAGTGGGCTATAAGAAAAATACCTTCAGAACTACATCTTGGGCACCACCCACCATACGGGTTTTACTTTGATTTACTTGTATGCAACTGGCTTGCTACCATAAATTGAAAATTCTTCTCCACTATATATACCTGACCTGAAACGCTGCATTTCAATGTGAAAAAGTGCAAAGTAATACACTTGGGGTACAAAAACCCAGGGGCAGAGTACAAAATGTGAGTGTTATTGACAAACACCAAGCAGGAAAGAGACCTGGGGTAATCTTTGATTATCTAAAGATGGTCAGACAGTGCAACAGAGCAGTTGGGAGGGCTAGTTGGATGCTGGGGTGCCTCGAGAGAATATCACCAGCAGAAGGAGGGAGGGAGGTGGTGATGCCTCTGTATAGATCACTGGTAAGATAACACCTAGAATTCTGTGTATAGTTCTGGAGGTCACATCTCCAGAAGGACATAGACAGAGTGGAGGCGGTCAAGAGGAGGGCAACTAAAATGATCTGGAGTCTGCATCACAAGCCCTGTGAGGAGAGAGCGAGAGATGAGGAAGCTCAATATGTACACCCTGGAGGAAAGGAAGGAGATGGAGGATATGATAGAGACCAATAAATACCTCACTAAGATAAATAAGGTACAGGAGGAAAGTATTTTTCAGAAAAAAGTGCATAAGAACAAGAGGTCATGCTATGAAGTTGGAGCAGGTAGATTCAGGAGAGATGTGAGGAAATAGTTTTCACAGAAAGAGTAGTAGATTCCTGGAACAGCCTACCAACCAAGGTGGTTGGAGCAAAAACAGTGGTGGGTTTCAAGAATGCATGGGATACGCATAAGGGAATATTAGTGGAAAAAGGAATGGGGGGAGGAAGAAAGAGCCAGAGATCAGGTAGGGTCTGCAGTACTGTAGGTAGGGAAAAAATGGGCAGACTGCATGGGCCAAGTGATCCTTATCTGTTGGCAGATTCAGTGTTTCTGTATACTTCTTTTGGTTTTAATCTGGGTTTGAAGAATAAGGCCAGTTTCAGTGTCATCAGCAGTTGCAAAGATGTTCAATGAGATTAATTGCAGATGTGGTTGCGGTTACTTAACAAGTAACCATTTACTAACTCAGCCCAGTCTGGCTTTGAAACTGGGCAGTCAGTAAAATCTTCTGTTTTTTGGTTTTAGGTAACATAAAAGAATACATGGGTGGATATACCTTAGTTACTTGTTGATCTAAGGATTGACTTTCAGTGATTCGTAGTATTTTGCTGACACATTGCTTCACAAAACAGCTGTTTCCAATTTATGTTGCAATTCCTCTTATCCGCTTTGTGCTCAGCTGCAGTACCATAGGGTTCAGGTTTGGGTCCCTAGTTGTTTATTTTGTTTCTTAATGATTTACCTAAAGTTTACTTTTCCTGTAACATTCCCTCATGTGTAGATAATATAATACTACGTAAAATGTTAAAATCTTTTATTAGCTGTAAGATATCTTAATTTTAACTGGCTCCAACTGAATTAAGCAGATTGTTTACAGTTAAATACTAAATATTATAGTTTGTACTGTGGTATTTGACACAAAACTCTAAAAGAAAAAGCGAGACCTGCCTCCAACAGGGCAAAAGAGCGATTCTTAAACATCAATAGTTTTATTTACTCTTCTGGTGGCGAAGTCAGATCTGGTCACTTTTGCCCACAGTGTGATCATTCTCAGCTGAGTACTTTTCCAGGAGTGATGAATTTCTGGGAGGACATGTCCACAAAGCAGATAAGGTAACATGTATCTGTAATTTCTGATCTTCACCCAGGCACAGACTGACATCTTGAGAAGGCTAACGGCAGGGCTGAGACTGAGTTCCTGTCTCCTTTCAAATACTGCTTCCTAGAACAGCATGCCATGTCCATCAAAGGACTAGGTTTGAATCATTTGTTCTCAGTAGTAGGGATGGGATCCTCTTAAGCGTGAACATCAGTGAACTAGTGGAAAACAGGAAGCATAATTGTGTAACCTTTTCTCATAGATATCGTATATATTGAAAGGAGAGGAGTCATGACGTGACCCTTCTACTAATTTGCTTATTATTCCCATAGACATAGCATAGGCCACTCGCATATGGTGTCATAAAAGCTCCTTATATAAGACTAGTTGGACCTCGTCCACCAGAACTCAAAGATGTGTAACTGCTGGAATGAGACAGCTTGCCTCCAGGCAAAAGAAGTACAAAGCAGCACTGAGGAACTGCAAAAATAGAAACCAGAGAGGGTTTACAGAGTGCTTTGCCAGTGGTGGCAGCTTACAATTACACGTATTCCTGACCTACAGTACAGTAGGTGACTGTCTAGTGGGTGGAAGAAAAAGAAGAGGAAGCAGTGTGCTCCACTCAAACTTTGAGGAGCACCCTGCAGAGGTTTGTTTCCTCCTAAAGTTAACAAACACACATATGTACACACACACAACCAACCCAGTCAGATTCTGGAGATCACATAGAGTTGGACATGGAGCTAGTAAAGCTTACATCCCTTTGCAAAGGGCAGAAGCCTTTACTCAGTGTGCAGACACATTCCAGGCAGGACAGAAAAGGATTGCAAAAGACATATTGAGGCTTCTACATTTTTTTTTTACTTTATACATTTCAAAAGTAAACAAATACATTTGATATCATGACACTGCAGTTTAGTGAGGGTTGTTGCATGACATTATTACACTTACAGATTTCATGGTAGGACAGATCACTCAAGCATCCTTTTGTCACTAACAGGGCAGTCCAAGAACGCAGTAGTCTGCAAACGAGTCTCTTAATTGAGAACTGCAAAGCAGACTATGAATCCTATCAAACTGTGTCATTACCAGTAATTAAGATTTATCAACATTGACTACATATCTAAAATTGTTGTGAGGTTTCATATTTTAAAAGACAAAGTTAACACAATATAATGGAAGTACTGACTGTAAGTAGCATCAAGTTTACATGTGGCAGACCCAGAAGAATTGTATTCTCGCCCAGGAGTCCTTTAGCATCAGTAACATTAGCAGTTGGCTGACTGGGTTCAGCTGCCCGAAGGTGTGGCTTTACGGTAATGAATTTATGAATTAGCAACACTGGTTGAGCAACACTGTCTCTGAGGAGTGTCTAGCCAGAAAAAGGTTGACCTTCACTGTCTGTGGTAAACTTTCTTCATATTTTTTTTTTTTTCATTGTGCTGAGTCTGTTTCTGTGTTTTTTTTACGGTTCCCCTCGATTCCCAGGAACCGCGTTTTTTCAAGTCGGTTCTGCGGTTCCCCCGTGGTTCCCTCCTTCATTTTCTTTAGTTTAAAGTTACCACATTTAGTGTATTCATTGGTTACTTTTTGTTGTTATATCACGGTTCCCTTTTTTAACCGGGAACCAGTATTTTTGAGTGTTTTTTCCGTGCTTTTTGCTTCAGAAAGTTGCAGCTCCTTACCGTGAGGAAACCGACCAGCATTTCTGCATTTTACCCTATTGGGACTTTGTTACCTAAGGGTTTTTTGTAAATTGCCGTGTCAGAAATCCAAAAATAAGAGAACTGGACCCACAGGGTTTAAAAATTATTTAAAGTGCAACAGAATAGTGACTAAAGCTGTTACTCACGACCTGTGTTTAAGTCCAGACCATTACTGTACACACTGCTCTAGATTTTGTTCAAAACCTTTAGAAACAGAGCAAGAAGGCTTAGAATGATGGCTGAGGAATGGCCTCTTCTGTACCTAGACAGGGACCCAAGGCTTCCGATGAGGATCCTTCTAAAATAAAAAATTCAAGCAAAGGTGCTGATGAGGTATCTTCAAGTTCTAAGCCTAGAAAAGGTGCTGATGAAGTGCCTTCAAAGAGAAAAATATTAATACAGGTGCTGATAAGTGCCTTGAAACCTAAAACTTCCAAAGGGACTGATGAAGTTTCTGTCAATCAAAAATTCAAAGGGTGTTAATGAAGTGCCTGGATCAAAAGGAAGCCTGATCAAGCCACTGATGAGGTGGCAACAAAAAAACTTTGTATAGCTAAACTACCTCTGTCCATCCCAGCAATGCTAAAGGTGAAACATAAAGAAAAATGAAGCATACACAACCACAGCCTGGCAGTCTTCTAGATTTAACCAAGGAGCTACCATATGTAGAAGATATAGCTAAGGCATGGCATGTGTTTCAAACCCTGCAAGGCATGGGGACTTTTTTCACTGCCACATTTTCAAATAAAAACCCTCTGCAGCTCCTTCTGAGTCGGGGCCTATGAAAGGGAAGATGAAGATGATTGCTATGATGCTCCAGATAATCTGTCGGAGTAATAACCCATGAAGCCAGATGTGTCCCCTGATCCTAATTTTGTGGCTTCTCCTACAGATCAAGAAGATACTTCCTCTGTGTTGTCTTTTTGCAGCACGTCGGCACCCTCGACCTTCCCTGTCAGGAGTACAACCTGGATGATGAGGAAGACGAGGACTGTAGAGAAATGAAAGGTCTCCCTCCTCCTAAGAAAGTTGTTCTCCCCATTTACGAAGCCTTCAGGAAGAACGCTGTGAAACTGCTTCAGACCTCTGCGTCTGTGCCTGGGGTCGACAAGTGAATTGACAAGAAGTACCAGCTATCTAAGGTGGATACAGAGATATTACTTCGAGAGGGCTCTTGCAGTAGGTACTGACCATTAGGACTAAGCCACCAGGTGCTAGAACCACACGGAAATGTTTAGCTAGCAGTGTCTGGCGGGGGACCACAC
Source organism: Neoceratodus forsteri (assembly GCA_016271365.2). Classification (NCBI taxonomy): domain Eukaryota; kingdom Metazoa; phylum Chordata; order Ceratodontiformes; family Ceratodontidae; genus Neoceratodus; species Neoceratodus forsteri. Next base: position 1,837,662,222 of record CM057449.1, read on the forward strand.
ACCTGGCGTCAACGTGATGCTATATGGTAAGCGATCCCCACGCCCGCCCTCCATTTTTTCCCATCGACCTGTACGCATCAGACCTCACGGAGAACGTTGCTTCTGTCGATGAGTACTTCTACTCGTTTTACTTCATTCTTTATTTAGAGTGTTAGTTTTATGCATCATGTATGTTGTCTCCGACGTCTTCCGGTTCGCATAAAAATAAGTGCAACTCCTGTGGATCTCAGCTCCCTCACAAAGACGGCCATTCCCTCTGCCTCTTCTGCCTGGGCCCAGAGCACAAGACAGAGGACTGTGAGACTTGACAGAGCTTCAACCGGGCCACATGGAAATGCTGTCAGCAGGCCCTCAAAGCCCATCTTCTTAAGCAGAAAAGAGACATTGGGACCAGTCTCCTTCCGTCCATGGGCCCTTCCTGGAGCCGCAGACATGGAGGGACCCCCAGCGGGGTATACCTCGGCCAAGACTACCTCTGCCGCCACAGAGCAGCTGTTGGCACCCTGCGGAGCCAGTTTCAGTTCCAGTGGAATCTCTTGGAAATTGGAGACACCTGCTTCCTTAGACCCTTCAAAACTCTGAGGGTCTGCAGTGAGTGCAAGGCTGGTAAGTTTGTATCGGTCATCCCGATGACCGTGTAGCCTGACTCATAAATCAGGCGTTGGACCCTCTGGTGGGTGCCCAGCTCTGGATCCTCTGGCAGGTCGCAACAGCAGGTCTGATGTCAAGAATCCAGATCAGTTGCTGCCTGTGCTGCAGCCTTCCCAGAGGGTCCCCCTTGGGATTCTCCCCTCCACCACTGAGGTGGTCCCCCCCAGCTTCCCCCATGCACTGGGATCCGGAGGAAACTACCTCCGTCTAGCACCGTTCGCTGCCAATGCCAGATCACCCTACACTGAACCTGCCATCAGGCCCGACACCTACCCGGCGTCCCACTGGGTCCTTAGGGACCTTGTGGACCACTGTCAGATCTGCCGCCATCCGGTCTGTTGCCAGACCTACCTTTGGGGGTTCCTGTTAAGCCACTGGACCCCTTTGGGTCCCTTTGGCCCCACCATCCGGCACCACCGTCTGGCCTCGGCTAGGTCCAGCAGCCCCTCCATCAGGACGCCGCTGGACCCCTCTGATCATCGGCCGAGCTACCCAATGCCTGGCTACCTGCGACACTTCCCTTCAGGGTATCGGTCACCAGGATTCTTGGCTCCTAGTTATCAGACACCTGGGAACTTGGCGCCGGGTTATCCTCAGTATCCTTCACTGGGCTGTCCCCCCTTTGGGATACCGGATTCCTCAGTACTAGGTGCCGAGTTATCCGATGCCTGGGTATGGACAAGGATTTCTTCAACCTCCACTGCCTTCAACTCCACCTCCCCAACCCCAGGTGGACGTACAGGCGATGCTGAGTTCTTGGTGGGAAGAAGCCAAGTCCAAGCTGTCATCCGAACTGGATAAACGTCACCCTGTGGCCACTCCCACATTGGTCACTACAGAGCCAATGCACAGATCCCTACCATCAATGGAATCTCAACCATCAACATCAGGCAGATCCTGGAAACTCTCCCTCAGCCAGGGCAGCCAGGGACTTCTCGAGACCGTGGACCTCTCAAGACCGTGGATATACCACTTCTAGACTCTGTACACCCGAAGAAAGCCCGATGTCGGAGTCTGACTCTGTCTTGGCCCCTTCAGGATTGGCTTACGAATCCCCTGTCCCGGAGCATCCAAATCTGAAGGACTCTCCCAACTCTCCTCCCGAGGATCCTTCCCTTATGGAACTCCTCAGGAAGATCCAAGCAACTTATGACTGGTGAACAGAGGAGCAAGGTCCTCAATGCCAGAGGCTAATGGAGCATCTGGAACTCTCAGACCAGACTCTGACTCTTATTCCTCCGGGGACAGGCCCTCGTGAAGTTTTGGCCGCCACGATATGGAAACCACCCACCTCTCTGGTCCCAGTAGCCAGAAAAGCGGACAGGCTATACCAAACACTGAAGGGTAAGGATCATTTCAGAACCCACCCTAAGGTGGAATCTGTAGTGATCGGTGCCGACCATGACCGTTGGCCAAACCAAAACACCTCAGCACTTCACCTCTGACAAGGAATCCAAGGTGCTGGATCAACCATAAGAGCAGTCAGCTCGTTGCTCATATGGTAGTTTACCAGAAATCCATTCTGGATCAGCTGGAGTCAAATTAGAGAAGCTACCTGACTCGGAGCTGAAGGAGGACATGGCCAGTATGGTCAGATCGGCTAGATCCGTTAGCCCACACACCTTGAGGGCTACTTACGATGTAGTAGATGCCTCTGCAAGAGGTACGGCAACCGCCATAAGCTTACAAAGGCACTCATGGCTGAGGATCTCTGGCCTAGCACCAGAGGTTTAATCGGCTGTTCAGGACGCCTTTCCAGGGTCCTGTCCTATTTGGCAGAGATGTCAAGGACATCATTGCTGACCCTACAAGACAAGGGCAAAGTGTTACGCTCTGTCCAGTTCATGTACAAGCCTCTCACAAGCCTAAGCAGCCATTTAAGCAGACAACAATGGCAACAGCAAAGGCAGCAGCATCCCGATGTCAGAACAAACATCAGGCCCCATTGGCTGAGTACGGCTCCCCAGCCAAGCCTCTGAGAGCCTCGGAGCCATGCCCACCATCCTCTCCACTGCATCCTGATTCACGGCCCCTCCCACCGGCGCAAGATCAGGGGAATCAGTGAGAGCAGGTTTGCAAACCATCTACACGGGTTGGGAGGTAATCACAGCAGACTCGTGAGTGCTTCAACTCATAGCCCAAGGGCACACAATCGAATTTTTAGAGAGACCACCAGAAAATCCTCCAGGTCCCTCTTATTACCCTCTGGGGCACATACACCTGGTCAGAGAGGAAATTGAGTCCCTGCTGCAAAAGGCAGCTATAGAACCCGTACCTCCAAATCAGACTGGTACGGGACACTATTCCCATTTCTTCCTAGTGCCCAAAAAGACTGGCGATCTCAGACCATTCATAGACCTCAGCAGTCTGAACCTTTATGTGGAATACAAAGGTTCTGCATGCTCTTCTTCCCCTGCTACATCAGAGACATTGGCTCTGTGCCCTGAATTATGCAGGATGCATACCTACATATCTCCATCTTTCCATCTCACTGTTGCTTTCTCAGGTTCTCTTTTCAGGAGAGCATTTCCAGTTCAAAGCTCTCTCCTTTGACCTTTAGTTGGCACCACAGGTGTTTAAGAATCATTATGCAAGCAGGGCATCCGTTTGTTCCTTACCTCGATGACTGTCTCCTTTCGGTGCAATTGAGGGACAGCCTACTAACATCCTTTCCATGACCTTAGACCTTTTCCAGCAGATGGGCATTGCAGTCAGCCTTCCCAGATCCCACCTTATTTCATCTACCGCCTACAGTTTATTGGGGCAGTGTTGGATACGGTCCAGGGAGAGCCTTCCTCCTGCTAGACAGAGCAGAGACTCTACAAAGATGAAGCACTCCTGGTTGCTTCTGAAGGTGGACCTCCATGAGGTCTGTCCTGCACTGCTAGTTATCACGGCAGCAGCGATCCCGACAGTTCATCTGACCAGACTTCATGTCACGGATCATATATCAGATGACCTGGATCACATGATCCTAGTGTCCAACTCAATGGCTTGGGACCTACTGTGGTGGCTGAACCTGGACAACCACCATGGAGCATTCCCTTCCTGTCCACTCTTCTCACTCAGATCCTAACAGCGGATGCTTTGGGACTGGTGTGGTGAGCCCACTTGAGAGTTCACAAGACTCGGGAACCTGTGCATGAAGGAACTCCCACTTCATAGCAGCATATTAAAGATGAGAGCTGTGTTCTATGCCCTTCAGGCCTTCCAGCACCTCATCAAACTGGGAGCGCCTCTAGTCCAGACAGACAGCATGTGTCATCTGGTACCTGAACAAACAGGGAGGCTGCGGCACCGCACCCAGTATGCACCCTTGAGCAGTGCAGTTATGGTCCTGGGCTGTCTAGCACAGCCTTCATTTCATGGCAGTGCATGTCCCAGGCATTCAAAGTGGCCTAGCAGACAGCCTCAGCCGCACTCAAGTCAGAGCCCATGAGTGGGAGCTGAGACAATCAGTGATGATAAAAATATTTGCTCAGTGGGGTTGACAGGATTTCGATCTGTTCGCATCCCCATCCAATGCAAAACTACCAACCTTTTGCTTGCTCGCTCCAGGACATGGTGCTTTCTGGTGAGATGCACTGTCGCTATGCTGGACAGGGAGGTTCTTGTACGCCTTCCCTCCCTTTCTGTTACTACAGAGGGCACTACTGAAGTTTCAGGGTGAGGGATCACACATGATCCTGATAGCTCCCTACTGGCCTCTACAAATTTGGTTCTCTATGCTTCAACAATTGACAGTGGAACCCCTCAGTTCCTCTGCCTGTCTGTCAGGATCTTCTGATTCAGGAACAGGACACCCTGGTCCATCCAGGCCTCTGGTCCCTTCACCTATATCGTCACACCTACTGACATAGCTGTCGCTCAATTTGGAGTGCCCTCAGAGTAGCTCAAATACTAGTGGCGGCCCAAGCCATCCACAAGATCCACTTATGCTATGAAATGGAAGAGGTTTTCCATCTGGGCCATGTCTAAGGGTGTGAGCCCTTTTTATGCCCCGTTCCACATGTCCTAGTTACTTGACCCTAAAAGTCCACTTCTAGGGACATGGATATGTTGTTCATCCACACTGTCTGGCAGGTTCCTTGCCACTTTAAATCTTGCCGGAAGGTCTTCAGGCTGGCTCCTCTCACCCACCCGGGTGGTAAAACTCTCGGCTCTGCCCCATGGCACCAGATCTTCCTTACCGCTTGGAAGCTCAGGTTCTCTCCTTAACACTCTGCGTATAGACTGGATCCTAACTCTTCGGTTCACCCGAAAATAATTTTAAAGTTTTCAAGACTTCGGTCAAATTCTTCCTTCGCGGCTGCGATGGACAAATCGACTCCCAGTTTTCGGCGGTGCCCATGTGGGCAGAAGATGTCAGGACGAACCACACTCCATGTCGTCTACTGCCTCGGGCTTGACCATGACCCGCAGGCCCTGCGCGAGTTATTGCAGGTCTTTTGACCAGCGTCCTTGAAGACCACGCTGCCCGGCTACAACTTGGGCGCCCGAAGAAACGTTATCCGCTGGTGAAGTCCAAGGAGGCCCGTTGGGCGGTGTTCGCGGTGGCTGGCTCGGCTGAGCAACTCGAGCAGATGAGGGCCCTCGAGGAGGAGGCGGCCCAGACTGCATCCTCATCTTCCTTGGTTGCGGCATTTATCCCGCTCTCTTTGGGATCCCCCTACACAGCTTCTTTTAAGGAGCTTTGCCAGTCCCTCTCCACGAAGGGAGAGGGGCCATCAGGACATTCTTCTCGGTCAAAAGAAGGACTCGAAGGGTAAGTCCACCGTCGACATTCGTGGGAGGCGGAGAGGTCCCTTACCGGACAGTTAACACTCTACTTTGGTCGAGGTTGCTGCTAAGGCTGCTGGCTTCACATTGTCCCGTCGGGTCAGCGGCTGAGACACCCCTTACGTGGTCAAGATTTTTCTCAACCCGTCGGACGGGCTGTCGACTGGTGAAGCCGACAACCCTTCATCACCAGTTACCCGGTGGAAACCGAGGACTTGCCAGCACCTCCTGTGCGGAGTCCCTGTCAAGGCTCCTGAGCCGAGGGAGGAGCGGGTGTCCCTGCTCCCTCCCAGACCCACCCTCAGAAACACAGAGGGTCTTGGTCTCTGACCTTGTCTTGGTCCAGCCGATCCCACTGACACGGCAGTCTAAGCCTCGGCACCGAAAGCGGTGTGCGCCGCTCATCCTTCTCTTGGGCTTCAAGCGCAGATTGCGTCGCTACTGAGGACTTAATGTGGCAGCAGCTCCTTTTGTCCGGGAACAAGCCGGCGCCGTCGCCTTCCCGGCCATTAAGTGGCTGTCACCCGAAGGCCAAACAACCCCTCGTGGTGGTCGAGGTGCCCAAGCCTGGGCCAGTTGTTCCACCTAAACCAGCTGCCCCACCGATTGTGGTGGAACCTCCGCCTCAAAACCAAATCGGGGCTCCGACCAGAGATTCTCGGTCAGGTCAGGAGTCTGCCCCTCCGGTTGTTTCACCCTCACTCCTCCGTCCTCAGCAGGTGGAGGGTGGCTCAACCCCAGGCAGCTCTTCGCAGACTCCTCTGAGTCTGGCGATGACTCCTCCCTGTTTTCCAAGCCCCTTGACCTGGAGTCCTCCGAGGCAGTCAGTGGGCGAGCCCATCATCGTTCATGAGTCTGCATCGGCTCATCTCGAGTCCACGGGATGCAGCTCGAGCCCGTATCCAAGCAGGCCAAGTATCCCCTCATGGAGATACTGGACCGGGATTCTCTCACGGAGGCCTTTCCTGTGGCTGAAGCCATTGTTGGCCAACCTTGGAGCTATACTGGCAGCCAGCTTCCTGTCCTCGCCTTCAGCCAGGATGACCAGGAAGTATCCGGTCCCTACCGGCTCTTTGTCCAGTTTTTGAATACCCTCTGCGGAGGGTTGGTCACGATAGCATTTTCCGGCACTCTGGGAATGCTAGGGATGTGGATAAACCCCGACAAGGAGTCCAAAAAGCTGGACTATGCCGGGCGCAAGGTATACGCTGCATCCTCCCTCGGCCTCCGTCAGGCCAGCTCAACCCGTACTGATGGCGCACTTCTCCCACCCTTATGGGCTCCCTGGATGAGGTGATCCCTCATCTCCGGCTGACCTGCCGACTACGGTCAAGCAGGTGCTGGATCAGGAAGGCAGTGGTGAAACAGCAGCTCCAAGCGGCTCTAGATATTGGAGACTCCTGTGCCCGGTCAGTAGCGGCCTCAGTGGCCATCGCGCAGGCGTGGCTGAGAGATCCACCTCTCAGCGGATACCCAGCACAGATTAGGACATCCCTTCTTGGGGACCCGGCCTGTTCGGCCCTGGAGTGGAAGGAGCCACCTCCAGAGGATCAAAAGTCAAACGCCACCTTGGACCGGTAAATCAGCTCAGAGGACAAGGGCCGTCTCAACATAGCCCTTTGACCTTGCATACATGCACATCCATTGCTGCTTGCCAGCATCAGGGCCCAGCAGGCTCACAGCACCCCCAAAACCAGACCTGCAACTTCCTCAACGGAAACGGGAGGAAGGCCAGGAGATCCTCGGCTGGTCCTTCCTCCGTCTGATACGGGTTGAGGTGTCACCCCAGCCTCATCGCTCCCCGGGTCCCCCCATGGGGAGCCCGGCTCTACCCTTCACTCCGCCTGGTCCAGCTATATCACCACAGACCGCTGGAGTGTTGGAGGGTGTAGGAAAGGTCTACCTCTGAAGTTTGAGCAAGCCCCACCCTTCACAGCCATAGCCTCAGGGGTCACAGCCTCTCATCGACTTTGCCCTGCTCCTCAAGGAGGTGATCAGGAAGGGCGGCATCCTCCATCAGACCCAGGGTTTGTCCAGGTAGCTGCAGTCCCCGAAGCGGACAGGGGGCCAGTGCCCCATTCTAGACCTGCGACCTGAACAGATTCCTAAGGTCTCGAACCTTCAGGATGGTCACTCTAGCTCAGATCATTCCATCCTTGGAATGAGGCCTGGTCTCTGTTCTCTGGACCTCCAGGGCAGCGTTCTTTCATGTCCCAATCCGTCCATCCCACCCAGCGATTCCTCCAGCTTCCAGGGCAGAGGGTCTCTCTGAGTTCAGAGACCATATTCCTTAGGGACAGGTGATTGGGAAAGGAGGAGGGGGGTGGCACTATGTGAAGGAAGGACTGGAAGTGTGTAAGGGAGGAAGGGGGAGGAGGGTAGAAATGCAGTCACTTTGGATGCAAATCCAGGATTCCAAGAATAGGATTCTTAGAATGGGAGTGGTGCAGAGGCCACCATCTCGGAGGGAGAGGTTAGACAGGGAACTACGCGGGACAGACCAGGAGGACTGCATGCAGAAGGGTAGTGTGGTGATGTGGGGGACTTCAACATGCCAGAGTGGACTGGAGCACCCCAACAACCAGAAACAGAGGGAGCAGGTACTGCTGGATGCCTTCAGGACAGCTTCCTGCTGCAAATGGTCAGTGAACCAACCAGGTTGAGGGAATACCTTGACCGGCCTGCTGGTAAATGGGGACTTTGTGAGAGAACTTACAGTGGGTGAACAACTGTCAGGAGTGACCACCACTCAGTATGGCTCACTTTGGATATGGGTATGAGGTAGTGGAATCTGGCACACAGTTCTGGACTTCAGGAGGGCCGACTTTGGGAGGATGGGGAAGTAGTAAAAGGGTACTTGGCCAGAATTCAATCTAGTATGGACACTAACCAGAGATGGGAACTCATAAAGCTAGGGGAATGGTGAGCAAGCAGCAAACCTGCTGCAAAGCCCAGAGCAAGAGGCTGAGCTATAAACCACGATCTGGTTGAGCAAGGAGGTCATGGAAAGGTAAGGAGAAAAGAGCTGCCTTTAGGAAGTACAAGAAACAGGGGAGTGGGGAGGACACGGAGCAGGTACTTGACAGAATCGAAGATAGTGACAAGGGCAGTAAGGGGAGCCAAAGCACCAACAGAACCCAGGCTGGCATAAGGCATTAAGAAGGGGAGAAGGACTTCTTCAAGTACATCAGGGAGAAAAGGAGCTGTAAAGGACCACATAGTAAGGATTAGGAAGGAGGGGGTTGGGTGGAAGCAGGGAAAGATAGTCAGGAAGCTTACTAAATGAGTACTTCTGCTCAGTATTTACTAAAAGAAGAGGGGTGACACCCAAGGTGGGAGAAATAGTAGAAGCAGGGGAAGTGGTGACAGATGGGGAAATCATGGAAGCAGAGTTCGAGGGTTTGAAGGCACTGAGGGTGGACAAGGCGCCAGGCCCAGATGGCATCCACCCAAGGGTACTGAAGGAGCTGGCAGAGGTCCTTGCAGGACCTTGCAGGACATTTAATGCCTCACTACATTCGGGAGTGTGTACCTCAGGACTGGAGGGATGGCTCATGGTGCCCCTCACACAAGAGTGGCCCCAAGGATGAACACAGAGCCACAGACCAGTGAGCCTCACATCCATCGTGGGTAAGCTAATGGAGACTATCCTGAGAGGAGGCTGGTGGCCCCTCCCTAGAGGCCAAGGACTACAGGACAGCAACACATGGCTTGATATGTGGCAGATCTGCCAAACCAACCTGGTCGAGTTCTATGACTGGGTAACTAGGCAGCTGGACAGGGGGCCATGCAGTGGATGTCCTGTATCTGGACTTCAGTAAGGCATTCAACTCAGTGCCACATGGAAGGCTGGGAGGAGGAAGTTAGTAGGCACAGGGGGCGGGTGCAAAGCTGGTGAGATGGGTAGAGAAGCTGGCTGCAGGGAAGGCAACAGAGGGTAGTGGTGGGTGGGGAGCTCTCACACCCAAGAGCAGTGACAGTGGTGTTCCCACAGGGCTCGGTGTTGGGACCAGTGTTATTGGGATATTCATTGCAGACATATCATGGGACATCAAGAGCAAAGATCAGTCTGTTTGCTGATGATACCAAGGTAGGCGAGGTGGTGGATGACCTAAGGGGATGGCAGGGGTTGCAGGATGATCTGGCAAAAGCTTGAAACCTTGTCAGACACCTGGCAACTGGCTTTAATGCCACAAAAGTGCAAGGTGCTGCATTTGGGATGAAGAACCCAAGGAGGAGTTACCAGCTAGGGGAGTGCAGCTAGCCCAGACAGAGGAGGAGGAAGGATCTGGGTGTGCTTATTACAGGGTCAGTGAACAACCCGACTGTAGGAAGGCAGCTGCAAGGCCAACAAAATGCTGGGTTGTATTGCAAGGGGTATATCCTCGGGAGAGGAGGTGATTCTGCCACTGTATGGGTCATTAGTTAGACCACACCTGGGTACCGTGCAGTACTGGCGTCCGTATCTGAAGAGGGACATTAAGTTACTGGAGGGTGCAGCGCAGGCGACAAAAGATGATCAAGGGGCTGGGGGACTTATCATACGAGAGGAGGTTGAAGGGAGTTGAACATGTACTCACTGGAGGAGAGAGAGACAGGGGTGACATGATTGAAACCTTTAAATACATGAAAGAAATAAACAAGACAGGTACAGAGGGCTGTTCAAAGTAAGGGAGGGGAAGGCCACCAGGGGCCATGATATGAGACTGGAGGGAGGAAGGTTCAGGAGGGAGATGAGGAGACACTTTTTTACAGAGAGGGTGGTGGCTGGGTGGAATGCGTTACCTGCTGAAGTGGTATGCAGTAGAACAGTGGACTGCTTCAAACGAGGATGGGACAGGACAAGGGGAAGGGTTAATGAAGGGGAAGGGTGGAAGGGAGGGGCAGCTGCAGAATAAGGAGTGCTAGCTGCACATTCGAAGCAGACTTGATAGACCTCTAGAGCCTTTATCTGCTGGCAAATTTCAGATGTATGTTAGGTAAGTATGTATGCCCTTCAGCCTTTCTCTAGCTCCCAGGGTCTTCACCAAATGCATGGCAGTGGTGACAGCATTCCTGAGGCGCCGAAGGGTCCGGGTGTACCCCTACCTGGACAACTGTCTGATTGCGGTCTCCTCCAGAATGGAGGTGGAGGCGGTCAGGATCTGGCCCTCAGGTTTGCTCTCAAGTTGGCCTCCTTATCAATGAGGCCAAGTCGGTTCGTGCCAAAGCAGGTGATACAATTCATCGGGCAGAGCTCGACTCTCAGCGAGCCAGAGCACGGCTCCCAGCGGACAGGGCCGAGGTTCTTTCTTCCTTTGCCCAGTCATTTCAGGTTGGGCAATTGTGCCCTGCCTGGGACTTCCTGCGCCTCCTGGGCCTCATGGCAGCCTGCACCAAGGTGGTCCATTGGGCCCGTTGGCACATGCATCCCTACAATGGGGACTGGCCAGCCAATGGTCACAGCACTCCGATCCTTTGGATCAGCTAGTAACAGTGACCCAGGAGATGTGGAACGCTCTCCAGTGGTGGACCATTCCAGCTCATCTACAGGAGGGCATCCTGTTTGTCCGCCCCGAGCCGACGGTCTCTCTATCAACCGATGCCTCTCTGATGACTTGGGGTGCCCATCTGGGGGAGCACAGAGCGCACGGCCTCTGGTCCCCTCAGGAGTCCCGATGCCACATCAACCTGCTGGAACCTCGAGTGGTTCATCTAGCCCTCACCACCTTCGCTCCGTTTGTACGGGGTCAAGTGGTCCAGGTCCAGACGGACAATACCACGACCATGTACTACCTAAACCGCCAGGACGGGAAGCGCTCCATGCCTCTGTGCAAGGAAGCTCTCCGCATTTGGTCCCTCGTGCGCAGCCTGGAGGCGGATCTCCTTGCCATCCATTTGGCAGGATCCTCCAACATTCTGGTCGATACCCTAAGCCGGCTAGGAGCTGCGTCCCACAAGTGGTCTCACCTGCCGGAGGTAGTACAAGATCTGTTCTCCCACTGGGGCATGCCTCAGGTGGACCTGTTTGCCTCCAGGGAGAATGCGAAGCTGAGACTGTTTCATGCCTGCCCCCCTCAGCAGGGCTCGCTGCAGGGGGATGCCTTCTTGAGGCCGTGGACCCCGGGCCTCTTCTACACCTTTCCCCCATTTCCCTTGATCCACAAGGTGCTTCTCAAGGCAAGGAGGGACAAGGCACAGGTGATTCTGGTAGCCCCAAACTGGCCCTGCCAGTTCTGGTATCCAGATCTCCTCAGTCTCAGCTCCAGGCTCCCGAGGCGGCTTCCAGCCCGCCTGGACCTGATCTCAGTCAATCAGGGAAGGTATTCCATCGGACCTTCAATCCCTGCACCTGACGGCCTGGTTCCTGGCGGCTAGAGTTCCAGGCCTTGGGTCTTTCGAGAGTTCCTCAGCGTTGTTGAGGCTTCCCGTAGAGTCGACCAGAAAATGCTATGCCTTTAAATGGAAGAGATTCTCCATTTGGTGTCAGGGCAAGGGCCTGGACCCTTCCTTCTGCTCCTTGGCAAACATCCTGGACTACCTATGGTCCCTTTTCAGCAAGGGCTTGATCGGCGACCCTTAAGGTGCACCTGGCAGCCATCTCTGCTTACCAGGCGTGGGCCGGGAAGCATTCGGTGGCGCAGGAGAAGGTGGTCAGGTGCTTTTTCAAAGGCCTTGATCACATATCCCCTCCAGTGCGAGAACCTCCACCTCCGTGGGATCTACTGCTGGTATTGGCTAAGCTCATGGGCAAGCCATTCGAACTGATGCACAGGTGTGACATCTCTCACCTGTCATGGAAGACCGCCTTCTTGGTGGCTATCACGTCAGCCAGAAGGATAAGAGAGCTCCAGGTGCTTTCCATCGAGTCTCCTTATCTGGTCTTTCACAGGGACAAGGTTGTCCTACGCCCCAACCCGAAATTCCTTCCAAAGGTGGTGTTGGAGTTTCACCTTAACCAGGTGTTGACTCTGACGGTGTTCTACCCCAGTCACACCTCGGAGGCTGAATATAGGCTCCATACTTGGGCGCTAGAAGGCGCTCACTTATTATAAGGCGGACGGCTGAAGTTCGAGGAGGGTTACCAGCTGTTTGTCACCTACTCTGAAGCCGCACCGGCAGACCTGCAGTCAAGCGGACGATAGGCAGATGGGTCACCTCCTGCATAGATCTCTGCTATAGGTTGGCGGGCATGGAGCTTCCCAGAGGGATAAGAGCTCATTCTACCCGCCATACCGCTGCATCGATGGCTGCTTCCAGGGACGTCCCTATCCAGGAAATCTGCAGGGCTGCTACCTGGAAGTCAGCACACACTTTCATTACCCATTACCACATCGACCTTGAGTCACGCCGGGATGCTGATTTTGGGGCCTCAGTTCTCCAGTCATTATTCCCTAAGTAGGGGGTGTGTGCCTTGCCTCCCTCCTCCCAGAGAACTGCTAGGAGTCTGCCAGACAGTGTGGATGAACAACATATCCATGTCCCTAGAAATACAGGTTACTCACCTGTAACAGGAGTTCTAGGAATGGTGTATGTTGTTCATCCCCACGACCACCTGCCTCCCAGCTTCGGCACACAACCTGGCTTCCAGTGGGCTAGATCTGGCGTCATGGGGCAGAGCCGAGTTTTACCACCAGTGGGTGGGAGGAGCCAGCTTGAAGACCTTCCGGCAAGATTTAAAGCGGCAAGGAACCTGCCAGACAGTGTGGATGAACAACATATACCATTCCTAGAACTCCTGTTACAGGTGCGTAACCTGTATTTGTCTGCCTACCACGTCCCTGTGGATGGCAAAACCTTGACTCAGTTAAAGATATCCAAAACATTCCTAAAAGGGATCCTTCATCTGAAACCCCCAGTCAAGAACCCTTCTCCTCCCTGGGATCTTAACTTTATACTGGAAAAACGCACTCTTTCTCCCTTTGAACCAGCCACGAGTTGCAACATGCACTATCTTTCTTGGAAAGGACTTTTTTTGGTTGCCATTACTTCTGCTCAAAGGATTTCTGAGCTTCAGGCCCTGACGTGTAAGGAGCCTTATTTGATTTTTCACAGAGACCGGCGCTCTGCATATAAACCCTAAGTTCCTAGCTTATGGTGTTCTGATTCTGAGTAACTAAGCCCAAGGTCAGAGAGGTGAAGTAGATACTCTAGGATCTTGGAATGGGGCATAAAGGAGTCCCACCCCTTAGGCATGGCTCAGATGGAAAACCTCTTCCATTTCATAGCATAAGTGGATCTTGTGGATGGCTTTCTGCTCTCCACTAGTACTTGAGCTACTCCGGAGGGCACTCCAAATTGAGCGACAGCTATGTCAGTAGGTGCCAAATCAGACCATTCAGTTGCAAGTGTATTACCCCAAGCATTCCATCCAGGAAAGCAATTCTACACATGCTTGATGTGCATAGAATTTTACTTTACTACACTAACAGGATGAAATCTGTCCGCAAATCAGATCAGTTATTTGTTTCGTTTGCGCCAAAAGAGAGGGCGCCACTGTTTCAAAACAACATTTGTCCAAATGGTTGGCAAACTGCATTACTCTTTGTTATCAGAAGTATAACAAAAATGGAGGCTAAATGACTTGTACTTATGTATTGGCACCAACCTACTCCTCCAACTCGCTCCCAGTGGCATGAGGCACTAGCTAGATTAGCCACACTAGAACATTTATCTTTTACTCACTTAGGTCGTATGGACCAATATGCTGCCAGATGGGAAGCCTATCTCCGCTCACCTCTTTGCAAAACTCCAAACCTAGGCTGACCCCTCCTCCTTGACTACATGATATTTCATTTCTGTAACTATTATTCCTGCTCTCTATCTGTCTCTAGTACTCGAAGATAGTGGAAGTCCACTTTGGCATACTGGGTAGTTTTGTTTTTTGTGTTAAGCTGCATCCAGGGTGGCTCATACGAGAACATATTATGTCATGTGCTTTGTGAATATACCTACACACCATCACGGCAATGTAATAGTTTCTGGTTGAATATAGTTGCATATGGAACATGTTACCTATCTATGAGCATGAATGTATGTGATACTATACTTTCGTATGGAACATAATAAAAAAATTATTCTATGATAAAAAAAGAAGTATAACAAAACACTTCCCAGGGAAGTCAAAGGACATTCAACCAGAGGCATGGCTGCCACTACTGCTTGCTTCAGGAACATCTCTGCCGCTGATATCTGTGCAGCTGCCACTTGGAGTTCTGTCCATACCTTCACTAAGCATTACAATCTGGACATTGCTTCTAGGCGCAGGGCTGACTTTGGCCTAGTGGTTCTTCAGGACTCTTGTCCTAGATCCCTGCCTACTGCAGAACCTTTCTTGCCTCCCATGTTTCAGACTTGTCTGATTCGACTGCTTGGGATTCAGTCCTAATGGTTAGTACCTACTGCAAGAGCCCTCTTGAAGTAAGATAGTACAGTTAGGTAAGAACTTACCGTAACGGTAGATCTTTGAGAGGAGCTCTTGCAGTAAGTACTCCTTCCCTCCTCCTTCCCTCCATGTTTCTTTTGCTACTTCTCCATAGATAGATGCTATAGAGCCAGAGCCCACTCCTCTCTACTGTCGCACCTTTCTAGGTCTTCATCAAGAGAACTAGAGGGCGGATGTGGGGACCACTCACTGTATAGCGTCACGCTGACATCGGTCACATGACGGGTGGGCGGTCCCCCACCAAACACTGCTAGCTAAAGTTTTCCTTGTGGTCCTAGCACCTGGCAGCTTAGTCCTAATGGTTAGTACCTACTGCAAGAGCCTCTCTCGAAGATCTACTGTTACGGTATGTTCTTACATAACTGTACTTTTCTGTCTGTACACCCAGGACATGAGGGAGTTGTACAACAGACTGACCGTGATAAGGCTGGAGTACCCCTGTCTTCTTATGGATATGGACTCCAGAAAGCTGGATTATGTGGCAAAAAAGACTTCCTCCACCTTTCTTCATACTTGGCTTATACTGCCAAGTATCAAAACTCTTTGGAACTCTGTCCTAGCCATAGCTTAGCAGGAGTCTGACACCATGGTACAGGACCTAATGGAAACAGTAAAAATGCCCTGGAGGCCACTAAACATCAACTCCACATGGCAGATGATGATGATACTGATGCAGCCTCAGGCTGATGGCCCAAACTGCCTTCCTTCATCGCTTTGCTTGGCTGAAAACAACCAGTCTTACTCAGGACACACAGTCCAAAGCAATGGACTTTTCTTGTGACAAAATCTTCATTTGATTCCAGAACACATTATAGGAAAAAGGTTGATGAGTACAAATCAACCTATCAGAGTAAACAACAAAGCAGAAGACTCCTGCTCAGAAGTCTCAGCCAAAGGCAGGAGATATTTTCCCAGAAACTAGTACCCTGATCCACCTCAATTTGATTGTTCCCAAATGAGAGGCTTCTACATGGGTAGAGGCAGGAGACCTCAGAGAAAACCTGCCACTACCCAAGTTCTAGCAAACCAGACCAAGTCCTGAGTTAAATGTCCAGGTTGCCTCCCCTCTGTCTGTAGGAGGCAGGCTCTCCCACTACCTCCAAGCTTGAACCCTTATTACCTCAAAAAAATGGGTCCTGGAGGTAGTGGAAAAGGGCCTGTCACTTCAGTTCAAAAAGATGCCAGCCCTAAGGGGCGCCCAGCTGTCCAAATATCTAACTCCAACGAAAGGCTCCTGCTGGGGTTGGAGGTCAGAAACCTCCTGGCAGCAAGGGCTGTGGAGGAAGTACCTGTACAGCAAAGAGGCAAAGGCCTCTACTCCAGTTACTTCCTTACACAAAAGAAAAATGGGGAGTGGCGACCTATCTTGGACCTCAGATACTTAAACAAGCATCTTCTGACGCCCAGGTTCAAGATGGTCACACTAAACATGGTCATACAGTCCCGTCAGCAGGGAGACTGGCTAGCTTCCCTAGACCTCAAGGATGCCTATTTTCAAATTCCCATAAGGTAGTCCCACAGGAAGTTTCTGAGGTTCAAACTTCCTTCAGGATATTACCATTTTACAGCCATGCCCTTCAGCCTCACACCTGCTCCATGGGTGTTCACTAAATATCTGGCTATCATGGCAGCACATCTCAGAAAACAAGGAGTCTCAGTCTTACCCTTATCTGGACAACTGGCTCATTGTGGCAAAAACACTGCACAAGTTCAGGAGTTTCTCTCCTTAACAAAAGACACTCTACACACTCTGAGGTTTCTTATAAATCTAAAGAAATCCCATCTAGAACCAACCCAACTCCTTACTTTCATAGGAGCACAGTTGGATACCCAGCAGAGCAGAGCATTTCTGCCACCAGAAAGAATTCAGAACTTCCTGTCAGTAGCAAAATTTTTTCTTACTGGTTCAACCAAGGCCAACCAGACACTTCTGAACACTCCTGGGACATATGGCATCTATGACAGCGGTGGTCCCAGGAATCAGATACAGAATGAGGGACATACAGTATCACCTTCTGTCTCACTTGTCCAAAAAGGGAAATTCTTTGTCCAAGCTGGTTCCAGTCATTAAGACTTTTCTTCCAAGTCCTACACTGGTGGAAGGACACAGCCGACCTGTCAGTGGGAATTCCCTTCCAGGCCTCCTTCCCTCTCACAAGGTCATCACCCCAGATGCTTCTCTGCTGGGAAGGGGCCCATCTGGACAGTGCATCTGTCAGTGCCACCTGGACACTAAAGGAATCTCAGGCACACATCAGTCTCTTGGAACTCAAGGCCATTTACATGGCAATTAAGTTCTTTGCTTCGCATATAAAGGGCCATACAGTGCAGATCAGAACAGACAACACCACTGCAGTGTTTTACATAAACAAGCAGGGTGACACAAGGTCAGGACTTCTCTGCTTGAAGCTTGAGAATTTGGGCTCTGGCCTACTCACTGGAGGTAGGCCTTTCTGCTTACATCTTCCAAGCAAGGAGAAAACCCTGGCAGATGCTCTGTCGCATCAGCCAGGGACACAGCAAATGGTGCCTGAACAAACAAGTGCTAGCCACAGTGTTCAGAAGGTGGGGCACTTCAGATGTAGATCTGTTTGCCTCTCCCTTCCACCATCAGCTTCCTCTGTATTGCTGCATGCCTCCAGTTCGGGGAACCATTCTACCGGACGCCCTGCTACTGAACTGGTCAGAGAAGTTCCTTTATGCCTTCCCTCCTTTCCCTCTAATTTTCAAAGTGCTACTGAAACTCAGACTTCAACCAGCATCAATCATTCTGGTGGCACCAGATTGACCAAGGCAACCTTGGTATCCTCTCCTGCTAATACTCTCTTACAGCAAGCCCATTCACCTTCCTGTCAGTCACCCCCTCAGTCAGGAGTGACTTATCCAGACCTGCAGTCTCTTTACCTCAAAGCTTGGCTCTTTAGGAGTTAGAGTTCCCTGCCACTCAGTATTCTGAACAAGTCCTGAAGATACTGAGGATGGCTAAGAAGCCTAACACGAAAAAGATCTATGCAGCCTGTCAATGAGTCGTGGTAATGGATGGACGCAGAGACAATAGTTGCTTAGAATGCCAAGCAAATGCTAGGCAGATATTTTATTAACAGCCAAATAAAATAATAAAGGCGGAATGACAATGGCAAAAATAAAACAGAAGCGTAACTTAAACAGAAGTCCATAAATTCTCCAGTAAATAGCTAGAGCACAAGCTGAGGTCAATACAGTACCGACCTCTCCACTCATCTGAGGAGGCTTGGAAAGGAAGCTCCATTTATATCCATAGGGGTCAGGTGATTTACCTGAAACCCTGCCTACTAGCTTTCAGCATTCTTAAATCACAATAGAAATACCATTTTATACATACTATACATGAAAATGTTAGTACTTTCTAAATATTTACAGCAGTAACTTTAGAATTCAATTTCTTGGTTTATTTCCGAATATTTACAGAAAGTTCCAGCAGCAGGCCCCTCCCCTTGAGCTGACCAGTATTTATATAGAACAAGGTTGGCCAGTTCTTAGAAACAATGGGAAGCTCAAGGAGGAGGACCTCCAGCATGGAAGCTAGGAAGATAAGTAGTCTTAACTAGTTTCATTATGTCTTTATAAAGCAGATAATTTCTTCTTTAAATTACTAAGTCCTACCTTATATGAGCAGCAGACATTAGCTGTTGAGGCATTCTGAAACAAAAATACTTCATCCTAAATGTCTGAACAACAAACTGAATGTGTTTGTTACCTTACTACCTGTGTCCGTAAAGCTAGACTCCTCTATTTATGAAGCACTATAATACAATCTTACAAGCGTAAAACAAAATATTCCCCATAGTCATTTCTTTCAGTGAAAACAGCAAGGTTTAAAATACATACAAACACAGGAAGTGTTTGGACAACTACCTTTTTAAAGCCCTTTTTAAATGTTTCTAAAGTCAGCAAATTTGGGGAAGAACGCTTTTTGAAATGCATCCTACGTGTATCCAGATACATATTTACAAGGCAGCGCTAAGGCAGTTACCTTACAGTAGTTTTCTTTCTTTCTTTTCTGCTGTTTTCTGTTTGTTCTTACTTGCTCCTCGCTGCTGCTATCCTGCACTCAAATACCCTACTTTTAGATTGGTTGCTGGTCACTAAGGCAACCCGAAAGCAGCAGGGAAAAAGCATAAAAAAAAGATACAAAAACAAAGCGTGAGTGTGCGCACTGTTGAGCAGTCCTGCGCGACCGTGCACAGCATCGAGCTGACACAGAAATCCGCAGATCCATTACAGGAGGCAAACACCTTACTGCCAGTGTTCTAAAGAGAACAACCGCATCTTTTACAAGCGATGTCAGCGCTCCTCTACTTCTGCAGTCACCTACTGCACAAAAGGAAAAAGGGTTTTCTTCTTTCTTACTCCGTGTCTGCAGGAGTAACTACATAGAAACATAGAAACATAGAAGTTGACGGCAGATAAGGACCGCAAGGCCCATCCAGTCTGCCCATTTCTTTTTCTACCTTATAAATGTGCCATCGGCCTTTGCTCTGTCAGTGACCTATCTATTCATAGTCATTTGTATTGCTCCCTTATGCCTATCCCATGCCTGTTTGAAGCCCTGCACTGTATTCATAGCCACCACTTCTTGTGGTAAGCCATTCCATGCATCTACCACCCTTTCTGTGAAAAGAATTTCCTCACATTCCCCTTAATCGGCCTCCTCTAATCTCATGCTGTGTCCTCTTGTCCTGCTATTTTTCTTATATTTAAACATGTTGGACTCTTTCACCTTGTTTATGCCCTTAAGGTGTTTAAATGTCTCGATCATATCACCTCTCTCCCTCCTTTGCTCAAGGGTATACATATTGAGCTCCGTTAATCTGTCCTCATATGTCTTCTGATGCAGTCCCTGCACCATTTTGGTTGCCCTTCTCTGGACTGCCTCAATTTAGTTAATGTCCTTGTGAAGGTGTGGCCTCCAATACTGCCGCAGTACTCCAGATGGGGCCTAACCAATGTCTTGTACAGAGGATTATTACCTCCCTCTTACGACTTGTGATGCCCCTACTAATACACCCTAACACCCCTAGCCTTACCTACTGCTTTAGAGGTCTGCTTGGATGATTTTAGGTCATCAGTGATGATGATGCCCAAGTCTCTTTCTTCCTTTGTGACTGCTAGCAACTCCTCCCAGCCTATAAGTGGCTTCAGGGTTTTCTTCCCTATGTGCATGATTTTGCACTTCTTTGCATTAAATCCCAGTTGCCACTCTTCTGACCATTCTGCTAGTTTATCCAGATCTCTTCTCATTCTGCCCACCCCATCTGGATCATCTACTCTGTTGCAGATCTTGGTGTCATCTGCAAACAGACAAGCCTTACCCTCTAGTCCATCTCGGAGGTCACTAATGAAGATGTTGAATAGGACTGGCCCCAGGACTGATCCTGAGGTACCCACTTGTGACTTGCATCTCTTCTGACTGTATACCATTTACCACCACTCTCTGTTTTCTGCCAGTCAACCAGTTTGCCACCCAGTTGACCAACTTCTGACCCACCCGAGCCTACCTAGCTATTTATCAATCTTCTATGTGGAACAGTGTCAAAGCTTTGCTGAAGTCAAGGTAGGCGACATCAACTGCTCCCCCTTGGTCCACCACTCTGGTTACCCAGTCAAAGAAATCTATGAGATTAGTTTGACAGGACCTTCCTTTTGTAAACCCATGCTGTCTTGGATCCTGTGCCCCTATGGATTCCAGGTGTTGCACTATCCTTTCCTTAAGGAGTGCCTCCATAATCTTGCCCACTACTGAGGTAAGACTGACCGGTCTGTAGTTCCCCGCCTCCTCCCTGCTACCACTCTTGTGGAGTGGGATCACATGAGCCCTTCTCCAGTCTTCTGGGACCTCTCCTGTGCTCAGAGACTCACTAAACAATTCTGCTAATGGCTCTGCTAGTTCCTCCTTTAGCTCCTTAAGTACCCTGGGATGTATGCCATCAGGTCCCATTGCCTTATCCACCCTGAGCTTAGCAAGCTCTTGTAGGACCCTTTCTTTTGTGAAGGGAGTAGTGCTCACCTCCCTCCCCCCTGTGTCCATGATGCTGAGCTGTGGGCCCTGCCCTACCTTCTCTTCAGTAAATACTGAGCAAACTATTTTTCTATCTTTACATTGCTAAAAGCCACTGCACCCATAAACATTGTGGCTGCTACGTTACAGCTAAGCTTTACACAGCTATTATTTTCTGCAGTCCCTGGCTTGTTCACAAGGGGGACATGCTGAAAGGGGGGGGGGGTATCAAAGGCAGCCAGACCTATGTGCTCTAGAACCACAGTAGGGACAGCAATAAGAACCTTCCAGTTGGCCTAACTGGGAAAGGGTGAATAAGTAGTTGATAGAAAAGCCATAGTAAAGTTAAGCAAGAGAAATGCTGCTGCAGCAGTTTTGTGAAAAGGGAAAAGAAAATGGATCCAGACAGCAAAATGGTCTCAACCATACCCTATGAACACAGCCAAAGGAAAAGATCCTCCTCTGGTGCAAAAGTAGAAGAATTAATCCTTTTGCTGCTTCAGATGCTAATTTGTTAGATTATCTGGTACATCTTCAGGCCAGTTCCACGTCAATACAGTGACAACGATGTTGCAACCTGACATCGACTGGAACAATGCCGACTGTCAACAGTGTTCCCATCAGGAAGAAGTGTTTTCTGATGGGGCTACTCGCCCCCTCATCTCTAATTAACCCACTCTGAGTCGGAGCTGGTTCAGGGTGGGAAAACACCAGAAATTGCAATTTGGCCTGTCTTTCTGTTGGAAAGAACAAATCGGTTTATTCCCATCCAGTGTTTAAGTATTTTTTAAGGGCCTCCTACATCTTCAGCCCCAGTCAGGGAACCCATTCACTTTTGGAGTCCGAATTTGTGTATTGCCAAGTTTATGGAGCCACGCTTTTGAGCCCATGGCTTCGCTCACCTTAAGTATGTAACCTGGAAAACTGTTTTTAGTAGCTATTTCCTCTGCAAAGAGAATTTCAGAGCTACAGGCTTTTTGCACTGAGCCCAGTTACATTATCCCCCATAAGGATAAAATGAGCTCAAGACAAACAGAAAATTCCTGACAAGGTGGTCTCTGAGTTCCACCTTAACCAGTCATTACCTTACCAGTGTTCTTTACTGAGAAATCCACTCCTAGAGAGCAGAAACTCCACAGTCTGGATTTCAAGACGGCCCTGCTTCATTACTTGGAACATACCAAGCAGTTTAGGGTCTTCTCTACTCAGCTGTTCCTCACCTATGGGGAAGTAGGTAGAGGAAGACCATCCACCAAGAAAACTATTTCGCACTGGATAGTCTTTCATGCATTTCTGTTATGACAAGGCTGGTAAACAGCCTCTTAGGGCCTCAGGACCCACTCTACTTGGGCCGCTGCTGCCTCTGTGTCAGCTGCCAGGGAAATTCCCTTACTGGACATCTGTAAGACAGCTATTTGGAAGATAGTCCACACATTCACTAAGCATTATTGCCTGGATGTACAGTCTAGATCTGACACCCAAATTTGGCAGGGCAGCCCTGCAGAGCCTCTCTGCCTGCCTCCCAACTGTATGGCTTTGTAGTCTGCTAATGTTACTGTTGCTAAAGCCTTGTAGTCTGGTAACATTACTGATTCTAAGGGACTCCTTGGGTGAGAAGGAAAAATTACTCACTGTAGTATTATTATTTCTTCCAAGGGGTCCTTTTAGCATCAATAAGCTCCCACCCATCCTCCCATGATAACCTTACAGAAGAGGACTCTGCTTCTCCTTCTTCCAAATCTGCTGTGTTAACTTTTTTGAAGTTTTGAACTATGTTTAAAGCAAAGTTATTTCATGTTTCTATTTATGGTTCATACTGTTGCATGCTTTTTAATTCCTCTTGGTTCATACATATGGGCATGTGCCCATTTCTCTTAAAAAAAAAAAAAAAATGCTGGTGCCTTCTCAGGCAGTCTCTCCTCAGCACACTCCCAAGCCTTTTCCTGATTGGCTAATTCATAAATTCATTACCATAATCCACACCTCGGGGGCAGTTGAACCTAGCCAGCCAAATGCTAATGTTACTGATGCTAAAGGACCCCTTGGAAGAAAGACAGTTACTACGGTGAGTAATTTTTTCTTGCGAAGTGTCATATAACTAGGTGTATCATCATGACTTATTGCACCACAGATGCCGGAAACCAGGAGCTTTTTGTAACACTTAATACAGAGCTGTTAGACGGGGTTTTAGCCATTGTTAAAAGAAGAGGAAGATTTACTCTGGGGGGTGAATATACCGCGGTTCACCGGGAGGTGGAGTGAGGGAGGGTGCACAAACCTTGGCACCATCACATACTTCTGACTTCCCACCAAACCGTCATACTGCCCACCCCGCTTTATCCAGGGAGACCAGTCACTGCCACATGGAAGTCACCATTCCCTGTAGATTGCTGGTGTACAGCTGTGCTAAATGTATAAATATAGCCGCCGTAAAGTACATGCTTTCCCCTGAACTACCCCTTTCCTGAAGGTAAGCACTGAATTATTAATATTGCCATGAAACTATAATTACAACATTAGAATAACCATTTATATTGAAACTAGATGTTGACTTGTAAGAACTGGTACTAGTAAAGTGTCAACGCCAATAAAATCTAAGTCTTGTGGTACACAATCTTAACAAAGGCTGGGTGAGTCAGTGTCCATTTCAAAGGATATTCACTCATAGTCCTCCTGACTCCCCAGCATCTTGATCTCTCACCTCAGCATCCTGCTTTATCATTAGAATCATTGTCCCGTATCCACTAGGTCTGTGTACTGATATTGCTTCCTGGCATAGGACAGTCAGAGACATGCTATGATCTGGAGGGCATGCATGATTCCCAGATTGGGACGCTCCACTCGAACGGCATTGAACCACCAACACTGTGCTTGAATGGTGAAGGTCAAGTCAGGAACCGGTAGAGTTGTGCTTCATTCCAGGTGGTAAGTTGGCCCTTAGTATGTGCCACCTGCAACACACAGTCTTGCTCGTGCGTACCCTCTGTAACTATGAGAAGGATGTAAGTTTTCATCTGCTGGTTTCCTCTGGGGTGGTATTTGATAGGCCTTCCGGATGATGATCAGTTCCTCAAGGTAAAACAAGAAGTCAGGAACTGGACCGGTTCCCATCCCTATTCCCCACCCCCCCCTTAGGAATTTCGATGAGCCTGATATTTGCACTTCTGGAAGCATTTTCTAGGTGCAACAGCCTCACCCAAAGGACTTTGTTCTCCTGTATTACTCCTGATGTGGTGACCAGAGCTTCATTAGCTGTCTCTGCCACGTCCCTGGAGTCCACTGCTGTCCCTTCCACCTTGGTGTCCAGAACCAATAACCTTGAGTTGAAGGGGTCCATCGTGCATTCTAAATCTCTAACCACTTGAGAGGAACAGCCTTGTTAGAAGGCCGTGGATCCTCATGATGTGCTGTCTCTTTGTCGCTCCAGACCCTGTCTGCTGAGGTGAGGCTGCCGCTTTCTTCTCACTGTCTCTCAGGTATTTTTGAAACATGGCATCTTCTTAGTACAAAATCTCCCCACAATTTTGGTATCTTTCTGTTCTGAAGAGCAAGATCTGTAAAATTATACCAATAAATCCCCCAAACATTTGTTTTGAGAATAAAATAATAATAAAGGAAGTTCACTGACAATTTCCAGAGCTACTCTGAAAAGTGTCTAGCATGGTCTGCTGCAAGTTCTGCCCCCCACCACCTAATTTTGAGGCTTCTGTGTCACATGGCATGTGCCATAGTGGTGGTCCATGGGTAAGATGGCAAATTATGGAAGGTACAGTGCCATATCAGGATACTGGTGTCAAAAAAAGAGTACCACTGCAACAACTACTGTAACAGTATCAAAGAAATTGATGCAACCACTGTAGTGGTGTAATGAAATAGGCAACCTCAGAGAGGGTAGTCTCGTCCTTTAATGCTCGCCTTCAGGGATTCAGACCACAAATGCATTCTTTCCAGGTTGATGAGGACATTTAAAGAACAGTAAATGGGACTGGAATCCGCAAGAAAGAAAGGAGTACATATATCTGCTGGAACTCAGAGCAGTACTCCTGTCTGTGAACTCCTCCTCCTCCCTGCAACCGGGCCAAATAGTCCTGGTAAAGACAGATAGTACTACAACTGTGTATTACATAAACAAACAAGGATGTACCAGATCATCAAAACCCTCTACAGAGTCAATAAAGATCTGTAACCTGACGAACATCCTGAGTGCAAGCCTCTCTAGAGTACCTCTAGCAGACAAGGAGAATATACTAGCAGATTCTCACCTAGCAGGATGGGACATGTTACCTGCAGGTGGTCTCAGAATCTAGGGTGCTCAACTCTGTGTGTCGGATGGGGAGTACCAGAGTTAAATCTGTTTGCCTCACAGGAAGCTCAACAATTCTGTTGCAGATCTCACTTAGTGAGAACAATTCAATGAGAAGCTCTAGCCCTTCCCTTGGAGTAACAGGTTCCTGTATGTATTCCTCCATTTCCACTGATTCATGTAATACTACTGAAATGGATAAGGAATGCTGTGATGATGACCCTGGTAGCACCAGACTGGGCAAGGCAGTTTTATTACTCACTACTGCTGATAATATCGCAGAGGATGCCAATAAATCTTCCACTGAGACAGGACCTCCTAACACTGTCTCTGGGTAGGGTGAATCACCCAGATGTCAGCTCACTTCATGTGATCGCATGGTTCTTGAGGAGGTAGGGTATTATAACCTAAACCTCTCAAACCAGGTCCAGGAAGTTTTGAAAGTAACTAGATAGCCAGTAACTAAGAACACATAATTGTACACGGAAAATATTCAAGGTTTGATCGACTTTCACCATGCCATTGCGAAAAAGTGGTTTGGGACTACTTGGTACATTTACAGACCCAATATCTGAAACTTTCCAGACTGAAGGTGCATTTAATAGATTTTTCAGCTTTCAAATTGGCAAACAGGAAACAGTAATTTGCATCTCCCCCAGTGCTTAAGAGATTTTTCAGGGGCTTGAACAGCCTTTGTCCTCCTGTAAGGGAACCAGCACCACCATGCAGTTTAACCCTGGTTCTCTCACAGTTACTGAATGGAGCCCATGTCACATTCCATAGGATGACGGACAGTATCTTCCATCCCCATGCTTCGTACACAGCAGCATACTTGGATGATCTTGTGATGTTTAGCCCCGATCAGGACGGCCATCTGCAGGATGTGGCGGTAGTACTTCAGTCACTCAGGGAATCAGGTTCATGTGCCCTGTGGTGGTAGGAGAAAAAATACCAGGAGTATATGGTTAGAAATGTCCAGGTTCTTCCTGTTATTGACAAATTAATGGCTCTAACTGACTGCCCATTTCCTCCTCCCAACCACTAAGTGGATCACAGACTTTCTTGGACTTGCAGGGTATTACTTCTAGTTCATTCCAGAATTCTCAACCCTTGCTGCACAATGACTGACCTGACCTAAGAAAACTGCCCCAAATAAGATCCATTGGTCATGTAAGTGTCAGACTGCATTTCAGGCCATCAAAAATGTGCTGTGTGAGGGGCCAGTCATATGAAGTGCCAATTTCAACTGCCTCTGCATTTTGTACACAGATGCCTCTGAGGTGGGGCTGGGGGCAGTTTTGTGACACTGTTTTGAGGATGGGATTCACCCCATCCTATATTTAATCACAGACTTTTCCCCAGGAACAGCACTATGCCGTACTAGAAAAGAGTGTCTGGTAGTAAAATGGCTGTTGGTCACCTTACCCATACCTATTGGAACAGAAGTTCATCCTTGTCACTGATCCCCCGTGGTTACATGCCATGAGGGATACCAGTACCTGTGTTACTAGGTGATATTTGGCATTGCAGCCTTTTTGTTTGATGTGCACCACTGGACAGATATCCAGCATGGTAATGCAGACTTTTTTCTAAGAGGGTGGGTTTCTGTTGGCCCTTCAAGCGTGCTGTGGGCACAGATCTGGGGGAGGTATGTAACTGAGTCTGCGTTCATTATGCTGCTTACATCCATATACCCCATCACAACCCTGCGACAGATTTTGACAGTGGAGAGGAGGGGATTTGAAACAAACCCCTCTTTCTTTACAGCCTGCCCTTTAAGACCTCTCTAAGCTGCAAGTTCAGCTTGTTGGCTGTCTCTTAGGAGGAAAGGGGAGGGTTGTTGATGAGCAACACCTAGGCCTAATAAAGGGAAAGAGGCAGAGGAAGGTATATCATGGTTGACATGGTGTTGGAATCCTCCAGGTGGTTGGTCCTGGGGGATTCCAACACTTGGGTCGACAATGAACTCTTGCTCTTTGGTCAGAACTTCCTCCAACTGATGATTTTGTTAGGCTTCACAGAGGTAGCTACCACTGCAACCCATACTCAGGGTCACTCCCTGGACCTGGTGTTCCTCCTGGGGATGGAGGTCGCCAACTTGGTGGTGGAACCAGTCAGGTGGTCTGACCATCACTCTGTAGGGTTTAGCTTCATGGCTTCCCCTGTGAGACCTGCCCCTTTGGAGATGGTCCAGTACTGCCCTTTAAGGGGTGTTACCCCTGAGGGTCTGATGGCAGTGCTGGACCTATCAAGCAGACCATTGGAATGCTTGGATCCAGGGGACTTAGTAATGCACTGTAATAGTGTGGTGTCAGGGGGCCCTGGATTTTGTAGCTCCTGTCCGAGTTCGACCTCTCTCTCTTCGCCCTTGGTCCCCTTGGTTCGATGGGACCTTGAGGGAGTTGAGGGGAGAAGGGCAAAGGTTGGAACGTTGTTGGTGGAAATCTGGCCTGGACGAGGACAGACTTAGGTTGATGGCCCACTATTCAGACTATCAGTCAGCAATCTCCCGTAAGAAGGCAGAGTTCCTGTCCAGGGAGAATGCTGCAGCAAGGAATCGACTGG
This sequence comes from Neoceratodus forsteri, assembly GCA_016271365.2. Taxonomy (NCBI): domain Eukaryota; kingdom Metazoa; phylum Chordata; order Ceratodontiformes; family Ceratodontidae; genus Neoceratodus; species Neoceratodus forsteri. The sequence continues at coordinate 1,837,689,981 of CM057449.1, forward strand.
CTCAGCTCTTCCAGTCTGTTGACAGGCTGTGCAGTCCAGCCTGTCTTTAGGGCCGGTGAGCCTTTTCACAATTAAAATGTGATGAGTTTGCTCAATTCTTTGCAGAGAAGGTGTCCTCCATCAGGTTGGCGATCCACTTGACTCGATAAAATGAGTATGGCGGTGGTCGGTGTGAGGGCACAGGCACCCAGCCTGTCTGGACGAATTTTGACCAGCCAGCGATCATGGATATCATGAAGATTGTCCAGAGTATGCAACCGACTTGCTGTAGTTTGGATCCTGGTCCAACCTGTCTCCTTGTGGGGTGTGTGGATGTCTTCGGACCGATCCTTGCTGAAATAGTCTGGTGCTTGTTGGATCAGGGTGTTTTTCTGAGCCCCCTGAAGGAGGCAGTGGTGACGCCCCTTGTGAAGAAATCTTCCTTCGACCCAGACTGTCTTGCCAACTACAGACCTGTCTCTAACCTGCCCTTTTTGGACAAGGTTATTGAGAAGGTAGTCGTGTTGCAGCTCCAGAACTTTCTTACCACCCACAAAGTCTGTGATCCTCTCCAGTCCAGTTTCAGGAAGAGGCACAGTACCGAGACAGCCCTGGTTCGGGTACTTAATGATCTCCTGATAGCGAGGGATCGTAGGAGCCGCTCAATCTTGGTCCTCCTTGATCTCTCTGCAGCGTTTGACACCGTGGATCATGGGGTACTGCTGGAATGCCATGGCTACTCTGTGGACTGTCTGGGACAGTCCTCAGGTGGTTCCATTCTTTCCTCACAGGCAGGACGCAGAGGGTGGTGGTGTTTTTTTTTTTCCTTGGCCCCCTTCTCCCTGCCTTGTGGGGTGCCACAGGGCTCTGTGTTGTCCCCCATGTTGTTCATGGTGTACATGCTGCCGTTAGGAGACATTATAAGGTAGTATGGGCTGAGTTTTCACTGCTATGCAGATGATACTCAGCTGTACTTGTCCTTTGTACCCAAACAGAACAACTCTGTCTCGGTCTGTAACAACTGCCTCGCTGAGATTCAGGACTGGATGAGTGCTAACTGGCTGAGATTGAATCTGACAAGACTGAGGTGTTGGTGGTGGACCCAGGTCATCGGGTAGAGAGGTTGACTCTGGTCAGTCATCTGGCCTTGTGCTGGGGCAACCAATTGAGACTGTCTGAACAGGTGCGGAATCTGGGCGTTGTGCTTGATGGCGAGCTGACTCAGAAAGATCAAGTGTCAGCAGTTGTCAAGTCCTCCTTTATAATCTGGGGAACATCGCCCAGATAAAGCACCTAGTTCCACCCGAGGACCTTCCTATGTTGGTCCACGCCTTTGTGTCTTCCTGCCTTGACTACTGGTGCTCTATACCTAGGGCTGCCAGGGTGGACCTCCGTCGCCTGCAGCTGGTGCAAAATGCTGCAGCCAGGTTGTTGACAGGTCTGTTGAGAACTAGTCATGTCATCTACCCGCTGAACTGCACTGGCTGCCTGTGTGATGGAGGATCACCTTCAAGGTCGGTTGCTGACCTATAAGGCCCTATATGAACAGAGACCGGCTACTTGTAAGACCTCCTTCAGCCCTACTGCCACGTCCGCCCACTCTGCTTCACTGATGAGGGTTTGCTGGAGGTTCCCAGGGTCCATCTTCAGACCTCAGGTGCTAGGGCGTTTTCATTTGCGGCTCCAACCCTGTGGAATTCTCTACCTCGTCGGATCAGAGAGTGCCTGTCCACTGAGACTTTCAAGTCCTCTTTGAAAACATATTTATTTATATTTTAATAACTGGGTAAGCCCGCTAAGACCAGAGGTCCCTTTTTCAGGAGCATCCCGGGATTAGTTACAAACAGAAGTTACATACATTGATTGTTATATACAATAGTTACATTCGTTAGGTAAGGCAAGGTGTACTTACAGAAAGTAACAGCACACACACGATATGTAAGAGAGATACACAGTACGTGACATTACGCAGGAGTTTTGAGGTGAAATAGTAACAGCAGTAAAGTTGCAGGATATTATTTATTTAGTCTAGCTTTTGTGGACAATGTTTAGTTTGTATTACTGCTGCCTATTTTAATATTTTTTATATGTTTTATCGGATTGATTATTTATGTTTTTAATGTACACGCACTTTGATATTTGAAAAGCGCGCTATAAATAAAGTCTGATTTGATTTTGATTTGATTTATATGCTTAGTAGAGCCAGAGTCTGAACTGTAAGATTTTTTTGTGTAAAACTGTATGTAAGCCTTTTTTTGTTTGTTCTGTTTGTTTGGTTGCCTATTTAATCTGAACTTGTCTGGAGTGTTCCATCACTGATTGTGCTCTGAGAAGCCACTCAGCTAGCTACCCTATCAGACTGCACTCTTGAAGTTAAGGGTTTTCATGTTTGTTTCGACATCCACCTTAGCCCTTATTATTTTGAATGTTAACATACTTTGATTACTGGGCTCCAGATACTCACCTTCTCTTACAGAAGAAGCCAAACCATCCCCATTTTCCAGTATTGAATCCAATATATTTACTCATTTAGTGCCCTCTTCCACATATTGTAATAGAAATCAGTTCAGCATTACTGTGACATAGTGGTGAACTGTGCAGCTTTTGGGGACCACTATCAAAGAGAACTCTTTGAACACCAGTTTAAATAAAATGAAATCTTTACTGTCAGTAACAGCATAAAAAAAAGAAGCTTGTATTCAGCTTAACAAACAATTTAGTTCAGTTTCTGTCTCCACTTGCTTCTGCCTCTCTCCCATTATTGGGCTCAGGTACTAACACCTGTACGTCTCCCTGAGGTGCATCCTACACTCAAGAACAAGTAGTTCAGTGAGGTTTTAAAGGGCCAACTTGAAAGCAGTAGAGGTTTTGGTGCAAATCTCACCACAGCCTCTGTCAAAACCTGCATTGCCTGTGTTGCAGGGTTGTAAAGCAATTTACAGGTGAAAGGAGTGTGGCGGACATGTGCTCCATCACAGTTACACTTAAGAATTCTTGTCCTGCCTTTCCGTTAGTCTCAGTTTATGTCTGATAAATATCCCATAATTCCTATCTGACCCTTGGAGGTATTCTACATTAATGCTACATTGTAACATATTATACCTGAATAAGTGGCTCATAGGCCTCAAAAGCTTGTCCCTTTAAGTTTTTGTTAGCCTAATAATGATATTATCTTTACATAGCAAAAATATTCTCTTATTATTTCTCTCCTGCTTTTATGTGGGCTAACATGGCACAATCCTACCTTGATCTAAATTCATACTGTGACTTATGATCCAGGTCCCCTGTCTTGCCTGGTGGCCTCTAGCATACTTCCTCTATTGTTTTACCTCTCTTCCCCTTGCTTGACCCCTCCCTTAAGGATTCAGTTTTCCCATACAACTACTGTTACCCAAATCTCTAATCGCTGTTTTATATACTCTTTCCCCTCTATTCCCATTTCAAGTCTCTTCTTAATAAATTATACCTGTCCCGGTTTGCATCCCATTGCTTGGCGTCATTCCACCTAGGCAAGCAGTTTGCACACTCATCTTTAGGCCCCCTGACGAAGTTCCATGAGTAAAACCATGGGTTCCATGGGTATCTAGCCAGCAATAGCATGTCCTGAGTCTGTTCATGTTCAGTCTGGATAAAATAAAGTGTTTTAAGCATTGAAAGTAGCACCCACCTTCATTGTTTGCCTCAGAGTGCGCTTTTTGTTTGGTTATTGGTGTCTGGGAACAGCTTATCCGATAGTGACTTACCAGCACCAGAGAGCACAAGCCAATTTGTCTGTTTTGGTGTGCACAACTAACCTCTGAGACCAGAAGATGAGAGGTTGTGGGCTGTAGCCACACGTCAGGAACTAGGAGTAAATCCCAATACTGACATCATAGTGCAGCATGAGGGAGATGCTGCATTCCTGAGCAGCTGTCTTTTGGATGAGATGTTAAATTTGGGTCCTTTCTACCTGTCCTGGTGGTTGTTCAAGAGGACGTTAAAGATCCCATGACACATCTCAAAAAGAGTAAAGGAATTTCACTGGTATCTTGGCCAAATTTCCGCCATTCACTTAAAACAAATACCATCAGTATCTTAACCTGATTCAGTATGTCAGTTTGCATCTGTCTCTCTCCCCAACCCCCTCCCCCAGGATGTGGCTGAAAATAGGCAGAATTGTCTAGCCCTCCTATCCCACTCCAACAAAAAAAACTGCCTTTAGTTGTAAAGAATAAGGGAAGAGGAACACGAAAATATATAGAATGGTAAATCTTGAGGATATCTCCCCAATTAGGTGACACCTTTGGACCTATAAGACATCGGCGTTGGGACCACACAAACGTTTGCTAGCCTTGGCCACCCATAGTGATGTGCCATGCCTACATGTGTTTAAATATAGGCAGCCCATCACTTCTCAGTTCTTCTCCCACCATCTATCATCTTAGTCAGACCTGCTGAAGGAAGCGTTGTTAACCTAGCTGATCTTCCCTTGTCAATCTTCACCATTCATTACTGCTTAGGTTAGTGCGGAGGCCTTCTGCTGAGGGTTTGTTTTTTGAGTTGGCTCCAGCGCCCTCGGCGTGGCGTACTGCGTTATCGCAGCGAGGCGGCCGATAGATGCCGTGAGACTCCTCCTCTATCTCAGTTCTGTTTCTCCCGCCATCGAGACTGCACCTGCTGCGCGGTAGTTGAAGCTTTCTGCGTCCACAAGACTCCTCGTTTTCTCCAGTGGTACGTCGAGCGCCGTCTCCGGTAAGACCGTTCTTTTATTTCTGTCGCCGGCGCAAGTGCTTTTGTTGCTGTTTTTATCCTTATTTAGTTCGCATCATGTCAGGTTCGGGGGCAAAACATAGATCGAAGGCGGGCCGTGCCCCTATGCGTCTGTGCTCCTGTGGCCGGCATTTCTCCGTCACAGATCGGCATGATGTCTGTCCCCGTTGCCTGGGACCCAACCACGATATGGACACGTGCGACGCCTGTTTCTCCATGGACCGTCATGTCCTCGAAGTCCACGCGTTCAAGATCGGCAAGGCCCCGCCGACCTTCGGGAGATGGCGTCGCTCAGAGATTCCAGGTAAGGTCTCTAGGCCCTTCCTTGGGTCCCCTCTCGGGCCTATCACGGTCCGTGGGGAGGAGGCTTCCGCCTCTTCTCTTGCCAAAGAGGCTTCTTTTGCGGTGTCGGGCGTTGTATGGTCCCTCCGGGGCGCCCGGCCAGGCTACCGCCTTGATTCGCCTCCTCGGGGTGCAGGCTCCCCAGTGTCGAGACCAGCGCCGCCTCCAGCGCCCGTTTCGGATCCGGGGCTGCTAGCGGTGTCAGTGATCGAGCAGCGCCCGTTAACAGCGCCGCTCTGACCTTCAGCGCCGCGAACCGGTTCGCTCTCCTGTGGCGCGGGTTGGGTTCGGCGGCGAATGCCGGTGGGGAGCCGGACGGGCTTAGCGGGTGCGGTGGGCGAGGTGGGGTTGCTAGTATTGTGGTCCAGCTGGTCTCTTCCTCTTCGGAGGCCAATGACTCAGGCGTGGACCCATCCTGGCAACCCTGACTCTTCAGTCGGGGTCCCGGTGGCACGTGGTGCTAGGCGTGGCGGGCCTCTTCCGCTGTCCCGCTGCTGTCCTGCCCTGAGGCCCTCAGGCTAGGGGTAGTCCTGGGTCCCTGGGGCGATGGAGTGGGGGCGGAGGAAGGGGCTCTCCCTCCTGGGAGCTCGTGGCAGCTACCCTCCCTGGTGCTGTTGCAGCCACTCGGGGTGGGAGAACGCTGGGGTCGAGGAGGAGGGCGCTCTCGGAGTCTGAGGGATCGAGGGGCAGGGTGCAGTCGTCGCGGTCTTTGCCGGCCACCCCTCGGGGTGGCTAGGAGCCGTAGCGCTGGGCCCCGCCTTTCCCTCTTGGACCCCGGGGTCCCCTCTGGTGGCGTTGCTGCAGGCTGCCCTTCTGGATCCATGCAGTCCCAGGTTCGTCACAGGGGAGAATCCCCTTCTGGGCTCTTCCAGGTTTCGCATCCCCAGGGTTCCGTTTTGCAACCTGGTCTGTTGTCTGGGATCCCGCCAGCTCGGGCTCCGTTCTCCGGATTTCAGAGCCCTAGCAGAGGACATTTGCCTCTTCGTAGGTGCCCATCTCCCGTTCCTCTGCAGCCACCCCCCGCTCTTCCAGGCCATGTCGGTCCTATGGGCTCGTTATCCTGGGAGCAGTTCAGAGGTTCTGCGGTGGCCTTCCCCTCATATGTCAGGTATATGAATGAGCGGGTCTTTCGCCTATCCCCACGCGCAAGAATCTTCTGGACACTCGAGCTCTCCATCATCCTCGTCTCCCTCCTCTGAGGGGAGGAACCCTCTGCTCATATCTCCTCCGATGCTGATTTCACTGAATATCAGCGATTCCTTTCGAGGATGGTGAGGGATCTTCGAATCTCCTACATTAGGCGAGACAATACCGAACGGAGACGCATGAATTCCTTGGAGAATTCAGTGCCCAGCACCTGGTGGTACCTTCCTGGCCTATCCCCTTCCAGGAGGCGTCTATCCGTTCCTGGCAGTCGCCAGCCGCCCCTTCTCCAGCCCCGGCAGACTGTCGACAAAGGTATTGTGCCCCTTCAGAATCCCTGGGTACTCTCCCCAACCCGCCCTCGGGTTTGGTATACCTAGAGACTCCCTCCGGGCGCCGCCACCTGGCGCACAACCGTCCACCGGACTTGGATTCCCTACAATTCGACCAGTGGGGGCGAAGAGTGTTCTCTTCCTCTCGTGCGATGGCTTGCATTGCATCTCATCAGGCTCATCACGCTGCCTACAGTAGGCATTTGTGGTCGATGCTGTCTCAGATCTTAGCATCAATGCCTGATACGGAGCAAACCAGACAAGCTATTGCCCTCTCTGCTATAGGCCTGGAGCTGGCAAGACACCAAGCAAGGGCATCTTATGACACCAATGAGGTGGCTTCCAGGCTTGCGGGGACAGCGATCTGCATTAGGCGGACGGCATGGCTTCATCTATCAAGGTTGTCACCCCTGGCCCGGCGTAGGGTGATTTGCTCCACTTTCCGGGGGACCCGTCTCTTTTCCTCCAGAGCTAGGAGATTACTGCAGGGGCTTCGTCCATCTCCATGTCCTCAGGGGGCACCTCCTAGTACTTCTCCCCATAGGCTTCTCTCTAGATTAGCCCAGGGTCTTCCCCTTCTGTTTCTCACCAGCAGGAGGCTGGGGTCTTGTTCCCTCAGGGTTCTACCCCCTTTTTAGGGAGGGCTTGGTACTGCAAGCAGTAATGAATGGTGAAGATTGACAAGGGAAGATTTGAAAATTACGTACCTACCGTAATTCTTGATCTTCTCTTGTATCTTCACCATTCATTACTGATACCTGCCCACCTTCCCCTCAGTGGCCTCCTTCTGTGGCGTCTCCCCTCCTGTCTGTTCCTCTTCCTTCCTTTGGCCTTTATGCCAAAAAAAAAAAAAATGTTTCTGTTCCCATTCTTAATGAATGGTTCCTTTTTTCCTCAAGGTAAAGAGGAACGAGCACGGTTGTACTTTTCTCTTATTCTGAGGGAACTCTTTCTAACCGCCCTTAGGGTGCGACTTCTAAATACTTTCTTCAGGTTATGCAGTTTCATAGTTTAAGAGGCCGTGCTCTGACTCAGTTGCAGCAAAATTTAGAATCCCCCTGGCAGGTATTATTTTTGAGCTCTTCTAGCTGCTGATTGAACTTGTCAGCTCTGAGCATCTGCTTGCCTTGCCTTAGGGAGTCTGATTGAGTTCCACTCTATCTTTCATACAAAGTTGCCTGAAAGGCATAGTCTTCCCATACACTGCTGTGTTAGCACTTAACAAGGTGCTAAGGGACTTAGTCCCCTTCCTGGGTGGGCGCTCTTCCCGAACAGGATCTGCGGGGCAGTCTAGGAGCCCTCAGCTAGGATGTAGGGACTTCGCGTTGAGAGTTCAGAGATGTTGTCCTCATTCGAATCTGTTCAGGTGGTTCAGTTGAACCTCCCCTCAGTCCTAGCAACCGGGATTCTTGCTCCCTTGTTAGTCTCGAGCCTATAAGCCTCTCAACCAATGCTCGATGGGCACTGTTCTCCCTCTCAACATGCCTCTTTTTCTTCTTCTTCTCCTTTCTCTTTCCCTCTCTGTGTTCCTCCCATAGAGCCACCCCGGAAAGGAAGCCCTGCGGTCCCTTAGGGTAGGAATTCTCTCTCCTCTGTCTACTCTCTACCAGCTTATACCTTTTTCAGTTTATGTCCTTTCCTTTTTCTGTCCCTCGGCTCTCTTGCCTCGCTTTCCTTTTTTCTTACCCTTTATTTTCGCCTCTCCGGCTACCAGAACTGAGATAGAGGAGGAGTCTACGGCACCTAACGGCCGCCCCTCGCGCATGACGCAGTACGTTGCGCTCGGGGGCGGTGGCTGGAGCCGGCTCAAAAAAACTCCTCAGAAGGGTGCGCGCCTCCGCACTAACCCAAGCAGTAATGAATGGTGAAGATAAAGAAGATCAAAATTACGGTAGGTACGTAATTTTCATTTTTCACTTATTATTTTACCCATTGTTTTAACCCCGGCGTCTTTGTATGTCTCTGAAGTTGAAAGACCCTTTATTTTGATATTGTAAGTGCTGAGATAAAGTTTACAAAATGACACGCACGCAGTTTGTCTGCTGTTTGGGCCTGTCTTACAGCACGAAGACTTACAAGATTTGCCAGAGTTTCAGCCAGACTACAAGGTGACACCGTAACAAGGCTCTAGAAAATTTCCTTTTGTTAAAAACATTGAAAGCCATGGAGAAAGAAAAAGTTCAGAATCTGCTTCTCCGTTACGTCATCCAAAAATGTGTCTAAATGTATGGATTGGGAGAAGGAGTGGTTGTCGCTGCAGCCCTCCTCCTCATCCTACCATTAGCACAAACGGAGAAAAATAAAAGTCTGCTTCACCGGAAAGGTCCCGGTCGCTGTTGAAACACTGTAAACCTTTGTCATCGTGTGCTCCAGTGGCATTGATTACAGACCACTGCCCCCCCCCCCAACTGTCACTGAGACTCCAAAGTCGGGGCTTAACTTAGGTACTGCCATACCTACTGTGGATGATATGATGTCATTATCGTAGGCGGGCACCTCGACACAGGTAGTCTGGTCCCCTTTGCAGGGTGTTGTTAACTCCTAGGCTGTGCTAGCGTCATTTTCTGAAATAATTCAGTGCATTCTGCCTGGATTGCCAATGCAGACATGGACCTTCTAGCACTGAGCCCTTGTTGATGGGTTCCAGTATCACACCACAGATTCCTGCCTCTCAGCCGCCACCTGCATCGCCAGGATATTCTGTGGCTCCCATGTCGATCGTGCTGACAACGAATTGGAATAATAATCCTGACCTCATGCACTTAGAGGAGGATTTTAGAGCAGGAATATGAGGATGAACAATTTAGGGATGGTCTTCCTGGCTCTAACTCTACCCTCTCATCCTGTAGTGAGGGCTCAGTGGTCTAAATCCTAAGATCTCCTCCTGAAGACCCATCTTTTCAATGCATGATGCAGTAAATGGAGTTTCCTTGGGCTTTGATGTAGAAGAAGAAGATTCCACTAAAAGAATGTCATGGAATTTTTGGAGGTGCCCTGTTCCCCCTTCATTATTCTTCCACCTATATATCCTGCATTGCAGGATGCTACTTTGGCTACATGGTACAGACCAAACTCCTTGCCTGCAGTCCCTAGAAAGGCTAATAAAGCAATATCCTGCACCATATGCTAAGCCTTAGTATGCTATGCACCTTCCTGTACATTATCGTGAGCATGCCAGCCAGGCGGGGGCACTGCTCCATGCTGGATGTACGCGAGAATACGAAGATGAAGTATATTGCTTCCACCAAGGACTGCAGGAAGTCCCCTCAGCTTTTTGTTTCATTCACCCCTGGAAAAGAGGGATTCTTGGCACATTGTATTGCATTCTGTTATAGTAAGTACAGTAAGGAACTTCCGGGTGCGGTCCATGGTCACTCCACAAGGGGTATGGCTACTTCTTTTGCTTATTTCAAATAATGTCCCTGGTGCTGACATATGTACTGCAGCCACATGGAGCACTGTTCATACTTTCACTAAACCTTAGTCTGGACATCATCTCTCATAGATGTACTGGCTTTGGATTTTCTGTACTGCAAGGCCTTCTGTGCTGATTACATATTGGACTGTGCCATCCACCCAGTTTACTTTGCACTGCTTGAGAATTATTCTAATGGTGTGGCCTAATGGAGGAGATATCCTTGATGAAGATGGAACAGTCACATAAGAACTTACCGTAGCAGTAGAGCTCCAAGAGACTCTCCACCATTAGGACATGCCATATCCCCCCTCCTTCCCCTTTTGCTTTCAGTGAGGGTCTTACAGATGCTGTGCCTGACACCCTACTCCATGTATCCTGTCTCCAACCCCATGCCTCTCCTTGTATGCCTGGTGCTGGTCTCATCTTCTAGTTCCTCATGGCTGGAGGTCCTCCGAGGCTAATCTTCAGTGGGGAACTGAAGAGTTATGAGTGGCTGCCCCGGCTAGCAAGTTTCCTTGTGGTACACTGACAGTTTATAGTTCCAAAGATGTGGCCTAATGGAAATTATCTTGAAGATCTGCTGCTATGGTGTGTGTGTGTGTGTGTATATATATTTCCAATAAGTACTCTCTGTATTTTTACATTTGTGCTACTGTATATATAATTTTACCCTCTCCTCTCCCCCCCTCCCCCCAGGATGCATCTGGAAATGAGCTATTTGTGCTCAGTATGTTTTTCCTGGTGAAACGCTTTAATAAATATGTAACTGGTCTTTCATGCGTATATTTAGTTCCCTTGCTGCTTACATTAAGGGCCTCTTGATCCAAAGACCTCCAGCTGTGTTAAGCTATAATAAAAGGTTTGGTGATGTTAATAGTTGCCCATTAGATATTGAGCTAAGGCTCCCAAACTGACTCCAGTTAGGATTTGAAACCCTATCTGCAGAGGTAAAAACCTAGTGCATTGTTCACTAAGGAATGTAATCTTTTTTTTTTTTTTTTTGTATCATATTTTTATTATGGTTTTACATGTGCCATTCAGGTACATTCAGACCCAATGATACATCAACTTCAACTTCAACTATTCCCCTTTTACTATAGGGGTATCTGATTAACACATGTCTTGAGTCCTGTTTTCATTACAATCTGATGTCTATCTGGCATAAGTAAGTAGTGGAACAACATAAGATTTCATCTTTTAACAATTAACTATGTTCTCCATCCTACTTTCTCTTACTATAGTATGCATTACTGTCCGAAATAGAGAACATAAAATACAAAAAACAAAACTTCGCCTGAACTTTAACTACTTCCCTTGGTGTTTTATTTCTTTTATGTTCATATACTAGTATATGATTCCGTTATTCCAGGAGTTCTATTAATTATTCTGGTAAGGGCATAGCAACTGATCTCTAATTTTCTTGATAAATATCAGTATGACCTCCTAGGCTGACCATTCCTCCTGAAGGAGAGTTGCTTCTCCCAGCATTAGTGTGGTCAGAAAAGTGGCCCATATGTTCAGGAATCTCTCTTCTTGTCCCTTTAGTAAATATGTCAGTCTGTCTACAGAGTGTGCTCTTACAGCAATGTTTTTTCACTGGTCTGTCGTAGGGACACTCCCAGTGGTCCATAGGTTTTGTATCCCTTGTCTAGCCACCACCAGTAGAATCCTGAGCTGCCTGGAGTTTAACTCCCATTCTCCCCTTTCTTGTCCTGCTACTCCCAGTAAAGTGATCTTGGGGATATCTCTCTATTGGATAACCTGCTATCTTGTTTAACTCTCTTATACCATTCCTTTCCAGTATTTCTGGATTCCGGGCAATCCCAGTAATAGTGCATCCATGTGCCTTTATTTTCCACATTTCCCACACATTGTGGCACTTCGGGGTAGAATTTATGTACCTCAGCTGGGGGATGATATAATCTTAGTAGGAATTGAAATTGAATCTCTTTGTATCTGTTGCATAATAACAGTCCCATGTGGAAGGTCAGTAGCAATTCCCAGTTAATATCCTCTATTAGTAGGCCAGTGTCTTTTTCCCACTTATGTTTCGCTTTTTGGGAATCCTCTTTAAAATATACTCTATCTAATTTAGCTGCTTGGCCAATCAGGCCCTTTTCCTGTGTCCTTGCCCCTAATATTTCCCTCTCGACCTCAATCAGGGCAGAGTCCATATTGGTCTGCCTATTAAGACTTTGCCAATATTGCTGGACCTGGAAGTACTTAAAGAGATGTGAGGTGGGTAATCCCAGACTCATTTGTAAATCTTGGAAGGAATGTATCCCGTTTTGGAGGTCAGATCTCCACACATCTAATACCTCTGTCTTGCCCGTTCTGAAACCTACATCTCCCATTCCCGGCAAGAAGCCTGGATTGTCTGCTACTGGGACCAATATTGTATTCTCTTGTTTGGCTCCCCTTCTTTGTTTAATACATTTCCATGCCTCTAAGGCTGCAATAACCAATGGATTTGGGTGTTCTTGTCTTTTATAGGATTTCATTTCATTCATCCCTAAGTACGCCGTAAGTCTGCCAGGACTTCCGCTTTCTTCTAGTGTTAGCCAAGTGGCCGCCTCCCCCTTGTTTACCCAGTTGTGAATATACCTGTATTGAGAAGCCAAATAATATCCCTTCAAATCTGGTAGGTTGAGACCCCCTTTTTTTGGTGCTGCTTTTAGTCTCGTCAAGCTAATTCGTGTTTTTTTACCCTGCCATATGGAAGTTCCAAATTCCCTCTCCAGAGTCTCTGTGTCCCTGTTCCTAAGATTCATTGGCATCATTTGAAGGATATACAATATCCTGGGCAACACATTCATCTTTAACGCGTTTATTCTGCCAATCCACGAAATTGGGAGTGTTCTCCATCTACGCAGGTCCCTCAAAATTACATCTATCAAGGGTCTGTAGTTAAGTTCGTACATCTTTTCCAAATTAGTCCCCACCTTTATACCTAAATAGGTAAAAGACCGCTGTTCTAATTTGAGGCCCCAGTTATTTAGATCTTGCTGGTCCCCACCATTCCTCAAGTACATTATTTCAGATTTATTTAAGTTGTGCTTGTAGCTGGAAAACTTAGCAAAGTCCCCCACCATGCCTTAAAAGGCAGGTCAGGAAAAGCAGAATATCATCTGCATACAAAGTAATTATATGTTGTTTTCCCTTTTTATCTAGTATGCCTCAAATCTGAGGATCCTCTATAATTTTTATTGCCAAAGGTTCTATGGCCAAGGCAAACAGGAGGGGTGAGAGGGGACACCCTTGTCGTGTGCCCCTCCCAAGCCGAATTTCACCAGACGGTGAACCATTAACTAATATTCTGGCTGTGGAGGTCGTATAAAAAGCTTTAACCATCTGTATAAAACTTTCCCCCAGACCAAATTTACCCATCACTTTAAATAGATATTCCCATTCTATCCTATCAAAGGCTTTCTCAGCGTCCATAGATAGGACACAAGCTTTCCCCGGGTGCTTATTTCCCCACCAAATAACATTAAGAAGCCGTCTCATGGTACGACATTCTACCTTGTATAAAGCCTGTTTGGTCTGGATTAATTAATTGGGGTAACAATTTATCCAATCTTAGTGCTAGGACTTTTGTCATTATTTTGCAATCATAGTTTAGAAGCGATTTTGGCATATAAGAGGAGCATTCTGTTGGGTCTTTATTCGGCTTGGGAAGGACACATATGCGAGCTTCACAACGTGGCTTAGGTAGGCCTCTCTCTCTCCCCTCGCCTCTTCAAGCACATTCCTGATGGGTTCTGCTACCTTCTCTTCAAGTTCCTTAAAATATTCGGCCGTGAACCCATCCAGTCCTGCTGCCTTCCCCCCTTTAAGCATTCCTATAGCCTGTAGTACTTCCATAGTGGAAATCTTACTGCCCAGAAGAGCTTTATGTGCATCTGCGTGGGATGGAATGGGGAGCCCCTTTAAGAATTCTTCTCCCAAATGTTCTATGCGCTTGCATTCTGCAGTATATAAGTCTGTGTAGAACTCTTGAAAGCGCTGCTTAATTTGAAGATCTCCTTGTAATATGTTACCTCTTCTATCCTTTATTGCTATTATTTTTTTCGATGTTTTCCCTCCCCTAATTAAGTTAACCAGTAATGGCCCTGGTTTATTGCCCCATTCATATAATTTTTGAGGCGCAAACATTTGTTTCGCTCTGGCTTCTTCCGTTAAACAGGCATTTAAAGCTTCGCTGGCTGAATGAAGCTCCTTTAGAGCTTGCTTGTCTTAAGTTTCAATTACTAATTTTTCTAACCTTTGTATTTTTTTCTCTAATTCTTCCTGTTTCTGTTTCCTTTCTTTTTTTAATTTCGCTGTGTATCCCATTATTACCCCCTTCATGTAAGCCTTGCTTGCTTCCCAGTAGGTCCCTTCACCTCTACCGTACCCTTGTTGTTATTTTCATATTCAGCCCATTGGTCTTCTAAAAACTGCCTGAATTCGGTCTTAGATTGTAAATAGTTAGGGAATTTCCAGCCCCCCTTCGCTGTTGTTCCCCACCTAGATCCAGCGCGAGTTGAACCATAGCGTGGTCAGATAGATAGATTGGACTATGTTCCACCTTAATGACTGAGGAGTATAACTCCCTCTGTACAAAAATATAGTCCAGTCTGGACCAAGTAGCGTGTGGGTGGGAGTAAAATATGAATTCCCGGGCCCCCGGGTTGGCTGTTCGCCATGCATCTACAAGCGCTAATTCCATCAGGTCTAATTGCCATTGTTGCACTGCCGGGACCACCCTGAGTCTCGTTCCTGAATAATCTAACTTCAGGTCCGAGACATAGTTAAAATAGCCTCCCATAATTAAATTAGGGAATTGCTCCCTCGCTAATATATCCGTAATCCTATGATAGAACGCTGGTTCTAGGACAGATGGAGCATAGATGTTGCCAAACGTGATTAGTTTCACATGAATTTCACCTACCACAAAATATAGCGCCCTTCTTTGAGGTCTTTAACTATACGATGATGTATAAAGGAACATTTTTATTAAACAAGATTGCTACCCCTCTCTTCTGAGAATTGAAGGAGGATGCATGACAGGCACCAACCAATCCTCCCACCAGCTTAGCGTGTTCCCTAGGTGTCAGGTGGGTCTCCTGCAATAATGCCACATCTGTTTGTTTTCGTTTTAACGCTGCTAGCACCTTTGTCCTTTTAGTTGGCGAGGAGAACCCCTTGACATTCCAGGAAACTACGAGGCTACCCTGTGGCCTAGCCATGATCCTCCAACCTCTTCTGTGCCTTTTTAACCCTTCTCCCTTTCTGATTTCTCCTGTATACACTTCTACTCCCAGGACAAAGTTCAGCAAAGTATAAAATATGGTAACAATAACAATAACTTTGAAGAACTATATACACCAACATGTGTACTAAGCATTTAAACATTTGGTAACTCTGGTAAAAACGTCTTTCTACTATACCTCCTTCTGTTTGCTTCATTTTCACAAGTAGATTATCCTTTCCCCCTTCTTTTGGGTTCTCTATCAGTATTTCTCTTTCCCCTCTCAACGCCCCCTTCCTCCACACCACCATTTTAGGCTTAAACATTATTTTGGTACCCCTTTATTATCTATGCATTTTCATCTATATCCCTCTAGCCAATATATTGTCATAGGGTTTACGTGGACCCTCCCCTTCCCCACCCACAGAGCATAGCCAAGCATCAGGAAAAACTGCAGAAAATGGTCCCCCAGAACCATTCTCATGCGCACCCCTCCTTCCTCACTTAAACCTTTATTGTCCCATAACTCAGAAAATAACCTCAAACCCTCCTCCCGTGGTTGTCTTCCACCTTAGTAGGGCATGCTGAAGGGTCATCATAAATGTTAGCCCCAGGCTCCAGCACAGATGGTCTTCAGCACTCCCCTTTATTGTTATTATTTGTTATGTAGTTGTTCCCCTAATTTAGACCCCATTCTCCTTTCAATTTAATATTAAGCATACACACATGTGGTTAGACCCCAATATACAGCACTGCAGTCAGTTGTTAGAAACGCGACGTGTACTGCTTTCAGGGGTTACTCTTTCCCATTATGACTGTTCGTGACCCCAGCGCTCTGCATTTAACTCCAACATGCATGACATTCTTGAGTCCTCTAGATGTCGCTGGGGTTTGTCAAGTATACTCCATACAAGCGCACTCCTATCTTCTAGGGACTTGCTTGAAAGAGAACCTAAGCCCATTAGAGGAGCATGTTAAAATTCTAAAACTGTGCTGGTACTTTTTTTTTTTTAAGTCCAACTCCCTTCCTCCCCTCCACGAAAAACAACCCACGGGTAAATCCGGTCATTATATGAGGTCATTAGACGATACACTACACCAAAGTTATACATTAAAGGCTTCAGCTGTTAGATTTATTTTTTCAAACAACATGAAGTCTTGCTATATTATGACAGGTGCAGTTTGTCCCACCATTAGAACTGCTCCGAGGTGAAAGAGTTAACTTCCATGCAGGCATGGAGCTTAAAGCGAGCTTGGTTACAGAAGCTCTGTTAGGGTGATTTCAAACTGAAACGTCAGATTTTTACTCGCCTCACTGAACAGTCGCTCCGAGATTCCTCTGCTGCTCAGTTCATTTCCTCGGTTTAAAACGTCTTTTCTTGGTTGAATTTAACCGCGATATTATTTATTTTAACCGCAAACCGATCGGTTCAAGCTCTGTCTATGGTATTGTAAGTAATAGATAGGTTTTCTGTGTGTAACTTGTAAATTCTTATCGGTTCAGTTTGAACCGATCTAATTGTATTTAAACTTGGTTTTAAAGCCTTTAAAGGCTTGTTAGAGTGCGGTTCCCGGTTCTTATCGGTTCTAAAAAAAACGGATTTCATTACGTTTTTTTCCACGACCCGTGACACGGTTGGGAACCGATAAGGGTGTCTTGCCTGGCACTGCCATCAAAAGGGCAAGTTTTTGGTTAGGCTGGCATTATGTCTGAGAAACCCAAAAGAAAAACCGGGCCCACTGGGTTTCAACACTGTAGTGTCTGTGGGGAAGCCTTTGCCAAGGCTGACCCACATGTGTTTATTGTCTGGGGTTTGACCACCTCAATGCAGACTGCCAGATTTGCAAGAATTTCCCTGCAGCCACCCTAGATAAGAGAGTTGGTAGGCTCAGGGAACGAGAGGCCAAAAAGTCCGCTGACCCGGATGGCCAGCCCAGTTCGGTGCCAGCCGAACCGGAGGGAGTGCCCTCTGACCAGGGCCAGACTTCCTCGGGCAAACGTAAAGCTGACTCTGAGGAGCCAGTTCCAGCAAAAAGAACTAGAAAGTCAGCAGGTGTGGAGTCCAAAATTCCTTCTCCAACTGCTGCAGAGATAGCCAGGGCAATACAGATTGTCCAGTCACTGTCCCCGGTTCCCTCCGAACCGCCACTATCTGGCAAAAGGTCGGTTCGGTCGGTTCCACCGGTTCAAGAATATGATATAGAAGAGTTTTATGAACCAGAGGAGGGGGAGGATGATTATGAACAGTGTGAATGTGACTTTGAAAGTCTGGATGTGCCCATTGAACCGGACATCTCCCCAGACAGACCTTTAGGTGAATCTCCCCTAGGCTTTCTGAGTCCCCTTCTCATTTTTGTTTTATAAGAAAGTTGCTGAGACCTCCAGCTTCCTTAGAGGAGGCTTTGGATGAGCAAGAGGAGCCTGACTATGTAGAGATGATGGATATCCCAGAGTCCAGGAGATTGTCCATCCCTTTACATAAATCTTTTAGGAAACAAACAATAAAAATTTTAAAAGCTCCTAATTCTGTGCCTCCTGTAGATAAAAAGATGGACAGGAGGTACACTTTGTCAGGTCCTGATACAAATTTTCTTTCACAGCAATGCAGTCATGTTGAGTAGTTCAGGCTGCAGCCTGTGATAAAGCTAACATCCCTGGCTTCACATCCTCCTGACAAGGACTCCAGGAAGATTGATGCCATGGCCAAAAACAATACATGGCAGCATCTTTGGGACTCAGACAAGCAAACTATATGGCTTATGTTGCAAGATACCAGAAATCTAGATGGGATACTGTCATGGCCTTAGTCAAACAGGTCCTGGCCAGCTTCGAAGGAGCTGGAGCAGGTGGCTCTTGATGGTATTGAGGCATCTAAGGTGCAATTCCATGCTGCAGTGGATTCTAATGATGTATCCTCTAGAGTCATGGCTACATCTGTGGCTTTTCGTAGATTGGCCTGGCTCAGGTGTACTACTTTGTCACAGGATACCCAGTCTAAGGCTATGGATTTTCCTGTGGTGGGAAATTCTCTGTTTGTGGAGCAGACAGAGAATTATATGAAGAAAATGGATGAATATAGAACCACTTATAGGAGTGCACAAGCCAAGGAACGGCAAGCCACTCCTCAGAGGCAGCCCCCCAGGGGTAGGGGCAGGCCTTTTCACAGGCCTTTTTACCAGACCCAGGCCTCCTCCTCTTCAGCCTATGCTCAGAGGGGTTCTTCAGAGGAGAGGCAGGCGAGTGCGGCAGGCCTGCTCCCACCCCTCAGCCTAAAGCCCCTGCCAAACAGGCACCCTGATGGGATGCCCAGGGTCGGCTCTCCATTACCTGTAGGGGGCAGGCTGGCTTACTTCGTCCAGGACTGGGAGTCTTTAACATCAGACAGGTGGGTCCTGGAAGTAGTGAGCCAGGGTCTGGTTCTCAGCTTCAACAAATTTCCAAAGATGAGAGCCAGATCTTTTCCACCTGCAAACCCTTTAGAGACTCTTGATTTGGAAACAGAAGTCTCAACCCTCCTGGCTCTCAGAGCTGTAGAAAGAGTTTCTCCCCACACAAGGGCAAGGGTCTGTACTCCAGGTACTTCCTTACCCCAAAAAAGACAGGAGAGTGGCGGCCTATCCTGGATCTAAGATATCTAAACAAGCACCTTTTAAAACCAAAGTTCAAAATGGTGACTCTGGGAATGATTTTACCCTCCCTAAGGCCAGGAGACTGGCTAGCTTCCTTGGACCTCAAGGATGACTACTTCCATGTTCTTATCCGAAGCTCCCATCGAAAGTACCTCAGATTCGAACTGCCCTCAGGCCATTATCAGTTCAGAGCAATGCCCTTCAGCCTCACTTTTGCCCCAAGGGTGTTCACAAAATGTCTGGCAGTAGCAGTTGCTCATCTAAGAAGGCAAAAGATTGCCATTTTTCCCTACCTGGACGACTGGCTCATTGTGGGCAGTCTCCAGACCAGATCAAATCACACCTGCTAGTTACCAGCAGCTGCTTGCCTCTCTGGGCTTTCTTCTCAATCTTCCAAAGTCAGTTTGGAACCTGTCCAGGTACTCACCTTAATAGGCGAGAACTGGACACAAAGCAGGCCAGAGCCTTCCTTCCCCTGGAAAGGGTAAGGACCTTAGTGGCCCTGGCCTCGCCCTTACTCTGCCGGCTCTCGACCAGCAAGGCATTTCCTGCAGCTCCTAGGGACACATAGCTGCTTCCACAGCCGTAGTGCAAGGAGCAAGATTTCAGATGAGGACATTCAGTTCCATTTGAGAGCTTTCTGGTCTCAAAGAAGAGATCCCCATCAAGTTGATCCCAGTGACTCGAACCTGATCCAGGCCCTTCAGTGGTGGCAGGATCAGAGCAATCTGAGACAAGGGGTGCCTTTCATCCCTCTGTCCCACTCCTTGACCCTTACTACAGATGCATCCCTCTTGGGATGGGAGCCCACATGGGCGACCTCTCCACCCAGGGGTTATGGTCCCTCAGGAATCTCTGCTCCACATCAATCTGTTGGAACTCAGAGCTGTTTTTCTAGCACTTCAGGTTTTTCTGCATCTGTTCAGAACAAGGTGGTACAGGTCAGAACAGACAACACCACTACAATGTGGTACATCAACAAACAAGGGGGCACTCGGTCTTCGGCCTTGTGCACCGAGGCGATGAAGTTGTGGTCTGTGGCTTATTCCCTGAACACTTCCCTCATAGCAGTTCACCTCCCAGGCAAGGACAATGTCCTGGCAGATGCTCTCAGCAGGATTTCCCAGGGCCATCACGAATGGTCACTGGATCCCCTAGTACTGGGGGATAGTGTTTGCCAGATGGGGCACTCCTCAGATAGATCTTTTTGTAGCCCCAGACAATCATCAACTTCCACTTTTTTGTTGCAGGCCCCCAGTGTTGGGCTCAGTCCCCCTGGATGCCTTTCTCCTCGATTGGGAAGGGAAGTTCCTTTATGCCTTTCCCCCTTCCCTCTCCTGTTCAAAGTACTAGTCAAAATCAGGTCTCAGCCCTGCAAGATGATCCTGATTGCTCCAGACTGGGCCAGGCAGCCCTGGTACCCACTCCTTCTGTCCTTAGCAGTCCATCTTCCCCTGTGTCTCTCCAGGAACCACAATCTGTTAACCTGTGCTCAGGGGAGAGTTTGGTGTCCGAATCTCAAATCCCTCAACCTCAAGGCTTGGCTCTTGAGCAGTTAGAGTTTGCTGATCTACAACTTTCTCAAAGTGTTCTCGAAATCCTGAAGGCTGCTAGGAAGCCTTCCACCAGGGCTACCTATAACTCCAAGTGGAAAAGGTTTTCCATATGGTGTTCTGGGAAGCATATTTCCCCGGAATCTGCTGATCTACCCACTGTATTGGACTATATGGTCCATCTTAATTCTTTGGGACTGAGACCAGCTACCCTGAAAGTGCACTTGGCAGCTGTCTCTGCCTTCATTTCAGCAGGGAAGCCCTCTTCTCTTTCTGCTCACCCTGTATTTTCCAAGTTTTTTAAGGGATTGCTTCATACCAATCCTCCATTCAGGCACCCTGCCCCTGCTTGGGATCTTAATGTTTGCATTGCTCAGCTGATGCAACCCCCCTTTGAGCCTCTGTCTTCGGCAGAGCTTAAGTATTTGACTTGGAAAACTGTATTTCTAGTAGCCATCACTTCTGCCAGGCGCATAAGTGAGTTACAGGCTTTATCAGTGGAGACTGACTTTATTTCCTTTCACAGGGATAAAGTAGTCCTCAGGACTAACAGGAAGTTTTTGCCTAAGGTGGTTTTGGATTTCCACCTTAACCAATCTATTTCACTTCCAGTGTTCTTCACTGACCATTCCTCCTCTGGTGAGAGGAGGCTGCACAGCTTAGATGTTAAGAGGCCCTAGGTTACTACATAGGCGTGCCAAGGGTCACAGGTTTGACTCCCTCCAACTATTTCTCACTTATGGTGAGGTTGGGAAAGGAGACCTGCCACTAAGAGATCCATTGCCAGGTGGATGCGTCTCTTGTATCAATTTTGCTATCAAAAGCTGGGTAAGGTTCCCCCTCAGGCCTGAGGGCTCACTCTACCAGAGGTACAGCTGCATCTCTAGCTGCTGCTAGAGACATCCCTATCTTGGAGATATGTCAAGCAGCTACTTGGAAAACAGTACACACTTTCACCAAGCATTACTCCCTGGATATCCAGGCCAGGAGGGATGCTCGGTTTACACAACCGTGCTTCAGAGCCTATTCCTAAGTAGGTTCTGTCCTCCTCCATGGAGGTACTGCTGTGTAGTCTGCACCTGTCATAATATAGCAAGACTTCATGTTGTTTGAAGAAAAATTACTCACCTTAGTAATGTTGTTTCTTCTAATGGAGTCTTGCTATATTATGACCTCCCCCCCAACCTGCCCCTCTCAGAACTTCTACTTTGGGTATGGGGTGGGCGGTCCACTGTTGGCATTTATTGATGCCCTCTTTTATGTTTGGGTGTTGTGTTTTATTTAGTTATTTTATCTTATTTTTCTGGTCCACTGACTTGAGTCTTGGTGTTGGGACCAGGAAAATGTGTGAATATGTTAGTAGCCAGTTGGCTAGTGTAGGTTACAGATTCCACACAGAGCCTTAGTGAGTTTTGCTCGTAAAGATCTGACGGTTTCGGTTTGAAACCACCCTAACAGAGCTTCTGTAACCGAGCTCGCGCTCTAAGCTCCATGCTCTGCATGGAAGTTAACTCTTTCACCTCCGGAGCAGTTCTAATGGTGGGACAAACTGCACCTGTCATAATATAGCAAGACTCCATTAGAAGAAACAACATTACTAAGGTGAGTAATTTTTTCTTTTGTCCCATCCGTCTATGTATTCCTGTAGTTTTGATGGTTCCCAGAACAAATACATCGCTCCTTCCCATCTGAGCTTGACAACAGTCGGGTAAGCCAGAAGAATTCTATACCTCTCTCCCACAGCTGATCCATTTGATTATTGAGTTGTTGTAGTTTCTTCTGGGTTCTAATCGAGAGGTCTTGATGCAGTGTTATCTTGTGCCCATCAAAGGTGAGATCCTTCAGCTTTCTGTAGGCCACCAAGAGCACCTGCTGATCGGGGTAATGGTGCATTCGGAATGTTACTTGGCGTGGCGGCTGGTCTCCCGGGGGCTTCTGCGCCAAAGCTCTGTGCGCCCTCTCTATTTTTATCTTTCCTGCTTTGGTTTGCAGATTTAAAAGCTTGGATAAAGTATGCACAAAATTCCATAAGGTTTCCATGTTCTGCCCCTTCTGGAAGCCCTCTTATACGGAGATTGTTACGACGACTATAGTTCTCCTGATAGTCCAAAGCATCTTTTAATTGTTCGACGTCCCATTCTAGTTTGGTTATCTTGTCAGGCACATCCCATGTAGAGTCTTCTATGTCTGATATTCTCTGTTCCGCCTCTTGAATCCTCCCCAATTGCAGTTTAACTTTTGAAGCCAAGTTCCCGATGGATCTCTCCACTTTGTCCCATCTCGGTGTAAGGTCTGCAAAATTTGCTCAGAGACGGCCTTTCTAATTACAGTGAGCTCTGTGGCTGAGAAAGATATTGGCCAGTCCACATGGAGCAGTTTGCTCTGATACAGCAGATCTCTTAACTCTTGCGGCTTTGCCGATGATTTCAGTACCAGGTACTCTCATACATTGTATTAGTCAAACAGCTTATTTGATATTAAAATGAGTGCTTTTATAGGCTTTTAGGCGATTTTAATACTTTGTGGTGTAGCTCCGGAGTTGCGACCGCTCACGTTAGCTGCTCATTAGCCCCAGATGTAATCTTTGTTTGAAAATATGTAAGACTTGTAATTTTTAAACGAAACTCAAAATGCACTTGTATGGTAGCATTTGATGTACGTTATTAATATGTAATATGTACTAAGAAATACTGTATAAGCATATTGTCATAAACTGTTACTTGTTTGAAGTCTTTGTGCCACATTGGTATGAAACATACTGCGTTACTTTCTTCTTACCAAGTTAACACACAGAGAGAGAGAGAGAGAGAGCTGGATAACATTTGATGCAACTAAACAGCATGCCTCGGCAGGGTTGTTGGCACAAACCATAGCCGAATGCTTTAAACCACCCAAGACATTATACAAAAACATTCACCCTGGAGTGTCATTTGGCAATTATGAAATGAATCCTGTGGTTGGGAGTGTACAAAAAATATATATTAAAAAAAAAAAAAGACTTTCATTTAAATTATGATTTTTTTTTCTGTGTAGGTGGCTGTTGGGGGGATATGTTTGTTGCTAGACTGTTTGGCCGCTAAATGAGTCTCACAGTAGTTCAAAACTGCTGTCTTCCCTTTCCCAGGAGTGACTGCATGGGAAGGTAGAGTTTGTTTTTTCACAGCAATTGTTGAAATCTACTGCCCCACCCCCGCTGAAGGGTGGTGTATAGAGAGGATAAGTCTGGTTGTTGGGTTTATTTTTTTATTTTCGTTTTTGTGGTAAGTTAATGCAGATTTCTTCACGCAGGTAAAAGTGGATTACAATACCTGGTTCTGTGAGGGCAGATAGACTTGGTTGGTGTCATCAAGTAGGCAGTGGGTCAGTTTGTGTTTTTTTTTTTTAATTAGTATTTTATTGGTTTTTGCTTTGCTTCTCCTTCCCCATCTGGTGAAACATGTTCCATACTATGAGATGCTTCTACCTTCCATGTCTGCCTCCCACCTCTGCCATCACCGGACCTCCACCCGGCAGCGACAGAACAATAGGGGAGCGACAGCCTTCCCAGGAGAGGAGTGCAACCGTTGGGTGTCTCGATCCTTCTCCCCCTCCACCTGTGCCGGCTCTCAAACTACCTGAGATCATTCCTGAACTCGGGTCACCGGCATGGTGCAAGATAAGGTGTCCAGCACCTCAACCCTTGGCACCACCGGGCCGGCCCAGTCAATTTATGTTTTAATGTGACCATCTTCAGTCAGAGAAGATGGGTATGGGAGGTCTTTATAAATGGGTGGGGGTAGGTTATGGCAGTGAGGCAGATGGTCTTGGGCTGACCAGCAGGTGGTTCATTGAAGAGGTCATATAGCTTTTTCTCCACTATCATACACCCACACCTCGGGCCAGGAGCTATGCTCCCATGAAATCTCCAGCTCCAGCCCTCACAAATCCAGTGATCACTTTTGGTGGGGATCCACGATACAGGACGCAAAGGTGCCACCATTCATTTCAACAGTGTAGAGTTTTTGCCGTTTTTCTTGCCACCTGAAGTGCCTGTTTCTGACTGCCTCTTGACCCCATGTGTGCACAAACATCCTGTGAGGGACCACATATCCAGGCACTCTACAGTGTCACTGTGGCACCGGAACCCAGCGCCATATTTCCCTGACTGGGAGTGCTAATGCAGAGGGCAGGAAGGATCCCCTCACCACTCCGAGGGTGGTGGTGGTGTCTTGCCCATGGAATGAACTGTTATGAGTAAGGCTGGTTCTTCTGATGGTTCAGATGTAGTGGTCAAACTCACCACAAGGAGAGGCAGGAGACTAAGTTCAGTAGCATGGAGTGGAGGACACTTTATTTGCGTAAAACAATGCAGTCACTGTGATATACAATACTGTAAATACTGTAACACTTGCTTCAGAAAATACTTGGACTCTATAAATATTTCAGATGTTATAAATACTAAGACTATAAATCTTTAAGACTGCAATGCTGTACTTGGCAGTCAGAAAGACATTCAGAAGTAACAACCATTGCAGAGAGTCTGATGGGGGTGTGGCACCACAAGATGGAGCTCGGTGAGAATGCATGAAGAAGCCACTAAAGCGTTGTCTGGTTTGTTGCACGTGAAGTGTGAAGAAATGGGGTGGGATTCAAATGATCCCTGGGTTCACTCAGAACCAGGGAAACCAGGCCAGCTTGAGCAGAACTGAAAGAAATGTTGGAATTCCAAGCCACTGTAGAGCTCGGGTAATGGCAAGAAACACTGCAAACTTAAAAGCATGCTGGGATTCTGAGCTGCTCTGGGGCCTGCAAAATGATCTGAAGAAACTGAAGAAATGCTGGACCTCCAAGCTGCTGTGAATCCCGAGGAATGAAGAACCGTTGAAGAACTGAAGACGTGCTGAACCTCTCAGGTGTTGTGGCCCCCGGCGAAGGACAACAAACCCCTGTGAAAACTATGTGGAAACTGAAAAAACGTTGAGCCTCCATGCCGGTCTGGATCCCGGGAAAAGAAGATGCACCTCTGTGGAACCTACATAAGGAAGCACCCCAGCCCACTTTACAGTTGAAGCCCTGATTACTGTACTGGTGCAGTTCCTAAGTTAATACTGGTGACAAGGGGAAAACGTTCTGTAGTTTAAATCTTGCAGTTCCAAGTGTGAAATGGGCCTCACTATCACCTATAATAACTAAACCTGTTTTCTCAGTCACTGTGGCATACAGTGTGGCTGGTTTCCTGCATTTACTTGGCACAGTCTTTGGTAAATGTAATGGCTGCTGGACCATGCAATTCGAGTTAACAATTTGTGGTTTAAACAACTTGAGCAATTAGCAATTAACAGAAGCACTGTAACTTTAAAATGTGTTTGGCTGTAACTGCTTCAAATGCTGTAGGCACTCTTTACCAGGCAGTTACCAAAGGGTGTTACTTGCTAATCCATTAGGCAGACTTAAAACATGCAATTCAATAGTATGTTTCACTTTAAATCCCAAAGACAGGATAAAACAGGCAGTTCAGTGGGGCTATATCACTTTAAATCCCTTATACAGCTTAAAATCAGGCAGGTCGGTGGTGCATTTTACTGTTGGGGTATAGACAGTCTCAAACATGCAGTTTGGTGGGGCACTGACAGTTAGAATGGGGCAAAATAGCAGGCTCTTCAAATAATGCAATAAGTGGTACTGTCTTTTTAAATCATGCAGGCAGCCTTTAGCTCACTTGTAACAGTTTTTGCACTCCATCAACATAAATCAAAGTTCATAAACCCCTCTGTTTGCTATGGGTTGGAGGAGCCCTTGTGGTGCATTCAAAGTTTTGCTGCTATCTGTAGGACCTGTAGCTGAAACCCTGCTGGGCTGTCCCTTTACTATGCGCCCTTCCTGTTAGGATGGCCTTAGGCCTGTCAATGTCCACATCAGCCAGAGCTATCTGGGATGCTTATCCACCCCCCACACACACACAACCGTGCCCATTTGTATGGTAGCTGCACTGGCTTGGCACTAAATGCGTGCCCTTAAAACCTTTTGCTGCTTTATTTATTTATTTAATAAAATGGGCAAACAGTACCTGCCTAGTGCTGCTGCAGCCAACTCACCACCCCGACGTGGGGTGATCCTGTGGTGCTTGGGATGAGGAAGTGTGGCTGGAGCTGGAAGGCTGTGGTGGGGCCTGACTGGTCCTTACTGGAAGTGGGTGGCTGAGGAAGATGCTGGGTCTGGTGAGGCAGTTTGGGCATGCTGGCATGGATGCTGATGCTGCTGCCAATGCTCTGATACCTGAGGACCCAGCCGCTTCTCTCACTGCCTGGGCTGCTTTAGCCTCGGACTCTATTGTGGACCATGCCTCACTCTGGTGCTGCCCGACTGCTGCTGCTCTGCCAGATGCTTCTGCTTCCTTTTTAAAAGTGTCCAGCGGACACTGTTGCTGTGCTGACAAGTGACTGCTTGAGTTTAAATAATAAACAAGACAAACCAGGCTGTACAGAGCCCACTGCTGCTTGACCGCTGAACTGACTGGATGCGCCCAACTTCTGCATGAATGTGGCTGCAGCAGACAGGAAGGTGCAGCTGAACACATGGGAACCCACCAGACTCACTGCTGCTTCTGGGGAAGTGGGAAGAAAGTGGCCACCGACTGACTGCTGGAGGGATGAGAGAAAGAATTGCAGATATGCCCCTTTCCTTACTTTAATTTCTCGTCCTCCTCTCTCCCTCCAAGTCACACTGTCTGCCGACCACTCTCCTGATGGCACTTCTCAGTGACTGAGGCGCTGTTGACTCTGTGCTGTGGGTTTTATTTGCAACCCCAGCATTCTGGATGCCAAGTCCTTGACAACATAGGGAGCATCCAGATGTCCAGCATGACCGGACATTCAGCTGAGCTGGCACTTGGCTGGTGCCATGCTGAAGGAGGTCGTTTTTTCCATGTGTATGCACTGTGCTTACTTAAGAAAACTGTTATGTGGGGAAAACTGACAAGGGAGGAAACGCTGGTGGGAAAAGAAACCGGTGCCAGGTTGCACAATAACTGAATAATTAACTAAACCCTACACTGCAGGGGCATCTTTCAGGGCATACTGCTGGGGCTCAGTTCAGCACCAGGGGCCCTGCTAGCTAACTGACCCATTAACTAATATGTCGGAGGACCTCGGGACCAGGAGGAGGCTGGCTGGGATTACCTCGCACTTGCACATGCACACACACACACACACACACACACACATTGGATGCCAAACTGTTTTGTATTCCACAGTCCTGGGGCATTACACGGCACATGACAGCACTTCACCAGCCTCTCGAGTTGCTGAGTCTGTTCCTGAACTCGGGTCGCTGTCACGGCAGCATAATGCATTACCGCACAGCCATCAGATAGCCCCTGGTGGCTTAATTTGTCCAGTATCACTGTGGGAAGATGGCCTAGGTGATCTCTGTGAGCAGGTGAGGGTCAGTTTTTTCAGTAGAGGTTCTAGTGGCGGTTTTGCGGTTCCCTTGAGACCTTTAACATATGCTATGTGGTCAACACCTGCATTTGGCAGGGCTGGTGTGGCTTCAGTCATGTGAGTTGTATGTTTTGTGAGGTGGGGAAGGGGAATCTATGGTGTCATTTCTTTTTTTTTGTGTGTGTTTTTTTTTTTTTTCTTTCAAGATTTTAATCTAAACAGTGACAGGGCTTTACAGCAGGTTTTCATGTTCAAACAACATGAAGTCTTGCTGTATTCTGACTATTGCAGTGATCACCAATCTTTGAACTGCCCCGGAGAACAAAGGGTTAACTTTCCATGCAGGGCATGGGCAGCTGAGCTGGAGCTTGGTTGAAGCCTCTGTCTGCTGTTCTTTAAACTCCAACCATCAGATTCTTTACTTGCCTCACTGAACAGTCGCGGAGATTTCTCCTTCGCTCGGTTCAAAACAATCCCGTTATAAAGTGTAGTTTTTTTGCTCAGTTTCTACGAATTTCTGCTACTGAACCTGTCTGTTTAAGTCTCTGTCTGTGTTACCGTGAGTACTAGATAGGTTTTGTATTAGTTTCTGTGTGGAACTTGTAAACATTGGATCGGTTCGGTTTGAACCAATCGGGTTTGTGTTAAAAAACTTCTGTCTTTATTAAAGTGTGGTAACCGGTCCGTATCGGTTCTAAAAAAACCGGATTTATTATGTTTTTTTCCAGGACCCGTAACACGGTCAGGAACCGATAGAGTGTCTTGCCTGGCGGATTGCGAAAAAAGGTAAGTTTGCTTAGGATTGGCCATGTCTGAAACCAAGAAAAAGCAGGCCCACTGGGTTTCAACACTGTAGTGTGTGTGGGAAGCCTTTGCTAAGGCTGATCCCACACCTCATGTGTTTATTGTCTGGGGTTTGACCACTTCAATTCAGACTGCCAAATTTGTAAAAGTTTTCCCAAAGCTACCCTGGAAAAGAGTAGGTAGACTGCGGGGAAAGGGAGGCCGAAGTCCGCTGGCCCAGATGCCCAGCCGGTTCGGTTCCGACCGAACCAGAAGGAGTGCTCTCTGACCAGGGCGAAACTTCTTCGGGCAAAAGGAGAACCGATTCTGAGGAGTCTGTTCCAGTTAAAAGAAAGAAAAGGGAAAAATCATCCGGTTCGGATCCACAAGTTCTTTCTCCGACCGCTGATGAAATAGCCAAAGCGATAAGGATAGTTCAGTCGCTAACTTCAGTTCGGGCCGAACCGGCACCATCTGTCAGGGGCTCGGTTCAGTCGGTTCCCCCGGATCCGGATTATACTTTAGAAGAATTTTATGAACCGGAGGAGGAGGAAGTATGAAGATGATGATGATGGTGATTATGAAAGTCTGGATGTGCCTATTGACCCGGACATCTCCCCAGACAGACCTTCAAGTGTTTCTCCCTCTTAGGCTTTCTGAGTCCCCTTCCCACTTTATGTTTTACAAGAAAGTGGCTGAAACCCTCCAGCTTCCTATGGAAGAAGCAGTAGAGAATCAGGAGGAGCCTGATTTTGTTGAGATGATGGACATCCCAGAGTCCAGGAGATTGTCTATTCCCCCCCATAAATCTTTTGGGAAACAGACATTTAAAATTCTAAAAACTCCTAATTCCATACCTCCTGTGGACAGAAGAATGGACAAGAGGTATACTCTTTCAGGCTCAGACACGGAGTTCCTTTCCCAGCAATGCAGCCATGTTGGGGTAGTGCAGGCTGCTGCTTGTGATAAGGCAAATGTTCCTTTGGCTTCACACCCCCCAGATAAGCAGTCCAGGGAGGATTGATGCCATGGCAAAGAAACAGTACATGGCAGCATCTTTGGGACTCAGGCAGGCTAACTATTTGGCCTACACAGCAAGATACCAGAAGTCCAGGTGGGACACTGTGCTGGCTCTAGCTAAACAGGCCCCTGACCAGCTTGCCAAGGAGCTGGAGCGGGTGGTTGCGGATGGGATTGAGGCATCCAAGGTGCAGTTTCATGCTGCTGTGGACTCCAATGATGTTTCATCAGGAGTCATGGCTACATCTGTGGCCCTTCGGAGGATGGCTTAGCTGAGATGTACTAGCCTATCACAGGATACCCAGGCTAAGGCCATGGATTTTCCTGTCATTGGTAATTCTCTGTTTGGGGAGCAGACAGAGAACTACATGAAGAAGATGGATGAGTACAGGACCACCTACAGGAGTGCTCAGGCCAAGGAAAGACAAGCCACTCCTCAGAGGCAGCATTCCAGGGGCGGGGGCAGGCCCTTTCAAAGGCCCTTCTACCAAGCCCAGGCCTCCTCTTCTGCTTATGCTCAGAGGGGGTTCTTTCGAGGGAGAGGCAGACGGGGTATGAGCAGGCCTGCTTCCATCCCTTAGTCTAAAACGCCTGCCAAGCAGACACCCTGATGGGTCTGCCCGGGCCGATTCTCCAATACCTGTAGGGGGCAGGCTGGCTTACTTTGTCCAGGACTGGATGTCTTTAACATCAGACAGGTGGGTTCTAGAAGTAGTAAGCCAGGGACTGGTTCTCAGCTTCAAAAAATTTCCCAAGATGAGAACCAGATCCTTTCCACCTGCAAATCCATCAGAGACCCTTGCCCTAGAGGCAGAGGTTTCTTCCCCCTTGGCTCTCAGAGCCATAGAAAGGGTTCCTACCCTACACAGGGGCAAAGGATTGTACTCCAGGTACTTCCTAACCCCCAGAAAGACAGGAGAATGGCGGCCCATCCTGGATCTGAGATATCTAAACAAGCACCTTTTAAAGCCAAAATTCAAAATGATGACTCTGGGAATAATTCTGCCCTCTCTAAGGCCAGGGGACTGGCTAGCCTCCCTGGACCTCAAAGATGCCTATTTTCACATTCCCATCAGGTGCTCCCACAGAAAGTACCTCAGGTTCGAGTTGCCCTCAGGCCACTATCAATTCAGAGCAATGCCCTTTGGCCTAACATCAGCCCCAAGGGTGTTCACAAAGTGCCTGGCAGTAGTGGTTGCTTTCCTAAGGAGAAAAAAGATTTCCATCTTTCCATATCTGGACGACTGGCTCATAGTGGGTCAGTCTCCAGACCAAGTCAAGTCACATCTGGAAATAGCTTAGCAAGTGCTCACTTCCTTAGGATTCCTCCTCAGCTTTCCAAAGTCAGTTCTTGAGCCAGTACAGCTCTTCACCTTCATAGGGGCGGAGCTGGATACAGTAAGGGCAAGAGCCTTCCTTCCCCTGGACAGGGCAAGGACCCTTATGGAACTGGCCTCTTCATTCGCCCTACAGGTGTTTGACCAGCAAGGCATTTCCTTCAGCTTCTGGGCCACATGGCAGCTTCCACAGCAGTGGTCCAGGGAGCAAGATTCCAGATGAACGACATTCAGTTCCACTTAAGAGCCTTCTGGTCCCAAAGAAAGGATTCCCTTACCAAACTAGTCCCAGTGACTCGAACCCTGATCCAGGCTTTGCAATGGTGGCAGGATCAGGACAATTTAAGACAGGGAGTTCCTTTTGTCACTCAGTCTCATTCACTAATACTCACTACAGACGCCTCCTTCTTGGGCTGGGGAGCCCACTTAGGGGATCTTACCACCCAAGGGCTGTGGTCACCTCAAGAATCTCTGCTTCACATCAATCTCTTGGAACTCAGAGCAGTGTTTCTGGCACTGCAGGCTTTTTCCAAATCTGTACAGAACAAGGTGGTCCAGATCAGAACAGACAGTACCACCACAATGTGGTACATCAGCAAGCAAGGAGGCACTCGGTCTACGGCCTTGTGCACAGAAGCAATGAAGTTGTGGTCTCTGGCCTATTCCCTGCAAACCTCTCTGATAGCAGTTCATCTCCCAGGGAAGGACAATGTCCTAGCAGATGCTTTCAGCAGGATATCTCAGGGCCACCACGAATGGTCCCTAGATCCCCTAATTTTGAAAGTGATTTTCTCCAGATGGGGCACTTCACAGATAGATCTTTTTGCAGCCCCAGACAATCACCAACTTCCTCTCTTCTGTTGCAGACCCCCAGTCTTGGGCTCAGTCCCCCTGGATGCTCTGGTCCTCAATTGGGAAGGGAAGTTCCTGTATGCTTTCCCCCCTTCCCTCTCCTATTCAAGGTGCTAGTCAAGATCAGGTCTCAACCATGCAAAGTGATTCTGATCGCTCTAGACTGGGCCAGACAGCCCTGGTATCCACTGTTGCTGTCCTTAGCAGTCCACCTTCCCCTGTCTCTCCCCAGGAATTACAACCTGTTGACATCCTCTCAGGGAAGGATTTGGTATCCGAATCTCAAATCTCTCAGTCTCAAGGCCTGGCTCTTGAAGAGTTAGAGTTTGCTGATCTGCACCTCTCTCAAGGTGTTCTGGATATTCTTAAGGCTTCTTTAAAGCCTTCCACCAGAAAGACTTACAACTCCAAATGGAAAAGGTTCACTATTTGGTGCTCTGATAAGCATATTTCTCCAGAATCTGCTGGGTTGCCTACAGTCCTGGACTATATGGTTCATCTTAATGGCTTAGGACTTAGACCAACTACACTTAAAGTATATCTGGCAGCTGTGTCTGCCTTCTTGTCAGTAGGCAAGCCCTCTCCTCTATCAGCCCATCCTGTATTTTGTAAATTCTTCAAGGGATTACTGCACACCAATCCTCCCTTTAGGGACCCTGCTCCTGCTTGGGACCTTAATGTTTGCATTGCTCAGCTTATGCAACCTTTGAGCCTTTGTCCTCTGCAGAGCTTAAGTACTTGACTTGGAAAACTGTGTTTTTGGTAGCCATTACCTCTACCAGGCGCATCAGTGAATTGCAAGCCCTGTCAGTGGAGCCTGGTTTCATCTCTTTCCATAGAGATAAAGTGGTCCTAAGAACTAACAGAAAGTTTTTGCCTAAAGTGGTTTCAGATTTCCACCTTAGTCAGTCTGTGTCTCTCCCTGTTTTCTTCACTGACCATTCCTCCTCTGGAGAGAGAGGTTGCACAGCCTGGACATAAAAAGGGCCCTTAGCTACTACATAGAGCGCACCAAGGGTCACAGGTTTGAGTCCCTCCAGGTGTTCCTCACTTATGGAGAGGTTGAAAAGGGCAAACCTGCCACTAAATGATCCATTGCCAGATGGATCGTCTCTTGTATACAATTCTGCTATGAAAAATTGGGTAGAACCCCACCCTCAGGCCTGAGGGCTCACTCTACTAGAGGTACAGCTGCTTCCCTGGCTGCTGCCAGGGATATTCCTATCTTAGAAATCTGTCAAGCAGCCACCTGGAAAACGGTCCATACATTCACCAAGCATTACTCTCTGGATATCCAGGCTAGGAGTGATGCTCGGTTTGGCACAGCAGTACTTCAGAGCCTTTTCCCAAAGTAGGTTCTGTCCCTCCTCCATGAAGGTACTGCTTGGTAGTCTGCAATAGTCAGAATACAGCAAGACTTCATGTTGTTTGAAGAAAAAATTACTCACCTTAGTAATGTTGTTTCTTCTAATGGAGTCTTGCTGTATTCTGACCTTCCCGCCTCCCTTCTCAGAACCTGGTTTTTGGGATGTGGGTGGGCAGGAGCAGTGTTGGCACCTAGAGGTGCCCCTTTCTCACCCTCCTTTATTTTGGGTGTGTGTTGTGTTTTGTTTTTTGGGTTTCCTGACTTGAGTCTTTGCTTTGAAACCAAAAACCCTTTTTAACAAATTTAGTTGCCAGTTGGCTAGTGTGAGTTTTACAGTTTCCACACAGAACACCTAGTGAGTATAGCTTGTAAAGATCTGACGGTTGGAGTTTAAACAACAGCAGACAGAGGCTTCAACCGAGCTCGAGCTCAGCGTTCCATGCCCTGCATGGAAAGTTAACTCTTTGTTCTCCGGGGCAGTTCAAAGGTTGGTGATCACTGCAATAGTCAGAATACAGCAAGACTCCATTAGAAGAAACAACATTATAAGGTGAGTAATTTTTTCTTATGATGCCCGGGAAGCTGTTATGGATGTTGGCATGTGGGCAGAATGAGTGGTGGATGGATCTTGGGTGAATGTGCTGAGCCCGTTGGCTGGAGCTAGTTACATGCCATGTTATTGTAGTGGGATATCGTCAGCTGCATAGCTGAAAGTACTTCTGAGCTAATCATGTTTTGGTACTTATTTTTTTATAATTCTCTTTAGTTAAGACAATAGCTGTTTTTTTTTTTTTTGTTTTTTTTTTTTGGTAGGTGAACACTGCTGTCCTTTCAAGGAATTATGGGGCAGAATAGTTGTGTGTTGACTGAAAATTAAGATAAAAAAATTAACGAATGCTGTTAATGAATAGGTAACTGGCTTCTTGGAAACCGGTCTAGGCCACACAAGTCGTCTTTGTAAGGAGACTGTGGTAGTTCTGGTGCCAGGTTTTCAATGCTAATAACAATTATTGTTTCTAATCACATACCTGAAGAACGAACAAGTCCAGACATAAAACTGTACAGTAACAGACTGTCACCCAGTAGTCTGTGGCTTTATAATTTTTACTTAACATCTTTATAAGGTTTAGCCAATCCTGATGTTCTTTTTCACATTGCAGTTTAATAAGTGAGCAAAACAACTAAGGTTTTTCTTAGCCTGGTTAGGTCTCCCATATAGGAAGAAAAAGTGCTTCTCCTGGGACGGCCCCAAAACATGCAAGCCTTTGCAAAACGTGTGCCATTGTGTCTGTTGAAACAGTGCTACTACAACAAAGCCTGCTCAGATAAATGCTGTTTTTAAGGAGGTGATACCCAGCAAATGAATAAAAAATTATCAAAAGAGCTTAATTACTGTATTTTTTCTTTTCCCATTTGTTGCTTAAGGTATCCTTGGCTGATGGAGTGAAAGATGATGCAAAAGCAGTCAAAGCTGATGGCAGGGACGGTTCCTGTGCAGCATCTAGCCGTGGTGAAGATCAGGGAAATGGACCCAGCACGGGGGCAAGACCTGTTTCTGTATCTACTAACCAGCTGGCATATATTGTTGCAGATGTGGAGAAGTTGCAGGAGCAGGCAAGTGATCTTTACAAATGCATTGTTTTCCATGAAACCGTTTATTGTGCAGATTCGTGGCCTGTTATGAAAATATTTTCGAGGACTTTGCCCTCTGTAGAGCTACACCTTTGAAACTGTAAGCCATCGGGGTCAGGACCACTCTGAAACTTTTGCTTGGCTGGGGCCACCCACATTGACATACGTCTGTGCCATCCATATACTGTAACATGGGTGGCCCCAAACCTCAAAACAAGTACTTAGTCCCTCTGGAGAAACCAGCCGTACAACATATGTGAATTCATGACTTTCACAGTTTTATTACTTCATTGCCATGCAGAATGGCCTCCATTAGACGCCCAGTGTTTCACCCACATCTGGCTTCTTCAGGGCAAAGGGTCTTCTAATCAGAAAAATATATAATACACATATTATTGGTAGTCCGTATAATTATTCAGCAAAAACTTCTCAGTGAATTGCTAGTTCTTGCTATTTATTTCTGATAATCACACAGTCATTTATGAAGAACAAAATAACCCATGCAGGCTAGTGCATCAACAAAATGTACAACTTGGTACCAATTTCATCACAATTGTCATACATGTATTTATCTGGGATTATCACATTCTTCTAGATAGAATCTGTGTAGTCATAGTATGAATTATAATATTCTTAAATTTGCCTGTTAATTCAAAATATTTTCTTATTCTTTATTCTTGTATTTTTCACATGGAGAACAGAGTAGTATCTGTATAAGTGTGAAGACATTTATTACAGTCATGTTAAAACATTGCTGTATAGTGTAAAGCTCATTGAAAATTATGTTATTATACTGCCTTATGTTTTTTAACCATTTTTAAGAGTACTGTAAAGCTAGATTCACTTATCCTGCTCTGTAACCTACAAAGTAATCAGAAGTAGCCATTACCGTGCTGCAGTATGTTATCAAGATTTTCTAAAGAATGTATAATTGTGCCCATTATTATAATGCAGGACAATAGCTAGTTGTTTTCTTTTGTTAGGTGAACATTACTGTCCCTTAACCTTAAGCTCAAGAATTCGAGTAAAAAAGTTTTATGTTCACTGAAGATTAAGATAAAAAACTATCTCTGGCTCACTCCACCAGATCTGTTTCTTGGAAAACCTACCGGTTTTCTTGTCAGGCAGCCATACTGTCACCATGGCGGGAAAAACACCATTCACCTAAGGACAAGTCACAAAAACTTCTTCAACAGGGTGTCACTGCAAGCACTCCAGGTCTCCCTTCTAGTCCATGTAGCCACCAAATACCAGTGGGGGTATATCTCCGGCTGCATTGTCTGACTTTGTTGCTAGCTTGATCATCACTCAGATACCAAGGTCGAGTGCATGTTCTTGTTCACCCGCCACCAGTGATGTGCAGCCTATTAATGGTGCATCATCAATGGGAACTGTCCCATCATCTTTTTCATCATCAACCCTGCCAGCTGATGCCATCTAATTTAGCACTATGGTTTTGGTTACCACCTCTAAATTATTTCAGCAACTCTTGGCTTCCTTGCTGACAACAATTACTATGTTCCAGGATATTACAATTGGGGATCATACTCTCTCTGATCATGCCCCCTTGCTGGTGAGAGTGAACCTGGATGTCCCCAAGAAAACATCCCTGTGGAGACTTAACATTTCTCTCCTCCAAGATCCTGATTTTAAGGCTGTCATGGAGACTCGTATACCCCAGATTTTAGCCGAAAATGTAACCCCAGATGCTAATCCTATATTATATGGGACACTTTAAAGGCAATTATTCGCAGGGACATTATAGCATACTCAGCCTGCAAGATGAAACAAAAAGATGCTAGATATAGAACTTTAATGGATTACTTAGCAGAGCTCCAGACAAGGAGAGTGGAGGGTGTGAATGTGCCCATGGCTGAGGTACAGAGGGTACAATCTGAAATACAGGAGATCCTGGATTATAAAGTCCAGACTGCCCTGATATACGCTAACAGATTTTATTATGAAGGTGGCCCCCGTGGTTCTACAAATCTGGCAAAAAGGATTAGAGGATTTAAACACTCAGCAGCTATTACAAAAATAAGGGATATGGAGTCAGGGACAATTTACTATCGTCGCTCTGAGATCATGAAAGTATTTCAGACTTTCTGCCAAACTCTATATGCAGAGCAGGGATCCCCTTCGGAAGATAAAATCCAGGATTTTCAAACAACATGAAGTCTTGCTATATTATGACAGTAGCAGTTTGTCCCACCACTAGAACTGCTGCGGAGGTGAAATGGTTAATACCATTCCAAAATAGAACTTTGAGCACGAGCTCTAAGAAGCAGCTCTATCTGTGTAATTTCAAACCTGAACTGTCAGATTCTTTACTCCGCCTCAAGAACAGTCACTCCGAATTTCTCCTACTGCTGGGTTCATTTCTCGGTTTAAACAGTGTTTTCTCGGTTCGATTCAACGAGAATAGTTTTATTTTAACATAAAACCATTCGTTCAAGCTCTGTGTGTGGTAATCGTAAGTAAATTAAAGGTTTTGTCTGTGGAACTTGTAAGTTTATCGGTTCAGTTTTGAACCGATCAGCTGGATTTAAAACTTATTAACTTTAAAGTTTAACATTTTAGAGTGCGGTTCCCAGTTCTTATCGGTTCTAAAAAAAAGCGGATTTTATTCACGGTTTTCCAATACCCGATAAACACGGTTAGGAACCGATAAGGGTCTTCCACCTGGCACTGCCGTTTAAAGGGCAAGTTTTTCTGGTTAGGCTGGCATTATGTCTGAGAAACCCAAAAGAAAAACCGGCCCACTGGGTTTCAACACTGTGATGTCTGTGGGAAGTCTTGCCAAGGCTGACCCACACACCACATGTCTATTGTCTGGGGTTTGACCACCTCCAGTCAGACTGCCAGATATGTAGAATTTCCCTGCAGCCACCCTGGAAAAGAGATTGGGCAGGCCTCAGGAACGAGGCTACAAAAAAGTCCGCTGGACCTGGATGGCTGGTGCCTGCCCGTGCCAACCGAACTGGGAGGGAGTGCCTCTGACCAGGGCTAGACTTCCTCAGCAAAGAAAAGCTGGTTCTGAGGAACCAATTCCAGTAAAGAAAACAAGAAAGTCAGCAGGTTTGGAGTCCAAAACCCTTTCCAACTGCTGCAGAGATAGCAAAAGCCATACAAATTGTCCAGTCACTGTCTCAGGTTCCGTCCGAACCGCCACTATCTGGCAAAAGGTCGGTTCGTCCGGTTCCAGTGGTTCAGGAATATGATGTTGAGGAATTTTATGAACCAGAGGAGGGGGAGGATGATTATGAACAGTATGAATGTGGCTGGGAAGGTCTGGGTGTACCCATTGAACCGGACATTTCCCCAGACAGACCTCTAGAATCTCCCCCTATGCTATCTGAGTCCCCATCTCATTTTATGTTTTACAAAAAAGTTGCTGAAACCCTCCAGCTTCCTCGGAAGAAGCTGTGGATGAGCAAGAGGAGCCTGATTTGTAGAAATGATGGATATTCCAGAGTCTAGAGATTGTCTATTCCTTTGCATAAGTCTTTTAGGAAGCAAACAATAAAAATTTTAAAAGCTCCTAATTCTGTGCCTCCTGTAGATAAAAGATGGACAGAAGGTACACATTGTCAGGTCCTGATACAGAATTCCTTTCTCAGCAATGCAGTCATGTTGGGGA
Organism: Neoceratodus forsteri; assembly: GCA_016271365.2. Lineage (NCBI taxonomy): Eukaryota > Metazoa > Chordata > Ceratodontiformes > Ceratodontidae > Neoceratodus > Neoceratodus forsteri. The sequence goes on from CM057449.1 coordinate 1,837,728,408, forward strand.
AGTTCAGGCTGCAGCCTGTGATAAAGCTAATATCCCCTGGCTTCACATCCTCCTGACAAGGATTCCAGGAAGATTGATGCCATGGCGAAAAACAGTATATGGCAGCCTCTCTGGGACTCAGGCAAGCAAATTATATGGCTTATGTAGCTAGGTATCAGAAATCTAGATGGGATACTGTTATGGAATTAGCCAAGCAAGCCCATGGCCAGCTGGCTAGCTTAACTAGAACAGGTGGCTGCTGATGGCATTGAGGCTTCTAAGGTACAGTTTCATGCTGCTGTGGATGTTAATGATGTTTCCTCTAGGGTCATGGCCACATCTGTAGCTTTTCGTAGGTTGGCCTGGCTCAGGTGTACTAGTCTGTCACAGGATACCCAGACTAAGGCTATGGATTTTCCTGTGGTGGGAAATTCTCTGTTTGGGGAGCAGACAGAGAATTACATGAAAAAGATGGATGAATATAGGACTACTTACAAAAGTGCCCAAGCTAAGGAGCGGCAAGCCACTCCTCAGAGGCATACCCCCAGGGGTAGGGGTAGGCCTTTTCACAGGCCTTTTTACCAGACTCAGGCCTCCTCTGCCTATGCTCAGAGGGGCTTCTTCAGAGGCAGAGGCAGACGAGGGGTGGGCAGGCCTGCTTCCACCCCTCAGCCTAAAGCTCCTGCTAAGCAGGCACCCTGATGGGGTGCCCAGGGCCGATTCTCCTTTCACGGTGGGGGCAGGCTGGCTTACTTCAGTCAGAACTGGGCTTCTTTAACCTCAGACAAATGGGTTCTGGAAGTAGTAAGCCAGGGTCTGGTTCTCAGCTTCAAAAAGTTTCCCAAGTTGAGAACCAGACTTTTTCTACCTGCAAGTGCTTCAGAGACCTTTGCTCTGGAAGCAGAGGTCTCAACCCTGTTGGCTCTCAGAGCAGTGGAAAGGGTTCCTCCCCTGCACCAGGGCAGGGGTCTGTATTCCAGATACTTCCTTACCCCAAAAAAAGACAGGAGAATGGCGGCCCATATTAGACCTCAGATATCTGAACAAGCATCTTTTGAAACCAAAGTTCAAAATGGTAACTCTGGCAATGATTTTACCCTCCCTAAGGCCAGGGGACTGGTTAGCCTCCCTGGACCTCAAGGATGCCTATTTCCACGTCCTAATCAGAAGCTCCCATCGAAAGTACCTCAGATTCGAACTACCCTTAGGTCATTACCAGTTCAGAGCAATGCCCTTCGGCCTTACCTCTGCCCCAAGGGTATTCACAAAGTGTCTAGCAGTGACTCACTTAAGGAGGCAAAGGATTGCTGTTTTTCCCTATTTAGATGATTGGCTCATTGTAGGCCAGTCCCCAGAACAGGTAAAATCTCACCTGCAAGTTACCCAGCAGCTTCTCACCTCCCTGGGGCTTTCTGCTAAATCTACCAAAGTCGGTTCTGGAACCAGTCCAGGTACTCACCTTTATAGGGGCAGAGTTGGACACAAAGCTAACCAGAGCTTTTCTTCCCTTAGAAAGGGTGACAAATTTAGTGACTCTGGCCTCCTCCTTCACCCTGCAGGTCTCTCGACCAGCAAGACACTTTCTGCAGCTCCTGGGACACATGGCTGCATCCACAGCTGTTGTGCAGGGAGCAAGATTTCAGATGAGAGACATTCAGTTTCACTTGAGAACCTATTGGTCTCAGAGAAGAGACCCCCTTTCCAAGTTGGTCCCAGTGACTCGAACCTTGATCCAGGCCCTCCAGTGGTGGCAGGATCAGAGCAATTTAAGATTGGGGGTCCCCTTCATTCCCCCTGCTCACAATTTGACTCTCACTACAGATGCTTCCCTTCTGGGTTGGGGAGCCCACATGGGCGACCTTTCCACTCAGGAGTGTGGTCCCACGGAATCTCTGCTCCACATCAATTTGCTGGAACTCAGAGCTGTCTTTTAGCTCTTCAAGCATTTTCTGCATCTGTCCACAACAAGGTGATACAAGTCAGAACAGACAACACCACAACAATGTGGTACATCAACAAACAGGGGCACTCGGTCTTGGGCCTTGTGCACGAGGCAATGAAGTTGTGGTCTCTGGCCTATTCCTAAACACTTCCCTCATAGCAGTTCATCTTCCAGGGAAGGACAATGTCCTAGCGGATGCTCTCAGCAGATTTCCCAGGGCCATCACGAATGGTCCCTGGATCCTCAAGTGCTGGGGATAGTCTTTGCCAGATGGGGCACCCTCAGATAGATCTTTTGCAGCCCCAGACAATCACAAACTTCCTCTGTTCTGTTGCAGGCCTCCAGTGTTGGGCTCAGTCCCCTGGATGCCTTATCCTGGATTGGGAGGGAAGTTTCTTTATGCTTCCCTCCTTTCCCTCTCCTATTCAAAGTATTAGTCAAAATCAGATCTCAGCCAGTCAGGGTGATTCTGATTGCCCCGGATTGGGCCAGGCAGCCCTGGTACCCACTCCTTCTGTCACTGACAATCCATCTTCCCCTTTGCCTCCCCAGGATTCACAACCTGTTAACTTGTGCCCAGGGAAGGGTTTGGTATCCGGACCTCAGATCCCTCAACCTCAAGGCCTGGCTCTTGAGGAGTTAGAGTTTGCTGATTTACACCTCTCTCAAGGTGTTCTTGAAATCGTAAAGGCTTCCAGAAAGCCCTCCACTAGGGCTACTTATAGTTCTAAATGGAAAAGGTTTTCCATTTGGTGTGCTGGAAAAATATTTCCCCAGAATCTGCTGATTTGCCCATTGTATTAGATTACATGGTCCATCTTAATTCCTTGGGTCTCAGACCAGCTACCCTGAGAGTCCATTTGGCAGCTGTATCTGCTTTTGTGTCAGCAGAAAGTCATCCCTCTTTCCACTCACCCTGTGTTTTCCAAGTTTTTAAGGATTACTCCATACTAATCCACCCTTTTGGAACCGCCCTGCCTGGGACCTTAATGTTTATTGCCCAGTTAATGCAACCCTTTTGAACCTCTGTTTTCTGCAGAGCTTAAGTATCTAACTTGGAAAACTGTTTTTCTGGTGGCTATCACTTCTGCTAGACGCATAAGTGAGTTGCAAGCCTTGTCAGTGGAAACTGACTTTATTTCTTCCACAGGGATAAGGTAGTCCTTAGGACTAATAGGAAGTTTTACCTAAGGTCGTTTCAGATTTCCATCTTAACCAATCTATCTCCTTCCAGTATTTTCACTGATCACTCCTCTTCTGGTGAGAGGAGGTTGCACAGCCTGGATGTTAAGGAGCTCTTAGTTACTATATGAGCGTACCAAAGGTCACAGGTTGAATCCTCCAACTTTTCCTTACCTATGGTGAAGTTGGGAAAGGCAAACCTGCCACTAAGAGATCAATTGCCAGGTGGATTGTCTCTTGTATCCAATTTTATCAGAAACTGGGCAGAGATCCCCCCTCTGGCTTGAGGGCTCATTCTACCAGGGGTACAGCTGCGTCTCTAGCTGCTGCCAGAGACATCCCTATATTAGAGATATGCCAGGCTGCTACTTGGAAAACGGTACACACTTTTACCAAGCATTACTCCCTGGATGTCCAGGCCAGGAGAGATGCTAGGTTTGGCACAGCTGTTCTTCAGAGCCTATTCCCTAAGTAGGTTCTGCCCTCCTCCATGGAGGTACTGCTGTGTAGTCTGCTACTGTCATAATATAGCAAGACTTCATGTTGTTTGAAGAAAAAATTACTCACCTTAGTAATGTTGTTTCTTCTAATGGAGTCTTGCTGTATTATGACCTCCCCACCAGCCTGCCCCTCTCAGAACTTCTACTTGGGTGGGGTGCGGCCAACTTAGTGTGGGCACAATTTCATGCCCTGTTAGCGTTTCTCCCCTTTTGGGAGTTTGGGGTGTGTGTGTTTTATTATACTGTTGTTTTATTCTCATGTTGTTAGAATTGTGTCAGTAGTTCTGGTCCACTGACTTGAGTCTTGGGTGTTGGGACCAGCAATGGTTGTTAATATTTAGGTAGCCATTTGGCTAGTGTAGGTTACAGCTTCCACACAGACCTTAGTGAGTTTTTGCTCGTAAAGATCTGACAGTTCAGGTTTGAAATTACACAGATAGAGCTGCTTCTTAGAGCTCGTGCTCAAAGTTCTATTTTGGAATGGTATTAACCATTTCACCTCCGGAGCAGTTCTAGTGGTGGGACAAACTGCTACTGTCATAATATAGCAAGACTCCATTAGAAGAAACAACATTACTAAGGCGAGTAATTCTTTCTTCTCTCCCCTTGATTTTCTCTAAATTGACAGATATTCAGCAAGCCCCTTTACTACGTCCTGTAACAGACTCCGAAATACAAACAGCAATAGATCGAGCTAAGACATTGAAATCCCCTGGACCAGATGGTTTTGCCACTGAGTGGTATAAAACCTTCACCCCTCTATTGTTGCCACCCCTTAGGCAAGCTTTTTTGGAGATTTGAGGAGGAGCCCTTCCCTCGTGGGCATATGCAGTTATATCTGCAATTTTGAAACCTGGGAAGGACCCTTTAATTCCAGAGTCATGTAGGCCCATATCAGTTTTGAACTGTGACTGTAAGATTTATATGTCAGTCTGGGCTCGTAGATTAGAGAATATCCTTCCCAACCTGATCCATACTAATTACCTGATACCTGATATCTATACGGGAACCTTGTAATTGTTATTGATATTCTTTTTTCTTTTATGTTTTTGTATTGATGTTTGTTGTTTGATTGTATTTATTATGTTGAGTGTTGACCTGTATTTTGTATTTTTGTAAAGGTTACCATTGAGAATTAGTTTTTACTCAATTGGTTTTTACCTTGAATAAACAAACATTAGGCTGGGTTTCTCAGAGTGAGACAGATAGCTGATAATGTTCAGAGAACCTACAGAGAACATAGTCCCATGACCCTCCTCATCCCTACTGATCAGCTTAGATGCCTAAAAGGCCTTTGACATGGTCTCCTGGAGATCCCTATGGCAGGTTTTGTCCTCTTTCGGCTTCCCGATGGAGGTCATTCACTGGTTAGAGAGGTTCTATACTGCACCACAAGCTTATATTAGACTTAATGGAGAGATTGCTACCCCTATACCCCTAGAGAGATGCACACGATAAGGGTGCCCTCTCTCTCCTTTATTGTTTGCAATATATGGCTGGCAGTATAGCCTAGAATTTAGAGGAACGAGGTGTGAACGAACTTGGCACATTCAGCAGACCAGACCTGAGTTTGATTCTCACAACCTTCACTTGCATACTGTGTGACTCTGAGCAAGTCACTTAACCACCCAGTGCTCCCAGGTTGCCCTGAAAACAGGCACTTGTGCCTAGTGAGCCTTACACAGTTACCAAAGACTTAAAAAAAAAATATATATATATATATATGTAAAGTCCCTGGCAATGGTAATAAGGGACTCTCAAGGTCTCTCTGGGGTTGAGGCAGGGGTAGGGAATGGAGACTGGCACTATATGCGGATGATATCCTGCTCTCTCTAAAGGACCCTGATAGCTCTCTCCCTGCATTATGAGCAATGTTGGGAAATTTTGCTCGGGTCTTGGGATATAAAATGAATGCCACTAAGACGGAGGTACTTGTCTTTCACTATACTTCGTCCATCAATATAAAAATTCATTTTCCATTTAGATGGCGGAGTACAAAAATTAAATACCTAGGGGTAATTCTCCCTCAGAATGTTCAGAATATAACATTATTAAATTATGAACCGTTGACTGCTCAGATTGAAAAAGATATACAGGAATGGTCCCAGTTTTCCCTCCCTCCCTCTTTGTTCTGAGATAGACCTTATTAGGATGAATATACTCTCAGGCTGCTATACCTTTTCCAGACCATACCTCTGCCTGCTCCCACTTATTTCTCCTGATGGAATCGAACCTTGGCAAGATTTGTGTGTGTGTGTTGGGGGTTAAGGCACCATGATCGATGGACCATACTGTAACTTCCAAAGGACTAGCTCTTCCTAATCTCATAAAATATGCACAAGCCACAGTGTTGGTTAGGGTTATGCACTGGAGTAACCCGATTAGTGACCTCCCTTAGAAGGGTCTGGAATTTGCCCTGACCCAGATTCAGGATATTTTCCCAGTCCTCTACTCAACCTACTCTCCAGTAACCAGAACACATCCCTTTATGCAGGGCATGCATTCCAATTTATTGGCTCAGGGTAGGCTTTGGGCCACCCGAGATTTTCAAGTAATATCCTATTATCTGAGAACCTTCAGATTATAAGGGAACTTGCTCCCCTCTCAGGCAAAACCATTGATATATGGTATGATAAAGTTCTAAGATTTGTATACCAGCTAGTGGATGTGGAAAGATTCCTTACTTTTCAAAAAATACAGGAAGGATATGGGGTTGGACAGGCAGACCTTCAGGTACATGTGGAGTTACAGGAGCTTCTTACACAGAGGGGCTTGCATCGAGCTGCCCTACTGACTCCGACCCCCCCTTTTGCTACATTTCTTTATGACTTCCCTGAGGGTTCAGATCTAGCCACACATTGGTGTATAGGGGTTTGCAGGAACTTTCCAGGGAATCTACTAAGTCAGTATTATCGGCTTGGAATAGAGAGCTGGAGGCTCCAGTCTTGGAGGAGGAGTGGAACAAATATACAAGACTTTCCCTAAAGGTGCCTTTTGCTCCCTGTTGGAGAGAATTCTCCCGCAGATCAGGAATAGATTTTTCAATACTCCAGCCAAATTAGCCAGAATCCTACCCGATCTAATGGTGCATTGCTGGAGGGGGTGCGGTGAGGAAATGGCGGGGTTTCATGTGTTTTGGTCAAGCCCAAAACTTAGGAAATATTTGGCAAGATATAGCAACAGCACTTGGGGAACTAGTAGGAGAGGAAGCTGTTCTTACTCCTGAATTGGTTTTATTATCAGTTCCCCCAGAGGGTCTCCGAATTACCCGAGGGTCTCTTCTAATCACTTGTATTTTGGCAGCTGAGAAGGGATGCCTCCCCCCTCCCCATGATTCAAGATTGGCACCAAATTATGATGGAACTTTATACAACGGAAAGATTTGTCTCCAGAAGTCTCAAAGTAGAGTCCTCCTTTGAAATCAAATGGTGAAAATGGGCTATATATGCCATGCGGCAAGACCCCACCTTTGTACCATGAGGTACCTTCATAACCTATCTCCTAGGTATGAGGACATGCAGGAAGGGAATCTTTTAATAATATATAGCCCTCAGGTGAACAGTTCCCCTCCCAGGAGTATGGAGAGACCCAAAGGTGTCCAGGACCCTCTTCAGTATCACCTATATCAATTGTATGACGCCCCGCATTGGACTCAATGCTTTTACATTCCAATTGCGATATCCTTAAGTGTGTCAGTGATTTATGTAAGTGACTCTATATTGTAGATGAAATGGCTCACATGCAATGTTATTTGTATATTTTATAATGAAAAATGTAATCAAAGTTATAGTTTAAAAAAAAAAAATTACTGTGTTGATGACTCAACAAACAGTGCCGTCACTCTCTTGGATGGCAGCTTTTGATTCCTCAGGGACTATTATCGCTGACCCTATACCACCACTATTGCTGCCTAAGTACCCTTAGTCTTCTGTGGTTACTGCCCCTTCTCCCCAGCCTGAGAATGAAGATGATGAATATTATTTGCACCTCTTGGATATAAAGGAGGATGATGCTGAGGAAGTGCAACCCATATACGACTCAAACTCTGGTTCCTGGAATGTTCAATAAACTTTTCATTAAAAGAGGAAAAAAGGCCTCTCAACCTCTTGGCATTAAAATGTGTAGCACAGACCTTTAAAATGAGAAGCAAAAGGCCAGAATTCAGAGCACATTTTTATTTTAAAGAATAGTGAATTTAAGAAGAGTGGGCACCATATATTAATTGTTTAATGACTGTTTCTATCAAGTTAGTTTTGGTATTCAGTAGTTTGTATGTCCATAAATTGCTTTAACATTATAAGGAACATCACTAATTCTTTGTACACCAAGAGTAAATTTGGGTGTAAAATTCATAGCGCTGTGCCAAACTCGTACCAGTTGAGAGCTATGGCTTCCACTGTCTCTACATGTAATGAAGACATTGTGTTTTATATACCTAGGTCTGCCCCCAAGGATGCATCATTTCAGGTGTAAATATGACTCGTGGAGGGCAAGCTAGGTTTTGCTGCTGAAGAGGAGGACTCCGCTAAGAGGAATTTGTATGAATTCCTGAAAGTCCCTAATTCCCCTTCTGTGACCATGCCTCCCATATACTCCACTTTGGCAGATGCTACCACCACTGAATGGCACAGACCCAGTATATTATCTGCTTTCTCTGGCACAGCACATAAACAGTATCCTGCTGCTTCTACTAAAGTCTTGTATGCCACCCAGCCTGAAACTGACTCAGCGGTTATTATGGCTGCTCATGATAGATTTCGTCTTGGACTCCCCACCATATGAGCTCTTTTGCCCGATCAGGAATCCAAAGAGTGGAATGTTATGGGCAAACAGACTTGTACCTCTGCCTCACTTGGATTCCGTATTTCCAATGATCAAGCTAATGTGATTAAATTCTAGGGACATGTATATGTTGTTCAATCCACACTTACTGGCAGGTATCCTTGCTGCTTTAAATCTTGCCGGAAGGTCTTCAAGCTGGCTCCTCCCACCCACCTGGGTGGTAAACTCTCGGCTCCACCCCATGATGCCAGATCTTCCTTACCGCTTGGAAGCTCGGGTTCCCTTCTTTGCACTCTGCGTTTTAGGCCTGGATCCAAACTCTTCGGTTTACCTGAAACTAATCTTAAAATTTACAAGACTTCAAGTCTTTATCTTCCCTCGTGGCTGCGATGGACAAATCAGCTCCCGGATTTCGTCGGTGCCCCTGTGGGCAGAAGATGTCCCGGACTAATCCGCACTCCACTTGCGTGTACTGCCTTGGGCTTGAGCATGATTCGCAGGCCTGCGACTTGTGCAATTCCTTTTCGGCCACGGTCTTAGAGGATTGCGCTGCCAGATTGCAGCTTGGGCGCCCCAAGAAACGTTATCCTCCAGTCAAGTCGAAGGAGGCCCATTGGGTGGTGCCCACAGCGGCGGGCTCGACAGAACAGCTTGAACAAATGATCGCCCTCGAGGAGGAAGCAGCCCAGGCCACATCATCATAATCTTCGGTCGCGGCATTTATCCCACTCTCTTTGGGCTCCTCCTACACGGTTTCGTTCAAGGAGTTTTGTCAGTCCCTCTCCACCAAAGGAGAGGGGCCTTTGGGACATTCCTCTTGGTCCAAGAAGAAGGACTCCAAAGGTAAGTTCCCACCGTCAACATTCGTGGGAGGGGGAGAGGTCCCCTTCCCTGGATAGTCAACTCTCGACTTTGGTCGAGGTTGCGCCAAGGCCGCTGGCTTCACGGTGTACCCGTCATGTCAGCCGGCTGAGACACCCGTCGATGCAGTCGAGTTTTTCTCGACCCATCGGACAGGCTGTCGACTGGAGAAGCCGACAACCCTTCTTCACCGGTTCCCCCAGTGGAAACCGAGGACTTGCCTGTGCCTCCTGTGCCGGAGTCCCCGGTTAAGGTCTCTGAACCGAGGGAGGAGTGGGTTTCCTCCGCCCTCTCTCAGACCCACGCTCAGACACTGGAGGTCTCGGACCTCTTCCTGGTCCAGCCGACATCGACGGTCTCGGTCTCGGCTCCGTGGAAAGTGGCGGCGCTGCTCATCCTCATCTTTGTCCTCTTCAGAGGATAGGCTGTGGCGCAAATTGCTTCGGCGCTATGAGGATCTGATGTGGCGGCAGCTCCTTTTGACCGGGAATAAGCTGACTCCGTCGCCTTCCCCGGCCATTAAGTGGCTGTCACCAGAGTGGCCGAAATAACCCCTCGTTGTAATTGAGGAACAGAAGCCGGCACCGGTTGTTCGGCTGAAACCGGCTGCGCCACCCATTGTGATGGAACCCCCACCTCCACAACCTAAATTTGGGGCCCCGACCAAGGATTCTCAGTCGGGTCGGGGCTTGCCCCATCGGTTGTCGGTCACCCTCATTCCCGATCGGCCTCGGCAGGTGGAGGGTGGCTCAGACCCTTGGCTGCTGTTTGAAGACTCCTTGGAGTCTGATGATGACTCTTCCCTGTTCTCCAGGCCCCTCGACCTGGAGTCCACTGGGGGTCAGTCGGTGGACGAGAGCCCATCCTCGTTCCTTGGAATGCTTTGGCTCATCTCAGAGTCCACTGGGATGAAGCTCGAACCCGTTTCAAAGCGGGCCAAGTATCCCCTCATGGAGATACTGGATCAAGGGGATTCCCCCACAGAGGCCTTCCCGGTGGCTGAAGCCATTGTTGTCCCAGTCCTGGAGCTGTGGCAGTGGCCAGCTTCTTGTCCAGCACCTTCTGCCAGGATGGCTCAAAAGTATGCTGTTCCCACTGGTTCACTCTCAGGTTTCTTGGAGCACGCCTCCACAGAGGGGCTTGTGACCGACAACATTTTCCGGCGCTGTGGAAATACTCAGGATGTGGACAAGCCACCCGATAAAGAGTCCAAGAAACTGGACTACTCCGGGTAGCAAGTCTATGCTGCTTCCTCCCTAGGCCTTCATCGAGCCAGCTCGGCCGTTCTGATGGAACACTTTCATGCGCCCTTTGTGCTCCCTGGATGAGGTGATTCCTCATCTCCCTGCTGACCTCCAGACAACAGTCAGGCAGGTGCGAGATCAGGGAAGGGTGGTGGGCAAACAGCAACTCCAAACTTCCTTGGACATAGCTGACTCGTGTGCCCAGTCAGTAGTGGGCGAAGTGGCCATGCGCTGCAGAGCTTGGCTGCGGATCTCCACTTTTACAGCGGATACCCAGCACAAGCTGACAGACGTTCCCTTCTTGGATACCGACTTGTTTGGCCCTGGGGTGGAGGGTCATCTGCAAAGGATCAAGAAGTCTAATGTTACCTTGGACTCGGTCATGTCTGCCCAGAAGGACAAAGGCCACCAGCAGCAGCGTAAGCCCTTTCGGCCTTCAGCCCCTGCAGCACGTCCGGCCCAGCAACACCAGCATCAGGGCCAGCAGGCTTGCACTTGGCATCCCAAAGACAGGCCTGCAGCTTTCTCCAGCAGGAAGCCAGGAGGGAAAGGTCCAGGAGGCCCCTTGGCCGGCCCTTTCTCCAAGCCTGCCCAGTAACGGGTTGAGGGGTGTCACCCCCAACCTCGTCACTCCTCCCCAGGTTCCCCCCACGAGGGGACGGCTCCACCACTTCCTTTCCGCCTGGTCTGATAGTACCACAGACCGTTGGGTGCTGGAAATGGTAGGAAAGGGTCTGCCTCTGGAATTCGAGCAGTCCCCACGCTATTGAGCCGTCGCCCCATGGGAGGCTACAGGGGCCGCAGCCTCCCTGTCGGCTCGTTGAGCCGTTATTGCCCTGCTCCTCCGGGAGGAGGTGATCAGGGAGGTGGCGGATCCTCCACCAGACCCAGGGTTTGTGTCCAGGTACTTCCTGGTCCCAAAACGGACAGGGGGCTGGCGCCCCATTCTAGACCTACACGACCTGAACATGTTCCTAAGGTCTCGTACCTGCAGGATGGTCACTGTCTCAGATCATTCCATCCTTGGAATGAGGCATGTGGTTCTGCTCTCTAGACCTCCAGGACGCATTCTTTCACATCCCAATCCGTCCGCCTCACCAGCGATTCCTCCACTTCAGGGCAGAGGGATCCCTTTACGAGTTCCAGGCCATGCCCTTTGGCCTCCCTCCAGCTCCCAGGGTCTTCACCAAATGCATGGCAGTGGTGACAGCATTCCTGCGGTGCCAAAGGGTCCGGGTGTACCCTTACCTGGATGACTGGCTGATTGCAGCCCCCTCCAGGCTGGAGGCGGAGCGGTCCAGGGATCTGGCCCTCCAGGTCTGCTCTCAGATTTGCCTCCTCATCAACGAGGCCAAATCGGAACTCGTGCCAACGCAGGTGATTCAGTCCATTGGGGCAGAGCTAGATTCTCTTCGAGCCGGAGCACGGCTCCCAGCGGACAGGGCCGAGGTTCTTTCCTCCTTTGTTCAATCATTTCTGGTTGAGCAATTGCGCCCTGCCCGGGACTTCCTGCGCCTCCTGGGCCTCATGGCAGCCTGCATCAGCGTGGTCCGTTGGGCCTGCTGGCATGTGCGTCGCCTGCAATGGGGGCGGGCCCACCAGTGGTCACAGCGCTTCAGTCCTCTGGACCAGCCAGTGATAGTGACCCAGGAGATGGGGAACGCTCTCCAGTGGTGGATCGTTCCACCTCATCTGCAGGAGGGTATTCCGTTTGTCTGCCCAGAGCCGACGGTCACTCTCACGACCGACACCTCTCTGATGGATTGGGTGCCCATCTGGGGGAGCTGAGAGTGCATGGTCTCTGGTTCCCTTAGGAGTCTCAATGCCACATCAACCTGCTAGAGCTTTGAGCTGTCTGACTAGCCCTCACCGCCTTCGCTCCGTTTGTACGAGGTCAAGTAGTCCAGGCCCAGATGGACAACACCACGACCATGTACCACCTAAACCGCCAGGGCGGGACACACTCCTTGCCTCTGTGCAAGGAGGCTCTCTGCACTTGGTCTCTCATGAGCAGACTGGAGGCAGATCTCCCAGCCATCCATGTGGCAGGAGCCTCCAAGCCCTCAGCCGGATAGGTGCTGCATCTCACAAGTAGTCTGTTCTGCCAGAGGTAGTACACGATCTGTTCTCCCACTGGGGCACACCTCAGGTGGACCTTTTTGCCTCCAGGGAGAATGCGAAGCTGAGGCTGTTTCATGCCGGCCCCCCTCAGCAGGGCTCGCTGCAGGAGGATGCCTTCTCGAGGCCATGGACCCTGGGTTCTTCTACACCTTTCCCCGTGATCCACAAGGTGCTTCTCAAGGTGAGGAGGGACAAGGCGCAGGTGATTCTGATAGCCCCAGACTGGCCCCGCCAGTTCTAGTTTCCTGATCTCCTCAGCCTCAGCTCTAGGCTCCTGAGGCGTCTTACAGCCGTCTGGACCTGATCTCAGTCAACCAGGAGAAGGTACTCCACCTGGACCTTCAATCCCTGCACCTGACGTCCTGTTCCTGAGTGGCTAGAGTTCCAGGCCTTGGGTCTTTCCGACGAGGTCCTCAACGTTGTTGAGGCATCCGCTAAGAAGTCGACCAGAAAATGCTATGCCTTCAAATGGAAGAGATTCTCCATTTGGTGTTAGGATAAGGGGTTGGACCCTTCCTCCTGTTCCTTGGCCAGCATTCTGGATTACCTATAATCCCTTTCTCAGCTACGGCTTCGGGTTGACGACCCTTAAGATGCACCTTGCAGCCATCTCTGCTTACCAGGCGCGGGTCAGAAAGCAGTCGGTGGCGCAGAAAAAGGTGGTCGGGCGCTTTTTCAAAGGCCTTGATCACATATCCCCTCCGGTGCAAGAACCTCCACCTCCGTGGGATCTACTGCTGGTATTGGCTAAGCTCATGGGCAAGCCATTCGAACCGATTGTCATGGAAGACCGCCTTCTTGGTGGCTATTATGTCAGCCAGAAGGATGGGAGAGCTCCAGGTGCTTTCCATCGAGTCTCATTATCTGGTCTTCCACAGGGACAAGGTTGTCCTGCGCCCCCCCACCTGAAATTCCTTCCGAAGGTGGTGTCGGAGTTTCACCTTAACCAGGTGTTGACTCTGCCAGTGTTCTACCCCAATCACACCTCGGAGGCCGAATATAGGCTTCATACTTTGGACCCTAGAAGAGAGCTCGCTTATTATAAGGAGCAGATGGCTAAAGTTCGGGGAGAGGTTCACCAGCTGTTTGTCTCCTACGCTGAAGCCGCACCTGGCAGACCTGCAGCCAAGCGGACGATAGGCAGGTGGGTCACCTCCTGCATAGATCTCTGCTATAGGTTGGCGGGCATGGAGCCTCCCAGAGGGATAAGAGCTCATTCTGCCCGCCATTGCTTCGTGTGTCTGCTTCCAGGAAGTCCTCATCCAGGAAATCTGCAGGGCTGCTACTGGAAGTCAGCACACCTTCATTACCCACTACCACATCGACCTTGAGTCACACCGGGATGCTGGTTTTGGGACCTCGGTTCTCCAGTCCTTATTTCCCAAGTAGAGTTCGCACCTTGCCTCCCTCCTCCTCCCGGAGAACTGCTAGGAGTCTGCCAGTAGCGTGGATTGAACAACATATCCATGTTCTAGAAATACAAGTTACTCACCTGTAACAGGAGTTTAGAATACATGTTGTTCATCCACAAGCCACCCAACCTCCGCTCGACACGCAACCTGTCTTCCAGCGGGCTAGATCTGGCATCATGGGGCAGAGCCGAGAGTTTTACCACCCCAGTGGGTGGGAGGAGCCAGCTTGAAGACCTTCCGGCAAGATTTAAAGTGGCAAGGAACCTGCCAGTAAGTGTGGATGAACAACATATACCATTCCTAGAACTCCTGTTACAGGTGAGTAACCTGTATTTTAAGAATAGCCTGTGAAAGTCACTGTGGTGAATAAATTACCCAGTGACCCTGCTAAGACAGAGGTCCAGCAGTGTGTGAAAATAATTGTAAAAAAACTACATTAACTCCACTTTCACCTGGGTGGCCATTTTGTATCAGGTTAAGTAATGGATTGTTCAGTCTTACTGTGGAGTTATTGGAAGTAATGGGTTAATGCATCTATGACTGTTGAAGCATGAAGTGTACAAAGTAGGGGAATGAAACAGCATAAAAAGTTCCTGAAACTGTAGCAGATCTGGTGTGGTGCTCCTCAGGTATTTGAATGATCATGCAACACAGTGTTGATGTTATGTTAATAGCGGCACTGTCTTGTCACACAAACTAAATGTCACAGCAATACTTGCATAAAAGGTGCAAATAGTAGGGTAACCCTGTAATTTTTAATTTCTGTCATTTGTACACTTTATGCTTAAGCCCTAATATATATGCATTAACTTATTTGTTATAAGTAATAATATACTTTGGAGTAGTTACTGCTGTTTTTTATGTTAAATTTATTAATAAATATCATTTGAACTTGCTTCCCAGTAGTGTTATTTGTGGAGTGTCGTCATACCGTGAGCCCAGCTGTGAACTTTTGAAACTGTCTTCACCACACCTCCCAATGATGATTCACCTATGTTGGTGCCTGTCCACTAAATGGAGGACAGATATTGCTTGGTCAGCATGCTGTCAAGGCCCTCCACCTAGTCCACAAGAGGAGGCACTCATGTAGTGGGTTAGGTGGATCCCTCCCTCCCTCCAGAGTCCAGGTGAGCTGCCTTCACAGCCCTTCCACAGCTCAGCCACCCCAGGGGAGGGTCGGACTGTACCACAAGACAGCTCACTACACCATTGCCACCTAGCCTGACCTCTGTTATATTGTTTTGGTTAAAAAAGAGGCCCTTACAAAACTGTTTAGATTGATTGCTTATGGTCACTGTAGAAAAGGAGACTTAGATTGAGTCAGCAGAAAAAGATCCAGAGCTCGATCCAGTCTGCCAATTTCCGTGACAGTTCCGTGTGCAGCCTAATGTCTGCCTGGATTTAGAGCTCTGCTAGTGCTAGTGGCTGATTGTGATTCCCCTTCCCCTGATATCCCTTCCTATATTTTGCCTGTGGGTCCCACTGTCCCCCTTTATCTGTTCCACCCAAGTTTAAACCCAGATACAGTCAGAGCTTCAGCCACCTCGCTGGGCACTCTGTGCCTTTTGTCCACCACCTGCTCTGTAAAGAACTTCCTTGTCCCTCTGAAATATACACACACACACACACACACACACACACATGCACCTCCACCCATGTCCTCTAGTTATTTTGTCTTCACTCCACATGAGCAAGTACTTACAATCCACTCTGTTGATTCTTCGCAAGAACTTGTATTTCTGAAGGTGTGGATACAGTTCACCGTCCACACATAGGCAGTCTTTCCAGAGATAGTCGAGTCATCAGAATGTCTTCAAGCTAAGCTCGTCCCTCTGCCTGGGTGATGTATCCTCTGGCTCCACCCCATGACATCAGATCTCCCTTTCTACTGGAAGGGATCAGTCTCCTCCTTCACAGTTGTGCATATGTAGAAGGATTTCAGAATTTCAAGTGCTTTGTTTGGCGAATTTTTGACTTTTCAAGTCTGCTTTTGACTTACAGTTGCATCTTCCCATGTTGCCCCACAGTTAATGATGGAATGTAAGAAGCCAGGGTTCAAATTCTTCTCTCAGTGTAGGCAGAAGATGTCAGCCACAGAGCCACACGACACGTATGTCTACTGCCTAGGCCATCAGCATGATGTTGAGAATTCTAGCTAGTGCTGTGCCATGCTGTCAGCGTCTATCAGTGAAAGGAAGGCCAAACTGGACTTGTGTAGGCCAGAGGAAAGCAAATCAGCCTTAT
This sequence comes from Neoceratodus forsteri, assembly GCA_016271365.2. Lineage (NCBI taxonomy): Eukaryota > Metazoa > Chordata > Ceratodontiformes > Ceratodontidae > Neoceratodus > Neoceratodus forsteri. The sequence continues at coordinate 1,837,744,675 of CM057449.1, forward strand.
CAGCTGTAGGATCAATTACTCAGCTTGTGGTCATGGACGAAGAGGTAGCAACAGCTGCAGTGAGTACCTTGTTGATCTTGGTGCTGGTTCCCAGCTAGGGCTGGCAACAGAAGGTTATTCTTTGATGATTTCAGGGAAATGTGTATTGCCCTCCAGCCCTCAGGGGTGAGCTCTTCTTGCTGTAGCAAGAAGCCTAAGAAGCACTGTTGCCACAGGTCATGGGACCGGGAATGATCATGCTCCTCAAGCTCCTTCGACTACCCCGACCTCTGAAACTTGATCAAGCTTCCTCCAGTCGAGGGTATGGTTGAGGGCTCCACAGTAACCCCATCAAGACTGTTGGCTTCAACTCTGGTTGAGCAGGTGGTTAAGGTCCATCTCAAACCAGTTGACCAGCTGCAGAAGAGCTCAATAGGGATTTGATGTCTCAGACACTGTTGCCTCCTGTCCTCATGCTGGAGGATGAGGACTGGTTTTTGCCCCCAATCGAGTTGCCTCAGGAGCTGCCTCCACCAGTTGTATTGCCTCTGAGGTTTGTCATGGTCTCTTTGCCTAAGCAGGTGGTCTGTTCTGACCCTCCTGAGGATTCCTGTCAACCCTCAGGCTAACAGTCATGGTCAAGGTGCTGATCACACTCTTCATCTCACTCAGCTGGAAGGTGGCACAGTAGATGATCCTCGACCTTCTCATCCTCAGGTGATCGACACTGTATGCTTCGATGCAATGAGGAGCTCATCTGGCAGCAGTGGACCATTGCAGGGAGGGGTAGGGCTCTTCCCCCCGGACCAGTGGTCCCTTGGCCTCCTCCAGCCATTCCCGTGCTGGTCCACCAGAGTCTTCAAACCACCTTGTCTGCATTGCCCCCACTTGAGGTAGAGGGTCCACTGATTGGGACTCCGACTAAGGACTGTCACTAGGCCACCAGTCTGCCAGGCCAATTGTCATTGGAGATCACTCAGAATGAAGATACCGGGATTGTTCATGGTAGTAAACAGTCAAGGGCCATCTCCAAAGAATCCTCAGACTCTGAAGCCAAGTAATCGGTGGCCTCAACCAGGACTCAGCCTTTTGACCAGGAAGTTTGAGGAGCTTACTGCTGTTCCCTGACTGATATCTTTTGGGGCTTTGCTCTAGGTAATGTTGAAGTCCACAAAAGTGCCCTGGGAGCCACTCCGGAAACAGGCTAAATACCTGCTCACTGATATCTTGGATAGGGGCCAATCCCAAGGGATTGCCTTTCCCTTGGCTGAAGCCATTTTGGAGCTGGTCCCGGAATCTGACAGTATCTCAAGGGAATTAACAAAGTACAAGAGGGTAGTATCTTTCAGAAGAAGAGATGTGCAAGAACAAGGGGGCACAATTTGAAGATAGAGGGGGGACGGCTGAGAGGTAATGTTAGAAAGTATTTTTTCACAGAGAGGGTTCTGGAACAGCCTTCCTGAGGAGGTTGTGAGTCAGGAACAGTGGGAGAATTCAAGAATGCATGGGACAGACATAAGGTAATTCTAGTGGGGGGTAGGAGGAAGTAAGCTGTTGATTAACTAGAATCTGCAGCTTATCCATCAGGTAGGGAAATGGGCAGACTAGGTAAGCCAAGCGGTCCTTATCTGCCATCAAATTCTGTGTTTCTATCCAGCATCCTGCCCGGCATGCTCAACCTGTTTGGTTTACAAAGTATGCAGTACCCACTGGCACCCTCTCAGGGTTCGCCGATCAGTGGTGTGGTTAAAGATAGCGGCATGAAAAAACAGCAACAGTAACATACAGCACTAATACCACTACGCAGCTCCATACACTCCAGTACAGGCTCAGGAAGGATGAAAGTCAGGTGGGAAATGTACTGCTGCCGACTCAGGGAGGATGAAAGTTTGGGGGCAGATTTACTATTGCAGACTTGGAGAGGATGAAAGTCGGAGAGGGGTGGATTTACTATTACAGACTTGGGGAGAGTGAAAGTCAGGGAGCGGATTTACTATTGCCGACTCGAGGATGGTGAAAGTCGGGGGGCATATTTTACTATTGGAACTCTGGGGCTACAACTCGGGGGAGGCGACCAAAAAAAAAAAGACTGTTTCAGAATAGAACCCAGTAGCAGTCCCATTCACAGCTTGTGATCCTAACTCACACAGCGCCTCAGCACGGTTAGGCAGCACGCACTCACAGACTTACACTACTCGGCATGAGTAGAAACAGCTACATGTACAGTGCTATAATAGCCCCACCATTATAACCATGTAGCTGTTTTCTCTCATGCCATTTTCTCAGTGCAAATTTCACTGTGCTGTTCTTCCGACACGGCATAAACCGCATACCACTCATGGCTTCCTTGCCTGCCTGCTGTTGTGTTTTTCACACAGATATGTGCAGTTTGCTTAGTAACATGCACCTAGTGGTCAGGTTTGGCACCGCACAGATTTACATTATAAACAGTCTCAGAGAGATGATGTCGGAATTAGCATACATCTCAGTAGAGGGGTGCCAGTTTTACAGCTAGGGGTCCAAGAGGGGGCAACTGCTTCCCTTGCCCCAACCTCTAGCTCTGATTGTGGACACAATAAATTTATCTTTCAAACAGGTACAGGGAGCAGCCTAAGGGGTTATCAAGTCATTCTTTCTGTCATCACAAGTTACATTTTATTTAACTCACATGTTGTAAGAAAAGGAGAAACCTTAAAGAGCAGCTGACACCCTTTGGGAAGACTTTGAAAAACATAATAGTTGGATGACATTCAGCTTGCATTTCATGTATCTTTTGTAGATTTTTCCTCTACATTATTTATTACTGAAGAAAGTTCCACAAAGATAAGATATTTATCCCTTAGAGCTCATCTGCCTCTACATCTTATTCCCTACTTGAAATTATAATGCTCTGCTGTGACATCACAATCAGTTGCTGCGGGAATCACTGTGATGTCACAAGCAGAGTATATGACATCAAGTTGGGAAAAAGCAATAGGAGCTGATGAACCCCCAAGGAACAACAATCTGTTTTTATGCATATGACCTCAGTAATAAACATTGGGGATAAGAAATGCAGAGCTGATGAATATACAGCTGCTTTTTGTTCGAATATTATTGTTTTCTAAAGTTCTTCTCAAGGCGTCAGTAGCTCTTTAAGCCCATCTGTGAGTTAACATGTATCATACAATTGCAAGAAATTTTCCGGGACTCTGGTTAGTGTGCACTTGTTGCAGTGAAGTTATCTGAGCACATCCTCACAGCATCAAGTCCAACCATACAGATGATTGCACAGCAGACTGAATAGCCAGCTACAACCTCTCTTGCCAAGAGAGTTTAATGTATTGCAATTGAAGTACAGAACCAAGAGCTTAGTATCATATAAAAAACATATTTTTTGATATTTGGTGGGGGGGCGCAACATTTTTGTCATGGCTAAAACATTTCATAGTTGGGCAGAGAACAAGTGTCAGACCATCTCCTTTGTAGTGTGGGAACATCTATCTCTTTTATAGTATCAGTTTTACAATTTTATTTTTTATGAGGAAACACCACATATGAATGCACTGCATCATGGGTATGCAAATACCTAATTGCCTGGTATTGCACAACACACTACAATTATACCGGACAATTAGGTATTTGCATACCGATGATACAGTGCATTCATATGTGGTGTTTCCTCATAAAAAATAAAATTGATTCTATAAAGAGATGTCCCTACACACAAAAAGGATGTTTCAACATTTGTTCTCTGTATGATAGCCATCTACATGTGCTCATTTTGGTCCCCACAGTATTAGTAAATAAGAGCCATTGTATAATAGCAATAATGTACTCCAGAGTGTGGGTTGTGCTGAGATAACCTCACTTCTGGGAGGTGTTGAGTGCCCTCTGCCTCATGCCCAACCACCCCAGGTGTGAGGTTATCCCAGCACAGCCCACATCCTGTCGTGCGTCCGGGGTGTTGAATGCACTCAGCCTCATGCCCAACCCCCCCCCCGGCATGATGTTATCCCAGCATAACCCACACCCTGTCCTGCATTATTGCTTAAGTATATAAGAATATCAATGGCATTTCATGAAATATTAAATTGTGTCAGAACATTCAAACTCAGCTAGCCAGTATTTTCATGACCATCTTGTTTTAGTGTCTTCAACAAGTTACATTTTAAGGCCCCCATTTTAAAAACCATGCAGAAGGGCAGTGCATCTAGATGTGCCGTGCAAAAAAATGCACTGGTGCACTCTGAGCGATATTTAAACAGGATGCGCGAACACAAAAGATTGCACATCCCATATGAATACCGGATCCTGGCTGGGCGACGCAAAAGGGGGGGGACTGCAAATGCACCCAGCACAGGCAGGGTCCAGGCTGAAGACCACCAATGGGGGATGCGCAGCCCCCTCACAGGCGATATTCAGCCAGAATATACAAATGAACTCACTGGGCATGCATAGCGAAAACAGGCCTCATGCATGCCCATTATGGGCTTATTTGCATGGCTGCGCCTGACAGAATACGCCAGGCCAGCCTGCCCTGTCCCAGATCGCACATAGATGTTAAACACCATAGTGTTCCATAGTGTGGGGTGCCCCCCAACCCCATGCCTCGAACTCCAATCGCACAAATGTGTAAATATCCCCACTTTTCCATAGTGTAGAGGCCCCCCACCCCATCCCGATCAACAATCCCCATCTGATGGAAAAAGATAGCCCAGTTCTTTTCCATGGTGTGGTAGCCCCCTACTCCAGTGAAATGGGACCCCCTACCGCACCCCTGCCCAGCCACACTGCCACAGCCAGCTGCTGACTGATGGGTCTCAATCTTGTACTGTACATAGTATGAGCTCACAGTGAGCTCGTGCTGTGTATAGTATGAGATTGAATCGATCCAATCAGTAATAATAACAGAGATATGGAGGGTTGTGCTAGTCGCCAGCATGGCTTGGGCGGGTGGGGCACGGGAAGGGGTCCTGCCTACTGGGGTGGGGGGCCACTACACTATGGAAAAAGAACAGGCCACCTTTTCTTATCAGATGGGGATCATAGATCGACAGGGTGGGGGCCACTACTAACTATGGAAAGGGATTTTTTTTTTTTCTTACATCAGTCGGGGAGCAAGACGGGGGGGAGGGCACTGCAGTATGGACTAATGTGCGACTATGGATTTTACATCGATTGGGGATTCTTAACCTGGGTGGCTTTTTCTGTTAGTTGCAATCTGGGTTCGGGAGCAGGGTGGAGGTCCACTTCACTACGGAAAAGCGGGGATATTTACACATTTGTGTGATCAGTGTTTGGGGCATGGGGCTGGGGGTACCCTACACTATGGAAAAGTGGGGCAGGATGCATATATGTGCAATCAGGGCACAGGGCTAGGAGGGGGGACCCTGCACTACGGCAGACAGGGTTGTCACCACCTAGTATTGCTACACTGGGGATCAGGGCTGGGTTGGGGGGTGCCTCTAGACTAGCAGGGCTGGCAGGCTGCTGTGCTCCTGTCTGCACTACTGCAGCCTGCCTGTGGGTGGCGGCAGATTTAGCATGCTTTTCTATGCCTATCTTTGCACTGCTCATGTTGGGCATTTGGGTGGCCCATCTTTTCTGAATATTCCCCTGGGCAGAATTTTCCCTTGGGAATGTCCCCTCTACTTGGGCCACATACATTATTTTTGAGCCATGGTCCATCTTGATTTGGGTGACCCATCTCCCCCTTTTGCATATAGCATTTGGAGCATTTTGTGAGATGGGTGGCTCCTCTTCATTTTTTTCCGAGATGCGCCGCCCATCTCCTTTGAAAATGTGGGCCTAAAAATGTGGCATTCTGTTTTTGAGAAAGCTTTAATAAAAGGAAAAATAGTGCCTTACCTTTGTAAGCTCATACTGAAGCAAGATTCAGTTGAAGAGTTGTCTCCATTTCATCACAAAGCCAGTCATTTTCACACATTTTGATGTTTCAGAGGTTTTCCTTTCTTTTTCAGTAACCCCCCCCCCTCCATGTTTTTGTTACTGCATTTGCTCAGTTCCTCGATTGGTGCTGCCATAACTAAAAATTATGGACCCCTGTATTGAAACTATTAGCGTGGCACTAACAGGCTTAGCACCACACTAATGAGATATAGCATGGCTCACAGCTTGTTAGCATTGCCGCTGTTATATTCAAAAGTACATTTAGCGCATCTCTAGGTGGTTAGCACAGTCATGCTAAATTCACCACAGCACACATGCAAATGTGGTGAACCTTTGCACACAGCGTACAATGAACTGTTGAAAGTGTTTAGGAAGAGCTAAAAGGCTGTCTTGATAGTGCTAAGTAACGCTTCCAAAACCCTACTTTTAACAACACATAAATTAGTGAGCTAACTTCCCCACCCTCAACAGCACTGATACCTGTCTTTGGGGGAAAAAAAAAAAAAAGTCCACCTTCTTCACCTGATCCCTGTTGTACTAGTGAAGTCATCCCTGGTAGTCTAGTGGTACCCCCTCCCTCACCTGATCCCCGTTGCAATAGTGAAATTATCCCTGGTAGTCTGGTGGTCCCTTCATCCTTCCAGTAGCCTATCCCCCCAAATGATGGCCAGCACCACCACTCTCCTCACTGTCTGCCAGGCACAAGTCCAGTGGCGATCTACAAAGCTTAATGTATATACAGAACTCGTCTGAAAATTAACAAAGTCAGTGAAAGTGCTACGCATGCATGCCGCTTTCTCTGATTTTCTACAAATTATTTTTGTGGTCTGCACAGTGGGCAAATTTATAGCTTTTGTCAGAAAACATGAGTGACAGTTTTCAGAACCCCCCCCAACCACTTTAGTGATGACCCAAAACACCCACCAAAAATAGGTGTTTGGTGGGCAAATGCCAAACATCCATTTTGTGCATATCTCTCAAGTATCCTTGATTTTGTCAGTAAAATTTCCTCAATCCCTCTTATAACTGTCATTTTTGTTCTGGAGGTGTAGGGGATTCAGACATAAAATAATGACGCACATTAGTGTTATTTCCATCAGAAAACTTTTTTTCTCACTAAGCCAGATGTTGTGGCAGGTTTTTGAGCTGATGTAAACAATTTATAAGAAATTTTCCCAATGTTGGCCATCTGTCCCTGTTTTTTTTTTTTAAAGCCTTGTCCCTGATTTGAGATGCAGGAGGTCGAGAGGTATGAGTTTGTTTGGGAATAATGGGTCATCACTAAAGGGGTTGTGAGGGGAAGGTGTTCCAAAACCGTCACCCAATTTGCTGACAAAAGCATTACCTTTGGCCAAGTTACAGGCCGTAGAACTACTTTAGAGTAAACGAACAAAGTTGACACACACGCACAGTAGCACTTTTGCTATCATACTGTAGTTCATTTTCAGGCAAGTCCTGTAGCGACATACAGCATTGTATATTGCTACCAAACTTCTGCAGTTGCAAACCGCAGAAAACGCATATATAGAAAAATTAGAGGGGACCTCACGTTTTTATTATTATCTGTCCCTATGTTAACAATAGGGAATAATTTACTAGAGCACCGGCAACAACACACAGTGAATGTCCCTTCTAGTGACAGACAGACAGATTGATTCAATATCTGTGTTGCAGGCTGCAGCCGAACTGGGAGGAGAATGGTGGACAAGTACTGGCTGCTGTAATGTGAGACTGGCATTGTGAGGGTGGGGGGTATTGAGGCTACTGAGAGCAGGAAAGGAACCACTGGTCACAAGGGATACTTTTATTATTGCAGAGTGAACTGAACGAGTGAGCAGGGTACCACTAGACTACCAGGAATGATTTCACTGTTACAACAGGGGACTACCACAAGTCTACCAGGGATAATTTTATTATTACAGTGTAGACCGAATGAGTGGGGTACCACTAGACTACCAGGGATGAGTTCACTATTACAACAGGGATCAGGTGATGGAGGAGAGTACCAGAAGACTACTAGGGATAATTTCATGATTACAACGGGACTGGGTGAGGTAGCGGACACACTGCACACAGAGGCCTTGCACAGAACAGCTAAATCAGCTGCTTTTGAAAATGGGGCCCATAACTGCTTTTATAGCTGTTCACTAATTATGCTGCTCGCTGCCCTAAACTGCTGTTTATAAACAGATAACTAAACAGAGTAGTGAAGAGTTGCACACTGATGTCTGTCTCATTATAGGCGGCACCAGGTCCTTTGGAGTGCGCGACTCTTCTCTGTTTCCTTATTTGATTGCAGAAAGCGGTATATTGCAGTTAGCAGCAGTATTATTAAACAGCTATATAAGTAGCCATAACTTAGGGCAGTACTGATCGAGGAAACAATCTTTTTTCTGTTAAGACACCATTGTTTCTTTATTTGCTTAACAGGTAAGCACACTGGAAAAATCTATTCCCTTTTCAGGTGCGACCCAACAAATTCACACAAACATTTACAATACAATATACTTCATACACAAATCAAAACCATAAAATATAAGAATAATACAATAATGCCATGTTAAAATGTTAAATTTCAAACAATTGAAATGCAGTAAGCCAAGCTCAGTCTGATTGTGGATAGAAATGGCAGCAACTAACCGTGAAGCTGACTGGTGGTTCAGTTGGAGCTGGGAACCGCTGACAGCATGTCACAAATCACATCCGCTGTTTTTTGAAGACATAGAGTACCCAAACTGTCTGACAGCCAGTGCCGTCAGCGATGGGTCTGAAAAAAAATTAATTGTTCCAGTACTGCAGTGCGATGCCATTGATCCTTGAATGATCTGTAGCATTGCATTGCAGCTGTGTACCTCGCTGTGTTTTTTTCCTTGGACTGGTCAAAATAGCGAAGTTTGCCTTTTCTAGCTTTTGGCCACACCCAGCAGACCGCTAACAAGAAGTCTGCTATTAGTTTCACTAAGCAGCCTTAAAAATGAAACGTTGTATGTTTTCTGAGAACTGGTCTAAAAGGTGAGAATCATTGACAGAGGTTGATAAAAGCACAGTACAAAATGGCATTTGCATAACTTTTTCTGCAGTGTAAAAGTTATTTTAGTTTTGTAACTACAGTATGTTGGATTCCATAGTTTCTTTTCACTTTCTGTAGTTTTCAAGTAAATAAATGATACCGTAGTGAAAAGTTTATCACAAAAATAAAGTTACTGAGTTTATTTGTAATGGGACTACTCCATGAACAAGCAAACTAATTAAACACACAGGACTGAAACTGAAGGTAAAGAGCCTTAAAAACATTGTAAATGAAAAGCAATGAAGGACCATGAATCCATCATGTTGGTATCCTGCCACCCAGGCTGCTGCAGCATTGAATATTTAAGAGAAATAGTTGCGGGCCTTTATTTAAAGTGGAACTTCTATGAACAGTTATCATCATAGTGTTAAAGCTCCCAGAAATGCTGTTTCTGCGTCTCCAGGACCTATATAAATCATTTCTTTTTCTACTTCCAAAAAGGTGAATGAGTATGGCTGCAGCTCGGGAGAACCTCTTATACAGTGTAGAGGTCTTTACACAGTGTAGCCTTGCCAGCCGACAGCATTGTAAATTCCTTTTTTCTTTTAATTTCAGCCATTAGTTCAGAGACATGTGGGCCAAGCACTTGATGCCAAAACAAACATTAAATGAACTAAAACATACAGTGTTGTCCTTTTAAGTCATCACCTGTATGTATACATAATTACTTTTTATTTTAGACATTTTACATCTGGGTTCTGGCCTAGAGATTAGGCAATATATTGCAATTTTTGATGTTCTGATCCCAACAAATTGGCCTTTGCCAACAAGAACCGGACATCAGAGCATGCTGAAGCCGCTGCCTGGAACAAGAAGAAATGACCACTGGTGACAAAAATATAACTGCTGCTGTATAAAAATGTCTGTGGTGGCATGGTACCGAGCTTTTCTGCTGATAGGGATCAGTCCCATTGTGTTGTTGCTATCCTAGCCGAAACTACCACTAATGAACGTCACCTCTGCGCATGTTAAAAAGTCTGGTACAAGCTATTGTGGACAGTGATTCTCACACCATATACACTGGAGATAAATTAAACTAGGAAAAAAAGTACAGGATGTGCGAATGGTAAGTCTCACACCCTATAAGTTTAAAAAGAAATGATTAATAAAACTTAAATGGTATGCCTAAGATGTCTCTTGGCAAAGCAAGATTATCATCTCAAGACGTCTCTGCATTCCAGAACAGCTCAGCTTCACTTTGTAGTTCTCAAATGCAAAGATTTCTAGAGACGGCACTTTTGATTCACCAAGAGACAGTCTTCCACCATTTACCTATAAATGACACTGGTGCATGCCTTCATAACATCTAGATCAGATTATTGCAGTGCCCTTTACCTCGGGCTATCTGGAGGTGTGTCATGCAGCTTGCAGCTGATGCAGAAAGCAGCAGCTTAATTGATTGCTGGGGTATCTCACTCTGAGCATCTCTCCCATTTTGCAGATTTTTAACTGGCTGCCTGTGAGGAACTGTGTCTCCTTCAAGATAGGTTTGTTAACATACAAAGCCACACATGACCTGAGCCCAGGCTACCTAAAAGAGTTCCTCTGTCCCAGTATACCTGACTATCCTCTCTATTCTTCTGAGGTGAGCCTCCTGAAGATCCTCAAATCACAGCAAAACGTATCTGGGGACTGGGCATTTGCTGTGGCTGCACCATCCTTCTGGAACCAGCTGCCACATGAACTCAGGGAGGCCCCCCCTCTGTTGAGGCATGTAAATGGGAGCTGAAGCCTCATCTGCTTTACATGGCTTTTTCTGCCTGTTGTTAAGAGATACTGTGCCATCATGACATAGTTTAGTGTAATATTGCTGTATGTTTATGTGTGTGCTACTGTTCATTTTGCATTATTGTTATAAGGTACCCAGGGCCCACACTATTGGGTGCTTAAGAAATAAACATACTACTACTACTACTACTACTTATATGAGGTGTCCGGCTTACCTGTAGCTAGCAGCAGTTCAGCAGTATCAGTGATACGACATTTTCGCCATTTTTAAAGCTCTGTGATGTCACTGAGGGTGAACCTCAGCGTAACTGCAGTGTGGATAGGCATAGCTTCATCCTCAGTGGCATTGCAAGGTTTTAAAATGTAGTATCACTATAGGGCAGACCTGGTCGTTCATAGCTCTGGACTGCTGCCAGCTACAGGTAAGCCTAATACCTCCTTCAAAAGAGCTTTTCATGGGGTTTCAAACTATAATGGTTACTGTTAGTAAGTGTTCCCATTTAATGGTTCAGTGGTACCAGTAGATGTTATGGGCATTGCCACTCAAGAAGTTAAATGCTGGAATGTGTATATATTGTTTGCTTTGCTTATTATACTTTATTTTCTACAGATCTTTGAACTTTTGGAAATAATAAAATCAAAACTTGAGGAAATTGGCTTCAAGAATGTTTCTTCTGTTTCAGGTAAGGGTTTAAACTTCATGATTTTTTTCTCAAATATCTACTTATGTTTGACAGTATTAATAGTTCTAAAGGCGTGGATACTGTCCACTATCCATGCAATGGCTGTCTTTGTAGAGACAGCAGAGTCATCAGAAATTCAAGCTAAGCTCTTCCCACACCTGGGTGGTATATCCTCTGGCTCTACCCCTTGACAGTCAATCGTTCTTTCTGCTGCAAGGAACGGGTCTCCTCTTTCACAGTTCTGCCTGCATTGAGGATTTTGAGTTTTCAGGCACTTTATTTTGGTGAATCTTCAAGTTTTCAAGTTTGCATTCAACATTAAAGTTGCTCCTGTGTCTTCTGACTCCACCTTGTGATCGAAGATGCAAGGCAAGAAACTGGGTTTCAGGTTCTGCTCCCAGTGTAGACAGAATATGTCAGCCGCAGAGCCGCACAACTTGTGTGTGAACCACCGTCTTTGTGGGAGCTGCTGCTGGTGTTGGCAGTGCTCATGGTAATGCCATTTCTGCCTATGGACAAGTTTGAGATGTCACATTTGTCATGGAAGACCACCTTCATGGTGACCATACCGTCAGCCAGAAGGATCAGTGAGTTCCTGGCCCTCTCAGTGGAATCTGCTTATCTGGTCTTGCATAAGGACAAGGTGATGCATCAGCCCAACCTGAAGTTCCTCACAAAGGTTGTGTCAAAGTTTCAACTTAACCAGGTGATTAACATCCTGGTGTACTTTAGTAGTCCAGCCTTGGAGGCCGATCACAGGCTCCACACATTGGACCTGCAGATAGCTCTCTCTTGTTACAAGAAGCACACGGCTGAGTTCAGGAAGAGGCTCGCCAGCTGTTTCTCACTTATGTTGATGCCACACCTGGCAGACCTGCAGCAAAGCAGACAGTTGCCAGGTGGATAACTTCCTGCATCAACCTGTACTGTAGGGAGTCACCCAAGAGGCTTACAGCTCATTCTACAGACATACTGCTGCCTTGGTGGCTGATTCCAGGGATATCCCTATTGTGGAAATATGCAGGGCTGCAGTCTAGGCAAAAGGCAGACGCCTTCATTTCCTATTACAGCATTGATGTCATGAGTTGTCCGGGTGCTGCTTGTGGGTTCTCTGTCCTCCTGTTTCTGTTCACCAAATAAGGGTTGCGCGCCTTGCCCCCTCCTCTCAGAGGACTGCTAGGAGTCTGCAAATGTGTGGATAGTGAACTGTATCAGTTCTATAAGAAATATAGGCTATTCACCTGTAACTGTAGGTTTAGGAGTGGTATACAGCTCACATACATACCACCCATCTGACCTCCCTTGGCAGTTAGGTATGCAGATCCCTGCTTCCAGCGTGCAAAAATCTGACGTCATGAGGCACAGCCAGAGAATATACCACCTGGGTGGAGGGAGACGCTTAGCTTGAAGACATTCCAATGACTCAGTCATCTCTGGGAAGACTGCAATTGTGGGGATGTGAACAGTATACTACACCTAGAACTACAGTTACAGGTGAGCAACCTACATTTTCATGTCTTGTTCACATAAAATCTGAAAAGTTTCAGACTGCTCTTCTTGCTGGATTCATACGTGTTACTCATGTGGCACACAACAAATTAAGTAATTGTGCACACACTAAACTACTTGTATGTGGTATGCATGTAATAGTTTGATTTTCAAAAGGCAGGAAACTGTAAATGTGCATGAAGGGCTGTCCCAGTGATAAACCATCAGTGCTTTGCTTCACTCTTTGGGGGCCCTCGGTTTGTATTAGACATCGGACTCCATGCTCAAGCTGATAGGGGTGCATGAGCATCACTGCTGGCTGACGTACAGAAAGGCTAAGTCATCATCAGATGTGGTGACACGTCCCCTTTCCAGCCTTCCCAGCTGCAAGGTATTGCTGCCTCTGGTAGCCATGAGAAGGTGGTGGACAAAAGATTAAACTGGGACTCGGATGACCTGCAAAATAATAATAGTGGGTTTCAGCAGAATTCGAGTTGCAAAACATCCCAAACATTTTTGGAATTCTAAGCCATTTTTTTTCTGCATCATTAAGAACATCTATATAAGACCCGAATCTTTTTGGCTTACTGTTTACTTACAACTAAGGCTGAGACTGGAGGAGCTGAAGTTATACTTCTCTGCTTGTGACATCATAGTCTGTTGTTATGGAAATGACTATATGATGTCACAAGCAGAGCAGTATGACTTGAGACCCATACTCTGCCTCAGCTGCAGATGAGATGTAAGGGTAGAACAGTAAGCAACTTCTTTTCCATCAAAATTTCATCAGTAATGAAAAATGAAATGACATGAAATTCAAGATTTTTTTAGAATACAGTGTGATTCAGTTCTTCAGAGTTTGCAATATTTTTTTTCTGCTGTTGACTGAACCCACTCTTCAACCCCCCAAAAGTGGTGAGCAGCCTGAAAGGGTAACTGACAAGTCCCCTGGTTCTTAACAGTATAGCCCCAAGATCAAGAGAACAGCTCAACATCTGCAGTATAATTGTTTCCCATCTGCAGCAGCTTTCTGTCTATCCATTGGTCAACATACCACGTGATGTCAGTGTCTGGTATTAAGTTTTAGGAAAGGTCTTCAGGAAAAACAAAGAATGGAAAAGAGTTTAGAGTTATAGAATTGCAGAGTCCCTGACAGAGACCTGGAGACAGATGCACAGTCGCAAAGCGGTCACAAGACCATTTTGAGGCACATTTAAATCTTGCTCCCCTTTGTGCTACACACAAAGGGGCCACAAGGCTTTCCTTGCACCGGCGACATGGGCATTGTGCCAACATAGGAAAAGGTGTGGGGCCAGTATGATAATAAAGCACTGTGCTATATACAGTCTCTTCCCAGCTCCCTAGTCCACTGCCACACACCAAAAAGTGTGTCACCTCAGTAGAACTGCTGAAAGCATTCCCCCAGGGCTGCTGCAGGAAAGTGGCAGGGCTGTTTGACTCCATACCAGTGGTGATGAGCAAAGGAGATCAGTGAAGGATTGTGTATACTACAGGGCTGGGAAGGGGTTCCACTTGACACTAGGGAGTACCAGACACTCTGCAGCAGTTGAGAGACAGCAGGCAGGCAGGCAGCCATGGAGGACTTGCAAGGGGCATGAAAATCGAAGAAAAAAATCAGTCCACAGGCAGGCCATAAAGAACAGGGTTTAAGGGATGTGATGGGAAGGGGAAGAATAAGGTGGTAGTGCCTCATGCCATGAAGTCTGGGCATGGCATAATGCCACATTTGTGATTACAGTCATCCTGTGGCCCCTGTTTGCATTGCAGCATTGCCACCGGGGAGACACCTAACTGGAAGCTAGTTAGGAGCTCTGTTACTTTTTGGTTACTTAGTTGATGGACAAAAGAAGGCCGAAGCCCATCGAGGATGTCCTCCACACATTGTGGATCATTGTTACGTTATGTTCTTTTCTGAAGCTATTTATCAAGTTTAACTTTAAAGGTATTTATATTCTGACAATCAATAATATCCTGAGGTAAGGAATTCCAAATTCTAGGGGCTCTAACAATGAAAAATTGTTGCCTTTTATTTGTTCTTGTTCTATCAATTCCTATTTGTTTATTGTGTATCCTGGCTACAATTTTTCTAGAAGTAAAAGATAGTCCACATAAATTCATTAGTGTGGCTGAATGAGAGATCTTAAATAACTGGAGGAGATCGCCCCTTAATCTTCTAAGTTCAAGTGAATAAAGCCCTGTTTTTCGAAGCCTAGATTCATGATCCAGTGATGAGAGATCGATATGACTTTTGTGGCCTTTCTCTGAACTTTTTCAATTCTGGTGATGTCCGCAATCAAGTAGGGACTCCAGAAAGGTGAACCATAATCCAAATGAGGTCTAACATGAGTTTTATAAAGGGCCATAATACACTCCTCAGTTTTAAGGACAAATGTATTATTAATTCTGCGCAAAAGAGCGTTGGCATGATTAACAACCTTATTACAATGGTTGGTAGATGACAGCTTGTTGTTGACCAATATACCCAAATCTTTTTCCATGGGTGATTCCCTAACCATAGTGTTGTTAAGATAATATGTTTGTTTGTGATTATTTTTACCCATATGTAATACTGAACACTTAGACACATTAAATGACATTCTATTGGTTATTGCCCATGATTCAATTCTTTTAAGATCGTTTTTAAGGATATTCCTGTTGGTATCGCTGTCAACTCATCCTCCCAATTTAGTATCATCCATGAACTTTGATATATATTATTTGATGAGATGGTGAGGTCGCTAATGAAGATACCAAACAGTGTGGGACAACACTGAGCCACAATTAACTTGACACCAACTTTCGTCTGATTGTTCCCCGTTCACCCTAACGACCTGGGATCTATTGTAAAGCCAGCTATGGACCCAAGACACAATGCAATTAGAAAATCCTAGGGTTACAAGCTTATTTATCAATATGGAGTGTGAAACCTTATCAAAGGCTTTACTGTAGTCAAGCAAAATAACGTCCACTGGGATGTTTAAGTCGAGATTTATGCTAACTGAATTATAAAAGGATAACAAGTTAGTTGTGCAAGAATGACTGGTTTTAAATCCATGTTGTGTAATATCATTTAAATTCAAAGACAGCATCTCTTCTTCGATTAAATGTTTAATCTTTTTTTCCAGTAGTTTGCAAGGAATGGACGTAAGACTGATAGGTCTGTAGTTTTCAGCTTTATAGTGTAGCCCTTTTTTGAAGATTGACGTGACAATTGCTGTTTTTCAATCTGAAGGAACATTGGACTCATTAAGGGATTTATTGAAAATAATGGTGAGTGGAATAGCGATGTTGTTAGATGTTCCTATGAGAAATTTAGGGATTATATTGTCGGGGCCTGGACTTCTTGTCTTTAGTGTGTCTAGGAGCTTAAGTGTTTCAGAGAAGGTGATAGAGTAGCTAGGTGATATACCTGAGTTGGCAAATAATAAAGGTTCAATATCTTGTTCAAAAACTGAACAGAAGTATTTATTAAATTCACGTGCAGTGACCTTATCCAAGAGAATAGTAGTGTTGTCTATAATTAGAGGGCCTATCTTTTTTGTATCTCCTTTTTATTATTTAAATAGGAGTATAAACTTTTGTGTGAATCCTTAGTATGGGCAATTTTAAATTCTCAGTTTCATTTAGCTAGAACAATTGAAGTTTTAAGATCCTTAACTGCCTTCCTGTATTCTAGTAGTTTTCCTTCTATCTGCTCAGACTGACACTTTTTTAGACCTGTAAATAGCTTACGTTTACAAATGCTGAGTTTTTTAATTTTGTTGTTATACCAAGCGGGAACTTTGCCTTTGTTGTTATATTTCTTTCTTTCTGGAACATGTTTTTCTAGGTCATGTATGACATCTTTAAAGGTGTTCCATGCATCATTGATGTTAAGCGGTGAGAGTATTGAATCCCATGGTATGACTGTAAGCTGCTCATTAATTTTAGAAAAAGTTGCCTTCTCGTATAGTTTAATCATACATTTATTTATAGGAGTTTTGTGTACCAAGGGAATAGAAAAATAAATTGACATATGATCACTGTTACTTAATGGGTCCATAACTTGTAGGTTGGACAGAGAGGCCTTCATGTTGGTTATAACTAGGTCCAGTATATTAGTCCCTCGGGTAGGTTCTCTAATTAGTTGTGTGAGACCAAGGTCAATGATTGTTGAAATTAACTGTAAGTCATACTGGTTAGTACCTGATAAAGTGTCCCAGTTTATAGTAGGGAGATTAAAATCACCTAAGATAATTACTGATCCCTTATCAGCTATTTGGGTGATTTCTGAAGATAGTTGCTTGATGTAGCTAATATCTGAAGGGGGGGGGGCGATAGCAGGTGCCAACCAAGATCTGGGGATAACCATTGGGTTGTAAATGAACCCAGATACTTTCTGTCTGAGTTGGTAAAGAGGATTCAAAGGACGGAATGCTATTAATGACATAAAGACTTACTCCTCCTCCTTTCTGGCTGTCAGCTCTATTTTTACTATAAAGTTTGAATCCTGGAATGTTTGTTATCCAATGTTTATCAGAGTTTCCCCATGTTTCTGTTATGGCTATCAGTCCTATGTTAAATTCATGGATCTTTAGTTCTAGTTCTGCCATTTTTATTTTATTAAGAGACTTTGCGTTAAATGATAGGACATTCAATTTATGTAATGGTGAGGTATTAAGACATGGCATTACTGGCCTAGTCTCCCCCTTTGATGTCAGTTTAAATGGTTATTAATAAATGATAGAAACTGACAACCGAGAAGAGAACTCCCCCTTCTGCTGAGGTGCAAACCGTCCCAGCAGAAGAGAGAAGGATTATCATTAAATTCTTCCCAATGTGTGAGACAGGCAATGCCCTGCCTATAGCATCATTTTCGAAGCCATTCATTCAGTGCTTTGATTTTATTAAGAGTTTGGTATGAGGCTCGGGGTACAGGGAGGATTTCAGAGATACCGATACTACATCCCCTTTCATCTAGAATGTTACATAGTGAGACAATGTCCTGTTTAAGTTGTTGTAGTGGGGCTTTAGTGATATCATTGGTCCCAGCATGAATAATGACCAGCGGATTGTAACCTGCTGCTGATAGGGCAACTTTAGTCATAGATGTTATATCAGAGACCCTAGCCCCCCTGTAGCTTGAGCAGGTTCTGTTCTCTTTGTCGGGGTTACAAATTACTCGATCAATGAATTTAATCATGGAGTCGCCCAGTACAAAAACCTGCTTGGTGTTAGATAAGAGTGGGGGTGGGGGGGACTGCCTGAACATTGATTGGTTCATGTTTACTTCCATTTTGTGTAGACGGTTGCAAATCAGTTTTAGCTGAATGGGAGGAATCTAAGTTAACATTATTAGCTGTGTTACACTGCTTCTGGCTAAAGCTGTTTTTGTCAGCTGGAAAAAAATCTAATGGTTCATAAGAATTGTGTAACAGAACTGAGGGAGAAGTGTTGGGGTGTAGATCTATTATCTGATTGGATCTAGAAGGTGCAATGGTGGACCAAGGTATTTCATCTGGTAATAATTGTAGTCTTGAGGGAGAGTCAAGACAGTGAGGAGTTAAAGCAATTTTTTGGACGTCGTGCTTTAAAAAGTTTGTTTTTGAGGGACCCAGTGGTACAGTAGTATTTAAGGCGTCAACATGGGGAGAGGTTGTACTATTAGCTTCAAGGAGGAGAGACATATGATCTATATAATCTTCTAATGCTTCAATTTCAGGATCAATAACTAATTTGGTAGTATCAGGGACAGTTTCTACTTTATTTAGAAGTCGTGCTACTTCCTCCTGTAGAGACTTAACCAGTACACATCTGTCGCAGATATATTTGGCAGTCTGTTTACCGATAGCATACATCTGACAGGAAGTGCAGTATTTATTAGCTCTCTTCATTATGGTGTAATATATCTGATATAAATCAAACCAGATAAGTACTTTACCTTTTATTGTTTTATTTAGTTGTCACTGGTCTTATCGGGCTGCAGTCCCGAAGTACTCGATGGACACGATGAACCTGTATGACGCGCATGTCTCTCTTGGCGCATCATGCGCTAAGCCCGCCTCGCTAGTGCGAGGCTTTTGAGAGACAGAACGGAAGTGCGTCACTGCGCAACTTCGGGTTAAGCGCTAAAAGTAGTTTTAAGTAAAACTTTGATTTTAAAAGAAAAGCCTTTTAAAAAGGCAAGATGTCAGCAGCTTGTTTATAGAGTGAGATATTCCCCTTAGATGGAGCTCAGGAACAGCAGGTGAAGGTGTTGTGAGGCAGGAATCGGGGTCCTGGCCCTTCAGTTCTCCAATATCCCACACTGCCTGAGATTCCAACCAGGAAGTACAACTACCCACTCTAGGTAAACAGTACTAGTTCAGAGTCATACACAAGCAAGCAGCAATAGATTTCAGTAACAGTATATTTCAGTATGCAGTAATAGTATATTTCAGTACACGCACTCCTAAAGCAGCTAGTGTGTAATCTGTGCATAGCAGTTTTTCAGGGGTGGCAGTATGGGGACCCTTTGTACCCCTGAAGCCTGCCACCTCTGACTGCAGCTGTTTCTAGGGCTCTTAATCTCCTCAGCAACTCTGTCTTTATTTAATTGTAATCCCTCTTTACTTTCATAAATCTTTTCTAAATTCTGAACTCTGTATATTTTGTACTTTGTTAGCTTACGTTACGTTGCATTGTCAGTTTATTACAGTCGGAGTGAGCATTCTAGAGAAGCAGTTACAGGGAAAGCATTGTATGGGATGCATAAAAGGATGCTGGGAGAGAAGAAATATCCAAATTGTTTGTTGTTTGCGAATCTCTCCAAACCATACACATACTCCCAAGCCGCAATCTCAAAGCAGGGCATCGTGGGTATGCAAATCTTTGCAAAAGTCTTATATTACAGTATACATTGCAGCATGTTGTTATATACTGTTTTTGTTTTTTTCACTTTATACCCTATGGCACTCCCCCACCAGATATGTCTGTGTAAGCTGTCTCTGCTGTGGTCCCACAAGGCACATGTGTCCATCCTCTGATGGAGCGATGAAACTGCTTGGGCATTTTAACCTTTGGATGTGGAAAACTAGACTCAGATGTTGCAGTCTGCAGAAATATTAAGTGATGCATTGCCTGCACCTGGGGAAGCCTGCTGCACAACTGTACACAAGATATTATAAATTACCTTTGTGATTTCAGCCAATTAGTTCACAGAGCCACTGTGCCTCTTATCCTGTGTACAGTGTGCTGTCTTGCGGGACTGTTAGGAAGGGGCGCTCCACTTCAGTGTCATGGGGTAGGATGACATAATAAAATTTAAAATAAGACTTTTGTTTTTGAAAATATGTTTAAGTTTTTCATAAAGACAGATGTGCTGTTGGTAATACAGACATTTGCATACAGTACAGGATTTATTACTTTAAATAACATATTCAGCTTTTGGATGCATCAGAGCCAGTGGCCCAGTTAAGGGGTGTACCGGTGTATTTTACACCCATTTTTTTAATCTGTACTCCCGGCGCAGACTCCTGGATCGTCCCGTCATGCCCCACCACCGTCCCCACCGAGACACCCACCATGTAAGAAAATGCCACCCTTTCAAACAACATAAAGTCTTACTGTATTCTAACTATTGCAGTTAGCTCCAGCACTTGAACTGCCCCGGAGAGTAGAGGGTTAAATTTCTATGCAGGGCATAGAACGATGAGCTCAAGCTCGATTAAAGTCTCTGTCTGCAGTACTTTGAAACCAAACCGTCAGATTCTTTACTCTGCCTCACTGAACAGTCGCTCCAGAGATTTCTCCTTTGCTCGGTTCAAAAGTCGGTAAAGTTGTCAGTTTTCTCAATTTAATTTCCGCATTGTCGGTTCAGGGCTCTGTCTGCGGTACTGTAAGTACTTAGGTAGTGTTTTTCTGTTTCTTTGTGGAAATTGTAAAAGATTTATATTTTTCTATCGGCTCGGCTGAACCGATCCTTTAGTTTAATATTGTGTGCTATCTTTTACTGTGTGGTTACCGGTCCTTATCAGTCTTAAAAAAAAAAATTAATTTTTGCATTTTTTTCTAATACCCATAACACGTTAGAAGCTGATAAGGGAGTCTTGCCTGGCGGTTGCCATATAAAGGGTAAGTTTGGTTAGGTTGGCCATGTCTGAGAAACCCAAGAAAAAAGACGGGCCCACTGGGTTTCAACACTGTAGTGAGTGTGGGGAAGATTTTGCTAAGGCTGATCCCCACACCACCTGTGTTTATTGTCTGGGGTTTGACCACCTCAATTCAGACTGCCAAATTTGTAAATATTTCCCTAAGTCTACCCTGGAAAAAAGGTTAGGTAGACTTCGGGATAAGGAGGCCGAGAAATCCGCTGACCCAGAAGGTCAGCTCAGTTCGGTTCCAACCGAACCAGAAGGAGTGCCATCTGACCAGGACGATACTTCTTCGGGCAAGAGGAGAGCCGATTCCGAGGGATTGGTTCCTACAAAAAGAAAACATAAAGAAAAATCGACCAGTTCAGATCCTGAGGTTCATGTTGCAACCGCCAAAGAAATAGCCAGAGCAATTCGGATTGTTGAATTGCTTCATCCGGTTCTGACCAACCCGGCACCTTCTGGCAGCAGCTCGGTTCAAGTCGGTTCCTCTGGTTCAAGATTATACCCTGGAAGATTTTTATGAACCGGAATTTGAGGGGGATTTTGAGGATGACGGTGATGATGAAAGTCTGGATGTGCCTGTGGAACCGGACATCTCCCCAGACAGACCTTCTGGTGTTTCTCCTCCTAGGCTCTCTGAGTCCCCTCCCCACTATCTGTTTAACAGAAAGGTGGCTGGAACCCTCTAGCTTCCTATGGAGGAGGCTGTGGAGGATCAAGAGGAGCCTGCTTTTGTCAAAATGATGGACTTCCCAAAGTCCAGAAGACTGTCTATTCCCCTTCGTAAATCCTTTGGGAAGCAGACACAAAAACTTCTTAAGTCTCCTAATTCTGTACCTCCTGTTGACGGAAGGATGGACAAGAGGTATACTTTATCAGGCTCAGATACAGAGTTTTTATACCAGCAATGTAGCCATGTTGGGGTTGTGCAGGCTGTAGCCTGTGACAAGGCAAACATTCCTTAAGCTTCACACCCCCCAGACAAAGACTCCAGGAAGATGGATGCCATGGCAAAGAAACAGCACATGGCATCTTCATTGGGACTCAGGCAGGCTAACTATATGGCCTATACAGCCAGGTACCAGAAGTCCAGGTGGGACACTGTACTGGCACTGGCTAAGCAGGCCTCCCTCCTGCTGGCCAAGGAGCTGGAGGCGGTGGCCGCTGATGGGATCGAGGCATCAAAGGTACAATTTCATGCCGCTGTGGACTCCAGTGTTGTTTCATCAAGAGTCATGGCTACATCTGTGGCTGTTTGGAGAATGACTTGGCTCGGATGTACTAGCCTCTCACAGGACACCCAGGCTAAGGCCATGGATTTCCCTGTGGAAGGTAATTCTCTGTTTGGGGAACAGACAGAGAATTACATGAAGAAAATGGATGAGTACATGACCACTTATAGGAGTGCACAGACCAAAGAGAGGCAGGCAACTCCTCAAAGGCAGCAAGCTAGGGGCAGGGGCAGGCCTTTTCACAAGCCTTTCTACCAAGCACAGGCCTCTTCTCCCTTTCCTCAGAGGGGGTTCTTTAGAGGGAGAGGCAGAAGGGGGATGAGCAGGGCTGCATCCACTCCTCAGCCTAAGGCTCCTGCCAAGCAGACACGCTGATCGACTCCCCCATTCGTATAGGAGGCAGGCTGGCTTACTTTGCCCAGGATTGGATGTCTGTAACCTCAGACAAGTGGGTCCTGGAGGTAGTAAGCCAGGGACTGGTTCTCAATTTCAAACATTTCCAAAATGAGAGTCAGATCCTTTCCACCTGCAAACACTTCAGAAACCCTTGCCCTGGAGGCAGAGGTTTCGTCTCTCAAGTGCAGCACCTTGCATTTTTTTCATTAAACCCCAGCTGCCATCTGTCAGACCATGCCTACAGCCTTGTCAGATCCTCCGTAGCCCCCGCCACACCCCCTGGTCATCCACCACCGCTCACATCTGGTGTCATCTGCAAATAGGCTGATTTTGCTGCTGATGCCATCTGAGATGTCTGCAATAAATATGCTAAACAGCACTGGGCCCAACACCGACCTCTGTGGAACACCACTTGTCACAGGCATAGGGGATGAGTATTCCCCACCTATCACCACCCTCTGCTGCCTATCTTTTAGCCAGTTCTCCACCCACCCCACCAGTTTTGCTCTCGCCCCTGTACCCTGAAGCTTGCTTCCACGTCTCCCATGCAGTACTGAATCAAAGGCTTTACTTGAAGTCTAGGTACAGGATATCCACTGCATGTCCCCTGTCAATTTGCCTGGTCATCCAGTCATAGTATTCCACCAGGTTGGTCTGACATGACCTGCCCTTGACAAAGCCATGTTGCCTCCCATCCTGCACTCACTTCACCTCCAGTAGTGCCACTAGCCTCTCCTTTAGGATTGTCTTCATTAGCTTCCCCACTATAGACATTAGATTTACTGGCCTATAGCTCCCCGGTTCGTCCTTAGGTTGACTCTTGTGGAGGGGAACCATGTGAGCCAGTCTCCAGTCCTAAGGTATGCATCCTGTGTCTAGAGATAAATTAAACAAGTCTGCCAAGGGTCCTGCCAGGACCTCTGCCAGCTCCTTCAGCACTCTTGGATGTACTCCATCCGGTCCTGGTGCCGTGTCTACCCTCAATGCCCTTAACCCCTCCAGCACCCTCCCCACTGTGATTTTTCCATTCATCACCTCTCGTCCATCTGTTCCTATCCTCCCTCCTACTATGGGTAGCGCTCCCTCCTTTTCTTTCATAAAGACTGAACAGAAGTAGTCATTGAGCACTTCTGCCTTTACACCTCCTTCTTCCACCCATCCCCCCTCCCTCTTAATTCTTACAATTTGGTCCTTACAGCTTCTTTTCTCCCTGATGTACCTAAAGTCTTTCGAGCAAAGAAAGGAGATCCTTTGGATTATAAAATAATTGCAGAAGAAAAACATCAAGGCATGGATATTTGCACCTGCCCAGCTCAAAATATTCATTGACGGGACTTCAACATTTTTTAGAAGCATAGCTGAGGACGGACCAACCCTGAAATCGATGGGACTCTGAAAGACAATATGGGCGCAATCACTGAGGAAGCACTACGACCATTCCAGTGGAGTCAGAAAGGCCCCAAGCACCAGAGGAGGAACACCACCAGGCAACATGAGGCACTGGGATGCCATTGCCATGAGGCAGATGCCACGCTGCTGAGAAGAACTCATCGAAGCACATCGAAGCAGGCAGGTTACAAGCTTGACCTGTAAGAATCGGGTAAAAGCCTACCAAAAGACTGCCAAAGTGTAACTTTGCACTAGAGGCAATAGTTGTGAAACTGAAATTCTAAATATCTGGGGAATGTGAAGGGCACGGGTGTACTGACAATTTCTTTATATATATTAAACAAAAGGGAACAGACGGGGGGGGGGAGGAATGGTCACATCAATCCTGAAAGTACTATCCGGACAGAGGAGAAATAAAGGAGGGCTGCAAATAATCCTAAATATCGAAAAAGGAAGGAGGGAGTGGGGAGTGGGGAGAGACCTGGGGCTGAAATGCTAACGGAACGCAGGGAAAATGAGGGCTATTAGAGATAATGGCATAACAGCAACATTTGCAGGGTCTGCATCTCCTCTTTCTCTTCTCTATGACTTCTTAACCCCCAAAGTTCAACATTTAAATACAGGACTAAGCTGTACAAAATACATAGCAAGGATCAGTGGAATACTGTAAACCTATATTATTCTGTAAATAAAAATGCTGCCCTGTCATTGGCAAGTAAGATTGCAAAGGACTGCGTGCATAAACACAGGCATTTAAACTGATGGCTCACTTAATTATGTAGAGAGCACAGCCTGTGGGAAATAGGAGAGGGGAAGATTAAAAGGAAAGCAGAAAGGAAATCAACAAAAGATACTGAAATGTTAAGAGGGGCCCAAAGGAAAACCCCCACAAACAAAGATAAGAAGAAACCGGGTATGAGAACAGGAATTATCGAATATGCACCTTAAGAGAAGGAAGAGGGAGAAAGGTAAAAGTAGGGACATCACAAAACAGAAAAATGGCAATAGCTGCAGAATATTTCAGAGAATATTGTGAATACAAAGGGAGGTACATCCAAACTACAAAACAAAATAAAAAAGGTTGAAGGAAGGAGAGACGCAATTGATTTTTTAGTACAGCTGATGCTGAAGCAGAGGGCAATGCAGGCTATGATAGCAGACAGCCAATGCCCCTGCATACAAAAGTCCACTATTGTGGAGACTAAGTCCACCAGGCCACAGCATGCTGAAACTACCAGCAGTAAGAAATCTCAGAGTGGCTGGTATGTATATACCTGTGGACAGGATTCACAAAGGGATGCGCCCAGCATATCCGAGATGCACCGGGCGTCCCAACGCATGCACCCAAGGTGAATCGGCGGGGACTGATGTGCTGGCACAACCCCAATGCGTGCGGTGCAGCTACAGAGTGCCACATACCACCAGTAATGATGTGTAGCAGCGCATCTGGAGGGGCTGTGAAGGGCATGCCCAAGCATACTGGGCGATCCCCATTCACACAGCCTTTGTCTCTGTGGTGCATCCCCAGGCAAGTCCGAGGATGCACCACAGAAAGATAAGTCTAGGAAAACCAGACTTAAGTGGGTGGCCACCCATAGGCAGGCTGCCATACTGCAGGCAGCAGCACGGCAGCCTGCCCACCCTGACAGTCCAGTGTCCCCCCAACACCCCCAGTGAATGCTGCTCCTTGAGGCAGTATCATAGAACACAGACAACCCCCAAAGCCTCCATAAGCAGCTGCTCCTTGCGGCAGAATGAAAGAAGGCAGCACGCCCCAAGCCCCCATGAGAGCCGCCCTCTGCGGCAGTTGGATGTTAAAAGACCACCCCACACCCAGGCACCCCAGCCACCCTTGTCCCTCATCCAGCACGGTCCCACCGTTGGTAGGCAGAGTAACCCACCTGCATACCACCATGGCTGCCGCCGACAGATCTGTCGAGACTGACAGCTACTGTACCACCTGAAGATGGACTTGGGTAGTACGGTAGCTGTCAGTCCCAGACAGCTCTGTCAGTGGGCAGCCATGGTGGTATGCAGGTGGGTTACACTGCCCGCCGATGTTGGGCACCGTGCTGGGGGTGGGGAGAGGCTGGGGTGGCATGGGTGGGAGGTGGGTCTTTCCCTTAATGTCCAGCTGCCATGGAGGTGGGCCATGAGCCTTGGGGGTGCTGGGATTTCTTTTCATTCCGCCGCAAAGGAGCGTGCCGTTTACTACGGGGCTTGTCTGTGTTTCAGACACTGCCGCAAGAAGCAGCTGCTTACGGGGCTTGGGGGTTGTCTGAGTTCTCTGACACCACCACAAGGAGCGGCATGTACAGGGGGCATGGGGGTTGTCTGATTACAGTGTTACTGCCGCAAGGAGTGGCATTCACTGAGTCAGGGGTGGGGGCGTGTTTGTGCGATGGCCACGGTAAGTGGCATTTCACGGGCTGGGGCTGTGCCAGGGACAGGTGTTTTTTTTTTAGGTCACGATTTCACCGGGGCATTCCTGCAGGCTAATGCAAATGGGGTATAATGGCATGCTAATGGCCCCATTGCACCATACATGCCTAATGGCC
Source organism: Neoceratodus forsteri (assembly GCA_016271365.2). Classification (NCBI taxonomy): domain Eukaryota; kingdom Metazoa; phylum Chordata; order Ceratodontiformes; family Ceratodontidae; genus Neoceratodus; species Neoceratodus forsteri. The sequence continues at coordinate 1,837,771,225 of CM057449.1, forward strand.
TCATTTGCATGCCCTGGCTGTGGATTGCATTTTTGGGCACAGGGCATCCTGAGGTGCCCTGCCACAAAGGGCTCACAGCCTGACATGGGGATGCACCAGTGCAGCCTGGGATGCCCCGGCACCTCCTGGGTGGGGCACACCTGTACTATTTACAGAGCGGATGCGTCTGGGGCATCTGCCTGTGCCTCCTCTGTGAATCACCCATTTTGCACTCAGTGCCTCTTCTTTGTGAATACTGCCTGTATATTTATATATATATAAGTTCACTGGGGAAAATGCAAATGTCAGGGTCCATGTTGAAGATTTCCAAAGTTCAGCACAAGATGGTTCAGAAGAACACATGAGTAAGGATTTTACAGAAAAGAAAATGTTTTATACATAGTTTTGTTACTTGTTTGAATACCACAGTTAACAGATGGTTTCAAAAAAATGTGTGTCTTGAATGTGTAACTTATGAAAGGCAAGCACTAACAGAAAAATATCAAACCTAACTGTTATCACTTGTAATGTTAAGTGAATAGGCTCACCCATTAAGAGAACCAGGATCCTGCAGGAGTTAAACACAAAAAAAAAACACAATAGAATTCTTACAGGAGACTCACCTTTCCCAGCCTGAATGCCAAATTCTGAAACAGAGTTGGTGGAGAGGTGTACACCTCTTCATATGAAATACATAGTCACAGAAGGGTGTGGCAATTCTGGTGCAGAGAAATACACCACTGGAAGTGAGAAAAGTTGTGGAGGACAAGAAGGGACGGTTTATAAGACTCACAGGCTTACACAGGGGTACCCTGTGTTCTTCTCAATTTGTATGCACAAATGAAGTTACAGAGAGAGTGTCTTTTTTAAACATCACCTACTTAGACAGTCTTCAGAGGGGGCTCACTGTTCCTGGTGATAGGGGACTTCAACTGTGCCCCGCACCCTCAGATGGACAAAAGCAGAAATAACAGCAAAAGATTTATATGGGAAAGTAGAAAGCAATGGGGTCTAATGGGAAGCAGGGTTGACAAAGGTATGGAGGCACTAACACAGAGGGTGTGCAACTATACCGTCTCCCATCCACATGACCAGTACTCGATGATGGATCACTTTTACTTTCCACAGAATGACTACATGTGGCTGAGAATAATGAAATCAAACAAATAATGCTTTCAGATCACACCAGTCCATACAGATCTGATGGTGGAGCCAGTGCATAAAAATTACCTATGGGGGTTTAATGTCTCCCATCTCGATAGCTAAGATTTTGTGAAAGGAAAAGTGGTGAATTATAAGCATATATACAAGCTAATAGACAAGGGGATACTACAGAGGCAGTGAGATGGGATGCTCTTAAGGTAACATTAAGAGGGGTTTGCATCCAACATGTATCAAATAAAAAGAGAGAAACTGAAAAAAGAACCGTTACAGTTGAAGTAGCAATTATTTCAGTGTAACATGGAAGTAGGCATAAAATAACACTAAACCCCGATATGAAGAAACACCTCCAAGAATGTAGGGCTAAACTGACTAAGTTGCTAGAGCAAGAGATAGAGGGGCGACTGTGCTACACCAAACAAAGATATTATGAGGCTGGGAATAGGGCAGGCAAGCTGCTAGTGTGGCAACTCAGACAGCAGATGATAAAGAGAACAGTAATAAAAATTAAAAGTGGAACACAAGCAGAAAATGTCCCAACCAAACCAGCAGAGATCTTAAAAAACATTCGCAGACTATTACCAGTAATTATACTCAGATAACTGGATGGAGGAAGATAATATAGACCTAGAACACTTCCTGGCATTGATCACCCTACCCCAACTATCAGAAGGAGAGAGATGAAATAGAGGCCCCCATTTCCTACACAGAAACCACCGCAACAATCAACAACCTATAAAGTAGTAAATCGCCAGGGAAAGATGGGCTCCTCACAGAATTTTACAACAAATTCAGTGCTCAGGTTATTCCCTCCTGCAAACCACATCTAATCAAATTTTAGAAGGAGAACCAATCCCTGATTCAAGGAGACAAATGCAAATTACAATTATCTCAAAACAAGGAAAGGAACCCCAAGCTGCAGTAGTTCTTATAGGCAGTCTCATTGGTTGACAGTAGATGTGAAATGTTCACATCCATCCTGGCAACTAGACTGCAGCAAAAATATGACTGATAAACCCAGACCAAATGGGCTTTATTAAGGGAAGAGTATTACAGGAGAATATAAGGTTGCTAAATGCCCTCACATCCCAAAAGTTCAAAACTTAAACAACTGGCACTGTCACTAGACGCAGAAAAAGCTCTCGACAAGGTAAGGTGGGGGTACCTGAAACGTGTACTTAAAAACTTAATTTTGGCACCATTTTCAGACATGCATAGAGGCCCTGTACAGATGCCCAGAAGAGGATGTAAAGGTGAATGGGTCAACTTGTAGAGATTTCCCTTGCACCGAGGGACAAGGTAGGGTGTCCACTCACCACTCCTCTTTGCACTCATCATAGAGCCACTGGTGGAGAAAATCTGAGAAAATCCATTAATAAAAGGAACTGAAGTGAATGGCTAGCTGCAAAAAATATTATATGGAGATGATGCTCTAATGTTTGTCAGTTATCCAGTCACTACCATCCCGGAGCTGCAAAAATGCTGAGGTGTATGGAAAGTGTTGGGATATAAAATTAATGAAACTAAGACTGAGGCAATCCAGATTAGTGGTACATTCACCCTGAGAAAGAGGAAAGAGTTTCATTTGCATGGGCCAAACATAATAAGGTACAGTATCTAGGAATTATAATCACTCCAAATATAAAACAATTATTCGAGCTTAATTATGAGAAACGAGGTATGGAATGTAGGAAAGACATGGACAGGGTCTGTTCTATTTTCCTTTTGGGCAGGACTGGCATCATACAAATGAATGTCCTCCCAAGATATTTGTTTTTATTCCAAACATCACCTATAAATATCCCAGGAAAGCACTGGAAACAACTGGAGAAAGATGTCAAACTATTTGTACGAGGAAAAAAGCTCAGAGTGGAGAGGGTAAGATTGGTGCTTCCCAGAGAGGAAGGGTGAGTAGGTCTTCCAGATTTCAGAATGTATTATATTGCAGCACAGATACCTTACCTGTTGACTTGGGCCAGAAAAAGAGATGTCTCTAGGTGGTATGGAATGGAAGAGACACAAGACCTCTCTCTTCCTTTATATGCCATGCTAACAACCAAAATCATGATAGATCTAAAAAAACATGTATCTAACTCTTGAGTAAAGAATTCACTATCAGTACTGGGGAAAATAAGGAAACTAACCAATACACCAAATGACATAGGGCCACTAACACTAACACTAATAACTGGGGATATGGACTTTAAGCCAGGGCTCAGAGATGGAGGGGTTTAAAGCTGGAACAAGAAAGGGCTTATAAGATGCAGAAGCACTTGGTAGCAGGAGAACACTGTAACACTGTGTGGCCTACCAATCCATACAGAATAAATACTGTTTTAGCAGATCTGATTTTTGTAGGTTTCTACAGGTCTGGAACTACCTGTTTGGATCAGGTATGAACACAAAGGTGACCAGAGATGAAATAGCCTAGGAGGAATACCTATACTGGAACACTAGGCAAGTGGACCACTCAGGGTACATATCTACAATGTACAAACTGCTGGTACAGGCTAGGGGGTTAGCCTGACAGATCTGCAACATAAATGGCAGGAAGAGTTTGGAACCCTAATTACAGACAAGCAGTGGAAGGAGTGTCTAGGAAGCTGGAGGTGTTGGCATCCCCAAACTGGGGAATTTAGATGGGAAATAATAAATATTCTTCTATGTACTGACAATCACTAGACACTTTGGGACTACAAATAATGACAGTTGTTGGAGGCAATGTGAGTAGAGGCACTGATTATCATATCTTTTAGTCATATCCCAAACTGAGAGATTAGTGGGATAAAGTCCAAGAGGAACTGTCCACGATTTGGGGAACACCCATGCCAGAATCTTTTCAATATTATATACCAGGCCAACATATACCAGGGATTAGGGGTAGAAGGAAAGAGAAGTTTTTCAGTGTATGACACTGGCAGCCCTAAAATCCATTACAATACACTGGTTTGACCCAGAGGCACCCAGTATACAGGAGAGGAGAGACAGGGTTTCCTGGATCTTTCAAATGAAGCAGATGACAGCAACCCTACACCTCATGACAGACACATTGGCACAGTGTTGGGGAGGATGTATACACACAACACATCTGGAAGAGAACCCAGGAGACTGGGAGGAAGGGACTCCCTGAGGGCAAATAACGTTGTTCTTGGGGGCAAGGAAATATGGAGAGCCTGGGTCCCTAGGGAAGATGGGAGTGAGATGGCTGAAGCACACATCCATATGGGAAACTAACCATTCAGGTCATAGAGATAGGTCTGACACAGGGAATAGAATGAAAGAAGAAGAGGCAGACACACAATGTTTAAATTGTAAATAGTTATGTATTTTACTATTACATGTTTAATATACATGAGTGTATTTCAGATGTTTACAGACAAATATGAAGTATCACAGATGGATCCAAGCAAAGTCTAAAATAACAGTCCACCTTCTATTCTGAGATCCCTCCCATGGGGGTGGTAGCAGAATGATTAACTGGTCTTCACTGTTTTGCTGTTCCATCCTCTTAATTCTAGGCTGAAGCTGCCATGACAAGTTGAAACAAACTCTGGTCAAAGCCAATATGGCTGTGAAGAGCTTTTGGAATGCTTTTACCCATTATTTCTAATGAATTGCACAATGGAGATCTGTAGAGAGGCAGTTTCAATGTGGTCTTCCTTTTATACTATTTTACAATGTGTTTTCTTGGAATATGCCCACCGGTTGCTATATATTTAGCTGGGATAGTTCACAAAAGAAATGGCATCTTATTTTCAGTGGGGCTCTACAGCAATATAATATTATGCTGCACTGTGTAAAATAAGAATACACTAAAAACAGTATTTTACATCTGGGGGATATATTAAGTGCCAGATCGATACATGAGGGAGAGGGTTGACATGATAGAAACTTTCAGGTATTTCAAGGGTATTAACAAAGTACAAGAGGGCAGTATCTTTCAGAAGAAGAGATGTGCAAGAACAAGGGGCACAATTTGAAGATAGAGGGAAGGATGGGTCAGAGGTAATGTTAGAAAGTATTTTTCACAGAGAGGGTTGTGGATGCATGGAACAGCCTTCCTGAGAGGTTGTGGAGTCAGGAACAGTGGGAGAATTCAAGAATGCATGGGACAGGCATAAGGCAATTTTAGTGGAGGGTAGGAGGAAGTAAGCTGTTGATTAACTAAAAATCTGCAGCTTATCCATCAGGGTAGGAAATGGGCAGACTAGGTGGGCCTAGTGGTACTTATCTGCTGTCAAATTCTATGTTTCTATGTTTCTATGAGCAGAAAGATGCCTTGCACAAAGAGGGTGCACCTGTCGGAACTGATACAGGGTGCATACAGTGAAGTCCACCAGGATGAAGCACAGCACCGCAGAATTCTGCAGCAGAGTTACTGCAGGAAACAATGCAATTTGAGAGGGAGTTAATTCCTTTTGTTATGCAGTAAACCTGTGACACTGCACTTCATCCTGGTGGGCTTCATCGCTCCTGTTGAAAGTGTGATCCTGGATGGGAGTCACAGTGCAGGCAGCTGCCAAGTCAGGTGCATCCAGGGTGACCCCAACTGAATACCTTCCAGGAGGAATGTGTGGCACATACGGGTATGCACCGCAGCCCCCATGGGTGATATTAGCCCAGAAATGCAAATGAACTAATTGAGCAATCAGGGTGCAAAGGGACCTTATGCATGATCATTACCAGTCCATTTGCATGTTGGCATGGGGATGAATGAGCCGGAGCAGCCCTCGCCCCCAAGTCCCAACCCCAATTGCTCACATGTGGGACAGGCCCTGAAGTCTCTGGTGGTACAGTGGCACCCACCCCACCTGTTCCACCATCCCCAATCATACCAGGGTCCAGGCTCTATCGGTTCCATATTGTAGGGACCCAAATGCCATCCCCACTGCCCCTGAATAAACCCACGGTCCATATCCATAGTAGTGGCCCCCACTCCCCATCAATGGTGCACAGACACCCTCTCACTGCCCCCTGCCCATCCCATTGTGATGATTGGCATTGTAATGGGATCATACCACTCTATCAGCAGGTGGTGGAGCACTCACGTAGGATGCTGGAATGGTTATGTTAGGCACATGCTGTGTGTGGGTGATAATACCAGTGGCCATAATCCTTGGGCACTTTCGCATGTGGATTCATCATCCCAGTGCCATTGCACTGCTCAGTGTGGGTGGTGGCTGGTGCTGTACCCACTCACACAGGTCCCAAAACAGGCATGTTACAGCTGATCTCCTATTTGTCTGTACAATTGGGGAACTGCAGATGAACTATCTATAGCCTAAAGAATACACTGCAAATGGCATTACAGGATTCTGCACCCCATGGCAGTCCAGAGGGTGGCATGTTACACAGGGAAACAGGGGAGAGTGTGGACTTCCAGCCGTGTATGACAGCAGGAAGATACAGTATCAGCAAGACATGCATTGGAGGTATGTAAATTCCCTCTTCAGTTTGACAGGGATGTACACACAGCTGCATACACTGGTGGATCTGCAGCTGGCATGGTACCCCAATGCATGGTACAGTCAGTTGGGTCATTCCAGAGTGCAGGTCCACAGCCCGGGTTCAGTGCAGTCAGTGGCTGGCCAGGGCAGGGTGTGGAGGGCAGTGCCAGTCTTTGCAACATGTTGGGTATGGGGAGTGAGGGTGTCTGTGTACAGGGGCAGTGGATGGGAGTCCTCTATACTATGGACATGGACCATGGTTTCCTCTGGTGCACTCGGGTCTTGGGGCCCTATACTATGGAGCTCTTCAGGGATGGAGTTGGCTAGATTGTGGATGGAAAGTGGGTACCTCTAATCCACCAGGGCTGCCAGGCTGCTGTGCACCTGGGTACACATCTGTAGCCTGCCTGTGGGTGGCTGGCCAGGTTAGGCCAGCTATTCATGGCCTAAATGTGGGCCACAGTGCTCTGGACTGTGAAGGGCACATTTCCACTGAATATGCTGCAGCACAGCATAGGCATGGGATTGCCTCCTTGACTTGAACAGTATGCCTACCATTTGTGTACTGTTACATTCCTTTGGCGGCATCCATTGAGATATTACACTGCTAGCATTGTTGGAGTTGTGCACATCTCCCTTTTCCACTGGAATGCATTGCATATCTCCTTTGAATACAGAAGCCCTGGACTAGGTAGCCTGAATAAATACATTATAAAATGGCAACATCATGACCCCAGTGAAAACAAGATATTGCATCTATTCTGGGACAGCCTGAGTAAATACAGTGCAAAATGTGCAAATGAACATCCCATGTGACAATGAGATGTAGCATTTCTCCTGTCCTATCCAGGATACAAAATATAGGATAAGAAATATTCAGTGCTCCCAGATCCAAATACCCATTAATCTGTAAGAAACCTTCATTTTCCCTGTGTGTTCCCCAAAAAGGCAGAATCAAATCCCTGTATAAATTCCTGTAGACTCTTTCATAAGCCACTGGTTCCTTATGTATGACTTTGTTCTTTATTTATTATATCAGCAGTCTTTTATTAGGAAAAGAGTTCTAATTTGCTGCTCAGTATTAATATTATATGTCACGATGGCCTGTAATGATTTGGATTTATATGCTTTGCATAAGGCATAATGGGGGACTATATGAAATAACAAATATCAAGCTCATTATTTCATGAACTATACTCAAAATTAGTAACTTACAAGTCAGACAATCTTTCAAAAGATACTAGTCAAGCCTGTAAACAAATTTATTGCAAATAGAGACATGTCTCTCTCTCTCTCTATTGTGTGTGTGTGTGTGGGTGTGTATATATATATATATATATATATATATATATATTTGTAATAGATAAACCATTCTGAGGTGTGGTCATGCTCTGATATATGCACTCCTTGGTGTGCGTTGTTACGCATGAGGCCACAGGCTAAGTGCGTCAATCACCCAAGGCATGCATATATCAGAGCGTGACCACACATCTCAGAGTGGTTTATCTATCTTATAACATTTCTGAATTGTTTCAGAGGGGTGTAAAAGTGCAGGTGTGCGGTCATGCTCTGATATACACACGGTCATGTGATGTGTTTTATACAATCAGAACATTGGATTTGGACCCTTTGGGCTGGATATTCAAACTGCACCATTCTGAGGCACAAGCCCTTGCGCTGTGCAAAATAGTTGCGCAGGGGTGTGGCCGGGGTGATATTCAAAGGAGTTGCGCTATTGAGCAACTCCTTTGAATATCACCCCCCAGCCACAGCCACTGTGCATGGCGCAGTGGAACTTGCGCCATCGCAAGTTGTCAGAGTGAAGCATTCAACTTGCGGTGGTGCAAGTACCATTGCGCCATGTGCAAAATCATGATATTCAAAAGGTGACATGCAAATGGGGCCATAATTCATGCAAGGTGCAGGGGGGCCATTTGCATCTGATTATGGCCCCATTTGCATGCCATTAGCATGTAGGTGTGCCGATCCCCGAGGACTTGCGCCTGGTGCCCTGCCAGGCAGCAGCTGTCGGGACCAGCCGCCCTGCAGCCCGATCGCGGGCAGCAATGTAGGTCCCCACCTCCTCCCGTACATCTCCCTGGTGGTCCAGTGGACGGAAATGCCCGATGCGTGGGCGGATGTTCAAACCCCCACGGACATCTCCCTGGTGGTCAGTGGACGAAGCGATCGTGGGCGGTAAGTAATTGAACCCCAAAACATCTCCCTGGTGGCTAGTGTCCCCCCCCACGCGCCCCACCCCACCTCGCCCGCCGGCCGGCGGTGTCGGCAGCATCCCACCCACCTGCCGTCCGCCACCCGCCGACTGACTGCCGGTAGGGCTAGCGTAGTATAAAGGTGCTCACATTACATGACAAAGTCCAGACGCAGGAATGAATGTTCATTCACAAATCTGAACTGTCATGTATCGGTGAGGATGCACGCCCATTGGCTCTGCTCTGCACCAATGGCGGCAGTCTCACCGGCAGTCAGTCGGAGGGGCGCGGGGTGGCAGGCGGGTGGATGCTGCCGCCCCGCCTGCCGGGGAGTGGGGTGGTGGGGTCTGGTGGGTGAGGTGGGGGACACTAGCCACCAGGGAGATGTTTTTGGGGTTCAATTTACTACTGCCCGCGATCGGGCATTTCGTCCACTGGACCACCAGGAGATGTTCGTGGGGGTTCACTTACTTACCGCCCATGATCGGGCACAAGGGGATGTTCGGGGTTACATTTACTTTCTGCCTGCGATCGGCATTTCAGTCCACTGACCACCAGGAGATGTTCGGGTGGGGGGTTCACTGTATTTACTGCCCGCGATCGGGCACAAAGGGGATGTTCAGGGGGTTACGTTTAGTTTCTGCCCGCAATCAGGCATTTCCGTCCACTGGACCACCAGGAGATATTTGGGGTGGGGGCTTTTACTTACTGCCCGCATCGGGCTACAAGGGACATGTTCGGGGGTTCAATTTACTTTCGCCGAGACTGGGCATTTCGGTCCACTGGACCACCAGGGATGAGACAGGAGGGAGGCCACATTGATGCCCTTGTCCGGGCTGGTGGGGAGTACACTATGCCCTTGATCGGGCTGGGGGCACAGGGACTGAGTTGGGGGCCAGCCACAGGTGGCAGCTGCTGTGTTGTGCCCTGCAATGCAGCAGCTCACCTGTGGGTGGCCCTCGACTTAAGCTTTTTTTGCTCAAGGTCCTGCAGGCTCAGGTTGGGGTGCGCCTGAGGAATCGCCAGCCCGGGTTGAATATCGGGCTGTGCAGTTTATGCATGGCTCCTCCCTCCAGTTGAGCATGCATTCATTTGCATTGAGCTGTTGCTCAGCCTGTTTTCAGTGGCGCAATCCTCCTGCTGAATATCGCAGAATGGCACACTTAGGACTTGAGCATGCAACCCTGTTGCGCATGGCACAACCCTTTGGAATATCTGGCCCTTTATGTTTAACCATTTTATAAATATATATATATATATATATATATATATATATAGATACACAAATGCTATTTTTGCATCTTACAGTTTTTAGTTTTCAGACAAATTCTAATAGACTTTTTCTGTCCATCTGATGGAATCTAGAATGAGTTAAGTACATTTTATTATTTTATCAAGGCCCTGATCCAGCAACTCAGTAAATACACACTCAGTATATCATATTATAAAATGTCAAAAAACATTCTTCTGTTTTCAGTTGTTTGATCAGGAATTTTACAAATGGTTTACCTTATTTTTGTTACCTTTTATTGGACCAACATAGATGTATCAGATCATTTGCTTCTGTATCACTCATGGTTTTTCAGCAGTTAATTCATTAGATGAGGTCTCCCTTGCCAGAGTTTGACTGTTTCTCCATCCCTCCCCCAAACACACAAACACACACACACACACACACACACACACACACACACTCTCTTACTATAAGAGATCTCAGTAGCTCTTATCTGTTATGCTTGGGAAGCAGGCGCAGCCCTTTCTGTCAAAATAAATGTATGTATTTAGTCTGGGTAGTTCATTGAAGACCTGGCATTTTATCAAATAGGTCTTAAGAGGTTAAAAATAGTGTAAATCTTTATAAAATTTGCTGGGAAAGGGTAACATTTATGAGGTATGAATCTTTCTTGAAAGATATTCATCCCCAACTGAAGTTAGTGGCAAAAATTGTTTAAATGCTAATCATTTAAAACTGCAAGCTGTTGCATTTCGAAGGGGGCAAACAAATCTCCAGTTTGATAGGCAATCAATATTTAACAAGCTGTTTCAGTTTCCTAATGGCCATCAGATAAGCAGCTTGGAGTTATGTCTCCAACAGTCTAAACAGAAAGAAGGGATTATTTTATTTTAGTTGTCATTGTGATTTGTATATGTGGAAGGATACATTGAAAAGTCCACAAAATGTGTTCCACGAAACTCCATTTTCAAGCTACAGATAGCAAAATGTCTGGAGGCTCTGCCCACAGCCATTAAAATGAGAAGTACAGAAAAGTATGGGTAAGAACACCATAGAGAAGCAGGGCTGGTCATGGGAGAAAAGAGGAGTGTGACGAGCTCTGGAAGGTAGGACCAGTATTTACTCCATATTCTTCTGATTAACATATCTTGAGTAATTCTGAACTAGGGTGAGGAGCATTAGGATAGGATGAGGGATGAGGTAAAAGATATAACTAAAGTTATACCCAGTACATAACAATAAAGCTATAGAGTCTAACAGCAATGTAATGAGCTAGATATCATAAATCATACTGTATTAAGGCTGATAGATACCACAGAAAGTACCTGTAGTAGTTCTACCTGATTCCCATCTTGAACAAATCAAAAAAGATATCAGAATAATGCATCATATGAGATAGAAAAGAATATGAACTTTGCTTGGAAAATTGTAAACTTGGCAAATGGCAATTTGTAAAATGCCTGAATGTATTTTGTTTTTTACCATGCTTAAATAAAATAAGTTTAAAAAAAAAACAGTTATGCGATATAAAATATTTTCTGTACTGCAAGTATTCATTTCTTGACTGATTCGATTGTGTACTTTTTTTTTTTGGTGTCACAGTACAAAAAAGAGACAGGAAATAAAATTTGGTTGCTCACCTCATTTTTTGAATACATGCATGACATTTCTTAGTATGTTCGTAATTTTAATCTCCAGCATTGCTTTGTATTTCCACAATGAAAACAGATGCGTAATACAACATTTAGCACTGCAATTTCTATAACACAATTGTTTTTTTGATTTTGCAGTCTTATTTTTTGTCTGCAATGTATACTTCTGTGTCCTTTTCAAGTAAGCAATAAGGCATGACATGGGGTGCATTATGGTGCAATAACAACACATCTCGGATGGGTTGAATCATGAGCTAAGCTGAGTGATTCCTCCAGTTGTGAGGGGCCCTTAGCCCATCATAATGCACTCTCTGGTGTGCCTGTATTGCTACTATGAAATAGGTCATTTTAGTATGTTGGATGTATTTTTAAACAGATTTTGTCGAGCTACTTTCACCTGTGCTGTTTTGCTGGGATAACGTGCAGTTGAAAGGACTTCTTGAGAATCACAATGCAGCATTATTTGTAACCAATTCATAATTTGTTTTGTGGGTTTTTGTGCAAAAAAGAACACCTGTGTGGTATGCTCACAAATGGCAGTGTGGTGGTCTGTGCATGCCTCTGAGTCTCGCAGCCCTCTCTTCTACTGCTCTTCTACACCCGTATGCTACTTGGCCTTCACTGGCTGGCAATGTTCAGTGGAGCATGCAGGTTCCTCCCCCCCACCCCCACACCGGGAAAGGTTAGAAGCTGTTGGGTGGTCAGTCCATTCCCTCCGTGGACATTATCCAGCAATGTGTGCTCATTACTAAACACAGGTTGCCAGTGTGGCAGGTGGTAAGGTGGCAGCACCTCAGCCCTGTACACCACTGGGCTGGCCATAGTGGGTTTTTCTGTCATACATGCACAGTTCTGCACACACAAACACAGAGTTGCAGAGGCACACGCACAACACACACACACACAAAGCTACCCTCACTCACACACAGCTTCTGTTTAGAATAAGGCAACATAGTCTTGATAGTACTTTTTAATTGTTTAAATATAAAAAAATCATTATTTTATGATATAAGCTATATATAATATAAAAAGAAACACTGTGATGGACTATGAATTTTTAAAGGGGGGCATTGGGGGAAAAAAGTGAAGCTATAAACAAAGATGTGGAGGTGCAGCTCCTGTCCTACTTCTGGGCAACAAGTGTCAGTGAGTTCCTTGCTGACTGTTTAAAGAAATGGAAGGTGCTGTGGCAGTAATGGTTTGGGAGGTCAGTGGATATGTGTAGTACTTCTGTAGTTGATGTTCCTCTGGGTGGAGGTTGTCATTATCAGGGTAAATGGTGGCCAGGTCAGTTCTCCTGTTGGTTCTGCGTCCTGGGCACTGGTTCATTTTCAACTGGCTGTCTATCCAGGAGCTGTCTTAGAAGGTTACAGTTATTTCTGTGCTCTTCTGTATAATGCCACACCTCAATAATTAGTTTCTCAACTACCTCAGACAGAACCAGTGTTCTGAGACAGGTCCCAGATGTTGCTTGCCATGACCTTCATAAGTGAAAAATCTGTTGGTGAGCAAATATGTATGTTAGTAATGTGTATACATGTAACATGTAGTAGTGATGAAGATTGTACAACCAATGTACTCTGGATTGTTATAAACAGTACATGTTTATCCATGATTAGTTACACATATGGATTCAATGGTTGCCTGTGATCAGTAACTGATGTTAGTCTTCCCTTTGTAAGTAGAGAAAATACACAGAAATGTGACATGCAATGCCTGTCCATTTGTTGAATAAACCCACAGTTTAGTTGCCAGTGACCTTTGTTTGTCAGCTAATCTACTGTAATACAATACACAATGGTAGCATTTTAGCAATACCTGGGGTACATTCATAAATAGAAAACATTTGCATATGTATAACTCAGGTTACAGAGCTAGTCATACATTTACTTATTAAGCAGAAGGCAGGCTGCTGTTTCTACTGTCATGCTTGCTTGCTGCAGTGTTACTGTTACCATAGCACACAGATGTTGTGATGTAGCACAACTACTTTGCTAAACAAGGCACACAACTTAGAAGGCATACGCTATTTGTAGCGTATTATTGTGTTAGTTACATATCTTGGCAGTTAAATCTAATTTTATCATGTTGCTCTTTTTTGTTTGCCTTACACAGCAATGAAGCAATCACAGAATACCACTTGTAAGATACAATCACTATGCCATGATGATAATCATCTTGTAAAAGCACATGCTGTGCATTTGCAGACCTGTTTACTGCATACATATGGAGAAAAAAATTACAAAGTTTACTTTCTTTCATTATTGGATGGGTGACTGCAATTATTGGGTATAACATCCTGCTGAAAGTACTTTGAAATTATTGTTTGTAATGTCTATCATTATCATCTCTGTATCCCCTCAAATAGGTGGAGAACTTCACACTTCAAGTCAGTTTTATTTTCTGCTTAAAGAACCACTGCCAACTTGAGAAAAATTTGAAAAATATAATATTGGACTCAAAGCAGCATATATTTCTCATTAGATCTGTATTTCTTATCCCCATTATTTATTGCTGCGATCATTTGCATGAAAACAGGATAGCTGTTACTTGAGAGTTCAACAGCTCCTATTGCTTGTTCCCAATCTGATGTCATAATACTCTGCTTATGACATCACAGTTATTCCCATGACAACAGACTGTGATGTCATAACATAGCACTATAATTCCAAGTAGGGAATAAGCTACAGAGGCAAATTAACTCAAAGGGATAAAGATCTTTTGCAGGAATTTCTTCACTAATAAATAATGAGGTGGCGAAATCTATAGAGGATATATGAAACATCAGCTGAATTGTGTCTAAATATTATGTTTTACAAAGTTTCCCCAAAGGCTTCAGCCGCTCTTTAAGATACTCAATTGTACTAAAGTATTTTTGTGGCGTGGTGATAATTTTGATGTATACATACATTGACTTTCTGCACCCTATTCATCAGGGCTCTGTGGATGTCTATCTGTGAGCAGAAAAAGAAGTACAGTTTTAGATTTGTGTTATTAAAGACCCTGCATGCAGGTTCTGCAATAGGTTGTAGGTTAATTCCATCTTCTGTGGGTAAACAACGGTTTGCATGTATGCTGCAGTTTTGCAGGTGTGGTTACTTATAAATCTGTTCCACCTGTGGAATTTGTGCACTTTCACATAGAAACATAGAATTTCTTGGCAGATGGGACCATGTCAGTATACCTAGTCTGCCCATTTCCCTACTCACTGCACTGACCCCCAGATCCTATTTGATTTGTGGCTCTCCAGCTCTGCACACATCTCCGGGGTACCCTATGTCTATCCCATACACTTTTGAATCCCTGCATTGTTTTCAGCCTCATCACTTCTGCTGGAAGGCCGTTCCATGGCTCCACCACCCCTTCAGTAAAAAGTACTTTCTAACATTATCCCGAGTCTTTCACCCTTCAGCCTTGTATCATGCCCCTTGTTCTTGTGCAGAGTTTCTCTGAAATATACTTTCACCCATGTCCTGTTTATTCTCCTAAGGTACTTGAAAGCTCTATCATATCTCTCCTCTCCCTTCTTTCCTCCAGGGAATAGATATCAAGGTCTTTAAGTCTTTCTTTGTAGGGCTTCTGGTGCAGTCCATGTTCCATCTTTGTTTCCCTTCTCTGGACTGCCTTTATTTTGCCAATGTCCTCCTGCTTGTTATGCCCCCCAAAATTCTGTTTGCTCTCCCTATTGCCTTTTCTCTGTTTGGTCACCTTCAGGTCATCAGATATGATAACCCACAATGTTTTACCCATTGTAGCTCCACCCCTCCTTCTAGCCTGTTTGCTAGTGCTTTTCTGAGGCACTCTCCCATCTTGCCAAAATCAGCCCTCCCGAAGTCCAGTACCCTCACTTTTCCATGCTTGACTCTGTAGCTGAGTTTAATGTGAACCACACTGTTTGATGGGCACTTGTTCCCAGATGGCAACTCACTTCTAGATCTGAGATCCTCTCACTGTCCCCATTTGAGAGTATGACATCTAAGATTTCTCCCTCATGAGTTGGTTCTGAAACTAGCTGTCTGCAGCATGCCACCTGTAGGGCATCAAGAATGGCCCTGTTTTGGATGTGGCTGCAGCAATGTGCTCCAGTTAACATCTGGCATATTCAGGTCTCCATCAACAGTATCTCCTTTCTCTCCCAGTCTAAGAATGCCTTCTATCATATCCTCTGTCCATTCCTTCCCCTGACATGGGGGTCTGTACACAACCCTGTGTGGATTGTGGTGCCCTTTCCAGTCTCAGAGTGACCACAGAGCCTCTCCTCCCTGTTTACTCTTTTGTTTAGTTGCTTTTATCCCTTCCTTTACATAGAGAGCTACTCCTCCCCTCTTCCCTTGCCTGTCTGTCCTGTAGGTCATGTACCCTGGTATGTTAACATCCCAGTCATGGTTCTCTGTGTACCATGTTTCTGTGACTGCTATGATATCCAGGTATCCTCTTCCATTAAGGCCATCAGCTCAGGGAGCTTGTTGCCCAGACTACGGGCATTGGTACTCATTACCCTCCATTTCCTGATGGCCCTTACTTCCTTTGCCCCATCCCTGTCCTTCTTGCCTTTGTCACTTTCTCCTTTTACCTCTGCCCTCTCCTATCGACACCTCTATGTTGGTGTTTGCCGCACTTACTACGTGATTATTTGGGGGGGGCTAGGATTTTCCTGCTCCTTTCCAGTGCCTCCCCCCTTGGCTAGTTTAAAAGCTTGCCAATGAAGCATTTAAACCTATCACCTAGGATCCTGGTTCCCCTCCCGGACAGATGCAGCCCATCATGCCAGTATAGGCTTGCATCACTCCTGGTGGACCCCCAGTCCCCAATGAAGCCAAATCCCTGAGCTCCACACCAGTTTTTCAACCACTGATTGAATCCCATGGTGGAACACCCTAGCCTCTCCTATGCCATAGATGGGTAGCACCTCGAGAAGGTTACCGTCGTGCTACTTGACTAAGGCCCCTCCCCAATTCACAAACTCTTCCTGCACTTCTCTAATCCTTTCTTAGCAGGTCATTTGTCCCTGGTGGATAATGACATCCGGCTCCCTCCCTGTGCAGTTGCTCCGCAATCCTGAGGATTCGCTTCCTGTCCCTGCAAGCCATGGCACCAGGCAGGTACCTTACCTCCTCTCCCCTTCCTCCCCAGTTATACCTTCCTAACAGAGAGTTGCTGAGTTATCCTCAGATGTAACCTGACTTGGTCTGGGACTGGCCTACTATGAGCCAGTCATCCAAGTAAGGGAAGATGGCAAGTTTTGCCTTCTTAGGGCAGCAACTGCTACTGCCAGGCATTTTGTAAATACCCTTGGAGCAGCGTGTGAGGCCAAAGGGCATTGCTATGAACTGGTAATGGCCTGAGGGCAGCTCGAACCTGAGGTACTTTCGATGGGAGCTTCTGATGAGAATATGGAAGTCGGCATCCTTGAGGTCCAGGGATGCTAGCCAGTCCCCTGGCCTTAGAGAGGGTAAAATAATTCCCAGAGTCACAATTTTGAATTTTGGTTTTAAAAGATGCTTGTTTAGGTATCTGAGATCCAGGATGGGCCACCATTCTCCTGTCTTTTTTGGGGTAAGGAAGTACCTGGAGTACAAGCCTTTGCCCTGATGTAGGGGTGGAACCATTTCCACGGCTCTGAGAGCCAGGAGGGAAGAGACTTCTGCCTCTAGGACAAGTGCCTCTGATGGATTTGCAGGTGGAAAGGATCTGGTTCTCATCTTTGAGAACTTTTGAAGCTGAGAACCAGTCCCTGGCTTACTACTTCCAGGACCCACTTTCTGATGTCAGAGATTTCCAGTCCTGGACAAAGTGCTAGCCAGTCTGCTCCTCACAGGTAGTCGAGAATCGCCCTGGCAACCCTCAGGGTGCCTGGTTGGCAGGAGCTTTAGGCTGAGGGGTGGAAGCAGGCCTGCTTGCACCCCCATCTGCCTCTCCTCTAAAGAATCCTTCTGGGCAGTAAAGCTGAAGAAGAGGCCTGGGCTTGGTAAAAGGCCCATGAATAGGCCTTCCTGCCCTGGAAAGCTGCCTTTGAGGAGTGGCCTGCCTTTTCTTGGCCTGTGCACTCCTATAGGTGGTCCTATACTCATCCATTTTATTCATGTAATTCTCTGTCTGCTCACCAAACAAAGAATTACCCACAACAGGAATATCCATGGCTTTAGACTGGGTATCCTGTGATAGGCTAGTACATCTGAGCCAAGCCATTCTGCAAAGTGCCACAGATGTAGCCATGACTCTTGATGACACATCTTTAGAGTCCACTGCAGCATGGAATTGCACCTTGGATGCCTCAATACTATCAGCATCCACCTGCTCCAGCTCCTCAGCAAGCTGGCCAGGGACCTATTTTGCTAGAGCCATAACAGTATCCCATTTGGATTTCTGGTATCTAGCAGCATAAGCCATATAATTTGCCTGTCTGAGTCCCAAGGATGCTGCCATGTACTGTTTCTTTGCCATGGCATCAATCCTCCTGGAGTCCTTTTCAGGGGTGTGAAGCCAAGGGAATGTTTGCCTTGTCACAGGCTGCAGCCTGCACTACCCCAACATGGCTGCATTGTTGTGTGAGGAACTCCGTATCAGAGCCTGACAATGTGTACCTCTTGTCCATTCTCTTATCCACAGGAGGTATAGTGTGAGGAGTTTTTAGAATTGTTACTGTCTGTTTCCGAAAAGATATATGCAAAGGAATAGACAGTCTCCTGGACTCTGGGATATCCATCATTTCTACATAGTCAGGCTCCTCTTGGTCATCAACTGCTTCCTCAACAGGGAGCTGGAGTGTTTCAGCCACTTTCCTATAAAACATAAAATGAGAAGGGGACTCAGAAAGCCTAGGAGGAGACACTCCTGAAGGTCTGTCTGGGGAGATGTCCGGTTCAATGGGCACATCCAGACTCTCAAATCCACATTCACTCTCCTCATACTCCTCTTCCCCCTCCTCCGGTTCATAAAAATCCTCAAAATCATACTCTTGAACCGGTGGAACCGGCCGAACCGTATGCTTACCTGATGGTGCCAGTTCAGTCGGAACCGGGGAAAGCGACTGGACAATTTGAATTGTTTTAGCTATGTCTTCAGCAGTTGGAGAGGGAATTTTTGGCTCCACACCAGCTGATTTTCTAGTCCTTTTTGTTGGAACCGGCTCCTCCGAGCTGGCTCTCCTTTTGCCCGAGGAAGTCTCACCCTGGTCAGAGGGCACTCCCTCCAGTTCGGTTGGAACCGAACCAGGCTGGTCATCCAGGTCTATTCTGGCACCACTGACTGATTCTGAACTGTCATTTATTCTGGAGACATTTTCTGTAGTTCAGAATTGCCATTGATTCTGGAAACATCGGCTGTGCTTCTGAAATTGACAGTAAAGTCCCTCATTGTAAGACGTGTCCCCAATTTTACCTGAAATATGATGCTGATACTTTCCTCTTATCATTGTCCTTCCCAGTAAAAGAGAAAGTATTAGGTTTATAAGACTGCAAGCCATAGAACCATGACAGGGAGAGTAAAAGAGGAGGTGGAGTAGCTCTATACATAAAGGAAGGGATCAAAGCTACAGAACTAAAAAGTAAAGGGGGAGGACAAGAGGCACTCTGGGTCACCTTGGAGACAGGGAATGGTATCACAATCTGCACAGGGGTTGTATACAGACCCCCGTCTCAAGGGAGGAAACAGATAAGAAAATGATAGAGGACATTCTCACAGATTGGGGATCTGCTGACAGCAGCAGTGCATAATGTTATATCATGAGGCCATGGATCAGAGGGTGGGGAACCACTGGACACCAGGGAATAATGTTATATCAAAGGGGCCATGGATCAGAGGGTGGGGGGACCACTGGACACCAGGGAATAATGTTATATCAATGGGACATTGGATCAGAGTTTGGGGAAATACTGGGCACCATGGAATAATGTTATATCAATGGGGCCATGGATCAGAGGGTGGGGAACATCTGGACACCAGGGAATAATGTTATATCAATGGGGCCATGAATCAGAGGGTGGGGAACTGCTGACTCCAGGGATAATGTTATACTCAATGGGCCATGGATCAGAGGGTGGGAGGACTGCTGGACACCAGGGAATAATGTTATATCAATGGGGCCATGGATCAGAGGGTGGGGAACTGCTGGACACCAGGGAATAATGTTATATCAAAGGGGCCATGGATCAGAGGGTGGGGAACTGCTGGACACCAGGAAATAATGTTATATCAATGGGGCCATGGATCTGAGGGGTGAGGTTACTGGACACACGGGAATAATGTTATATCAATGGGGCCATGGATCAGAGGGTGGGGAACTACTGGACACCAGGAACAATGGTATATCAATGGGCCATGAATCAGAGGGTGAGGAATCTGGACACCATTGAAAATGTTATATAAATGGGGCCATGGATCAGAGGGTGGGGAAATGCTGGACACCAGAAAATAATGTTATATCAATCGGGCCATGAATCAGAGGGTGGGGAACTGCTGGACACCAGGGAATAATGTTATATCAATGGGGCCATGGATCAGAGGTTGGGGAACTGCTGGACACCAGGGAATAATGTTATATCAATGGGGCAATGAATCAGAGGGTGGGAACTGCTGGACCCAGAAAATAATGTTATATCAATGGACATGGATCAGAGGGTGGAGAACCACTTTGAACACCATGGAATAATGTTATATCAATGGGGCCATGGATCAGAGGATGGGGGACCACTGGACACCAGGAATAATGTTATATCAATGGGCATGGATCAGAGTTAGAACTGTTGACACCAGAGAATTATGTTATATCCATTGGGGCATGGATCAGAGGGTGGGGAAATTTGTTCACCAGGAATAATGTTATATCAATGGGGCCATGAATCAGAGGGTGGGGTTCTGTCAACACCTGGGAATAATGTTATATCAATGGACATGGATCGAGGGTGGTGAACTGCTGGACACTAGTAAAATAATGTTATATCAATTTGCCATGAATGGGGTGAGGAACTGCTGGACACCAGGGAATAATGTTATTTCAATGGAGCTCACGGATTAGAGGGTGGGGGAACCACTGAATCATCAGGAATAATGTTATATCAATGGGGCCATGGATCACAGTTTGGGGAACTGCTGGACATCAGAAAATAAGGTTATATCAATGGGGCATATGGATCGTGGGTGTAGAAATGCTGGACACCATGGAAATAATGTTATCAATGGGGCCATGGATCAGAGGTTTGGGGAACTGCTGGACACCAATTGTGAAAATGTTATATCATTGAGGCCATGGATCAGAGGGTGGGGAACTGCAGGACACCAGGGAATAATGTTACATCAATGGGGCCATGGATCAAAGGGTGGGGAACCACTGTACAGTGGGAATAATGTTATATCAATGGGACCATGGATCATGAGGGTGGGGGACCTGCTGCACCCAGGGAATAATGTTATATCAATGGGACCATGGATCAGAGGTTAAGAACTGCAGGACACCAGGGAATAATTTTATATCAATGGGGCCATGGATCTGAGAGTTGGGGAACTGCTGGACAGCCAGGGAATAATATTATATCAATGGGTCCATGAATCAGAGGGTGTGGAGAACTGCTGAACACCATGAAACTAATGTTATATCAATGGAGACTGCATGGATCAGAGGGTGGGGAACTGCTGGACACCAGAAGATAATGTTATATCAATGGGGCCATGGATCTGAGGGTGAGGAACTGACTGGACACCATGGAATAATTTTATATCAATGGGGCCATGGATCAGAGGGTGGGGAACCACTGGACACCAGGGAATAATGTTATATCAATGGGACCATGGATCAGAGGGTGGGGAACTGCTGGACACCAGAAAATAATGTTATGTCAATGGGGTCATTGATCAGAGGTGGGGAACTGCTGGACAATAGGGAATAATGTTATATCAAAGGGGCCATGGATCAGACGGTTGAGAACCACTGGACACCAGGGAATGATGTTATATCAATGGGGCAATGGATCAGAGGGTGGGGGGACCACTGGACGCCAGGGAATAATGTAATATCAATGGTACATTAGATCAGAGGTTGGGGAACTGCGGGGCACCAGGGAACAATGTTATATCAATGGGGCCATGAATCAGAGGGTGGGGAACTGCTGGACTCCAGGGAAAAGAGTTATATCAATGGGGCCATGGATCAGAGGTTGGGGAACTGCTGGACACCAGAAAATAATGTTACATCAATGGGGCCATGGATCAGAGTGTTGGGGGACCACTGGACATCAGGGAATAATGTTAGACCAATGGGGCCATGAATCAGAGAGTGGGGAACCACTGGACACCATGGAATAATGTTATATCAATGGGGCCATTGATCAGAGGGTGGGGAACTGCTGGACACCAGGGAATAATGCTAATTCAATGGGGCCATGGATCAGAGGGTGGGGGAAACCACTGGACACCTGGGAATAATGTTATATCAATGGGGCCAAAAATCAAAGGGTTAGGAACTGCTGGACACCAGTTGAATAATGTTATATCACTGGGCTATGGATCAGAGGGTGGGAACTGCTGGACACCAGAAAATAATGTTATATCAATGGGGCTATGAATCAGAGGGTGGGGAACTGCTGGACACCAGGGAATAATAAGTATTTAATGGGCTATGGATCAGAGGTTGGGCAACTGCTGAACACCAGGGAATAATGTTATATCAATGGGGCAATCAGCAGGTGGGGGAACTGCTGGACACCAGAAAATAATGTTATATCAATGGGGCCATGGATCAGAGGGTGGGGAACTTCTGGACACCAGGAATAATTTTATATCAATGGGGAGATGGATCAGAGGGTGGTGAACCACTGGACACCAGGGAATAATGTTATATCAATGGGACCATGGATCAGAGGCTGGGGAACTGTTGGACACCAGGGAATAATTTTATATCAATAGGGCCATGGATCAGAGGGTGGGGAGCTGCTGGACACCAGGGAATAATTTTATATCAATGGGGCCATGGATCAGAGGATGGGGAAACACTGGACACCAGGGAATATTGTTATATCAAAGGGACCATGGATCAGAGGGTGGGGAACTGCTCGACACCAGAAAATAATGTTATGTCAATGGGGTCATTGATCAGAGGTGGGGATCTGCTGGACAGCAGGTAATAATGTTATATCAATGGGGCCATGGATCAGAGGGTGGGGAACCACTGGACACCAGGGAATAATGTTATATCAATGGGGCCATGGATCAGAGGGGGGGACCACTGGACACCAGGAAATAATGTTATATCAATGGGACCATGGATCAGAGGTTGGGGAACTGCTGGACACCAGGGAATAATGTTATATCAATGGGGCCATGGATCAGAGGGTGGGGAACTTCTGGACACCAGGGAATAATGTTATATCAATGGGGCCATGAATCAGAGGGTGGGGAACTGCTGGACACCAGGGAATAATGTTATATCATTTGGGCCGTGGATCAGAGGATGGGGAACTGCTGGACACCAGAATATAATGTTATATCATTTGGGCCATGGATCAGAGGGTGGGGGACTGCTGGACACCAGGGAATAATGTTATATCAAAGGGGCATGGATCAGAGGAGTGGGAACCACTGGACACAGGGAAAAAATGTTATTTCAATGGAGCCATGGTTCAGAGGGTGGGGACTGCTGGACAACAGGGAATAATGTTATATCAATGGGGCCATGGATCAGAGGGTGGGGAACCACTGGACACCAGGGAATAATGGTATATCAATGGGGCCATGAATCAGAGGGTGAGGAACTGCTGGACACCATTGAAAAATGTTATATAAATGGGGCCATGGATCAGAGGGTGGGGAACTGCTGGACACCAGAAAATAATGTTATATCAATGGGGCCATGGATCAGAGGGTGGGGAACTGCTGGACACCAGAATAATGTTATATCAATGGGGCCATGGATCAGAGGTTGGGGAACTGCTGGACACCAGGGAATAATGTTATATCAATGGGGCAATGAATCAGAGGGTGGGGAACTGCTGGACACCAGAAAATAATGTTATATCAATGGGGCCATGGATCAGAGGGTGGGAACTGCTGAACACCATGGAATAATAATGTTATATCAATGGGGCCATGGATCAGAGGATGGGGACCACTGGACACAGGGAATAATGTTATATCAATGGGAGCATGGATCAGAGTTGGGGGAACACTGGACACTAGAGAATAATGTTATATCAATGGGGCCATGGATCGAGGGTGGGGAAATTCTGTTCACCAGGAATAATGTTATCAATGGGGCCATGGATCAGAGGGTGTCTCTGTTGGACACTGGGAATAATGTTATATCAATGGGGCCATGGATCAGAGGGTGGGGAACTGCTGGACACTGAGAAAATAATGTTATATCAATTGGCCATGAATCAGAGGGTGGGGAACTGCTGGACACCAGGGAATAATGTTATTTCAATGGAGCCACGGATTAGAGAGTGGGGAACTACTGGACCCAGGAATAATGTTATATCAATGGAGCCAAGAATACAGTGGGGAACTGCTGGACACCAGAAAATAAGTTATATCAATGGGGCCATGGATCAGGGGTGTAGAACTGCTGGACACCAGGGAATAATGTTATATCAATGGGGCCATGGATCAGAGGTTGGGGAACTGCTGGACACCAGGAAAAATGTTATATCAATGAGGCCATGGATCAGAGGGTGGGGAACTGCAGGACACCAGGGAATAATGTTATATCAATGGGGCCATGGATCAAAGGGTGGGGAACCACTGGACACCAGGGAATAATGTTATATCAATGGGGCCATGGATCAGAGGGTGGGGGACCACTGGACACCAGGGAATAATGTTATATCAATGGGACCATGGATCAGAGGTTGGGAACTCCTGGACACCAGGAATAATGTTATATCAATGGGGCCATGGATCAGAGGTTGGGGAACTGCTGGACACCAGGGAATAATGTTATATCAATGGGGCCATGAATCAGAGGGTGGGGAACTGCTGGACACCAGGAAATAATGTTATATCAATGGGGCATGGATCAGAGGGTGGGGAACTGCTGGACACCAGAAGATAATGTTATATCAATGGGGCCATGGATCAGAGGGTGGGGAACTGCTGGACACCATGGAATAATTTTATATCAATGGGGCCATGGATCAGAGGGTGGAGAACCACTGGACACCAGGGAATAATGTTATATCAATGGGACCATGGATCAGAGGTGGGAACAACTGGACACCAGAAAATAATGTTATATCAATGGGGTCATTGATCAGAGGTGGAGAACTTCTGGACAATAGGGAACAATGTTATATCAGTGGGGCCATGGATCAGAGGGTGGGGAACCACTGGACTCCAGGGAATAATGTTATATCAATGGGACATTGGATCAGAGGTTTGGGAACTACGGGGCACCAGGAAATAATGTTATATCAAAGAGGCCATGAATCAGAGGGTGGGGAACTGCTGGACTGCAGGGAATAGTGTTATATCAATGGGGCCATGGATCAGAGGTTGGGGAACTGCTGGGCACCAGAAAATAATGTTATATCAATGGGGCCATGGATCAGAGAGTGGAGGAACCACTGGACACCAGGGAATAATGTTTATATCAATGGGGCCATGGATCAGAGGTGGGAACTACTGGACACCAGGGAATAATGTTATATCAATGGGGCCATGGATCAGAGGGTGGGGAACCACTGGACACCAGGGAATAATGTTATATCAATGGGGCCATGAATCAGAGGGTGAGGAACTGCTGGACACCAGTGAATAATGTTATATCAATTGGGCCATGGATCAGAGGGTGGGGAACTGCTGGACACCAGAAAATAATGTTATTTCAATGGGGCCATGAATCAGAGGGTGGGAAACGTCTGTGCACCATTGAATAATGTTATATCAGTGGGGCCATGGATCAGAGTTTGGGGAACTGCTGGACACCAGAAAATAATGTTATATCAATGGTGCCATGGATCAGAGGGTGAGGAACCACTGGATACCAGGGAATAATGTTACATCAATGGGACCATGGATCAGAGGGTGGAGAACTGCTGGACACCAGAAAATATTATTATCAATGGGTCATGGATCAGAGGGTGGAGAACTGCTGGAGACCAGAAAATAATGTTATATCAATGAGGCCATGGATCAGAGGGTGGAGAACTGCTGGACACCAGAGAATAATGTTATATCAATGGGGCCATGGATCAGAGGGTGGGAACTGCTGGACACCAGGGAATAATGTTATATCAATGGGGCCATGGATCAGAGGTTGGGGAACTGCTGTACACCAGGAAATAATGTTATATCAATGGGGCCATGGATCAGAGGGTGGGGAACTGCTGGACACCAGGGAATAATGTTATATCAATGGGGCCATGGATCAGAGGGTGGGGAACCACTGGACACCAGGGAATAATGTTATATCAATGGGACCATGGATCAGAGGGTGGGGAACTGCTGGACACCAGAAAATAATGTTATGTCAATGGGGTCATTGATCAGAGGTGGGGAACTGCTGGACACCAGAGAATAATGTTATATCAATGGGGCCATGGATCAGATGGTGGGGAACTGCTGGATACCAGGGAATAATGTTATATCAATTGGGCCATGGTTCAGAGGTTGGAGAACTGCTGGACACCAGAAAATAATGTTATATCAATGGGCCTGGATCAGAGGGTGGGGAACTACTGGACACCACGGAATAATGTAATATCAGTAGCGCCATGAATCAGAGTGTGGGGAACTGCTGGACACCAGGGAATAATGTTATATCAATGGGGCCATGGATCAGAGGGTGGGGAACTGCTGGACACCAGAAAATAATGTTATATCAATGGGGCCATGAATCAGAGGGTGGGGAACTGCTGGACACCAGGGAATAATGTTATATCAGTGGGGCCATGGATCAGAGGTTGGGGAACTGCTGGACACCAGAAATAATGTTATATCAATGGGGCCATGGATCAGAGGTTGGGGAACTGCAGGACACCAGGGAATAATGTTTTATCAATGAGGCCATGTATCAGAGGGTGGGAACTGCTGGACACCACGGAATAATGTTATATCAATGGGGCCATGGATCAGAGGTTGGGAACTGCAGGACACCAGGGAATAATGTTTTATCAATGAGGCCATGAGTCAGAGGGTGGGGAACTGCTGGACACCAGAAAATAATGTTATATCAATGGGGCCATGGATCAGAGGGTGGGGAACTGCTGGACACCAGGGAATAATGTTATATCAATGGGGCCATGGATCAGAGGGTGAGGAACCACTGGACACCAGGGAATAATGTTATATCAATGGGACCATGGATCAGAGGGTGGAGAACTGCTGGACACCAGAAAATAATATTATCAATGGGGCCATGGATCAGAGCGTGGGGAACTGCTGGACACCAGGGAATAATGTTATATCAATGGGGCCATGGATCAGAGGGTGGGAACCACTGGACACCAGGGAGTAATGTTATATCAATGGGGCCATGGATCAGAGGGTGGGGGGACCATTGGACACCAGGGAATAATGCTATATCATTGGGGCCATGGATCAGAGGGTGGGGAACTGCTGTACACCAGAAAATAATGTTATATCAATGGGGCCATGAATCAGAGGGTGGGGAACTGCTGGACACCAGGGAATAATGTTATATCAATGGGGCCATGGATCAGAGGTTGGGGAACTGCTGGACACCAGGGAATAATGTTATATCAATGGGGCCATGAATCAGAGGGTGGGGAACTGCTGGACACCAGAAAATAATGTTATATCATTGGGGCCATGAATCAGAGGGTGGGGAACTGCTGGACACCAGGGAATAATGTTATATCAATGGGGCCATGGATCAGAGAGTGGGGAACCACTGGACACCAGGGAATAATGTTATATCATTGGGGCCATGGATCAGAGGGTGGAGAACTGCTGGACACCAGGGAATAATGTTATATCAATGGGGCCATGGATCAGAGGGTGGGAACTGCTGGACACCAGAAAATAATGTTATATCAATGGGGCCATGGATCAGAGGTGGGGAACTGCTGGACACCAGGGAATAATGTTATATCAATGGGGCCATGGATCAGAGGGTGGGGAACCACTGGACACCATGGAATAATGTTATATCAATGGGGCCATGGATCAGAGGTTGGGGACCACTGAACACCAGGGAATAATGTTATATCAATGGGACCATGGATCAGAGGTGGGGAACTGCTGGACACCAGGGAATAATGTTATATCAATGGGGCCATGGATCAGAGGGTGGGGAACTGCTGGACACCAGAAAATAATGTTATATCAATGGGGCCATGAATCAGAGGGTGGGGAACTGCTGGACACCAGGGAATAATGTTATATCAATGGGGCCATGGATCAGAGGGTGGGGAACTGCTGGACACCAGAAAATAATGTTATATCAATGGGGCCATGGATCAGAGGGTGGGGGACCACTGGACATCAGGGAATAATGTTATATCAATGGGGCCATGAATCAGAGGGTGGGGAACCACTGGACACCAGGGAAAAATGTTATGTCAATGGGGCCATGGATCAGAGTGTGGGGACCACTGGACATCAGGGAATAATGTTATATCATTGGGGCCATGGATCAGAGGGTGGGGAACCGCTGGACACCAGGGAATAATTTTATATCAATGGGGTCATGGATCAGAGGTGGGGAACCACTGGATACCAGGGAATAATGTTATATCAATGGGACCATGGATCAGAGGTTGGGGAACTGCTGGACACCAGGGAATAATGTTATATCAATGGGTCCATGGATCAGAGATTGGGTGAACCGCTTGACACCAGGGAAGTTTTTCTTACTACAGGAGCTAGGAATCGAGGGGGGCCACTGGACACCAGGGAATACCTTAAATTTAACAGGGCTGTAGATCAGATAATGAGGGACCACTAGGCATCAGGGAATTATTTACTTTTAATGGGGATACTAATTGGGGGACCGCTGGGCACAAGGGAAATATTTGTTTTCATGGGGACAGGGATTGGAGTGGGTGGAGTGAACCACGGGGGGGTACAAACCTGCCACTGCTTCCCATACAAATGACCCCATAATGGGCATGCATGTGGCTCCTTAGGGCCTTGCATGCCCAATGAGCTCACTTGCATGGTGCTGGCTGAATATTGTGCCTGGGGCTCCCAGTGCTATCGGGTCTGGGGCCACTGTTCCCTGCTCTTGAAGGATCCATGTCAGAGCAGGGCTAGTCAACTTAGCATTACACCACCATGCCCCTATATTCAGATGGATAGCACCAGTGCAATATCCAACTGAATATGGCATCCCTGAGGTTGTGAGCAAAGGGCAAGTGCTGTGCAAACCTTGAAGCTCTACTTTGCCCATTTTTCAATATCAGCCCCCTGGGATCTCCAATTAAGGGAACAAGAGTTTTTAAAAGCTGGTAGTCTTTGAACGTAGATGTAGCTTTTTCAGAAGAAACACATCTGACCCCAACTGAAGTGAAAAAACTAGAAAAGTTTTGGGTGGGTAAAGTATTTCATAACTGTCACTCTAGTAAGAAAAGGGGAATAGCCATTCTCATTAGTAAAAAGCTTGATTTTGTTATGACTAGAGAAACTGTTGACAGAAGGGAAATGGCAAATAGTGGAAGGAACTTTGATTGGTACAAGTCTGACCTTCTGCAATATTTATGCACCAGCAAATGACTGTCCACAGTTTTTGCTGATCTAATACAAGAGCCGATCACTCTGAAAGGTTATAACCTAATTGTAGGAGATGACTTCAGTGTTGTGCTTCATCCCATTGTTATTTATTTATTTATTTAGTTTTTGTTGACCGGGTAAGTGCAGTAGACAAATTCTGCCTATTTTCAGGCACAACCCAGGGGAGGGGAATACAGATGAATGCCAACTGACCTTATAGATTTACTGATGCTTTGATGACCTATTGCTTTCCTGACAAATTCAGTTGGGGGGAAGAGTGTGCAACAAGAAATTGTGTATGCCAAGATCTCATTTTTGGTCCAGGGTGGGAGCTTTAATTACAGACTTGTTTGGAAAGTCAGTACGTTGCATAGTATGTCCAACCAGCAAGTCTAGCTAAGCATGCCAGGGTGTACAACTAGTGAGCACGAAAGCCTTGTCTGTGGGAATTTTTGGCTACACTTGTAGAAATGCTACGTTAGGTATGATCTTACTTTTACAAGTGTTGTAGAACCTCATACAGTAAAAATTAATTTTTTCTGCATGCACTTCAGTTTCACTGTAAGAGTAGCCTAGCATAGCTAAACAGAGAAAGGAGCATTCATGCAAGATATCTAACTCTGTTATACAATGATGCATAAAATTCAAACGGGACATCATACAAATGTCATAGTAACACCTAGGGCCTACTGAATCTAAAAAGTGGCAGCTCTGGATGTTTTGGCCCTCTACACATTTATCAAGGTAGCCACCGCCATCTTCTTTGTACATTTTTTTCGTTTCTTCTTTTTCATTTTTATTACTCAACTCTGCTGCCGATTCTTTGTTAAACTAGTAAACACAAAATTGTAGTCATTGAACTGAGCAAACTGATTGAATCCTTCAATCTTCTGGGCAGAGGAAAATGCAGTACGACATTTGGAGCTCTGATTAACAAAGAGGGTAGTCACAAATTTTCCTGACTTGAAAATTTATACTAGGAGATGTAGACACACAGAAGGTCGAGGCCCATATAAGTATGTCTCCAGCCAAGCTCGCAAATTCAATAAATTATTATAACAATAATGTGTCAAGTCTGTGTTTAAATCTAACATGATCAGCATTTTCTACTAAGGAACTAGGGAGTGAATTCACAAGGGATTATCCTCTGTGTATAATAAGATCTTCTTTTATTGGTTTTGGGGTATGTAATGATCAACAGATATTTGTGACTGCTTAGATTACAATTATGCTTATTTTAATATATGGATTGTCAAATTAATACCATCATAAAGCATATAAAAAATCCTGGTAATAGTATGGGTCCTGGAGCAATAATACCACTGTTCGAGTGATAATACTATCGTTTAGAGCACGTAATACTATCGTTCAGGAACTGAACAATAGTATTATCACCAAAGATAGGCAGTGCAAGTCTATCTTGTCACGTCTTTTAAGCGTGCCTTCCGATTGGCGTGTTCCAGCGAAACAGTTTGAAAAACTATGGCGTCGGATTATCGCTTAGCGAGATGACACTATGCGGAGTCCACAGTGATGAAACTTCAGTTTTTTTCGGCATATCTACAAACAAAAATGTATCTCACTGACCTGTGCTCACCCACCCCCAAAAACAAAAGGTAAAAGAAAATGAAATGTTTGCTATGCATGTGTACGAGTCAGAGAAGGCAGGCAGACCAGGCTACACAGTGTGGCAGGCTGTGGCAGTGGGATACGCGTGAGATTCCTTTAGTTAACAGCCGACTGGTAGCTGCAAAATGATTAAAAAAATCAGATCCATGTATTTAAAAATAATAGATAGGTAGCTGGGCATTACTGGTTTAGATACCATCTCGAGTTCTGGACATGGGAACCTCTCGAGCTTCGCTCTTGAGGTTCCTATGTGTCCAGAACCTCTCGATGGTATTACTCACTAGTAATACCCAGTTACCTATCCATTATTCTATTTATAATACATATTGAATTGTGTTAGTAACTCATCATCATTATGGATCTGATGCATAAATAGGACATCACCTCTTTTCCTTCTTTGTTCCAGGGAATATATTCCCAACTCTTCCAGTCTTTTGTCATAACTCTTAGTGGAAATATCACCTACTAGTTTAGTTACTCTCTGTTGAACCCCTTCTTTTCTATTTATGTCTCTCCTAAGATAGGGACTCCACAAAGGGGAACAATAATCAAGATGTGGCCTCACATAAGCTCTATACAGTGGCATAATACATTTTCTATCTCTGGAAGTGAAGCTTCTCTTTATACAGCCTATTAGCCTATTAGTCTTATTTATAATATTGTTATAATGAGCTTGGAGATTTAAATCACAATCAATTGTTACACCTAGGTCTTCTTGTTGCATTACAGATCTCATTACTTGGCCCTTTAATGTGTATTGATAATGTGGATTTATTTTCCCAAAATGCATAATAACACATTTCTCAATACTAAAGGACATTTGATTTTTATCAGCCCATATTTTGATTTTATTTAAATCACTAGCAAGTGTTTGATGATCTGTTAAAAGTTTCGACATTTGCTGTTATTTTTGTATCATCAGCAAATGTTATAGCAAAGCTATTCAGGTTAGATGTCATATCTGATATAAATATATCAAAAAGAATTGGTCCCAAGACCGATCCCTGTGGAACTCTGCTAGTCACAGCTCTTGTTCCAGATGTATGTCCTCTTATGCTTACATGTTGAGTACGGTCATTTAACCACTCTTCTACCCAGTTTATAACTGGGTTTTTAATTCCTAAAAATTTCATTTTCTCTATTAAGAGTCCATGTGGCACTTTGTCAAATGCCTTGCAAAGATCAAGAAAAACTACATCCAATGCATTATTATTCTCCAGACTTTTACTTATGTATTCATAGAAAGCCATATTTCCTGATAAACAAGACCTATTTTTTTCTGAAACCTTGTTGTAATTTATCCTCCAATCCCCTATCTCGTAAATCACTCTCAATTCTATTTTTGAGTATTGATTCAAAAATTTTACCCACTATACTAGTTAAACTAATATATCTGTAATTTTGTATATGTGATTGATTTCCCTTTTTAAAGATAGGTGTCACAATCGCTGTTTTCCAATCTTTTGGAACATCACCAGTTTTTAATGACATTTTGAAAATTTCCACAACTTTCCTGATCAATTCATCATAGGTTGTTTGAGCAACGTTGGTTTCAAAACTAACATAGGAGAATTCTGGCTCTGGTGTGATGTGAATTGTCCAGTAAGTCCCATCATATTTCATTCCATTCATTGAATAGCCACATGGACTGAACAATGCTGCATCAATGACTGAACCTAGTATCAGGTCATGAATTCCACTTGTACGAGTGACATCTTTTGCAGTAACACCATATTTCATGTAGAACTGGTTCATAACTGCTGGATCAAGTTCACTCATCAGGATTTCCAGAGTTTGATCTGAGTGCTTGATTTTGGGGTTTTCTGAGATATCCAATGTGTACAGGTACCAGCAATCAGAATTCATATGTCCCATGCAGTAAGCTGCTGCATTTGGAAATATCTCATTCAAGAATTCCACCTCCTCCTGAAAATTCCTGTGAGGGTACTCTTGTTGGGATGGCTTCATAAACTTTTTCCGAGAATGGCTTCATAAGTGGCATGAGCATCGAGTGGCATTACAGGGGGCAAAGAAAAAAATACTAGAGAAATGCTATTTATGTTTATAAATGACTTAGGCTTGGCACACCCTACTGGTAGAGAGTACACTTTTTATTTCAGCCCACATGATAAGTGAAATAGATTAGATTATTTTTTAATTTAAAAAAATGCATGCAAAGACACTAGCAATGTTAACATAAGTGATACTGTAATCTCAGACCATTCCATGCAAGCTAGGGATCTTCTACAAAGTCTGCCAAAGCACTACAGCAGATGTCCCCTTATCTGTCTCCCCTCCCTTGTAACCTGGCCTTAGGCAGACAGGTAGAGTTCTGCCCACAGGGTGGTGGAGTAGCCCTGGCCCCACCCTCAGGGGAGGAACCATTGGGGTTATGCTCAGTGTGAGAGGCATATGGAGGGGGTAGTGAATGAGGGGTTAAAAAGAGCTGAAGCCAGCAGCTTCCCCTGAAGATTTTCCATTCTAACCAGTTCCATTTCTGCCAGAACTGAATATCCAACTGTCAGTTTTGTTTCAGATATTTCTGGTACATTTCTGCTTCAAGAAGACGTAAAAGTTTTTCCCCCATAACACATTCTTACAAATTGTTGATTTAATTAGTGCTATTGTGGTTGCCATGATCAGCCTGTTACAGTTTTTTTTTCAGGATAATTAGTCTCTTCCCCATTTAGCCTTCTTGCTTTTTTAGCTCTCACTGTTTGCCCTGCCATGTGCTTCATGCTCCATTCTACCAAAGTTTGTGCAGGCTTTTGGTTAGAGGGTGCTGGAAAATATAGAAGCTGCAATTGAAACATTTTTTGCATGCTTTATTAGAGGACTAAGCTGAAAAATATAGGATTTGTAACTGGTCAAATGTTGCTTTTCCTCTGTGTAGAAGTTTAAGCTTTACACATGGGACCTGTGCATGCTGTTGTGTAGAGACTGAAGTTCTAGGATTCACCAAAAGTGTACGCAAGGCTGTTGGAGGTATTTTAGAGAATGTTTAGAAAATGTTCAGTACTGACTTGCGTTGAGAGAAATTTACAAGCTGAACTTGCCTCATCTAGGGAGGGGTAGCTTAAACTACAGGCTATTGGCTACTCAATGTGTCTGTTAGGCCTCAAGTCCCCTCCCTGCATGGCTTATTTCTTTGTTTCTGGAGCCACGCAGTATCACTCTTATGATCTGACAGGGGGTGGAGGACAACTGTTTTGTTTTGTCTTGTTTTTTTCCACAAAATTCAGGTAATGTGTACTTGTAGCCAATAAGCTCCTTTGGTGAGCAACAAGATATGCTGTGCAGGCTGGGCATGCTAGTGTGCCAATTTTGCTATTAAATAAAGAAAATATAACAAAAAGGGTTATAAAACAAGTTCTCATTAACTGGCAAAGTTTTGTCTAGGACTTTTAGGAGTAGCTTCTTGTACATTGTCTGTGTAAAATTATTCAAGGTTTTCATACACTGTCTGATTTTTACCAAATTCTAGGCTTGTGGGTGAACACCAGACATGTTGCAAATACGATTTAAATCAACAGATTGGCATTAAACAACCCTGCTAAAGCCTATGGCCATGCAGGTCTGTTTACAAAAAGATTCTGCTTCTGAGTGGATGAGGTATGGAAAATTCTGACTATTAATAATGAAGCACAGCAAAAGTTGTATTATTACTTGGGTAAAAAAACACACATAATGCTGGCACTGGTTATCAGGTTAGGTGGGCATTTTAATGGCTGATTTTCTTTTCAATGCCACTTGCTCTTATGGACATCATTATTCTTCTAGTTATTACAGCTTAGGCGAACTGGACAGTGTGCTCAGTTCCTTGGGCTATGACTTAAGGTCTCATTTTTAGTGGATTGTATGGAAGCAATATGGTCCATGATTTTCAGCTACCTCTTGAACCAGTAGTCATAATGTGGGGCACAAGT
Organism: Neoceratodus forsteri; assembly: GCA_016271365.2. NCBI lineage: Eukaryota > Metazoa > Chordata > Ceratodontiformes > Ceratodontidae > Neoceratodus > Neoceratodus forsteri. Next base: position 1,837,806,127 of record CM057449.1, read on the forward strand.
ATCAAGGTGCTGCTGGATGAATTGTTTTCAAATGTTTCATGTGGTGTGTCATTTGGGAGTATGGGGGGACCATGTGGGCCTGCAGATCAAATTAAAAAAAAAACAAGAGTTGGAACTCTAACTTCAAAAGTACTGCCTGATCAATATTATCATACCAACATCAGACCTCACTAAGCAATGTACCAGGCGCAAGAGGTTGGACCCGATATTTGAACTATACACTGGGTGAAATTTTTGCTTCCACTAAAATACTCAAAAGTGCTGCTGCAATGTTGCTGACTCAAAATAAGGGTAAACAACCATATTTAACTAGTCATTCTTTCGGCTGTCAGTATTGCACTTTAGAGCATTATACATGTACAATAGAAACTTAGGAGGAGTGGCAGGAGGAGTGGCATGGACACATAAGGACACACAGTCCCACTCCCAAATTCTTTCATTGACTAGCAGTTGATGTCTGTAGTGTAGCAGAAGGGAGGTGATGTACTGCAATCAGGGTGACTCACAACACCTCCTGCACTCATGCTAATTGGTTTTCTGGGCAGCACAGACACTATCTCATGAGGAGAAAATGGGAGAAAAATGGTTAGGCATGCTTACTCTGGTGAATAGGGAGACTGTCAGTGGGCAGCCTGGCTGCCATGGAAAGGCCCTCCCCTAGAAGCTGAACTGCTGGTTTTGATGTTATTAACTTCATTTTTCTTTGGGAGGCTGTAGTTTTGTCATTTCAGCTCCAGTGCAAAATGCCCAGCAAAAAGAGAAAAGCCACATCTGGGAATATGAATGCAACCACAGCATGTGAAGCACAGCTGAGGGCCATGTATGCCAAGAAGGGATATGACTGGCTGGAAGCTTGCTTAGAAACAACTACCAATCCAAAAGAGAACCAGGCACTGGGGAAGCAGAAGAGGCCTGGAAGGTAACACCAAGTCAGGGGTTACTGAGTATCAGAAGAGGAATGTAGCAGATGGTATACAGGTTTTTGGTGGAGTACTCCAAGTGGTACCTCCTCCAGCTAAGCCCAACATTAGGGCCCATAAATCTATCCTAAATGGCCTGGACTGGGACGTGGAAGAGGTAACTCATCCCCCGATGCTGGAGCCAGTGCTAGCAGGCAAGGCCCAGTCAGCTGCATCCTAAAAGCAGACAGATGCTACAAAGCCTCCTACCACTGAGGAGAAGCTGGACAGGCTTGTGGAGGACATAGTAGGTTTTGTGGCACTGTTCAGGTCAAGCAGTAAGGGGAGGTGTGGGTCAAGTGGCCACATGGGCAGTGAGCAGCAGTGGGAAGAACAGGCTGCTTTGCCTTCTCCTCCAGGACACTACATCAGTGTGTAAATCTCACAGATTCCCTCTTGGTGGACAAGGTCCAACAAATTTGAGGATGGGAGTATATTAACATGTTCTCCCTGCTAAACTGCTCAGGCAAGCAAAAACACAACAAAGATAAAAAAGATGACCAGGATAAAAGAAAGTAAAGGTAGAATGTACATTTGACAATTGTCTGGTGAGATTTATAGTGTTGCCAGTACAATTGGTCAGATGGCCCCTGTCAAAGGTGCTGACCTGCTCAACTGCTTGAACAGGATTATGTTGGCCCACAGACATAAAGGGGGTTGGCATGGTTGGAGTACAATGATAAATTTAGGTGCCATATGCAATATGACCCGACATTGGACTGGGGCATCTTGGGCATGCCCCTGTTCATTGAGAACATGCATGAAGGCAGGATCCTCCACATGGACAGTAAATTGTACTTAAAGGCATCACAGCCACAGAGGCCTAAATCCTCTGGGTCTGCAACACAAATGTGTCTTAGCTTCAACAAAGTGAGTTGTGATAAAACCCACTACAAGTTTCAATATGAATGCATCGCTTGTGGTCAGTGACCTTCCTCATTCAGAGCAAACCTAACAAACCCCAGCAAGGGGGCCATCAGCCCTTTTGGAAGAAGTTCAACAAACCCTAGAGAGGTAAGGCTGCCCAGTCTGGCATGGGTGGACCAGCTTAAGCAGTGGTTGAAGCAGTACCTGGACTGTGAGGCAACCTGCCTGCTGGCAGACGGCTTCTTAGTGGGTTTCAGAACTCCGTACATTCATCCATTATAAGAGTACAAGGCTGAGACTCAGAAATCCACTAGAGACAGGGCACAAGTTGGCTAAAAGAAACTAAAATAGAAGACAATGCTGGGAAGTGTGAGTGATCCTTACTATGCCCCACCCCTGCCAAATCTCAGGGTATCACAAACTGGCTTGCTCCCCAAGAAAGTCCTGGAAGAGTTTCACAAGATCAACCACCTGTCATACCCTGTGGGTGACTTTGTGAATGACCATACTGATCTGTACTGCACAACGGTTCAATATGCCTTGTTAGACAAGGCAGTTGAGGCAGTGTGAGCCGCAGGTCTGCAATCCTTATTGGCCAAAGCTGGCATAAGGTCAGCATTACAGTTTCTGCCAGTCCATCCCACTGACCAGAACTTACTGGGATGACATTTAAAGTGCTATATTATGTGGACAACTGCATGCCAATGGGTGGCTTAGTGGCCTTTGCAGTGTTCAAGAGTTTTAGCACTTTCATGCACTGAACTGCTCAAGAGGTGGGGAACCAGGGAATCGTTCACTACTTGGATGATTTCTTGTTTGTGGGGCCAACCCCCTCCCTGGTCTGCGGGCAGACACTGGACACATTTTTTTAACTTTTTAAAAATCTTTGGGGTACCTCTGGACTCAGGCAAAGTCAAACTATTGATTAGTAATGACATTTTGTAGGTGTACAAATTGATGGGGAGGCACAGGAATGCTGCTCGCTCCAGGATGAGTTGAAGACTCTAAGGAACATTTTGAGAAGCGCTAAAGCAGCTAGGAAGGTTACCCTATAGAAATGCCAGTAGAGAGTGGGTCACCTAAACATTGCTTGCCGGCTCATCACTGTGGGGAGGATATTATTGTGACAAATGGTGAAGCTAGGGTCTGTTGCCCAGAAGCCTCATCACTGGTTTTGGGTGACAGAGGGCTCCTGTAAGGATTTGGAGTTATGGATGACTTTCATTTCCTGTTTCAACAGCATCTCGATGTGGCCCAAGACAGTCAACAGCCATGAACTGGAAACATTCATGGATACATCAGGGGGCTGTGCTTGGGGGCATATTTCAGTGGTGAATGGTGTGGCCCAGACACTATTGTTGTAATGCACTTTGTGTTAATTGTGCGTAAATCACAGTTCACATTAATTATGTGAATTCCAAAATTTTTCTCTAGTGACACCAAAAATTCGATACTCATGAATGTTGCACTGCAATGCAAATTAGAAATTGCATGTTAGATTAAATTTATGAATTGAGGCAAATTCACAAATTTCTCCACAGAGTGAAGTTTTCTAACACACCTCCAATTAGGAAATGCATCTGATAATGGTACAGGTACCTAATGTTGTTTTCAGAAATTAAGTTCAAATATGGTCTAAAAAGTTGTGATGTTCACACTTACCTACACAATAGACAGTCAGTGTCTCCTTTAATTGAACAACTTGAAAGTAGAAATGATTCATGAGAATGGAATCTACTTATTAAAGCTGCACAAGGAAATTGTGGCTCAGGAAGAAATTATAGCACCATGTTAACTACAGAATAAAGATTTAACAGAACCTTCTAGACTTAAATGAGAGAAGAAATTATACAGTACCATTCTGCTTATGGTGTGGGACAACAAGAGATGTTGTGAAGTTTTAATTCACTGGCAAATTTGCCTTTGTGGATAAATTTACAGATTTTTTCTATTTAATAGGAAATACACCTTTGGTAACATCGCCAGACTATTTCTCATGTAACTTTGCCCTTGGGATACACCAAGGCAAAGTTTGGTCAAAATGAGGCTACTGGTAAACAAGTGTCTCAAGGTCACATGAAGAGCTTCTGTAGGTCACATGGTACATATCTAGACAGTAAAGGAGTGTTTATGCAGCGGCTCTATTCTACATTGAGGTCCACTCTAGTACTGCCCCGACCTCCTGAGTCATTTGTGTGTCATATCTACATGCTCCCACTCAGTGACAATGCAAGCCACTCTGGGGAGGAGCTATTAGTCCAGGGGACAATCGACTACCTGCTAATCTTAGCAGTGAAGCTTTTGGGTTACACACTGACTCACTTAATTACAGGAAGGAATCCAAAAAATAAACCGTACCGAGGAATACCGGTGCTATGACAAATATACGAATAAATGAAAAAATCAGCACCCAGTCCAGGCCAAATATGTTGATAAAATATTTATTTAGCCAAGTGCATCAGTGCAAAAATATCGGTTCTTAGAGCATAATGCTCACGGGCAAAAAAGTTTCTTATGTTTCGCACGGCTAAACGCCAAGCTTCATCAGAGGTAAATAACATACATGTGATATAACTTTATGTAATACTAAAACCATGTGCAACTTTAACTAATCTATATGACATCAATAAGCATCTCTTGCATTCCTACATTTCGCTTTCAGGCTTAGTAATTAAAAAAGCACATCCATCAATGATTTAGTGCAATCATCCAATCAGTATTTAATTTATAATTGACCATTAATGTCAGAATACAAAAGGTACCTAATTAATGTTTAACTTTCAAAATTGGCTATGCATCAAAGCATGTGGACACTATTAAACCTCATGATAACTTCTAGGTAAAGGTATCCACTTTGACTTAACTACATCTTAAATCTACTTATTAAGTCAAAAGCAAGCTTACTATTTATTACTGCATGCTTTACAACATTTGTTTTGATACCAGTACCTCTCATGTTAATAACGTTATATATACATATATATATATATATATATCAATCAATCAATCAAAATCTTCATTTATTCAGGGACATCATTGAGCAAAGCTCATTTACAAGATGGACCTAATAGGTCAAGGATCAAATTGAAGGTACAGTAGCAGATATATACAGAACACTTGTATTTAAACAGATACAGTAATATAAACATATATACAAATGAAGGATAGAGGTTGATAAAACCTAACAGGACAAGGTAGGATACAATAAAAGTACACTATAAGAATCCAGAATGTCCAAGTCCCAATAGAGGAGCCAAAGCAAGCACGCACACAGGGTAACCGGTATTACAGGCTCCAGGGCAAACTAAAGCAGACAAACAGATATAATAATTGATGACTGCAAAAATGATAAACAGCCTCTGACGAACGATATGGAGGGCTGGTGGGAGATTCAGATAGGGGCTAAGGCTACTAGTAGTAGGAGATATGGAGGAGTGGTTGGGGTAGAAGTAAGTGCCAGGAGTTGATGTGGAGGTCTTGGTCAGGGAAGCAAAGCTGTAAAAAGGTATGATAGGGGCTGAGATACAAAATAAGAGGGCTGCGAGGAGGGAAAACTAAGGGGATGATTTATGGAAGAGCTGTCAATAATAATTGCTGATTGAAAGGGGAGGTTGTGAATGTGACTGGACTAGGCCTTGTGGTATATATATACATATTTTAATAAATACAGAACTCATATTATGACCATGTATGATTAAATATGCTTCACTGAAGAACCTGAGTCGGGACAACTATTTTATAAAAAGCTACTAATCTATATTTTCATTAGGTCCAAAACCTTCTCTGATTTTCATTTTTCTGCAGTAATGAATAGTAATTGCTTTTTGATTTAATAAGTAGATTTAAGATATAGTTAAGCCAAAGTGGATACCTTTACCTAGATGTTATCATGAGGTTTAATAGTTTCCCATGCTTTGCTACATAGCCAATTTTGAAGTTAATCATTAATTAGGTACCTTTGTATTCTGACATTAATGGTCAATTATAAATTAAATACTGATTGGATGATTGCACTAAATCATTGATGGATGTACTTTTTTTAATTACTAAGCCTGAAACAAAATGTAGGAATGCAAGAGGTTTTTATTGATGTCATATAGATTAGTTAAAGTTGCATGTGGTTTTAGTACTATATAAAGTTATATCACGCGTATGTTATATATCTCTGATGAAGCTTTGCGTTTAGCCGTGCTAAACGTAAGAAACTTTTTTGCCTGTGAGCATTATACTCTAAGAACCAGTATTTTTGCACTGATGCACTTGGTTAAATAAATATTTTATCAACATATTTGGCCTGGACTGGGTGCTGATTATTACAGGAAGGAAAATTGTGGCACTAAGTAAATTAGAAGAAAAGAGAAAGTGTGTTGGGAGAAAGGGAAAGCAAATAACCTCCTGACAGGCCCCTACAAACAGCAAATCCCCAAGCAACTCATTTCTTCAAAAGTGATTTCAGATGATTCCTTTCAGCAGTTGCTAAACTGAACGTTATGAAAGCTATGAATTTTCTAATACTTTTTATAATGCACAGTTTTGCAGTTACTGAAATGAATCATCTGAAATTCTTGCCCCAAAACTTGCATGCTCTTGACAGTATCAACCATAATTTCTTATATGAAAAACTACTGATTGGGGCTGCGTATGTATGAGTCAAAACCAGTTCTTCCTGGGATGGCAAAGGGGAATGCTGGTGGTATACCCTGGGCATCAGAGTGAGCAGTGTAGCCTTTCCACATGGCTGCTTACACCATTCACTGCCAAACACCCCCAACTCTGCAGCAGTTAAAAGGTGAGGCACAAGGATGGACTTACTGTGATTGGGTAAGTGTCTACATGGATGACTTTGCACCAGAGCAACCTGATCACTTGAGCTGCTGTAATGCAAAAGCAGCTGTGTAAACTAACCTTAGGACAACTTCACTTTTGGTTTTGTTTATATGTTAGTCAGTGGACTAGGAGTAGTGTGATTACTATCAGAGCAATCTAACTGTTAAAAAATACTAGACTGCTTGATCTGAACCTTTTAAGCTTTTTTATCCTTTTCTCATTCTCTAATCAGTATTGTCTTATTAGTATTAAATTAGTTTTAGTTTCTAATCTTTTTCCTACATTTTTTCAATTATGCTTCTGTTTCCCCTTTTTTCCATTAAACTTCTGTCTGTCTCTGTCTCTTTCCTTTCCCATCTCAGCCATGGAGTTTCAGGAGAGTTGTGTTGTGTGAGTAAGGACTCATTGGGTGGGCCATCTGCATTTAGCATACCTTTTTTGGGGATCCTCCAGCAAACCCCCCCAATAGCATCCCCAAATGCAGCAGCAGCCTTCAGCTCCTCCAACTCCCACTCCATCTCCTCCAGCTGTGCAGCAGCCTCCATTCCCCTGTCCCCCCTCCACTTTGCAGCAACCTGAATCTCTTTGCACCCCACAGTACCACCACCACAGGCTGCATTCACTCATTAATTCAGTGAGAAGGAATCTCACTTCCTGACCTGTGTGACCTTGCATATGCAGCTGTTGTCCTGGAGTGTTGGTACCACAGGAATAGGCTTGGTATCATTTTTCTCCCATGGATGGAGTCCTCCCACCCCAGGTACTGTGCCCAATGCAGTAATGCTAGATAGGAGCTGCCAGCTGTTTGTCATTCCGTGTATCAGTACTGAGATGTGTGGTTGGAAATGTTTAAGTGGCAGGACATGGACACTGTGTGTGATGTAGTCCCATGAAGTCTGGTCACATGCAGGGTGGAGGAGTATGCTTGTGAGGGAACTGCCATATGGGACAGGCATGTACCATCAACCTTTTCAATCTCACATTTCTTCACAAAAGAGAATGCAGTAGAGCAATTTCCAGCATTTTAACATATGCTGCATTCAGTTCCCATGCAATAGCATGATCAGGTGGGTATGTGGCATGATGCTCAAACATGCTATGCAGAGTAGGCTGGACCTTTCTGGGTGCTTGGCTATCAAACAACTGAACTTATCATGGCTGGTGGGGCAGCATTTGCCAACAACCTTTTGCCCCACAGAACCTACGCACTTCTTAGCCACTTCTCCGGCACCTCTCCTTTTACTCGAGTATCTCTTTCTAGTCATTTTATATATTTTGATTATTAATAGTGCAAGGAAAAAATGAAATAGACACTGCAGTAAAGCTAAATACCAGCAGCAGCAGACAACACTTCAGCAGAGGGATTAGTAGTGTGATCTGAATCAGAACAAAACAGTTTGCCGAGCTAACACTAGCTATAGTAAACCACAAAAAAGAAGTCTGGGGGTTTTTTTTGTATTTTTTTTAACACAATGGATATTAACTAGACACACACAACAGTGATAATTCAAAACAAGTTACTGTAACACCGTCACTCCAATAACTAACAAAATAACTACAATCAATATAGAAACAGACTGACAAAAATAATTCACTTAACCACACAAAACTGTACTACAGAACTAAAATGACAAACCAGAGACCACAGACACAAATAATTAAGGAAAAAGACTGAGAAAAACAAATCAGACTAGTGTTCATGGGGCTGCTTTGCTTGCTGGATGAAACATCCCCTTCCACCACACAACATTGCTTCATGAGACAAAACAAAACTATTATGTTGAACTAAGCAAATCTACAAAGCTACACACAAACAACAGTAATCTAGCTACACAAGGCCCTCTAGATATTTTTTGTGAGTGATATGGTTCAAAATACACTGCTTTTGGAGTATCAAATCAAAATACTTTATTTGTTCGGTCATATACCGTTACAATATAAATCATTACACATAGACAAAAAAAAAAAGAAAATCACCCTGTACAAGACATAATTATTACAATACAAAGTATACAACACATTTAAAATCCAATATCCAGACTGTTTAAAATGCATATGTCCTCTTCTATAAATATTTTATATTTGCAAGGGTATAATTCAACTGACCAAAATCATCTCTTACAATATTTCAGTCGTATTATTGCAATTATCTTTAGATGAAAAGCTACTTGATTTATAATATAATCATCTTGGGTAGTAAACATAATATTTAACAGGGTCTTTATCCGTCAATTGTATTGAATTCCAAATTAGTCTGAGCCAATAGGTTCTCTGCTTATTATACCAAGAACAATCAAACATTACATTAAATCCTCTATTGCTGGATATAAGCATTCACACAGCCTATACTCCGTATCGCTCTCTTTTTGTAAAATCCTGCTATACAAGATGGAGCTCAGTGTCCGTCTCCCCACCCCCCTAATTCCCTGGTGGTTTCTGATGGTCGTTACCACAAGATGTATAGAGAATCAGTAATTACTTCAGTATTGCTCTGTAGCATATCAGCTATCTGATCTAAGAAGGTTGCAGCATTTAGTTCATTTGGTCTTGTCTTTCTTGAGAACAAGGGTGATTCAAAGAAGCATTTAATCTTACCTGTATAAAATCACCATATTGTGTTTTTTCTCTCACACTGTCTAACAAACCTTTTCTATAGTTTGCGCATTGCAGCAATAGTATCTGCAAGATTTATATTTTATCTAGATTTATAAACTCCTATCTTTGATGAAATTCTGTAGCATTAAATTTTTTAACCGTGCCTCTATTCCTGTACAGCTTCTAAATACAACTGTGGGCGCCCTGTTAGCCTGATCATCATCATGATGGTTTTCTAATTTGAGACTGCAGACCATTTGTAAGCATTCTGTAACAAACTCACGCTGTATATTTTCTCTGGCATGTTTTACTTTTCTTATCAACTTTTCAATGGATTGTTTTATTTTTACCAGATTTTTCTTTTTTGACCCCATTTGTTATTTTTTTTCATTTTGTTAGTGATGCAACCTTTGTACTCTAGTTTATGAGACTTCTAAGCTTTACTTTGTAATTTGTTCTTTGTTTTGGCCACTTTTCCTCCAATCCCTGTACTTTTCATACATGTGCTGCACTGGCCATCATCCTAAATCCTTGCATGACTCGTTTGAGAATTTGCAATAAACCAAGCACTCGGTTCAGTAAAGCAGCTGAACTTTTAAAAGCTCAGATTTAAGCAGCTGATGATCGTAATCATCACTAGATAATCTGCCTCAATTACAAGGCATTAAACAAATTATCAATTGTTTTAAAAATACAGGCTTTCCCAATATTGATCATGTCAATGTCACTTCTTGAAACCTTTGGGCAGAAACTCTTGTGCTGCTGCTGCCCTAAATGGCTGTACATTGTTTATTGTCACATTTGGTTCATTTACACTGCAGAGATCTTGAGCCACTGCTCCTAGATGGCTGTACAATGTTTATTGACATTTGGCTCATTTACAACTGCAGAGACTCTCTGAACCACTGCTCGTTGATGGCTGTATATCTTGTTCAGTTATGCTATACGTATTCTGGTCACTGACACCAACAGAAATTCTGGCATGCCTTTGAAAAACATCACATTCATGTAATGATCTCTTTCCTCTCACACCTGTAGGTTTTGGTTGAGGCTGTTTAAAAGCAGAAAATAAACCCCTGTCACTACTTCAGTATTTTAAAACTTTTATAAGACAACATTTAAACTCTAAAACCTGCAGCATTTACCATTTTCTAGTTAAAAATACACACCTTCTGTAGTGGTAATCTGGGGATTAGCCAGCCTCTCCCCTCCAGGGTTTCTCTGTGGGGCTGTTTAAAAACAGAAAATAAACCCCTGTCACTACTTCGGTATTTTAAAACTTTTATAAGACAACATTTAAACTCTAAAACCTGCAGCATCTACTATTCTAGTTAAAATACACACCTTCTGTAGTGTAATCTGGGGATTAGCCAGCCTCTTCCCTCAGGGTTTCTCTGCATGACTGTTTTAAAACAGAAAAATACACCCTATCACTACTTTTCAGTATTTTAAAACTTTATAAGACAAAATTTAAACTCTAAAACATGCAGCATCTACTATTTCTAGTTAAAAAATACACACCTTCTGTAGTGTTCAACTGTGTATTAGTAAGCAGTAAATGTTTGATAAGCTCTTCGTCAGAGTCCACGATTCCAGCGGCTAATTGTTGAATATTTTTAATTTTTAGCTCAAGACAAAGACAGAGCGAGACTACCACAACTACTACTTGAGCTTCCAGTATCTTGAAATGCTTATATAAAATGACTCAGACCCCCTCCTCCCCAACCCAAGTACGCAGGTAAGTGAAAAAAACATCTGGTACTGTCCATCAGACCAACCACCCCATTCTCCAAGGGATATATAAGACCCTATGCTAGTCAATGAGGCTTTGTTTCTCACTTCCTCGACAGCTGGAAGGCATTAAGAAATTCCTTTCTGCTAATAGGTTGGTCACAGTCTAGTTAAAAACAGATGCTTTTTATCCTCTTAAAACACAGAGAGGCACAGTTTATAATAACGGCAGTTGAGTGCCAGCTTAAGTTATGTTTTTAAAAGTCAAAACAGAAATTCTGTCTTTTTAAATAGCTGTCCTTTTAAATTAGTAATTGGTAAATATAGCACATTTAATAAAGTGTGTATTCTTTTGCACCTGACTCTAAGCAAAAACTGTAGATACATTTAGGAAGACTGTGTGCTTTGAAATTATTCTGAAAGAGAAACATTATCATTTTACATTCTGTCTTTTCTTTGTAACATATTTATTTTTCTATTTAGTACTACATGACTTTTTTTAATTTTTTGATAATGTAACTATAGACATTTATTTTGCAACAAAAGCATAAAGCTACTTTTTTACAGACCCCTGTAATCTAAAAATCTTGAGACACACATGTTTCCAAAGAGAATCAATAGGCCTTTGTAGCCATGGCTGTGTAAATGAACAACAGATGTTTTGTCACGTCTTAACAGACAAAGACGCCTACCACACAGCCAACAGGACCGTGAGCTCCAAAAAGTCCAGCTATATTTTAAACATCCATAAAAGGCATTGCTTTTCCTACATGCCTAATGAGGGACGACACACATACACACACACACAGCCACCAGGCTCCAAAAAACCCCACTATCTATATTTTAAACATACATAAAAGACATTGCTTTTTCTACGTATCTAATGAGGGACACACACACACACACACAAAGTGTGTATTTTTTGCACCGACTCTAAGCAAAACTGTAGATACATTTTAAGACTGTGTGCTTTAAAATTATTTTTGAAAGAGAAACATTATCATTTTACATTCTGTATTTTCATTGTAATATATCATTTTTTCAAAACATTATAAATATCACACACACACACATTTCATTTCGGCCTTCTCCTTGATACTACACAGAGCTGAGGGGGGTGAACTATAGGTATGTGTATTCCTTTTTTCTGATATATTTTTATTCTTTCTAATTCATGACAAAAGTATAAATAATTAGTTTTTTGTGATTGTTGCAATGCTATCCAGAGAAAACTGCTGAACCATCTTATTTACACAGAGGTCCCCCCATTTTAGCTTATAAATGTTACATGCGCATACATAAAGCTATCCTTTTGATGCAAGTTGACACAGTCCTACAGATGCTTGTTAAATAATTTTGTATACTGTTACAAAACAGAAAAAGGTACTCACACAGGCAGATGAATTTCCTCGGTGGAGTCTCCACAGATCTGTGAAACCTCTGCATGATCAGGTTCCTCCTAGATACTTCTTTCTGAAAATATCCTAATCAAAAACACCCACATGTCCCTGCAGTTATACACCAGGCCCAAGGGGCACATACCACTACATAAACACTAACTGATTTTTGGGGTGGGAGGAGCACGGTGGTGAAGAGGACAGGATCTGAGCCAGGATGGTGGGGGTTCAGGAGAAAGGGGGGACAGGGTTTGAGCCAGGATGGTGGGGTGCAGGAGAAGGGGACAGGGGTTCAGCCAGGCCGGTGGGGGTGCAGGAGAAAGGAGGGATGCAGTAAGTTCAAGTTAGCATGGTGGGCCTCGGGTTCCAGCCAGGATGGTCTGGCAGGGGATCGAGGAGTGTACGAGAAGGATGGGGTGGGGGACAGGGGTTCAAGCCAGGCTGGTCTGACAGGGTTCGAGGAGTGTACAAGAATGAAGGGGCGTAAGACGCTTACAAAATGGTGGTGTTAGGTCATTTCCTGTGCAAGGGGCGGGACACGGGTTTGAACGCGTGTCATTTCCTGTGCAAGGGGCCGGACACGGGTTCGAACACGTGGTCATTTCCGCCAGAAGGGCGGGCTAGCGCAATTAGGGAGGGACTTACGGTTTAACAAGGGCGATTCTGATTGGTCCATTTTAGGCCACGCCCACCTGTCAAATGACGTGGCACGCGCTGATTGGCTGAAATTTAACATTTGACGAGATATGAACTTATACTACTATCGTGCTGTTTAGTGTTTGGTTTGCAAGTGTTTTTATTTGCTTGTTTTATTTGCCGTTGTTTTACATGTCTCTCAGTTTTATTTTATTTGTTAGTATTCATTAGTTTCCTTTTAAATTCAGCGAGTGAGCGAGTTTTCGGTCTGTGTAGCTGATTCCTGGTGATTGCGATATGGCTACCGAGTACGATCGATCCTGAGAATGTGAGACTGGCCGTGAAGTGAAAGTGTGACTCGTTATCCAGTTCTAGCAATTGTTCCACTCATCCTGCAGTGAGAGGGCAGGTTTTGGGTGGACTGACTGGACGAAGGAGAAAGAAGTCGAGCCAATCTCAAGGAAGCTTTGAGCCCTGGATTGCTTTAAGGGGATACTAAAGTTAAGCCCTGTAATCAGTCTTGCCAGGAATACCATAAGCAGGACATAAGAGGAGGTCGGATTTTCATAACTAGTATTGCTGGGAACTGTTAAAGTAGGAGCTTAGGATTTGAGACTGTGAGGGATAAGAGGAAGGTGGGGCTCCTCTTTAGTATTGGGGCCATTTTCACCTAGCTACTACTTGTGACCAGGCAGGGGGGGTCTCGGAGCTTCTTCAGGAATCAGAGGGTTGTTCGGTTCTCCCCTAGGCCTCCTGTGGGTTGGGCTTTGTAACTTAAATCCTGGAAGGTCTTAGCTGTGGGTCATTGGGGGTGGCTGGTGAGGCCCATGAATGCTGTTCATCTGAGGGGGCCCTCCTTTAGTTCTCCTTCCTTGGTCAATCTCTGCCATGCTGTATGGATTATCCTGAAGTATTGGAATAAGATAAAGATTAAGTTGAGCTGTGGGGACTGTGCTGGATGTTACCTACTTTTATGTTCCAATAAAATCGACATCAGTAGAAATTGACTTGTTCTCTCTCTCCTGGTTTGGTCCTGGATATGAGTGGTGTGCGTGCTGTGCACACCATTTCATTGTTTCATTACTTCAGAAGCTTACTATCCTATCGACTAAGTTGTGAATTAATTTACAAAGAGTCCCCACCATGTGAGAGGTGGTGTTGGGGTTTTATTACAGCATTACTTCAAGTCATCTCAATATACTGTGAATGGTACTGGACTTGTAGGCATGTGAGATGCCAAAATAAAACATGAAAATCTAAATTTTTCTTTTATTTTTATTAGTTTAGTTAATTAATTTTCAGTTTTCTTCATAAGTTGAGAGACGATGTTGGGGTTTATATATTTAATGTTTTGTAATTGTATTGGAACAAATACATGCAAGGAGAGGTGCTGTATTTAGACCATGTATAATTTGAGTCATATATAGTTATTTATAGTTTGCTGATTTGTTTATATTTTTCTTTCTTTTTTTTCTAAACAGCTTTTATACATTCTTAATGATACATCTGTGAGGAGATTTGTTAATAGATGTTTTATTAGTATTAGGTCTTTTGATCTAATTATTATTTTGGGAGTGGGGGCTATTAATTGGTGGGTACATTGGGGTGAATAAAAGTGTTGGTTTTTGTGGGGTTTTTAATCGACATAGTAGTATTTTAGAGTTTGAAATATGTGTTGGGGTGGCAAGAACACAGGCAGGTGGTACTCGCCCTCAAGACTGAAGCACCTCCATCCTTTTGAATATCCTGCACTGCCTTTGGAAGTTTATAAAAACTGCAGAGTTTTTGGCATTGTGAGACAAAGGAGTGTGAGGAACAGGAGATCCTGGAACTCTTGTGGGGGATGGGAAAAGAGGGGACGGATAGGGACAGTCATAACCAGGAGACGCCCTGGGGTGAAATGGATAGAGGAGTGAGGTCCACCTTGCCTTGTACCCATACCCAAGGGCACTGACTCGGTCAGGCAGGAGATGGAGTCATCCTTGGAATCTCGTCCCTTTCGGTGGTGTTAAGCAATGCTAGGTCCATTAGAAACAAGACCGCAGTGGTGGCGGAGCTTGTTGCATCTGTGGACCTGGCTTGCACTACCGAGACCTGGCTAGATGAAAATGCAGGACCTATTTTGGGGTCCGCGATGCCGGCCAGGTTCTCGGTGATTCACCGCCTGAGAGTGGACCGTAGGGGCAGGGGAGTTGCAGTCTGTTTTAGACAGGAACTTGACCTTAGGGAGGTGCCAGTTGGAGGTACCAATTCCTTTGAGTGTATTGTGGGTGCAGGTGCAGGTTTCAGGATCCTTCTCATTTACCATCCACCAGGTGATGGGAGGGAATTCCTGAAGGAGGTTGTGGACTTCATCACCGAGAGGGTGTTGGAGTCCCCCCGATGGTTAATTCTGGGGGACTTCAATCCCTGGGTCGATGATGAACTCGCGCTTTTTGGACAAAATCTCCTCCAATTGATGGATTCATTGGGCCTGACATGGGTTATTACCTTTGCAACTCACGAGGGGGGACACTCATTGGACTTGATATTCCATCTGGGGATGGAAGTCTCCAATGTGGAGGTGGAGCCTATCGGTTGGTCTGACCATCATGCCCTAAGGTTCAGTTTTGCGGCTCCCCGAAAGAGGCCTGCCGCTAAGGAGATAGTGCAGTTCCGTCCTTTAGGAGGAGTTACCTCAGAAGGCCTAATGATGGAGCTGGACTTCGGATTGCCAATGGATAGCACTGACCCAGGGCCATAGTGCTGGCCTATGGTAGGCAGTTTGGGGCCATGGATGTCACTGCTCCATCCCATGTTCATCCCTGTACCCTTCATCCAGGGGCTCCATGGTTTACCAGGAGATCTGTGGTTGAAGAGACAGGGTTGAAGAGTGAGAGACGCTGGTGGAAAACTCGCCTGGAGGTGGACAGGCTTAGACTGCTGAATCATTATAAGACCTATCAGTTAGCAATTTCCCATAAGAAAGCAGAGTTCATGTCCAGGGAAATTGCTATAGCAAGGAATTGACTAGCCCAGCTCTTCCGGACTGTAGACAGACTGTGCAATCCAGCCTGTCTCCAAGCTGGTTGAGCTTTGTCATAGTTACAATGTGAGGAGTTTGCGATGTTCTTTGCTGATAAGGTGTCCACCATCAGGGATGAGATCAGCCAGTGCCTCCCCACTGGGTCTTGCACTGATCAACTGAGTGGCACTAATACCCAGCCAACTTGGTTTACCTTTAGTCAGCTGGCAGTCATGGATATAGTGAGGATCATCCAGACATTGCATCCACACTACTGTAGTTTGGATCCAGGCCCTACTTACCTATTGGTGGGGTGTGTAGAGGTTATCGGCCCAATACTTACTGGGATAGTGGTGGTATCATTGGAGAGAGGGATCTTTCCAGATCCCTTAAAGGAGGCAGTGGTGCACCCCTTGAAAAGCCCTCCCTTGATCCCGACTGCCCAGAAAACTACAGACCGGTCTCTAACCTCCCCTTTTTGGGGAAGGTTATCAAGAAGGTGGTCGCTTTGCAGCTGGAGGATCATTTAACCAGCCACAGTATCTATGACCCTCTCCAATCTGGCTTCAGGAAGCGGCATAACACTGAGGCGGCTCTTGTACGGGTACAGAATGATCTCCCGATGGTGAGAGATTGGAGAGCTCATTCTATCTTGGTTCTTCTTGATCTCTCAGCAGCATTTGACACCGTAGATCATGGGGTATTGCTAGAATGCCTATGGTTTCTCTGTGGACTAAGGGGGGTGGTCCACAGCTGGTTTCAATCTTTCCTGCAGGGTGGAACTCAGAGAGTAGTTTCGGGGATTTATTCCCGGCCTCTCACTGCCTCGCGCTTGTGGAATACCAGTAGGAAACCGGTGTTGTCCTCATGTTATTTGCGGTGCATATGCTCCCATTGGGGACATTCATAAGACAAAAGGGTTGAGTTTCCATTGCTATGCTGATGACTCTCAACTCTACATGTCTTTTGTGCCCGAGCAGGAGTCTGAGTCAAGTGCAGTGTTTAACAACTGCTTGCTGGGGATACAGAACTGGATGAGTACCAACTGGCTGAAGTTAAACCCAGGAAAACAGAGGTATTGGTAGTGGAACCAGGGGTAAGGGCGTTAAGCTCATGGGTGGGAAAACCCTCAGGTTTATTTCTTGGGGGACTCCTCTTATGGCATCCGGCCAGGTGTGTAACCTTGATGTTGTATTTGATGAGGGCCTGACCCTGAGGGCACAGGTGTCGGCCGTAGTCAAATCATCCTTTTTCCATCTAAGGAACATAGCACGGGTGAAACACTTGGTTCCATCAGAGGACCTTCCTACCCTGGTCCACGCCTTAGTTGCCAGTCATCTTGATTACTGCAATGCCCTTTATCTAGGGCTGCCTGGAGTGGATATCTGCCACTTCCAGCTGGTGCAAAATGCGGCAGCTAGGTTGTTGACTGGAAGCCCGAGATCCAACCATATAACACCTGTGCTGCACAAATTGCACTGGTTGCCTGTACAGTGGTGTATCACTTTCGAGGTCGAATTGACGACCTATAAGGCCCTGCATGGGTTGGGACCCCACTACCTGAAAGAGCTCCTGACTCCTTACTGCCCCCTCCCGCTCCCTCCAGTCCTCTGGTGAGGGATTGCTGGAGATTCCCAGGGTAACCCTGAAAACATCTGGTGGAAGAATTTTTGCCTTTATGGCACCTACCCTGTGGAATTCTCTACCTTGCCAGATACGCAATAGCCCGAATGTAGAAGGGTTTAAAAAAGTTCTTAAGACCTTTCTATATAAACAGGCATTTTTAGAAATGTAAATGATGTTTTAAATTGCTACGGATTTCAATATTGTATGTGAGATTTTGTAAAGGCGTCCTGAGCTTTGGAAGGGCGCGCCTCATATAAATACATTTTTACTTACTTACTTTCCTGTTCAAGTTCTGTGGTGGGTGGTGAGTGATACTTCCTGTCCAGAATGCATTGGTGTGGGAACATGTTGAAGATTTATAACCAAACTGAGTGACTGGTGTGGTTTGTCAGTGGTAGATGTTGATGTCACTTCGATATTCTCAACTCTTGACTGAATACGTGGGAGTGCCTGCAGGGCTGCGGCAAACCTGCAGAGAATGCAGGTGACGAACCTTGGAGAACATGGTTAGTGTTTGCGAACGTGCTCTCAGAAAGCTGCATGATCCTGGCACTGTGCCTAGAGCAGCTTTAATGCACACATTCACAAACATTAACTGCATTCCCAAGAACTTTAAAGTGGTAGTATTTTTAGTGAAAGGAAAAAAAGTTCTGCTTTTGCTTCTGTAAAGAATAAACAACAAACTGTAACCCACTCTTTGCAGGCTTATGGTACCTAA
Organism: Neoceratodus forsteri; assembly: GCA_016271365.2. Lineage (NCBI taxonomy): Eukaryota > Metazoa > Chordata > Ceratodontiformes > Ceratodontidae > Neoceratodus > Neoceratodus forsteri. Next base: position 1,837,824,487 of record CM057449.1, read on the forward strand.
ACAATGCCTCTACCACCTCCACTCCTGCTGCTTAACTGTTGCAGCAGTCCTTGCTGAACTGGCGTGTGTGGCATGGTGAGACAGCCTCCTGCCACTGATTTTTGTCACCTCTTAGGCCACTAATCAGTGGCTGCGCCACATTTCTTCTGCTTCATTACCCAGATCCTGGCAATGGGGACTAGGAGGAATCCAGTACACCTCATCTTCAGCGCCTCAAGTGCCATACAGTCAAACTTGCCACCACCAGAGTGAGAGTGCCTTCTGCAAGGGGCTCTTCTCCAGCACTCCCTGCTCCACTGACTACTCTAGTCAAAGTGACTCAGACCTGATGCACTACTGAAGCCACTGGATGAACCAGACATGAACCCTAGAGGGCTTCTACATACCTGGGGGGGGCCAGCACTCAACTGGGAGACAGTAAACAAATATAAGTAAATTCTTTGGAGCCCAGGCTGCCTCATGAATACGCCCACAGTCATATTGGTAACTAGGGATGTCACAAAGACACATTTTAGTATCACAATATTTGTGTAAAAATGTATTGTGATACTGTATATTGATTACCACGATAATCTGCAGAATTTTTAATTTTAGGAAAAAAAACTAGTAAAAAACTGATTGGAGGAAGGCAGGGAATCAGGAATTATGATCACACCTGGAGAGGGACACGCTGCTGGAGCAACAAGTTGAGTACGGTGCTGAAAGTCAGATCTGAGGAGTATATAGGCAAAGATCTGAGTTTAAACTCATGGGGAACAGCATGGGTACCATATCGATCTGGTGGAGGAGACCGCCCCAATCATGGCAGAAGAACGAAGAAACAGAAGGAGACCGAATAATATGAGTGGATGGGTGGGACTGGGAGCAGGTACGGCAGGCAGCCTGAGGGAGAGGGGGGGGGAGGGGGACTTCAGTCATGGTGGAAGGCTGTGTCTCTGAATACAAGGAGCCTAGGGAACAAAATGACTGAGTTGCAGCCACTGAAGGCAGAGATAGAGGTGGACATGGCTGCCATCTCAAAGACATGTTGAATCATGACAGGGAGCTCTCTGTTTCCGGGTATAAGCTGTATAGGATAGATGGGTGGGAAGGGGGGAGTGGCTCTGTGCTTGAGGGAAGAGATGACCTTTACCAAGAGAGAAGGAGTTGGATGGAAGGAAAGAGGTGCTGTGGGTGTAGCTACAATCAATAAAAGGTAGAACACTTACGATGGGAGTAGTGTACAGGCCACCAAACCAAGACGAGGAATTGGACAAGGACCTGGGGTCCAAAACTGTGGAGATGGCCAGCAGGGGGGAGAAAGTGATTATAGAGGACTTCAATCTGCCTAGGGTGGATTGGAAGATCTCGGCTACTGCCTGTACCAGGACTCAGATGCTGCTGCATGCATTGCAGAGCGGGTTTCTGATACAATGTGCCCTGCAGACCACCTGGGAGAGGGCCACACTGGACCTGGGTCCGTCAAATGGTGCACATGTACAGGAGGTAAAGTTGGAGGCACCACTTGCAGGAAGCGATCATCACACTGTATGGTTCTTCCTGGACATGGGCAGAGAGAAGATATGACAAAAATAAGGGTACTAAACTTCAGAAGGGCAACCTACAGTAGGATGGGAGAGCTCATGGGAGGGCGCCTTGCTGGCAAAGGGAAGAAATAGAGGCAGACCACAAATAGATCATAATAAAGGAGGGGCTGTTGGTAGTCACTAATGAGTGTGCCAAACTCAAGAACAAAACATCTGGAGCCAAAAAGCCCAGCTGGTTTGATAGAGACCAAATCCAGTCACCGAGTACCTGTGCTCCTGCAGTGAAGTGGGTGCGCTTACAAGGGCAGCTAGCCCAACAATAACACCAGTCTAAATTTTAGCACTCCAAAGAAACACTGAGACCAATTGGTTTCAACGACTTGTTGTATTTTAATTCTCCACCAACATGAGAGCCCCTAGCACCTCGGCTACTTGCCTTCAAGGGGGCATTAACCAGTACAGAGTGCCATTTCCTTTTTAAAGCATAAAAGTAGTGACATCATATACCATGTGATACAAATGGGTTCCAAACACCACACTAAGAAGTCATAATAGGACACAAAACATTATATCAAAAAACATGTCAAAAACTCTTATTTATATTATTACATTTTCACTTCTCAGTGTCTCTACATAACACAGAAACAGAACAACTGAGAGCTGTATTTCAGAATCAAAAATAGAGCCATAATTCATTGCAGATTAATCAATTTCATATGACTATATGGTGGGATCTCCAAAGTACTAGGGCACACCTTAGCCAAAATTGTCTATTATTTTTCAATAACCCAGTGAATATTGGCTCAAAATTATGTTTATATACATAAATAAATTAAATCAAGGTACAAAATGTAGAAGCTGGAGCCAAAGAATTAATACAGCACAGGAACAAAATTAGGAAGATGGCAGATTAACTTTCAGGCACTTCAACCAGATAATAGGGACCAGACTTGTCCTAAAAGAAAAAAAATATATACACAATAAGTATAATTATTCATAAGTTAATGTACTTACTAATATGCTGTACAGTTGTATTAAGATAAAAGTGGAAAGGAGGGACAAGAAAAAGGAATTTAGAAAAGAAAGAAAAATAGTGGAAAGGATGGAATTAGAAAGAAATGTGTGTGGGGGTGGAGGAAAGAAAGTGAGAAGAAAACCCAGAAAAACCCTGAAGCAAAAACTATATTAATCATTCTCTCTACCTTATTAAACCTATTAGAATACTTTCTTATACTTTAAAAAGGTTTCAGATCCCATCTTTCATTTAGGCCCTTAGGTCTAACTGTATCAACCATAAAAATCCAATAGCTTTTCTCTGCATAAGCAGATTTTGCCTGTCACCGCCTCGTTTTGGCATTTGGACACACTCTAGGCCCATAAATTTAAAACAACTAGGGTCAGAATTGTGCATAAGTGCAAAATGCTTGCCTATTGGTTAATCAGTATTCTGATTAATGATTGAGCATATATGTTATTGTATGCTTTCATGGTCCTCACAAGTTTTCCTATATAGAAGAGACCAGAGTCACACCATAAAATCTATATAACAAAAGTTGTGTTACATGAGATAAACTCATCAGTCTTTATCTTTATATTATTTGGTAATGCGATCTCATTCCCAGTCTGCATATACTTGCAGACATTGCACTTTTTGCACTAAAATCACCCTTTCGATCGTACTGGCAACCAAGAACTAGTTCCTTTGTCTTTCCTCAGAAACTGACTATGCACTAGTTTATCTTGTAGACTCGCTGTTTTTCTGAAAGTAATCCTAGTGCTGGCAGATGCTACTTCTCTCAGGGCATCATCTCCCTTTAAAATACCCATGTCTCCACATACTATTATAAATTTGTCCAGATATGGAATTATGTTCTGTTGGAAAAAGTAATACGACTGTCTCTTTCAATGGCACTATTCTTTTTATAACTAGTCTAGGAGTTCCTTTTGTGTTTTACCTGTGCCTTCCTAAAGGCATCATTCAGCACTGAATCTGCATAACCTCTATCCCTAAACCTAGATATAAGCTCTTCTGCCTGATTTTTATGTTGCTTGCGCGCATGTGCAAGAAACATAGATGCCATCATCGGAGATTTGGGAGTATATACCTCCTCCTCCAATTCAGGCAGTGTGCTGGCAGGTCGCGGCCTGTAATAATGCATTTTGGAGCTGTCTATGACAGGCTCAAAATGCAGTGGCACTCTCGGGATGAAGGGGGGAGCTACGCCCAGGTGAGCAGCGATAAGAAGCTGCTCCGCAGCTCCCTCCCCACCCGCAGGCGTCGCGCCCCGCACACACTGTATAGCCGGCGGGGTGCCCAATCACCGTCGGCTGAGCTGCGCGTCCCAGTGGTGGTGCCACGCTGGGAGCCCACCCCAGCGTGGCAATCAATCCTTTGCCAGCAGGGTGCCCCAATCCCCGTTGGCTGGGCAATCCCAGCGTCCTTGTGCCATGCTGGGAGCCCACCCAGCATGGCAAACCGATCCCAGCGTTCTTTTTTTTACCTGTAAGACAAAAAGGGTCCATGGTGCGTCTCCCGACCCTCCCACAACCCCACCCAGCCTCCCCACACCCCCACCCCATACTTACCTCCGGACTCACGGCGACGATCTTCGGTGGACCGGGAACACGCCTGCACTCTTCAAAGCCAACTGCGAACTGAGGAAATGCCGGTAAGTCTGTATAATGGGCTAGATAGGGGGTTTCAACTTTATTAGAGTTATTCTAAGTTTCGAGTTTATTTCAATATGTTTTAGATCTTCGATGCAAACATGTCATAGCAGACCAGGCCCGGCGATGACTTGCAGTGATCAGAAATCACTTCCTTCGGGCCTTAATACCGCCATGACAGTGACATTATTCATGAGAAGGGGGGCCTAAAACTCCTCATATGTTAGTAAATTTCAGTGCCAAAATTCTAAAAATGACTGTTTTACGAGCGTATTGCCAGCAGTTCCTACGCAGGCTCGTAGTTCGTTAGTAATTTCAATATTTTCACTCCAGATTTTCAACATTACCATTTTACCACACCTTCTTATGAGTAGTACAGGTGTCATTTTTCACATCTCACCCAAAAGTGTTTCCGCTCACTGTAGTGCAGAATGGCACAGTCGATTGTCTGAAATCAATGTAAGGGACAAATTAAGAAAATCACAGTGATACTGTCCATGAGCAGAGGTCTTAAATGGCTATGTTGAAAATTGGTGAAAAAATTCTAAAAATTACTGTTTTATTAACGGTATTGCGTAGTGTTCCTGCATCACCGTAAGTTCTAAATTTTCAATATTTATATTCCAATGACTTCCAAATACTTAACAGCACATAGAAGCTAAGTAATCGGCATTGACAAATGCTTGTTAAAATCAGTGTCATTAGTACAAATGCATCTAATTATTGTCAGTTGTTGTAGGGAATAGAATGCTTTAATTTAATAGGTGGAACTGTCATTTCTCAGCAAAGCATTAGTGGATGTATCCTTCCTATAACCTTTGGTACATATTTCCCTAGTTTCAATGTTACTCATAAAAGTAATGTCCAGAAAGCCAGTCTCAGTCTAATGTATATGTGCGAAAACCTCAAGTTCAAGTTGTTCAGTATTTCTGCAATTTACTAAAACACAGAGCCCTTTCCATATCTCCCTACCAAATACAGAGGCAATCATCAATTAAATTGGCCCCATTTTAATATGTTTGTCAAAAAGGGGTTCTCACTGAGTTCTGTAAACATTGTAACTCTCGAGCTCCATTAACAATTTGCATAAGCTGGGGCCTCAGAGGCTCCTATTACAGTTCCATATTGTTGTTTGAAAAGTCCCTATTAAATTTCAAAAGAACTGTGGTGCAATGCAAAGCCACGTGCTTCTTTATTATAAATTCAGCTGGGGCCTGAGTTTCTTTCTGGTCCTGCTTATAGAACTTTGAGCTCTAAACCATCCTGATGCCTTATGGATTTGTACAATTCTACATCCATACTTATCCGAATGTAGTCAGGTTCCCACTTAATTTGTTGAAATTTCTTAATGGTGTCCCCACTGTCCCTAAGGTAGGATGGAGGTGTAGGCATACTATGCTGCAAGAAAAGATCAATAATTTCACAGAGGTGTTCTGTTAATGAGTTGACCCCAGAGACAACTGATCTCTTTGGGGTCTCGATTAAACTTTTATGTATCTTGGGTAAGCAATACAAGGTAGGAAAAGTTGGAAATTCACAGTAAAGATATTTAAATTCAATATTAGTACTACTTCCTTCCCTTACTGCTTTATTCAATAGCAAATCCAGGCCTTTTTTATATTGATGTTTGGGGTTACTTCTCAATTTCTGGTCATTATTCTCATCACTTAAGTAATTGAGAATGGTAAATTATCATCAGTACTCATTAACACAATATTGCCCCTTTATCAGCTTCTTTAATTATCAAGTTCTCATTTGCCATAAGTTCTTTTAAAGTTTTCCTTCTGCAGCAGTGATATTTGTTTTACTCTTTTATTCTTCTGTTTTTCCAAACGTTCCTTCACCTTATGTAGAACAGTGTTCTCAAATGCAGCAATATTTCCATTAATCACCAGCGGACAAAAAAATCAGAACTGCATTTAAACAAATTTCTCCTTGATAGTTCAAAATCATGACCTCCCACAGTAACATCTCCCAGTCCCCGTTTGCATTTTCCTCTACAAAGACACAAGTTCCATCATACTAACATCAGGCATCTCATTCTCAGTGTCCTCCAGATCCCAATCACTAGAATTAAGAAATCCAAATCCTCTTGCTGTACATACTGTGCTTGTCCCCAGAAACATCCAGGACCCCATTTCTTTAGCACTTTCTGTCTTTTTATTGTCAAAAACAACTTAATCTTATTTTATGAAATAGCTTGAAGAGATCTAAATAGATGGCAAAATAATTAATAATTGGGGTAGGAACAAAATTTAGACCTTTATATAGCAATGAAGCATGCACGGGTTCAATTCAGTTCCTCGTTAATTAATTGAAGCTGGGATTTTTGAAACACTATTGGTTGTTCTCAATGCTCTTTTTTGCCTATTTCTCCCTTTTGTTCCCTTTGGTCCTTCTACTTTGGGGCCCTGCGTTTCTGTAAAAAGGCTTTTGATAGTATTTTTGTTAAATCAACAGTCACAGCTTTATTTGCAGTTTCTGTGTTACTAGATGCCTCTGATTTTTTGGCTTGATCTTTAATTTTGTTCCAATTCCTATTTCTCGATCTCCTTCTGCTCTTAGATCTGCTTCTGGTTTCCTTTGGTAATATATAGGGGTACCAAGTTCATAATCCTTACTGTCCCTTAACAATTTAGTTTGTTTGCATTCAATAATTTCCTTTTCATATTTCAAAACTTTGGCTTTAAGGCCTTTATCTAGAGGCTGAAAATCTACACATGATTTATACGTCGCAACTTCTGCCTTTTCTGCTTTAAGCTCCCTTTCAATATCAAGGTAATTCTTTTAATCTTCTTCCGCAATAAGCCTTGAATAAGCAAGAGATGTTGCTTCCAATATTTTTAGCCAGGCCTCTTTTCATTTAAAATTCTTTACACCACATGAAGATACCTTCGTTACCCTTAAACCATGTGGAACCTGATTTTTATCAGAATAGACCTCCAGGGAAGTTATGTTATAACTTATGTTCACTTCCTTTATAAGCAGTCTTTCCAATTTATGAAATAGTTTAATGTTACCTACAGCACTTTGTCACTTCTCCAGCCAATACAGCCCCTTCCAGATTAGCTCTCAGCTGCCGTTTCCTCGATTGTAGAGACACCAAGTCTTCCAGACAGTAGCTCACACTCTCTGCCATTTCCTCGCTACTCTCAGCACATCCTCGGACATTACTGCCAGTAGCAAAATGAAAAGGTCAGTCCAAAATAAACCGGGCAGTAGACTAGTGAATTAACTCCTCCAATGTCCAGCAATCCGAAGCAAATGCAGCCTGCTGTAGCTATAGCTCATGTGTTCTGAGTGTAAAATCGTTCACAGCTGTGAACTCTGTCAAATCGGAAGCTCCACATTTGTGGCAGTAATCAACTCGGTGTTTCAAATTTCAAACTAAGCCACCTAAAGTAGGATAGCTCAGCCGGTCAGAGGTAAAAATTAGCAGTACACCAAATCCAGTCACCGAGTACCTGCGCTCCTGCAGTGAAGTGGGTGCCCTTACAAGGGCAGCTAGCCCAACAATAACACCAATCCAAATTTAGCTTCCAAAGAAACACTGAGACCAACTGGTTTCAATGACTTGTGTCTTCATTCTCTATCAACGTGGAGAGCCCCAGCACCTCGGCTGCTTGCCTTCAAGGGTGTTAACCAGTATAGAGAACCATTTCCTTTTTAAAGCATAAAAGTAGTGACATCATCTACCATGTGATACAAATGGGTTCCAAACACCACACTAAGAAGTCATAATAGGACATAAAACATTATGTCAAAAAACATGTCAAAAACTCTTACTTATATTATTACATTTTCACTTCTCTATGACCCAGATATTCAAACTGTGCCCAAAAAGTGCACAACAGCAGGAGCAAGCACAAGTCCGCTATGCCCATGTGCAAGAAGAGTGATATTCAAAAACTGCGCAGGCCAAGATGCACCTACGGCCTACGACTGAATATCGCACCACCTGTGCCATAGCGCAACTAGGGAGGTGAAGCTGAGCATATCTGATGGGCCATAGCGCAACAAGGGATGTTCAGCTGAGCAGTCCAGATGCGCCATAGCACAACCAGGGATGCCCCATGGAGCAGGGCAGCAATGCAACAGCACAACTAGGGATGCAGGGCCCACCACCTATGCCACAGATGGGCAGAGGAACAAACAGTAGAACAGACATCGTCCCCCCACACCCCATGCACTGCACAACTGGGGGAGATCTGGAATAACCACTGGCCCATGGATACCAGCAACCAACCCACAGCCGGGCCATGGTGCCCCATCACACCCCCCTGGCAAGCTGTGACCAGCACACAAGGATGGCCGACCACCCCAGACCACACCATCCCACCAATGCAGAGCACACCCTGCACCATGATCCCCATACACCCTGCACAGGAGTAGCACCCAACAGTGCAGGACACCCCATGCATGCCACCACCCCCACGGTGACAATGCAACCCTGTGCACCATGCAGCCATGCAAGGTAGCCCCACCATGGGCACCCTGCAGTGGGCAGCAGCAGACAGTGATGCAACAGATGCATACACAGTGCCGCCCTGCATGTCCCCCCCGAGGTACAGCTGAGAGACCGACCATGCGTCAGCACATGAGGTATCCCACATGCAACAGGGCATCCCCAGACCCCACCTCCAGTGGTACAGCACCCTGCATACCCTCCCAAGGACACATCCCATCCCAGCACTGGCCACAACAGCCAGCACAGACACGCACAGTGTAGCATGGAGGGCATGCACCACACAGGATGCAACACAGTGCATGGACAGACACCCACCCATACCCAAGGGCACACCAACACAGGGACACAGTAGCGGGTCAACCAAGCCACTGGTGTATGGCCACGGCTGATGTGTACACATGGCCAGCATCCCTACATTGCACAGGTATGCCAGCCACCCTGTGCAGGCACCATAAAGGTGTATGCCACCAGCATGCCACCGGAGCACAGGTGACAGACACTGGAGCACATCCCCTGCAACAGACACAAGTGACAGCATGGAGGGGGGACAACAACAGCAGAAGCCACAGTGCCACCGGAGGTAGAAGTGCACCATACTGGTAACGGAAAGCAACCTGGCATTGTGCTGGGTACAGTTGTTATTCAGCATGGACAGTCACCACTGACACGCCGCAGAACATGCATATCACAGACATGCAAGGTGTCAGCTGCACAGGCCATGGATGGTCTGACAGGGTGCCATGCACACAGTGCAAGCCCTGTGGACCACTGCACACAGGCATCCAGTGCACAGAGTACAACACACGAACCACAGACAGTGACTGATCCCCTGCCCACACCATAGACAGTTCACCTCTGCACACACACACACACACACACATATGCCCATGCGTGTACCACCCCTGACACCATGCACACCACTGCAACTGAGCACCTGTAGCCTGCTGCAAATCAGAGGCCACCACAGTTGTCATAACAAAGTGCTTATATTTAAAAGAAGTAACAAAATCTATTTACAACTGTTTACAAGAGGGGGAAGGGCCACATAACAGGTGGGGGCGGGTAACGGGGCAGGGGTGAACATATGGGAGAGGGAAGAAGGGGTGTGAGGTGGGTCAAAGGGGAAGGTGGTAGTGGGCATGGAGTCCTCAATGTGTGCCCCGGTCCTCCTCCATAGCCTATGTCTGCTCCTCCTTCTCCTCACCCCGTGGCAGTGGATTCGCTGTAACAGCTCCAGTGTCACCCTTGCCACCTGGAGCAGCTCCTCACCTCCTCTCCAGCACCTGGAGTTGCCATACACCTAGGACGAGGGAGCAGAGTCAATAGGTGTGACTGTCCATCCTGCAGCCCACCCATTGTGCATGGCATACAGCCATGTGACACACCCTGTGATGGTGTGTGACCACCACAGTGACCATGTCCACAAGACCTGCCCACCCAGGCAGCCACAGCCATGTGGACCACTGCACACACCACCACCCATGTCCTGCACAGCACCACCATGGCCGTGACAGTGACTTGGCTATGCGGTGTGAGCAGTGCCACAGCCATGTGCCTGGTGCACGCATGGACCACCATTGATGCACTCCCAGACATGCAGTGCCACTGGACAGTGCTGACTGTAACAAGTTGCGTGCATGGCAGTGGTGTTACTGGATGGTGGCCATGCCCAACTACCCACCCAGTTATACAGCATGTAATAGTAATCACGGATGTAAGGCACTCACCATCAGCAGGCTGGTCCACACGCCACGGACCACCTTCATCCCTCCTCTCCCTCTCCTCCAACATGCGGCGCCTCCCCTCGAGGTTGTGCCTCCGTTCTTCTGGCCCTAAGGTGCAAACATGGAGAGAGGAACATCAGTACAATCCGGTAGCAATGTCCCCCCTTCCCCATGTGTGTGCAGTCCCACACAGCCAGACCCACTCACCCCATATCCTGATACCACCACCACGGCCAACACCGGATGGCCCCCCCATGTGCCGACACATGCAACCGTGATACCCGTATGGATGATAAAAGTGTATGGATGTTGCACCTAACTGGCCATGGCACCGTGCCCCTCCTGGCACATGCCCATAGGTGGGCAAGCAGGTCTGGGTCCCTGTGCCTCAGGTCCCCATAACGGTGGCAGCACTGCTCTGCCGTCCACCCCATACTGGTGGCCTCCTCCAGGGCGTCAGCCACCTCCTGCCATACATCACTCCTGGCCCTGTCCAGGGGTGCCTCCCCAAACAAAGCCCCAACATGTGGCTCGACAATGGCCACAAGGTTTGCCAGCTCGATCTGGCTCCACTGCACAGCACGCCTCCGTGCCATCTCTGCTGCTCAGTTCAATCAAAATGGTGCTCTGCAGCGTGGTCCTGCCACTTGCAGATGCTGCGCGGTACAGCGCTGCCATTCCCTATCGCACTGTCACCGAATAGCGCGATAGTGGTACACCCATGCCTGACGCATGGCGCCTAGGGGGCAAAGGTCGGGCACAGGGTCAAGGGTCTCTGGCGCATGGACAGCCACAGTGTGATTGGAACCCAATGCATGTAGCGTGATTGGGTGCCTGGGTGCCACCTCCGGTAGCGGCCTACCGCGCTGTTGCCCCAGTGCGCCTATGATGCCCCAGTGCCACAGCGCTGTAGTGCCACTGGCACAATGGTGGCCGTGCCCTGCATTGCCTCCCATGCACAGCACGCCAGCGCAGCAGGTGCCTGCGTCATCAACCCGGGCATGCGCAGTTAGGTGTGTACTGCGCATGTCTCAGAACTGCGCCCTTGGCTCAGCACGTTCAACACAATTGCACAAAACGCAACAGCTCGATATTCAGCCGGCATATGCAAATCAGCTAATCAGCCATTCAATGGCTCAGTCACTGCATTTGCATCCACTTAAAGATGCGCCTCACCTCATTTGCATGGGTTGCGCTATAAAAGTGCGACATTGGGCTGCACTGGCCATAGTCAGTTACTGCAGTCTATTGCAGTGAGTTGCATGCTGTTTGGGAGTGTGGACTGTGGTGTTTGGGACATGCATGGGACTGCACAGTCACAGGTAACACCTGCCATTCTCACAGGATGAATCATGACCGGGCGTGTGGTGGAGGAAGAGGAACAGAGTCGTGGGAGGAAGAGGAGGCCGAATTTCACTAAGGCCAAGACAGATGCCCTGTTCGAGGCCTACCTAGACCAGGAGCCACCTCTCAGTGGACACCAGGGAACACCACAGGCCCTGCGTGCTGCCTGGGAGGAGGTGGCGTGCTGTAAACCTGCATGGCAGCCACCAGTGCTCTGTGCAGGAGTGCAAAAGAAGATGGGCACAGACAGGCGGAGGATTAAAGAGAAGGTGGCTGCCATCAGGGCAGCAAGGTCTGTGACCGTGGGGACAGCCGGAGGTGCTACGCCTGACCCCACCGGAGGAGCGGGTTGCTGGCAGCATGCAGCGTTGCGCCATTGAGGGTGTTCCGGGTGGTAGATTCCAGAAGGGTGGTAGCCCATCACTGCATGGTAGGTCATGGTCTGTCTATTGGGGGGGTGACAGGGTAGGTCACATGCAGTAACATGACGTTTTTTTCCCTTACAGCTCCTGAGCATCTGCATGGGTCAGCGGTGGTGGGCTTCTCCACTGAGGTCAGTCACATGGAGATGGAGAAGGGCCCATCCACCTCCACAGGAATACACGGGTCAGGGTGACAGTGGGCCCGCCTGGATGTCCGGACTGATGTTGGTGGAGCAGGTGCGGAGGAGGCCCTGCCCGTGTCCCAGCATGCCAGCGTCCATGGATGCCATCATGCTGAGACTCAGGCTGGTGCAGGATCCATCACCGATGATGATGGAGCTAACGTCATGGGCAGTGAGACGTGTGGGCCACAGGATGGCCACACAGCTGATTACATCCGCGGCCATGGCTGTGGGTGGTGCCACCGTGGAAGCCTGCATGTCATCACAGTCCCAGCCTGTGCCTGTCAGCACTGGTGGGGCAGCACTGGTGTGTGTACAGGACAGTGGGACTGTTACAGCCACTGCGCAGCACCATTGAGCCCTGGGGAGCGGCAGCCAGAGGGGCAGCATCAGCAGTTGGCCAATGGCCATAGGGGTACAGTGTCAGGGGGCAGCGTCAGTGCACTGCCTGTGGACATGCCCAGGCCTGGCCCTGGTGTACAGCGCCCACCCTCAAGGGGTGATAAGCATCAGGGCCACGAACACCCTGAGGGACAGCATGCCGATCAGGCAGATGACCTCTTGGATGAGCACACCCGCATACGGCAAGCATCAGTCAATCAGCAGATGCGGCTTGTGACGGCGATGGATGCACTGAATGCAGCTCTGCACCAGACAGAAGAGCGTCGCAGCAGAGACACTGATCTGCTCCTGGCAGGGATGGACCGGTTGCGGGAGGATGTGACCGCTGCCATTGACAGGCAGACACAGGCATTCACTGCTGTCATGGCCACAATGGGCACACAGTTATTTGCCTATGCATAGCAGACACCGTGCAGTGCAATGTCCGCCCCCCCCATTCCCAGTGTTGTACGACACCATCCTTGTCGACACCGGGTTCAGCTGTGGGCATCCCGAGCACACCTGGCGCAGGCATGTTCGGTGTGCTGCAGATCCCTGTGCGAGCACGGTCACGTTCATGCAGTGGAACCCCTGGGGGACCGGTGGTGCTACCCCATGAGACCAGTGGTCAGCCTGTCACTGCTGGTGGGTCTCGGCGGGGCTGCCCACGCATCCCTGGCAGCCGCGGCACTGTGGCGCATGACTGACCTGTCTCCCAGTGCGGCTTCTGTCTGATGCTGCCCTGTGTACATTGTGTCATTCAGTGGGCAATGCACGGGTGGGTATCCGGCCCTGCACGCACACACACAGTCCATCTGCACATCCTCCCGGCTGCTGTCCACAGTTGCGTGTGCATGATGATGCCTGCATTGTGCTGTACGCCACTGTGCAATGGTGCCCAGCGCTTGACACACGACAATGACAGGTAGTGGGCGTGGTGGTCTGTGGACATGTGTGTGGAAAGGTGGCAGTCTGGGTCAGCATGCCTCCTACCTTGTGCAAGTCTGTGAGTGTGTGTGTGTGTGTGTGTGTGTGTGTGTGTGTACCGCTGTGCCATGTTAGACCTTGCTCATCCCTGGCGGTATGTGCGGTTCCATGCCCGCCACTTCCTTGACGGCATGCACCCCTGGTGTGTGTCCATGCGTGTTTGTGGTTGTGCCTTTGCCACTGGTGGTTGCACATGGCCCCTGACTTACCTGGTTGGCTGAAGTGCTCCTCTGATGGTGTCCCGTGCAGCTGTGCCAGCCGGAGCAGTCGGGTCCCGTTGCCCAGGGGGCTGCCCATCACCATTGTCACCAGTGTCCTCATTGTCCCCATCTCTGTCCCTCTTTGACCTGTATGGCTATCCCATATTTGTTGGCCATGTTGTACAGGATGCAACAGGCCAGGAATAGCTGCAGGCCTTTGAGGGCTGTACTGTAGGGCACCGCCGGAGGTGTCCAGGCAATGGAATGCGCCTTCAGCATACCGAACACCCACTGATGACATTACATGTGGTGGCATGTGCCTCATTGTAGCATTGCTGTGATGGGGTCGAGGCCGCGGTATGGTGAGCAGCCAGGGACAGAGTGGGTGTCCACTGTCACCTGTGTGTAGAGGGTAGAGGTTAGTTTGTGATCAGCATCGCCTGCCCGGGCCATGTAGGCCACTACCCATGTCACCTCTGACCATGCCCTCCCAAGCCCTACTGTGTGTTTGTCCGTGTGGTTTGCATACTCACCCACTAAGTGGCCAGTGGGGATGTCCCACTCTCGAATCTGTGGCACAATGCCGACAGAAGGCATGCGTGTGCTCCCAGGGTGCATAGCACACATTGATTATCGTCCCTGGTATCGCATCACCTGGCAGTTGATGTAAGCTTAGCCCTTCTGATTAATATACAGCCCCACGGGGCCAGGTGGTGTGCGGATGGCCACATGGGTGCAGTCTATTGCCCCTAGCATGCCAGACATATGTGCTACCCTGTGGAACTCCTGTATGTTTGCTGTGTGCTCCGCCGGTGTGCTGGGGAAATGGATGTACTCTGCAGCATGTGGCAGCAGTGCGCTGAGGAATTGGGTGAGGTGGCGTGATGCGGCCAACTGGGTTATGCCTGTGGTGTCCCCTGTTGGTCTCTGGAAGGTACCCGTGGTGAGCAAGCGCATGCAAGCTGTCACTTTAGTTTCCACTGACAGAGCATGGCTCCATCGTGTGGGTGCCTGCATCACATCACTACACAGCTCACAGAGCTGCCTCAGAATTGCCCTATTCAGGCGGTACCGGCCCATGATCTCAGTATCGCTGTACAGCTCGAAGCTGTTGCGGGCTTGGTACTGCCTGTTGGGTGCATACTACTGATGGGCCCTTCCACGGCCGCGCCCCCCTGCTGCCCACCTTCTCACCCCCCTCATTACTGCCTCCATCTGAATGGTGGCACTGGCCATGTCTCTGGCTTGTGTTCACCCCCCCCGGCAGCTGTTTCTGTGTTCCCCCGCTGTCCTGGCTGCTACTTCCCTGCATTGGGAACACCTTCCTGTGGTGGCCTCTGTGCTGTGTGGCACTTCCCTTCTGCACTGGCTGTGGCTCCCCACACCTTCCTGTGCCTCTCTGTTCAGGATGCCTTTCCTGGCCTGTGCTGTGTGTCCTCCTACCCTGTTTGTGCAGCTAGAGTTCAGCCTCATGTGCCATCCCTGTAGCGTTCATGCACCTCTCCCTTGTTCCTTTTATTTTGGCTAATTTCGCTATCACGCAACTTCCGCTGTTCCCCTATTGCGCATGGCGATGTCGTTGAATATCGCACTGTGCCATTTATGCATGGTTCCTCCCCCTCCTTGCGTACATTCATTATCATTGTGCTATTGCTCAGCGTGATTTAGGGGCGATCTGCCTCCCGCTGAATATCACAGAATGGCGATTGGACTTCGCTGGACTGAACCTCATTGCGATGGCGCAACCCTTTGAATATCTGGGCCAGTGTCTCTACATAACACAGAAACAGAACAGCTGAGAGCTGTATTTTAGAATCAAAAATAGAGCCATAATTCATTCGTGATTAATCAATTTCATATGACTATATGGGGTCTGCAAAGTACTAGGGATACACCTTGACCAAAATTGTCTATTATTTTCAGTAAACCAGTGAATATTGGCTCAGAAGTGTATATATATATATATATATATATATATATATATATATATATATATATATATATATATATATATATACATACTAGATATTCAAACTGGGCCAGATATTCAAACTGCGCCCAAAAAGTGCGCAACAGCAGGAGCAAGCGCAAGTCAATTGCGCACATGCGCAACACACGCGATATTCAAACATGGAGCAAGACAAATTGCGCAAGCAGCCAATGTCTGAATATCGCACAACCTGCGCCATAGCGCAACCAGGAAGGGGAAGCTGAGCAGTGATGATGTGCCATAGCGCAACCAGGAAGGGGAAGCTGAGCAGAGCTGATGCGCCACAGCGCAACAAAGGCAGCCCAGCTGAGCAGTCCAGAGGTGCCATAGTGCAAGCAAAGAGGTCCCAGCAGCATAGCAATGGAACTGCACAACCAGGGAGGTAGGCAGGGGCCCACCACCCATGCCACAGATGGGCACAGTGACACACTGCCGAACCAGCAATGTACCCTCACACCCCAAGCACAGCAGAACTGGGGGAGGGATGGAACAGCCACCGGACCATGGGGACAAGCAAACAAAGCACATCCCGGCCGTGTTACTGCAGCACACCCACTGTCAACCTGAGACTGGCACACAAAGGGGGGGAAGCACCCCAGTGTCCAGTGGCCCCTGTGCACAGCACTCCCAGCACTGTGACCCCAAGACACCACCATGCGCAGAGACCAGCACTGCAGGAATCCCAGGCCCCCGCACACTGCAACCTCGTAACCACAGAACCATACAAGCCACATCCACCATGAGCACCCAGCAGTGGGTGGCAGCACAGCAATACTGACTGGAAGTCACCCACACCAGAGACACCGCCCACACACACACACATACCCATGACCATACCACACCAGATGCCATGCACACCACTGCAACTGAGCACCTATAGCCAGCTGCAAATCAGAGACCACCACAGTATTTCTATCAAAATATAAATGTAATAATAAGATGCATAACAAGAACAACAAACAACAACATATTTACAAAGCAGGGGTGGAGGTGGGAAGGTAGGGGTGGGTAAGGGGCAGGGTGAACAACCGGGAGAGGGAAGGTGGGGTTCGCTGACGCTCAGCTACCGCCTGGCAGCCTGCCTCCTCCTGCCTGGTGCTGTGCCCGTGGCTCCTCCGCGCCGCATCCCATGCTGCTGCAAGTCCAGGAGAATGGTGTGTCGATGGCCACCTGAGTGAGCTTCACAGGCCCCGCCCCATCAGGCGCAGGATCCGGATATCTAGGACAAGGGATCAGAGTCAATGGCTGTGACTGTCCACATCCCTGAATCCCACCATCATGCATGGAAGACAGCCAGGCGCCCCGCCTCCTGTGATGGACTGCACCCACCCACAGTGACCGTGCACAAGACAAGCCCAACCAGCCAGCAATGGCCATGTGTACCACTGCACACATACACCACCCATGTCCAGCACAGCACAACCAAGGCTGCCCAGTGACGTGGCTACGTGGTGGAATGCTAGTGCCACAGCCATGTGCCCGTGCATGCATGGACCACCAGTGATGCACACACACACACATATGCAGTGCCACTGGACAGTGATGACTGTCCATGTTGTATGCATGGTAGTGTTGTCCCTGGAAGGTGTCCATGTACTTCAGCATGCACTAGCATCCATGATGTAATGACACTCACCCTCATCAAGTCGCTGCAGCAGGTGCTGCTGCGCTGTGGCTGCTGTTGCTGCTGCTGTGGCTGTGGCTGTTGCACCTCCTCCACCAGCCACCCTGGCACCACCATCCCAGGCCTCAGCCTGTGCCCGCCTCTGCCTCCATGCCTGTGGGAGACAAAGGAAGAGAAATACATCAGTGAGATCCCAAAGCAGACAGCCCCTTGTCCCATTGAGTGTGCCTGCCCACACAACCAGACCCAAACAGCACACACCTGCAAACACCCTCACAGCAAACCACAGCCCAACCCACCTCATGTGCAGATTACATTACACAGTCACCCATGCAGACAATGCGGTGCATACACAGCACACCCACCTGGCCTGGGCACAATGCCCTCCTGGCATGCGACCTGAGGTGTGCAAGCAGAGCACGCTCCCTCCTCTGCAGGTCGCCGAGCGGTGCCTGCACTGCTTCGGGGTCCTCCTCCGGTCAGTGGCTCGCTCCAGGCAGCGCGACCTGCTGCTCCAATGGGTGCGTGGCACCTGCAGGGGCACCTCAAACAGTGAGCCATAGTGAAGCTCCACCACAGCAACCAGGTTAGTTATTTCCAATGCCCCCATTGTGGTGCTCTCCTCGTGCCATTTTCAAAAGTACAGTGGCAATATGCTCTGCGCGCGGCAACCCATCGTGAAATGTTAGCGAATACAACTCCATCACTGCCTATCACGCTGTTCGGACAGCGCCGTTGGTCCACATCATGCTGTCACCAAACAGCGCGATAGAGCCGTACACATGCCAGACGTACAGCGCCGGGGGCAAAGGTCGGGCACAAGGTCATAGGTCAGTGGCGCAAGGCCACGCACAGCGCCATCGGACGTCCACACTTCCTGGGCGATCGGACACCTGCATGCCAGTGCTACAGTGGACTATTGCGCAGTACTGCCACAGCGCCATATGGTGACCAGCGCTATAACGCCATTGGCACAATGGTGGCCATGGCCTGAATTGCTGATCATGCACAGCACGTCATCAGCGTGGCAGATGCCTGCGTAAGCTACCTGGGCATGCACAATGCAGTGTACCACACAGTCACAGAAATGCACCATTGGCTCAGCCGGCTCAATCGTATCGCGCAAAGCGCAACGGCTAGATATTCAGCCGACACATGCAAATCATCTGATCAGCCATTCAAAGGCGCAGTGGCGCGATTTGCATCTCATTACAGTTGCTCCACTCCTAATTTGCATGCATTGCGCTATAAATGTGTGACATTGGGCTGCGCTGGCCAGATTCGGTTACTGCAGATGAGAGGTAAGTTGCATGCTGTGTGATGTTCTGGCCAATGGTCATGGATAACGCTGTAGACTGCACAGTGACAGGTGTCCACTTCCACCCATACAGACCGACATGACCGAGCTGAGCCAAGGTGAGGGTGAGGATGGTGGGCGGAGGAGGAGGCCCAACTCACCACAGGGAGACAGAGGCCCTCTTCCAGGCCTACCTGGAGGAGGAGCCACTACTGAGTGGACGGCGGGCACCCCTCAGGCCCATGTGGCTGCATGGGAGGGGGTAGCTCGGGCAGTGAACCTGCATGGAAGCCACCAGCGCTCCGTGCAGGAATGCAAAAAGAAGATGGGGACAGACCGCAGGAGGGTGAAGGAGAAGGTGGCAGCCCTCAGGGCGGCACGTGCTGGCACAGGCAGGGGCCAGCCAGTGGTGGCAGAGCTGACCCCGGCTGAGGACCGACTGGCTGCATCAGTGCAGTGGAGTGCTATTGAGGGCATACCAGGAGGTGGATTCCAGACAGGTGGAAGCCCATCACTGCACGGTATGACATGGTGGTGGTGCTGGGGGGGGTTGTTCACATGCACTCACATGTCCTCACTTTCTGTTACAGATCCTGTTCGTCTTCAGGGATGGTGGTGGTGGGTCCAGGCAGTGAGGAAGACCCACCGAGTTGGAGGAGCGTCCATCCACCTTCTGTCACCAGCCAGCATGCACTGCACCAGCATGCACGCCTGGCTGCCAACTCTGTTGTCGGTGAGTCAGGTGGGGGTGCACAGCCTGTGTTCAGCAGTCTGGCATGCAAGCATGCCAGCACACTGTGACTATGGCTGTAGCACGTACTCGCACCATTGATGATGCAAGGACTGCAATGGGCAGTGACATGTGTGTGTCCCATGACGGACACACAGCAGGCCAGCACGTGCCCCTGGGCCTAGCTGGTTCCAACGTGTGTGCCAGCATGTCGGCACAGTCCCAGGCTGTGCCTGTCAGCACCGGTGGGGCAGCACCAGTGGCTGTGCAGGTGTCTGGCACTGTTGCAGCCACAGCAGTGGAACGAGTGGTCCCTGGGGCACAGCGGTTGGAAGGGCAGCAGCAGCAGTCACCCACCAGGTCTGGGGGAACAGTGTCCAGCTGTGGCACATGCCCACTGCCCTTTGATATGCCCATTCCTGGTCCTGGTGAACAGCGCCACCCTCAAGGGTGTTGAGCATCAGGACATTCCATTTCCTGGGGACAGGATGCCGTTGTGGCACAGTACCCATTTGTAGAGCACACCCGCCTGCTGGAATCAGTACAGTAGCAAAGGCGGGTTGCAATTCGTGGAGGCACTGTGTGTGCTGTGGAGCAGCACAGCAGGGACTGTGCTCTGATCCTTGCAGAGATGGTCCATATGCAGATAGATGTGACCGCCACCATTGACAGGCAGACCCAGGCATTGGTCGCTGTCGTGGCTGCATTGGGCACACAAGCAGGTGCCCCTGTACCATGCACCCCACACAGTACGCTCTCCACTCCCCATTCCTGGCGTCGTGCGACACCCAGCCTGTCGATGCCGGGTTCTGCTGTGGGCATCCTGAGCACCCCTGGTGCAGGTATGTTTGGCATACTACAGACCCCTGTGCAGACAAGGTCGCGATCGCGCAGTGGGACCCCTGGTGGTCCATCAGTGCCACCCCATGTGGCCCCTGCTCAGCCTGCCAGTGCTGTTGGGTCATGGCAGGGCTGCCCACACATCCGCGGTGGCCGGGAACAGTGCAACATGACTGACCTGTCTCCCAGTGCGGGCCCTGTCTGGTGCTGCCTGTGTGCAATGTAAGGCCACGGTCGGCAGTGCACTGGTGGGTGCCCTGCCCATCATGCCGACACACGGACCACCTGCACACCATCCCGACTGCTGTCCACAGGTGCATGTGCATGATGATGCCTGCATTGTACTGTACACCAAGTGCAAGGGTGCCCAGCATCTGACACACGTACTTGGACAGTACAGGTGGTGGTGTGGTCTGTGGATCTGTGTGTTTGCCATGTCTGTTCCTGCTCTGCTGTGCACCTGCCCATGTACGCTTTGTGCCTGGTGTGTGTGTGTGTGTCCATATGACTGTTCACCCCTCCCTGATGGTGTGTTTGTGTGCCTGGTCCCTTCCACTCCCCTTGCCGTCATGCACCCCTGGTGTGTTACTCTGTGTGCCTGTGAGTTGCGCCAGGACAGTGTTGGATGCACATGGCCCCTTGACTTACCTGTGTTGTGCATAATGCTCCTCCGTGATGGTGTCCCGGTGCAGCTGGGCCTGCCGGATCAGTCGGGGGTCCCGCCGTCCAAGGGGGGGCAGCTCATCACCATCATCACCGGCGCCGCTGGCGTCCCCATCGCTGTCCCCCTCCTCGACCTGAATGGCTATCCCACAGTCTTTGGCCATGTTGTGCAGGATACAACAGGCCAGGAATATCCCACAGGCCTTTGAGGGGCTGTACTCAGGGCACCACCGAGGTGTCTAAGCATCGGAAGCATGCCTTGAGCATCCCAAACACCCGCCGATGATGTTATGCGGCGTACGCGCCTCATTATAGCATTGCTGCAATGGGGTCATGGGGCCGGTATGGTGTGAGCAGCCAGGGACGGAGTGGGTATCCGCTGTCACCTGTGTGGAGATGGTGGAGATGAGTATCATGTTCAGGTCCATATTGCCAATATCCCTGGTGCCACTACCATAGCACCTGTGGCATTCCCACCCTTGCCCCACGTTTGCAATTCCTACATGAATTACTCACCCACTAGATGGCCTGTGGGGATGTCCCCACTCTTGAATCGATGGCACAGTGCGGACTGATACCATATGAAGGCATCATGTGCTCCACCAGAGTGTGTGGCACAGACATTGATTATGCGCCCAGTGGCATCACACACCACCTGGCAGTTGACACTGGAATAGCCCTTCCTGTTCCTATATGCGGCCCCATCGGGGCCAGGTGGCATGCGAATGGCCACATGGGTGCAGTCTATGGCCCCTAGCATGCCAGGCATATGTGCTACCCTGTGGAACTCCTGCATGTTTGCTGTACGCTCTGCCGTGGTGCTGGGGAAATGGATGTGCTCCGCAGCATGTGGCAGCAGTGCGCTGAGGAATTGGGTGAGGATGCGTGACATGGCCGACTGTGTGATGCCTGTGGTGTCCCCTGTCGGCCTCTGGAAGGTGCCCGTTGTGAGCAGGCACATGCAGGCTGTCACCTTGGTCTCCACTGACAGAGCATGACTCGTCGTGAGGGTGCCTGCATCACATCACTGCACAACTCACAGAGCCGCCTCAGTATTGCCCTGTTCAGGTGGTACCGCCCCGATCTCTACATCTGTGTACAGCTCAAAGCTGATGCGGCAGCAGGCACTGCCTGTTGGGCGATCACCGACGGGCCCTTCCACGGCCACGTCCCCGCAGCATGCATTCTCACCCCTCATTACAGCTTCCATGTGAAGCTGGCACTGTCCATCTCCTGGCTTGTGACCCCCTGGCTGATGTTGCTCTGTTACCCCGCTGTCCTGACTGCTACCTCCACTGCACCGGTACCCCCACTGGCCTCTGCAGCCTATGGCCCACACAACTTCCCTTGCCTGCCCTGTTCTGGACTGTCACTGTCTGTCTCTCTCTGTTCTGTCTCACTTGGCATCCCTGTAGTTTTGTGCCTCTTCCTTGAGCCTTTTTATTTTGGCTCATTTCCGCTGTATGCAACTCCGTTGTTCCGCTTATTGCGCATTGGCGCAACCCTTTGAATATCGTGATTATGCTTCTTTATGCAGGGATTCACCCCTTTGGTTGCATATGCCTTCATTTGCATTGTGTTGTTGCTCAGCCTGTTTTCGGTGGCGCAACTGCCTCCTGCTGAATATCGCAGAATGGTGCAATTTCGGACTTGCGCATGCGCAACCCTATTGAATATCCGGCCCTGTATATATATGTATATATATACAGTGTATATATATATATATAATGCAAAAACTTTGTTAATGCATAAGTTAGGGTTCTTCTACAGCGACAGTGAGGAAATTAGGCATGAGGGTTCCACCTTGCACCCCACCCCACCCTGCCCCCACCAACAGGCATCGGGGTGTGCATTGGGATCATCGGCCCTAACTCTCACCCCATCCCATGTCTAAACAAGCTGAGGTGGTGCAGTGTAGGAGAATGGGGTGAGAGTTAGGACAGACGACCCCAACACACACCCCAATGCCTGTTGGTGGAAGCAGGGTGGGGGTGGAGTGCAAGGGGTGGAAACCCTAATGTCGAATTTCCTCACTTTTGTCACTGTAGAAGAACCCTAACTGATGCATTAATTACATTTTTTTTATACAATTTCCTTACTTTTTAGAAAGAATAGAAAAGTAGAAAAGTTGAAAGTTGGTGGGAGAATGGGGCCCGAATGATTTTGTGTGACATAGTAACAGTAAGTGCAATGCAAATGCACCGCAAATGGTTACACACATGGTGACGCGAACGAAATGGTAACGCAAGTAGTACAGAAATGCAAGTGCAAAGTGACGCCAAAGCAAATAGTGATGAAATGGAGACGCAAACGGAAGTGCATATGGCACACAACTGGTAACGCATACATTCACAGTACCACAATTGAAACGCAAATGCTAACAGTAACAGCAACAATAATGGCAAAGGAGATGGAAAACGCAAATGCAAGCGCGTTAAGGAAACGCAAACCGTAATACGCACGGACACGGTACCAAATTGTAAATGCAAATGGTAACAGTAACAGCAAGAATAACTCCAAAGGAAACAGAAATTAAAACCTGTTCAGACAGAAATGCAAACTGTTATGCACGTCATGGTATCGTAATTGTAAACGCAAATGGTAATGGTAACAGCAACAATAACGCCAAACAAAACAGAAATGGCAAAGCAAGTGCAAATGAAAACCGTAATGCACACGGTGGTGTAGACGGGAACGGTGACACGAACGGTAATGGAAGCACAGCAGTAAACGATAACTGGCACAGTAACAAAAGGGCACTCCCTTCTTTTCCCCAAAAACTGCATTGAAAAACACAGTGAAAACAAAGAATGTATGCATAATAATGGACCTCAGAGCAGAAAATTAGGACTTGGAATACTAAATTGCTTATATCTCAGGAACTGTACGACGTAGAAAAAAATTAAAATTTCGTATGAATTATGATTTTCCTGTCTAATTTTGTACTTATCCCACTTTTGGTGGGCTAAGCATTTTTGTGACGAAAAGTCTGTATCTCACACAGTTTCCGAGATACGGGCCCTAAAAGGCGTGATGGACGCCATAATGTTATCCTATGGGAAAAAGCGTCTACTTCGGAGTGCCGTCACTTTGCCGCCCTGTAATAATTTTTCACCAAACTACAAAAGGCACATCTGTGAGATGTTGGCTTCTTCCTCCAAATTTCAGCCCAAAAGACCAAACTGTTATTTTGCAGCAGGGTGGCAAAGATTCCTGTAATGCAGTGGATGCCATAATGTTATCCTATGGGAAAAGTGTCAACTTCATAGTGCTGTAACTTTGCCGCCCTATAATATTTTTGAACAAACCACTAAAGGCACATCTGTGGATGTTGCCTTTCTTTCCTCCAGATTTCAAGTAAAAAGACCAAACTGTTTCCGGATAATCAATTTCAAAGATTAGTAGAATTTCCTATCTATTCCATTATAAAAAATCGGGCCATCTTGTTCCAATTTTGTAATCAAAGATCGCGATCAAAGAACTCACGATCAAAGAATTTGCAGGCTTGTGATCAAAGAATCTGCAGGCTCACGGACAAAGAATTACAAATCTTATAAATCAAAAATAGATGGAATTATGTATACCACCACCATGGTTCAACAAAACAAATCCCCCGAGTAAAACCCATCCTCATTTCACTTCCTAGGGCACCCCTGGGCTGAGAAAATTGACTTTTAAATTGGGCCATCTCATCCCTCACTCACAGTCGTGATCAAAGAATCTTACAATCAAAGAATTTGCAGGCTTGCGATCAAAGAATTTGCAGGCTCACGAACAAAGAATTAAAAATGTTATAAATCAAAAAATTGAAAGAATTGACAGAATGAAGCCCCCTGAGTAAAACCCACCCTCATTTGACTTCCTAGGACATCCCTGGGCTGAGAAAATTGATTTTTAAATTGGGCTATCTTGTTCCTCACTCACGATGCACGATCGCGATCAAAAAATCTCACGATCAAAGAATTTGCAGGTTTGCGATCAAAGAATTTTCAGGCTCATGAACAAAGAATTAAAAATAGTGAAACGCGAATATTTCACTGATTTGAACAGAACCAATGGCATGATTCAATAGAATGGACCCCCCTGAGCAAAACCCACCCTCATTTGTGTCCCTAGCCCACCCCTGAGCTGAGATATTTGTGTTTTTAGGTTGAGATGCAAGATCGCGATCAAAGAATCTCACGATCAAAGAATTTGCAGGCTCGCGATCAAAGATCGTCAGCGAGCCGTGAATTAAGATTTTGAAAGCTTATAACTCTATTTTTTGACCAATTTGGATGAAACCAAAGGCATGGCTCAATAGACTAGAGCCTCCTGAGTAAAACCCATCCAAGTTTTACTTCAGAAGTGACCCCTGAGCCGACATATTTGTGTTTTTCCGATCAGAAAACTGAAAACAAGATGGCTGGACGTCATGATCAAAGAATTTGAAAAACTCGGGACAAAGATTCTTGAACCACGGAGCTGCAAAATTTTTATCGCCAGGTGGGACAAGATGGTCAGAACCCCATTCTTTGATCACAAAATATATATAAATTTTCCCATTGACTTATAATGGGAAATTAAAAGTGCCATAACTTTTGAATGCCGATTATTTTTCACCAAACAAAAAGCTGCATGTTCGACCACCAAAGCTCTTTTAAACAAGCTTATCTTGCAGAGCAGCACACCACACAACGTCAGTAGAACCACATTCAGAATGCCAAGAGGTGCCTCCAAAATGGATAATTTTGCATTTTCAGCATTTTCATAACAAAGACCGCCTCCGATCAAACACAATTTGGCAGACCAAGAGATCTACCATACCCCAACATGCATACCAAATTTCAGGCAAATCCATTGAACGGGTCCAAAGTTATTAACACCCAAACATTTGACTTTAGTATGCAAATGACCGCTGAACCTAACTATAGTGGAGCTATCATACACTGTTATATATATATATATATATATATATATATATATATATATATATACATATTTATTTTAATCAAGGTACAAAATGTAGAAGCTGGAGCCAAGGAATTAATACAGCACAGGAACAAAATTAGGAAAATGGCAGATTAACATTCAGGCACTTCTACCAGAAAATAGGGACCAGACTTGTCCTAAAAGAAAAAATATATATATATATATATATATATATGATAAGTATAATTATTCATACGTTAATGTACTTACTAATATGCTGTAGAGTTGTATTAAGATAAAAGTGAGAGGAAGGACAAGGAAAAGGAATTTAGGAAAAGAAAGAAAAATAGTGGAAGGATGGGAATTAGAATCAGAAAGTGGGGGAAGAAAGAGGAAGAAGAAGAAAACTCAGACGCAAAAACTATATTAATTATTCTCGCTACCTTATTAAACCTATTAGAATAACTTTATACTTTAAAAAGTTTTCAGATCTCATCTTTCATTTAGGCCCTTAGATCTAACTATATCAGCCTTAAAATCCAATAGCTTTCTCTCTGCATAAGCAGATTATGCCTGTTGCCGCCTCATTTTAGCTTTTGGACACACTCTAGGCCCATAAATTTAAAACAACTAGGGTCAGAATTGTGCATAAGTGCAAAATGCCTGCCTACTGGTTTATCAGTCCTCTGATTAGTGATTGAGCGTATATGTTCTTTTATACGCTATTTCAGGGTCCTCACATTTTTTCCTATATAATAGAGACCACAATCACACCACAACAGAAAGGAATGCTGTACCAATGCAAGAGAGGCAGGCTGGGTAATCCAATTGGATGAGGCCAGTAGAGAACTGTGGCTGGCAGAGGGGGTGAAAACAGAGGAGAAGGCCTTCTTCTAGTATAGTATGTCAGGGAGAAGTGGGACACCAGGGATGAGGTAGGCAGGTTGAGAAGGAAGGGGTGGGTGGTGAGAAGTGAAGAGACAGCAAAAGTACTTAAAAATACTTTCTGTTCAATCTTCACTGAGGAGAAGGTGGTCCAGTACCTCAGGAGAAGAATGGTGGAGGCAAAGGGGTGGGGGGGGGTTCACAGATGGGGAGATTGAGATTGACAGGATGAGGAAGGGCTTAAAGGCCCTGAAGATAGACAAGTCTCTGGGACTGGATGGCATACATCTGAAGGTGTTGAGGGAGTTGGCAGATATGATGGCAGGTCCCCTGGCACACCTGTTTAGCACCTCACTGAAATGAAAGAAGTACCCTGGACTGGGGATAGCATATATAGTGGCGCCAACATCAGCGGGCTGAAACACAACCCTGGTAATTACTGGCTGGTCAATCTGACCTTGATAGTTGGAAAACTCATGGAAACCATTCAAATAGACTGGTAAGCTTTCTGAAGAAAACGGCTTCCGGATGAGAAGCAGCACAGGTGTGTGTCATTGCAGTTCTGCCAGACTAACCTGATTGATTTCTTTGACTGGGTAATCAGGACAATGGACTAGAGCCAAGTGGTGGACATCCTATATCTGAT
The DNA here is from genome assembly GCA_016271365.2 of Neoceratodus forsteri. Classification (NCBI taxonomy): domain Eukaryota; kingdom Metazoa; phylum Chordata; order Ceratodontiformes; family Ceratodontidae; genus Neoceratodus; species Neoceratodus forsteri. Next base: position 1,837,851,974 of record CM057449.1, read on the forward strand.
TTCAGTAAGGCCTTTCACTCAGTTTCCCACAGGAGATTCATCAGTGAGCTGGAGGACCTGGGAGTAGGGGCAAACTGATTCTGTGGGTTGAAAACTGGCTGCAGGATAGATGTCAGAGGGTAGTGGTTGGGGGGTTCTTGGAGGTTAAGCCAGTAACTAGCGGGGTCCCACAGGGCTGTGATTTAACATCTTTATCAGTGACATTGCAGACACATTAAAAGGTAAAATATGCCTGTTTGGAGATGACATAAAGCTCAGCAGGGGAGTAAACATGGGAGAGGGCAGACAGGATCTCAGGAAAGACCAGACCAAGCTATAGAAGTGGTCAGGTATTTGGGAACTGGGATTCAACACCAAAAAGTGTAAGATAATCCACTTGGGGGCTAAGAACCCAGAGACCAAATATTGGCTTGGAGCTGTGCAGGTTACCAGGTCAGAGAAGGAAAAGGACTTGGGAGATATCAACACGAGTGACCTGAAGTACTCTGTGTACTGAAAGAAAGCAGCAGCCAAAGCAAATAGATGCTGAGTTGTATAGCCAGGGTATAACCAGCAGGGAAACAAAGGGAGGTAGGGAAGGCAGTTAGAGAGTAGAGACGCAAACAGCAGAAAAGATGGCAAAATCAGTGAAAAAGGGGATGTTTATTTAATAAGTACTTAAATGAAAAGAGAAAGACAAAGGGCGGAATAGCAAGGCTGAAAGGAGAAGGAGGTTGTCTGAAGAGGACCACCAAAAAGTGGATGTATTGAACAAATACTTCTGTTCGGTATTTATGGAGGAGTGGGCAGGTAACGGACCAGAGATAAAGAACAAGGGTATTAAGGGTCGGGAGGTGGACACAAGTCCTTCTTCAGTGAAAAGGGTCCTCAAGGAACTAACACTGTTAAAAGTAGACAAGGCAATGGGACCAGACAGGGTGCATCGCAGGATACAGAGAGAACTCAAGGAGGAGCTGGCTTCACCTCTGACAGCCCTGTTCAGCCTGTCATTAGAAACAGGGGAGGTACCAGGGGACTGGAGGAGGGCAGATGTAGTCCCAGTACACAAAGGTGGACACAGGGAGGAGGCAAGTAATTACAGGCCTGTCAGCTTAACATTAGTGGTGGGTAAGGTAGTGGAATCACTATTGAAAGAAAGAATTGGGGATTACCTGTTGCTAGTGATCTACAGGATCCAAGGCAACATGGTTTCACAAGGGGAGGCCTTGCAAGACTAACCTGACCGACTTTTTTGACTGGGTAACCAGGGAAGTGGATCAGGGAGGAGCAGTAGACATGGCCTACGTGGATTTCAGCAAGGCCTTTGACACCGTTCTACATAGAAGACTGAAAAGCAAGCTGGGGAGCCTAGGAGTAGGTTTAAAAATAGTAAAATGGGTAGAGAGTTGAGCAATAGGATTCAGAGGGTGGTGGTGAATGGCATTCACTGAAACAGGCAAAGTTTGGGCCCGGCTCTCTCAATGTCTTTATTGGACACATAGAGACTAGAAGGAAAAGTATGCCTGTTCCCGGATGAGACAAAACCCTACAACAGGGTGAATACACTTGGGGGTGGGGGTGGATAGAATGAGGGCCGATCTAAAAAGCTGGAAGAATGGTCATGGGATTGGCAGCTGGGTTTCAATGCTAAAATTGCAAAGTAATGCACATGGGGCACAGAAACACGATGGCAACATACCAACTGGGAGGAGAGGTAATAACAGGCACAAAGCAGGAAAGAGACCTGGGGATAATCATTTTGTATGACTCAAAGGTAGCTAAACAGTATGACAAAGCAGAGGGGAAAGATAGCAGGATGCTGGGATGCATAGGCAGTAGAATCACCAGAGCAGGAGGGAGGAGGTAATAATTCCTCTGTATAGATCACTGGTGAGACCTCACCTCAATTACTGTCCAGTTCTGAGGCCCCATCTCTGAAAGGACATAGACAGAGTCGGGCAGTTCAAAAGAGGACAACTAAGATGGTGCAAGGTATGCATCAAAAACCCTAGCGTGATAGGGTCAAGGAATTAAATATGTACTCCCTCGAGGAAAGGAGGGTGAGGGGGATATGATAGAAACATTCAAATACATCACAAGGAAGAACACGGTACAGGAACTGAGCATTTTCCAAAGAAAAAGTTGTTCAACAAGAGGTCATACTGTGAAGATCAAAGGAGGGAGATTGAGTGGAAATGTGAGGAAATATTTCTTTACGGAGTGGATGGTGGATGCGTGAAACAGCCTTCCAGTAGAGGTGGTGGGGCAAAACAGTAACAAGATTCAAGAATGCATGGGATAGGCACAAAGGGATCTTAGAAGTAAAAGGGGGGGAGGGAGACCAGAGACCGAGTAGGGTCTGGAGTATCACTATAGGTAGAGAAAATAGGGCAGACTTGGTGGGCCAGGAGGTCCTTATCTGCTGACAACTTCTATGTTTCTATGAAGGTAATGTTGCCAGGCTCCATGTCAAATGGGCGAGTCACAAAGCATGAGTGCAATCAGGGTGAGTGCAATACGGGGCAAAATCAAATATGGTGACAATACTTTCGGTGAGCGCTAAAACGGCAACAATTGCTTTTATATGGGGGGCTTTGCCCTCTTCACCCCCCCTTACTAATATAACCAACTCCGAGGTCGTAGCACCTCGGGGAGGGGGGAAGCAATTATCACCGTTATAATGCTCACCAAAATTACCATTGCCATATTTAATTTCACCCTTATTGCACTTGCACTTTTTGACTCTCCCATTTAACGTGATACCATGCTGCCACTGTACAGATCCTTAGTTTGGCCACATTTTGAGTACAGTGTGCAGTACTGGTGCTCTTACCTAAGGAAAGACACCAACCTGCTGAAGATGGTCCAGAGAAGGGCAACCAGTATGATCTAGGGACAGCAAGGCAGAACATAGGGGAAGAGACTCAGAAATCTCAACATGTACTCCCTGGAGGATAGAAGGGAGAGGTGTGACGTGACTGAAACCTTCAAGTACCTTAAAGGATCGCAACAGAGAGAGCTCTGAGGGTCTTTTCAACCTTAATGGGAACAGGGCCACTAGGGGGCACTGCCTGAAGCTGGTGGGGGAACATGCAGGAGGAAATGAGAAGGCAATTCTTTTCACTGGAGGGTGGTGACTAAGTGGAATGAGTTGACAGAGAAAATAGTCTCCCTGATGACTATGGACAACTTCAAGAGGGTTGAGACTGACTAAAGGGGAAAATTGCATGTGGGGTGGTAGTAAGGGGGACATCGGCAGGGAGGGAAGAGTGGATAATGGATAATGGGGAGGAGGAACAGATCCTCAGTAGACACTGAGGAGTCTGCAAACTGAAGCAGACAACATAGACTGCAAGGTCTTTTCTGCTGGCTTAATCGTATGTTTGTGTAAGTTCTGATGGTTTATCACAGTTTAGAAAATGGGCTTTTTATTTCCTGGCTTCTGATTGGCTAGTACCCCTGCCAGGGAGTACATTAACTTTCAATAGATGCCCAGGAAATAAAAAAGTACCGCCTATAGTGCCCCATCACCCACTGAAGAATCCTGGTGCACATCCTGCTTCCTAACTGGCTGCAACCACATAATTTGAGTTTAAAATCACCGCCATTTTTTGCGCTCTCTAAGCGACAGGAAGGACTGACTAGGCACACACGCACAACCCTGTCCACAACTCCAGTGCCCCATCCCCAAAATCTAGCCTGATTAAAAAAAAAAGAAATTTAATTCAGAGGGGAAAAAACGGCAGGATAGAAACGCTGAACATAAAACTGACTGGTGGCAAGATTACTGGGGTGAGACGTTCAGATCACCTGCAGTATGACCCTGATCAACAGTTTTCCATCTATGTCCCCGCTACCTAGTACGGTACCCTACTTAAATAATCACCTATCTTACAGATAGCAAAAGCAGCAGTACCTGCTGTATTTTGGGGCTCCTCCGCTTCCCTTAGTTTCCACACGCCGCTCTGAGCTGTCTCTCGCTCTCTCCACACACTGCTCCTCTTCACACTTCCTTCAAAGAAAGAAAACTGTAATAACTCAGTTCCGGTCCTCAGGACAGGCAGCAAGGACTGGGAAACTGTAAAACAACAAAGTGGATTTGGTCCTGGTCCTCAGGGTAGGCAGCGAGGACTGAGAAACTGTAAAATAAAACAAAGTAGTTACTTCCAATCCCCAGACCAGATAGCGAGAATTGGAAGTTCTCCATAGAAACCCTACGATTCCGGTCCCCAGAGCAGGCAGCCGGGACTGAAAGAAAAAAAAAAAAGTAATTGCTGCACATAATGATTTGGTTCCAGTCCTCAGGGTAGGCAGCGAGGACCAGGAAACTGTAAACAAAATAAAAAAGAAAGCAGTGCAGACAGTGAGCAATGAGGCATGCAGTGGTACAAAATAGCTCCCCCTACTGATGACTAGTGGACAATGCTGCAAACATAAGAGGGACTACTTTACCAAAAAGGACTTAAAATTAAATTGTAGTCATTTTTTATAGTATTACTTACATTTTTGTTAATCCTACAAAAAATTAAACATTTAGCCCATTTTCTAAGCGCAATAATAACCTCCAGGGTGGGCGGTATAGGCAATGCGGACACATAAGGGGCTATAAGGCCCTCCAACAGCGTCGGAGCCCTCATTACGTCCCCAGGTGGTCTGGTATTGCCTACTCACCCACCCTATCGGGTATTATTGCTTGCATATTGCAGTATATCATGCTGCATGATAATTGCGATATTGCTTTTTCTAATGATAAATAATCATCTGTGGAATTATTGTGATATACCATCATATTTTGTTATTGTGACATTCTTATTGGTAACCCTCTCCCCAGCAAAGCCTACTGTGGGGGACATTTGACACCAGAGACCTTAATGTTCTGGCTAGCTCAGAGGGGCCATTCAGATGCCAGAACAGGGGTAAAAGACTGTAGCCAGTGGACACTGTATCTGAAGAAAGAAGTTTCTTGGCTCACCTGGAGCTCATGGCAGTCTGGCAGAGACACTGAACTGAGCAGACCTGCTGCTGCCTTGAGATAGCTGGAGCCCTAGCCAGGCTCGATTCTATAAGCCTTCCACCAGGCTCATCCTTACAAATCTGACTTGCTGTGAGACTATGCTTGAAGGGTACCTACTGAACTGAACTACTGAGGCTGTGTCTGGGGCATTTGGCAGACCTAGCTGAGAAGTTGCTGTATGAGAAATCTGGGTGAAAGACCCATGCCTAGCATTGCTGCTGGAGTTGTCAGACCAAAAACAGAGACTTGCATTCCAGGTCGGCTGCTGGGGAGCCAGAAAGGAGGGTTGCTAGCCCTTATCTTGTGTGATAAATCAGGAGGAGGCAGGGGTGATAGGATATATGCCCTAAGTAGTTGGTATCCAGCTAGTGGGGAGCCAGACTGTGGGGGTTCCTCCATGGGTGTGAGCTCCCTGTGAACCATTCCAGGGGGAGAACTGCTCACAGCATCTGACCCTCTTATATTCTGTCTGGGTGGCGGCACTATGCTATTCCTTATTTCTCTGGGACAACCCACCCTACTGCAAGAGACAGAACAAACCCAACCCCTCATTCAGGTAGGCTCTGTACAGTCACACGGCTGGGGTGTTTACCTAGACACGGTGAGTCCGGGGAGGTCAAAAAATAGTCAACAGAATTAAAGTTTTCACAGTTTCTAATTTATCTAGTTTTAAATTTGTTTTCCCCTTAAAATGGTCATCTCTGCATCAGTGTTTAGCGGAGCTCCATTTGTGAGTTAGAGTCATGGCTTCAGCTGGGAGGGAGAGGCAGCAGCGCACGGACATGCAGCAGTGAGCAAGAACAGATTTACTTTGGACCAGGCAGGTACCAGTTGCTCTTGCCTTAACAACCTCCCCCCCCCGCCAAAAATAAGCACAGACACGCCGGATGGATTTTAAAAGGACACAACACTCTCTGGGCCTGATTCACAAATGTCAGCGCAAGCTGCACTGAAGGCAGCTTGCACCGATTGCTGGTGTGCCAGGGACCCTGCATCCAATTCACTATTGGGTAGGGTCCTGGTGGCAAAGTCCCACAGCTTGTGGCAAGGTGACTATGTGCACACAGATGGCACATCTGCAGAGTTGCCACAAGCAGCAGGGCAGTCGAGAGGGCAGCTGCAGCAGATGATGACTAACACAACCCAATACCCAAGCACATATCACCCTTCCTGGTGGTCTGTAATCCCACCCCAGATCGATCCACTTGTTAGTAATATCAGTGATTCCTCTGGTGGTCTAGCAGACCCCCCATCCCCAATCTGCCCAAAGACTATGACATCTACATTCCCTGGTGGTCTAGTGGACCCCCACTCCACCTATCCTGCAGGCAGTTCCTCACCACCCCACTTCCCCCACCCATCTCTGAGCTGGTGACTGGCAAAGCCCTCCTCTCTCCACCATGGCTGGCCTCTGTCTGAGCTGTCAAGGAGCATGTACTGTATACAGTTTCTGCTCCTTGACTGTTCAGTCAATGGCCGGCCATGGTGGAGAGAGGAGGGCTGTGCCAGTTGCTGGCTCGGGGATGGTGGAGCACTGCCTGCCATGGTGGGGGGTCCACTAGACCACCGGAGAATGTAGATGTCATATTCTTTAGGCAGATCAGGGATGGGGAAGGGGGTCCGCTACACCACCAGGGACATTAATGATATTAATAGCAAGGGGATGGGAGCTGGGATGGGGTTTGATTGACCACCTGGGACATAATTGATATTAACAACAAAGAGGTTGGGGCTGGAGAGGGTCTGCTAGACCACCATGGACATCATTGATAGTAAAAATCGGGTTGGCAGGGAGGGGTCTGCTAGACCACCAGTGACACATTGATATTAATAGAAAGGAGATAGGAGTGGGGGTCTGCTAGACCACCAGGGACATCACTGATATTAATAACAAGGGTTCAGGGCTGGGAGTTGCTAGATCACCAAGGATATCATTGATATTACAAAGGGGATCAGGCCTGGAGGGACCAGATAGACCACAAGGGATGTGATTAACTTATTACACAGGGGATTGGGGCTGGGGGACCACAGCACATTGCTCAAGTTCTCTATCCTCCCAGAGGACACACATCTAAGTACCAATAGACCAGTCCTGGCTGGTCTAAGGAATTACAGAAATGTGCCCTCTGGAAAGGTTTAATGAATCTCTAATTAGGGATATGGCAGCATGTGTCTGCTCGAAGCCCCTAGTCCCATGCCGCAGCCCATCTTGTTCCGCAAGGATGATGCAAGTCCCCTTTGGTGCATACAGCCTGTCTTTGATGCAGGCTGCTTTTGTGAATTGCGCTGGTGCGTATCTTTTGGCACAAGACGCACCTTGCGCTATTCCTTGTGGTGCAAGCCAAGGGCTTTGTGAATCGGGTCCTTTGTTTGTTTTTTTTTCCATTGAACTGTTTCTATTATGTTTAATTTGATGGCACCCCCAAGGCCCATCACTGTCCTTCTCATGGACTTACAGGTCATCCACTACTTACCCAGGACCGAGATACTGTAGATGGGTTATCAGCCATGTCAGTTGTGTGAGAGCCTGCGAGGGGTGCTAGTGTAAATGAGACCAGGTTTTTCCCTCTATCCTCTGATTTTATGCACAGAATGTTGGTATGTGATGATGCATGTATGTGCGCATTCATGTTGGGCATCTGGTGGCTACCCCTCCCCTTCCTGGTGCACCTGGCTGTGCTCCCACCTGGATACCATGAGGTGGCAGTTATGCAGAGGAAGCAGCATTCCCTCCCTGAGGGAGGAGAGCAATCCTTGGGACACTCAATCCTTCCTCCATGGGCAAGCCCTCAATGGCCTGTGCTCTTTCCCAAACATGGGTCACCAGTACTGCGAGTAGTAGTGTTACCGCTGCACCGATGGGTTGGCTCGCCACATCACTCTCCACTTACAAATTAAAATTTTGCAATAAAAAAAAACACTCTGAACTTAATCAAACCAAAATGCTTTTCTTCGCATTTGAGATAATAAACAAGAAACAGAACATGCAATAAAAAATACAGTCTGTTTAGGGAACTTCTCAGGGAGGAGGCTGTGAACAAGAGACGATAACTCCTGGCCACACCTATGTTTGAGGGACCTTGGCACAGACTGGAGACATGCCCTTCAAAGCACTCCATCTGCAGCATGTTGAGTTGTTCATGCTAAAATCTTACTGCACTCCATCTGTACACAGTGAAATGGGTACCATGCTCTACTGTTCATGAGTCAAGCTGTCAGGCCTTGACCAATAGCTGTGATCAACGCATTAATTTAACAAACTATTCCTGTCTATGCCACCACCAGGGTCCAGTTAGCACCTGCTTGTCTGTGACCCCACCCCTCAAGAGCAGCCTTCTCCTTTCTACCTGCTAACCACTGTTCGACAACAATTTCATAGATGCAAGTTAAGAGATCAGACCCTATCCTTGACAGGTAACCCCATTCTGTGTGACAGTGGCTCAGACAGGTCAATCTGATATCCCCATGTGTACCTGCTGAAATACCAAGATTTTTATGAAGCTTTTTATTTCCCTATTTAGCTTAATTCTTGTGTGTTACAGCACTGCCGGATTCTGCGCGTGCCTCCAGAGCCAAAATGGTAATATTTCTGACCAAACTATGTGACATGATAGCATAAAAATTATAAGCTGTGCTAACTACTTTTTTCTTAATCTGTATGATAATGCTACAGTACTACTACCTCAGGCCTAAATTAGTTCCTCCTGCATGTAAAATCAGTATGTCCAGCGGCACCATGACCAGTCTGTTCTGAAAAACTAAAAGGAGCACCTATTCCTGCCTTATCCCCAACTAATGTCCACCTTGGTGTATTGGTTCCAAGTCTTGTGCCGATTTTCTTCCAGAATCTGTTTTGCACCACAACCTGAATGAAGAGCACGATCCTGAGCTGTTTTCAAATCTGAGAACCAAAACGGAGGTTCCAAGTCTTGTGCCATATTCCCTTTGCAAGCCTATTTTTGTGCCCAAAATATGAAAGAAGGACCCATAATCCATATCCTTGCAGCTGGTTTTGCATCTGGGGATTAAAGCAGAAATGTAAAATTGCCATCACTAAATTTTTAATGGGTGTACATAGCTGAGAAAACTATTGCAACTCCACTTTCCAAGTTTCTTTATGTTGTGTCACCCAAAACCAACGTCACCACTATGGTGGGCGCTACTTTATGGAAGGAATGAGTAGTGTACTCCCTTGGTCCCTCCCTGCTTTTTTAATTACTTCTTTCAACACAAATAAAAATTGATATTGTGAGGAGGAGCTTTCTGATGCACAAAGAAGAGGCCTCCCTCCCCGATCATACTGCTATCTACTGTTTCATGGCCCAGACTTGGTAAATCCCATGGTCATGGGCTGCGCTGCATGTGACTCATGATACCCTAGCCTGCTGGGCCATCTTAGAAGCTGACAGGTGCAATCTTAGCCAGTCACACAAGAGGGAAAGAAATAAACACCCTAGCTTGGATTTGGACCCAGTGCACCAGCAGTACCATTCTAGTTGCACTATCAGCTGCACCACCAAGGCAGCTGACAACCTGGGACTCCCAGAAGCAGCTTACCATTTCTTAAATGCACAACCTGGTGCAGCACTGATAATTGCATTTTCATTCACAAGGGTGTAGTCTGCACATATATGGAATCCAACAAATAGAAGAGAGAAAGAAATAAGTGCATTAGCTGGGATTTGAATGCCAGCCACCTGGAATACCATTCTGATTGCATTGCCAACTGTGACACAAAGCAACTTGAAACCTGGAACTCTCAGAAACAACTTGCTCATTCTGTAATGCATAGCCTGGTGCTGTACAGATAATTACAGTTTAATTCACAAGGGTAAGGTGTGCACATATATGGAATCCATGTATGTGCACACCTCACTCTTGTCTGTGCAGCACCACATTGTGCATTAGAGAACAAGAAAGGATGTTTCTGGGAGTCCCAGGTTTCCGGTTGCCTTGGTGACACAGCTGGTAACACAACCACAATGGTATTCCTGGTAGCCTGGTTTCAAATCCCAGCTAAGTCACTTATTTATTTCTCTTTTCTGTTTGTTGGGTCTCATAGCAGCAGGTGGGGAGGACACAAACCTTATTCTGTGGAGTCCTCATCAAGGTTACATGTGGGATACCCAGGTTATTAGAGCAGAGTATTAGGGTAGAGATCTCGGTGTTGGATGATGAAGACAAAGAGAATTTACATCAGGGAAATTCAGAAAGGGAGCCCATATATGGTAAAAGCTTGTTGATGTAGATTGTACTAAAGCTTTAACTTTCTCCTGACAACTCAGTGATCCACTTGTCTATTTTCAGGGGAGCTGGTTGCCCCACTGATGTTAGATGACTCTTCGTACCACAGTGATTTCTCATTGAAGCCATTTTAGTTGGAGCTCAGTAGGACCCACTATATGTGTTACATCTCCTACTAGCCATTCTTCAAGGCAAGGTAGAGAGTGCTGCCAATGCCCGTTGGGAAAGGCAGCCCTGTAAGGTAAGGTTTTTGTTTTTATATAGTACTCCACCCGAATGGCTCAGAGAGCTTCACAAAACATAACATTAATTACAATGAGTATGTATATAAAACAATAATTTACATTAATATAAATTAATAACATTTTGTAAACCAGCAGGCATGTGTCTTTTGTAGATATCCAAATTATAAGCTAACTTAAATAGATGGGTTGTCAGCCCATTGTTAAAACTCCACTGGAGGCACTAATGAGTAGCAAACAAGACTAGACGTGTTTACACCTCACCCTCCATACCGGAATAAAATTAAAAGTTTCAGTAATATTTTGCCCAGAATTGTGATCATTTTGGTTGTGGGATACATCTGAATGCACCATGGATGACTACTTGACCTCCAGAATGGGGAAGAACCAGGAAGCAGCTGGGAAAACTGGAAAGAAAAATGCGTCCTGTGCTCAGGCCGACAGCCAGCAGGTGGTGTCACTGTCAGCCGCTGAGGTTAGGGCTCTGGGGCGCGAGCTAACGGGTCAGGTCCTTGCGGCATTGGAGCCACGACTCTGCAAGTTTGAAACTCGTACAGATGATCGGCTGCAGGAAGTGTTGACCCAGCAGGCAACCCAAGCCACAAGAATTACAGAGGCTGAGGAGCGGGTATCTTGGCTGGAAGATGAACTCCAGGGGGTCCCAGTGCAAACTGTTGTATTGCAAAAAGAATTAGAGGACATGAAAGAAGCGGCAGATTATCAAGAGAACTATCATCGGAGACTTAATCTCCATCTCCAGCTCCGTGGCTTACCAGACGGATTGGAGGGGGGGTAGTGTGCTGGACTTCTGCACCATGACATTGCCTAAATTGCTGGATCTGGAGGTTAAAAATGGGTGCCTTTAAACTTGAGGAGAGCGTGACTGGCTGTAGTACCTAGCCGCCAGCAGGACAGCCACCTCACAAATGATAATGCGTTTTATCACTACCAGGACTGTGAGGCCGTGGTTCGAGTCTACCGAGAAGGGACAGCTGATGTTCACGAAGCATCAACTCTTTCTATCTCAGGACTATTCAGCAAGACTCCTGAAAAGAGGAAGCTGTTTAGTGATGTGATGGCTGCACTATGGGCCCTAAAAGTGGAAAACTATCTGATCTACCAGCTACTCAAGGTGAAACATGAGGGGCAGTTTTTTCCTTCTGGGAGGCTGAGAAAGCAATGAAGTTTATGGAAGAGCTGAAAAGAGAGTGGGTTGAGACCCATACATTATTTAGAGAAGGGGATGCTGAAGCACGGCTGTTAAGACACACAGAACAGTGGGGAGTAAGAGGCCTTGTGGGTTGGTTTGAATGGTGTATAACAACCCATCATCAGAGGTATGCTAATAAAAAGGGTTTTCTGTTTTTTTTCCTCATATTGGACCTCTGAATGGATCTGTATGCCCTCTTTTTCCCGCGCTCCATTTAGAGGAGGTGCAGGGCTTTAATAAATATGACCCCGCTGGGTCGGTTGAACTTCTATGGAATAAGGCAGCTGCCATTTGGTAAACTGCGCCCTTCAGTTCATTTTCTCTTTTTTTTCTTTTTTCTGAGCAGTTGGAGTTGCTCAGTGACATGGCGATATATTAAGCGGAACTGTTAGGCCGCTTTTCAGGGTAATGACTGTGGGATCAACCTGAATGATCTGGAATAGAATGGGAGTGAAGAATACCCAGGAGGAAAGGATTTCTCATGGACGGATCAGGGGTAATCAAAGTTTGGATGGCACAAAGAACAGATTTTAATTTTGGGATTGTAACATGTGTGAGAGTTAACAGACAAGGGACTGTGTCTGGCTTGGTCCTTGGCGCCATCATACCGAGCTCCATTTAAAGGAGGTGCAGGGCATCATTCTATGGCCTCGTTGGGCTTTTTTGGATTTATAAGGACTATTTTTTATTCTCAAGCTTTTCAAAGGGACAAAATTTATTTAGAGATTGGGGGGATGCTTTTTTGGATGGGGGCTCACTTGGTTTATTTATATCCTCAAGTTTTTCAGAGGGATATCATTTACTTTAATATAGAAATATAGAGAGTGATGGTCGGGTGTGGGGGGGTGGAGTGGTAAGGTTAGCTCCGGGGGTGCCGATTTTTGTATAAGCTGGAGAAATATATGGGGACCCGGATGAGTGGTAAGACGGATAGGGGGTGGCCTGCTGCCTCTTCCCCCCCATCTATTAACTGACCCTATACCTTCAGGAGGGGGGACCTCAGAGATATTGGGAAGAAGAACCTCTACGTCTATTGTGGCAGGGGTCATGCCTCTGGAGTGGGGACTTAGGTTGGATGGGTGGATTGAGGAACGATAGGAGAATTAGAAACTTGGTAAGGGAGTAAGATTGGTAATGATTAACTAGTTATGAATGATATCTGCATTTGCTGGGGTAGAAGTCTGAGGAAAGTTCATACGTGGCGACCAGTAGTTGAGCTGGTTGGATAGACTGGGTTAGAGCTATGCTCCGGGGTGAACATACTAGTGTAGGGGATATACACTGCCAATTATGCAGGTGGCAGATAGTGCCGAGGGGAAGAATAGTTAGGAAAAGAGAGAGTTTTTGTGAGCTGAAGGGGGAAGTAGTGGAACAGGGGAAAGTGATGGAAAAGGTGGGGGATATAAATGGAAAAGGGTGGGGGGAGGGGTAAAGTTAAAGTTCAAAGTTTTCAATTTTGGTTTGTGTTTAATGGTTGGAAGTTGATATGTTATTATACACACATACAAGGGGTTAAAGATATGGTGCACCAGGAGGGTGGTAAATACGGAAAGATGGGAGAAATGTCTCTGGTTTTTTGGCAGGGACAAAAGTTAAATGGTTATCCGGATCTTATGGCTGACCGGCAGAGTCTCACTGTATGTTCTTGGAATGTAAGGGGGATAGTGACCCCAGTAAAGCGCACTAGCTTGCTTACTGCCTTACGGAGACAGGGGGTACAGGTTGCCATGTTGCAGGATACCCACCTTACGGCGGCGGAACATGCAAAATTGATACGGGGCTGGGTAGGAAATTGTTTTGCAGCCTCTTATAAGGCCCATAAACGTGGGGTCACTGTCCTCCTGCATAAGCACCTCCCTTTTCATGTGCAGAGAGTAGCTAAAGACCAGACTAAGGGAAGATATATTTTTGTTATAGGGGAATTGTGGGGGGAACAGATTATGTTTGGTAGTATATATGCCCCAGCAGTTTTTGATGCATCGTACTATAGTGACATTCTTTCCGTAATGATAAAGGAGCAATTCCCAGGCCTGCTTTTGGGGGGGGGACCTGAACTGTACTCTGGACTTCAAGCTGGATCATTCTCAGGGTAAAGGCCGACAGCACGAAGGGATTCGACAGTGGAATACTGGCCTAATAGAGTTAGATATGATTGATGGATGGAGGGAAGCGAACCTGGGAGCAAAAGAGTATACATTCTACTCTAACCCACATGGTACATGGACAAGGATAGATTATATATTTCTTCAACGTATTTGGTATGGGAGGATGCAGAATGTATGGCATAGCCCCATTCATATTTCAGATCATGCCATGGTGGTTATGTCTGTTAGGGTGGAAAAGCCTAGAGAGGGCCATCCCCCATGGAATTTCCCGACCTATTTGCTGGTAGACAAAGCTTTTAAGGAATATCTCGAGGAACAATGGAAGCTTTATTGGGCCACGAATGTGGACTCCCCAACTAGCAAGGCCATTATTTGGGACGCAGGGAAAGCGTTTATGAGGGGGATGATTATTAAATATGTAGCCAAAGTCAGGAGGATGAAAAAAGAAAAAAAGATTGGAGCTGGAAAGGCAGGTGAGAGAATTGGAAAGAAGGGCTGCACAGGGGGAGGAAGATTTGGTGAGAGAGCCATTAAAGAGTACTCGGGAGCAGTTGAATATCCTGCTCAGTGAGGAAGCTAGAAGGGTATGGACATTTGGAAAGAGGAAGTTATATGAATGGGGAAACAAACCTGGTCCCCTGCTGGTACGATTGATGAAAGGGGAAGGTGCCCACACGCATCACGACAATAAAAGATAGGCAGGGAGTGCTCCAGAAGTTGACACAGCAGATTAGGGATTGTTTTCAGGAGTTTTATGACAAGCTTTGCAAGGCAGAAGGGGAGAGGGACGAAAGTGTTGGGGCAGGGATTTCTGAAGGCCATCAGGTTATCTCAGCTTATGGGTGAGCAAAAGAGATGTTGAATAACCCTATTACAGAGGACGAGGTGACCCGGGCTATCCAGAAATTATGAAGTGGGAAGGCGAGTGGGCCGAATGGGTATCCGGCAGAACACTATAAATGCCTAGTGGGACAGCTGTCTGGCCCATTGAGTAATGTCTTCCGACAAGTGGATGGAGAGACACTGGTGCTTCCTGACACCTTCTCAGACGCAGTGATTTGTTTGATCCCCAAAGGTGGGAAGGATGTGTCTGAGTGTGCTTTGTATAGGCCGATTTCGCTCTTGAATTGCGATGCAAAAATACTAGCAAAAGTTCTGGAGGGCGGATTGGAGGAGGTGTTGCCGGATATTGTCCACCCAGACCAGACTGGGTTTATTAAGGGACGTCTCTCGTATCATAATATGAGAAGGTTATTAAATGTGATCTGGGGAGCAGGGGTGTGGAAAGAAGATACCTGTGTTATATCTATGGACGCAGAAAAAGCATTTGACAGAGGAGAATGGGTCTACTTGTTTGAGACGTTAACCCGATTTGGTCTAGGGGATAAGTTTGTAACATGGATACAGGCGTTATACAGCTCCCCTCGTTCTAGGGTTTTGGTGAATGGGACCCTCTCAGAGGGATTCGGTTTGGGTAGAGGTACGAGGCAGGGCTGCCCGCTGTCTCCGCTGCTCTTCGCCCTGGTAGTGGAGCCATTGGCGATTGCTATATGACAAGAAAAGGGGATCAGAGGCATGCAGTGGGTCTCAGGGGAACAGCATAAACTGGCAATGTATGCTGACGATATGTTGGTATTTCTCACAGAACCTGAGACCTCGATGCCCACTCTGGTGAATTTAGTGGGGAGATTTGCACGATTTTCTGGGTATAAATTAAATTTGGATAAATCAGAGCTCCAACGACTCCCAAGGGTGCCAGGTAGGAGTCAGGAGTGGGGATTTAAGAAAGTTAAGGGCACTTCACATATTTGGGGATTAAAATTGGTGAGTCAGTGGGGTCTTTATATGATTTAAATTATCTCCTATAATTAGGAGTATAGAGGCCGATTTAAATGCTGGGTGGCGCCCCAATTTCTTGGCTTGGACGTATCAATCTGATCAAAATGAACATCTTACCCAGGTTAGTGTATGTTATACAGATGTTATATATGGGAATTGGCAAAAAGGACACTAAGAGGCTGGAACGCCGTTTTCCGTATTTATTTGGTGGGGAAAGCACCCGAGGATTGGTCTTTGGCATCTCAAAGTAGACATAGAAAGGGGAGGACTTAATTTTCCAGATTTGGGAGCCTGTTATCTGGCGGCGCAACAGAAATACATCTGCGACTGTATACATGGCCACGGACAGCTCAGTGGTTGGACTTGGAACAGAGGGATAAGGGTGCGTCTTTCTGCATATCTGGATAGGAGGGGCATGGGAGGCGTATGGTCAGATCCTTAAAAATCCTATGGTGTTGGCGGCTTTGGACAATTGGAGGAAGGTCTTAAAAAAAAGGGGGGCAGTAGCGGTGGACTTGCACATGGTTCCGGTGGTAGGCAATCCATATTTCCTTCCCGGACTTGAAGATCTGGGGTTTAAAATGTGGGAATGGGGGGGGGTTAGACAACCTAGAAGATGTATGTAGTAGGGGAGGTCTCCTCTCTTTTCCAGATTTGTGTCAAAAATTACATTTGGGTAGGGGGCATCTATTTAGATACCTTCAGATAAGGGGCATATATGGTAGAATTGGTCAGGAGGCCTGGGATGGGGAAATGAGAAAGATAGAATACTTATGCAGGGGGCAAAAAGGAAGCATGAGGATATGTAGAAGAGCTACCAGAGATCTTAGATATAGTATGCCAGATTTTTCATTTAAAACTCGAAAACTATGGGAGAGGGACTTGAATGTCAAAACATCAGACCAGAATTGGGTGGTGGTTCTTCACCTGCATATGGGGCTCCTACTTTGTAATAAATTTAAGGAGGCTTTTTATAAATTCATACATAGAATATGCACTCGCCCACAGATAGTTAATAAGTACCATCCTACTGTGTCCCCGACATGTGGTAGATGTGGACGGGATGTAGGTACATATATTCATTGTTTCTGGACATGTCCTGTGTTACAAATTTTTTGGAGAGCAGTGGCTCTGGAAATGGGGAGAATAGCGAACAGGGTGATGTCTTTGGATCCCCTGACATGCCTATTCGGGGTTGATGTAGATGAAGGAGAGGAATGGGAGCCACTCCCCAGGTGGGTGAGGATTCCCCTGAGTCTGGCTAGACATAATATCCAAAATACATGGGTATCATGTGCACCTCTGACAGTTCAAGGTTGGCGTACCCTAATAATACATACCCTGGCCCTGGAGCAGTTAACCTTGTTGGTGCAAGACAGGCTGGATTGTTTTACCAGAGAATGGGCACCTTTTGCTGGCGGACCTAACCTCAAGAGGAGAACTTACTGATCTGGGCTGAAAAGAAATGTAAAGATTAAAGAAATGTAAAAGGGACATGCGGTGGGCATAATGGTGCACCAAGGTAATGAACAGTAGAGGTAAAGTGTATATGTCTATTAAATGGGAAAGAAGTAGATTAAATAAGATGGAAGGTTAAGTAAATCTTTGATATTTGTATAACATTATCAGATCAAAGGAGAAATGGTAATGAAACACAGATGTATGTGTGTGTATTTTTGTTTTTCTACATCTTATTTTATTTTGGAAAAATAAAACTTCTTTTTATGCAAAAAAAAAACTCTCCACTGAGAATGAACTCCTCAACTGGTACAAATGGAAGTTCTACAAAGACAGGTTGCCGCCGCAGAGGCTGCCTCCCCAGATAGCTTCAGACAAGTCCTCAGGATGACCAAAAA
Organism: Neoceratodus forsteri; assembly: GCA_016271365.2. Taxonomy (NCBI): domain Eukaryota; kingdom Metazoa; phylum Chordata; order Ceratodontiformes; family Ceratodontidae; genus Neoceratodus; species Neoceratodus forsteri. The sequence continues at coordinate 1,837,869,463 of CM057449.1, forward strand.
CATGTTCTCAGTGGAGAGCAGCAGTCGATCAGGAAAATACTAGGTAAGAGGTCTTTGAGGCAGTCAGCTCATGACAGCTTTGTAAGTTAACAACAAGATCATCAATCTGGTGCACCACCTGATGGGGGCCAGTGCAGGTGTTACATGATCTGAGTATGATGATGATGATGATGATCCAGAGATCATCCTGGCCACGGCATTCTGCACCAGCTATAGGTGGTGCACCAGGCTCTCTGATAACCCTAGGGAAAGAGCGTTACAGTAGTGTGTTCTAGGTGCCTGAATGGATTTCGTATTTTGTGGTCTCTTGCAATTCCGTGGTGGAGAATGGTACTGTGGGTGTCCTCTATAAGTTGTAGTACAGTTGTATTTTTAAAGTGGTATTTCTAATCTTAGGAGTATCAGGGATTTCTGAACTGTACAGATCTTATAGTAGGCCTCAATAACACCAGCTATCTCCTTTGTGAAGAGCAGATGAGACATTTAATCTCCTTATTCCTGCTTCATTTGCATGTGCTGCTTTTTTCTTTAGTTGATATGAGGGCAGGTAGCCTGGTCTCTCACAGGGATCCCAGAAGGAATGCCTTAATTAAAAGAGCACATATTCTGCTGTCTGGTTCAGGATGTCATTGAGATCATACCTAAGACATACACATTTTTTCAATAATGTTGGACTGATTGCCCCCCAGCAATATTTGTGGATTTTCATAAGGGTGTGCTGACTTGTGGCTCCTTTCTGATGTATTTCTCAGAACTGCAGCCAAATGTTAGATCACCTGTGAAGTGATCTTATCTTCGGGTACAGTTACTGTAATTTGGGACAAATATGATGCCGCTTGCATAAAAAAAGACACATACATCATTGCAAATCCCAGAAACTGTTGTAAAAACTAAAATTCCTTTGCAAATAAGATGCTCAAGTTTTTGCACAACTGGGAAGAAACCTACAGAAAGGAAAATCAGCCTGTGTGTCATTGTCCTCACTTTTAAAATCTGGCCTTGCTGGCCTGGTGGTGCAGAGGATTGAGGTGCTGGACACCACACCTCGAACCACACTGGCGACCTGGGTTCACGAATGGACTCGGGTGCCGGGGGCTGGCAAGGGGAAGGAGAGGATCGAGCATCCAAAGGACTGCTCTCCTCTCCTGGGGAGGGCTGGGGGTAGCTCTGCTCTGTAGTGGCCCCGGGTGGAGGCTGGGGGTACTACACATAGCGGTGCAGGAGGGACTAAGAAAGACGGAAAACAGCTTCGGTGTCACCGGATGATGGTCTCCATTCTCCATGTTCCTCGGAACCTCCAGGAGCCTCCTCCACTACAGCAGCACCCCGGACCATGGAAAAAATAGTGTGCAAGGCTTCCTTGCCACCTGGTGCCTTCTCCTTCGGAGGAGGGGACCCACCCGGTGATGGGATACACCGGGACAACTTGGGGGTCAGTTGCAATATGTGTGTGTGTGAGAGGGAGAGCTCCAGAAGAGGACTGCTGGGGCATGGAGCACTAGGCGGCCCGAAGGAGAGGCGGACGCTGGAATATTTGGGAGGAAGGTAAAAAGATCACACAAAAAAATCTGGCTTTGTATCTTTTAGATCTGACAGCTTTTGCCACTTCCTGTGGATGGAATATGTAATTTATTTACTTATTTAAAAGTTTAACCAAGAAAATCGTATGAGCTGAAAACAGCTAGTTTTCAGATGTGTCTGTGGGACAGGAGAAAAGGAGATAGCTAAACAATAAAAATGATTAAAATAAAATAAAATACAGTAATATAGTATTATAAGCAGAATAATGAATATTATATGCAAAATAGTAAATGAAGGCAATTTAGAAAATAAAACACACTCTAGTATGTACAGAAAGGAAATAGAGGACAGCAAGAAAAGGGCTAAACTAAAAAGGAGGAAAAGGAAGGGTCATATGCAGTTGCAGAGGATGACAAAGTCAGAAAGAACAAACTTTAGGAGGGAAGGAGTAGAGGCAGAACAAATCCAAAGGGAAGGAGGACTGAAGTTTAGGAATGTTGTAAGGAAAAGCAAAATTGGCAAACAGTAGATTTTCTAGAAGGAATAGTGAGAGAATGGAAAGTATTGTTGTGGAGAGGGTAGGAGGAAGAAAAGGAGGGATAGAAGGGAGAAGGATCTGAGATAAGAGGAAGGGTGCCAAACCAGAATTTGGATAAAAAGAGACACAATGGAAAGGCACCTAGCATCAAGAGAGGGGAGAAAGGGCTGAGTAAAGAGAGCAGTGGTGAGTACAAGGGGGTAATGTAAAGCAAAGCATCAGAAAGAATAAAAAAGGGAGTTCAGTCTGGCAAGGGAGGATTTAGAGGCACTACTATAGATTAAGTCACTGTAGTCTAAGATATAAAGGATCATTTTTAGTACAATTTCTCGGAGGGCAGGCAGGGCAGGGAGTTATGATCTAGCCCTGTAGATAGGCTTTCGGTGCGTCCCATCTACTAGTGGCCAAGGTATAATCAGATTTGTTTAAATCTAGAAATACAATTATTACTTGTGCAGGGTAAGGGGAAATATTCATCCAAACTGGAACTGTACTTGCTTTTTTTGAACAGGAATCAATACCATCAGTTGTATTCATTCAAATTCTTCATTTTATTTCTTCATACATTAGAATTTGACAATCACTGTTAGGTACACATGGAGAACATTGGCAATATGCCCTATATGGCATGTACTAAAAGCGGGAGTGTACCTCTGATGAAGCCCACATGGATGGGTGTAACATTAGGTTGTGAGCATGGGTAATGATATCCTCGTAGATTATGCATACTGACCTGTTCTGCACTTCTGTTTGCACGTTAAATGCTGAAATAAAGATTTTTTGTTTGGCACAACACATCTGCAACTTGACTAATTGAGGTTTGAGAGTGCAGTCTTTTGCTTACTAGTGTGTCCTTTTATTGGCTAGACAAAGCACCACCTGTCCCCAGAGTGGCTGTTGTTTTTGATTTTATTGATATCACTGGCAGTGTGTGTACTGTTTGCAAATCACAATTAATTACAGCAGTGTTTCTCTGCCAGTAATATTAATATCTGACAATAGTGTTGATAGAGTTCATCCCTTACACAGAAACACAAAAGATTGTTTACATATCCAGCATTGTTTTGTAGCTGCAACATTCTACCAACATTTGCATCATAAAGTTCATTGGGAGGAGAGAATGGAGAAAAGGGATTGGGAAGTGGAGGATCAGAACATAAAGAAAGAGAATGAGTATTCAATCCCAATAGAGTCCAAATTGTCTGTAATGTCCAAATGTATTCTGATGTGACAAGTACTAATGGGAATCCCTACTAAATCCCAACACACGTTTGCCTGTCTTCTATAATCCGACACCATAAACTTGAATGCGCATTTGCCGATAATGTATAATCCCACAATTAAAATCCCACCAGTAAGCAGACAACAGACACAGACTACAGTTCTCATTAATATGGCAACAGAAAACTTCAGTTCTCAGTAAATCAGAAATCACCTGTTTATACCTTGTTTAGTAGCAATGATAGTAGCAATGAATTATAAACAATTAAAGCTGTGCAGCTGTAAGCAAGGTATCATTCATCAGGTGAGCCCTTACTATGTCTGTGCATATAATTTAGCCCCTTATTAAGAACAGCTGTTAATGTCTGAGGATGCAGTTTGGAAACTGTCACCAAGAGGAGCAGCTGATATGTGCCAGTGGTGAGTGAAACAGTAACCACCATTTGTTCAGACCGAGGATGTATGTCTGCAGTTGTGACTTGCGTCGGGACTTGTTGGGATTATAGAATATGGGAAATTTACAAGCATGTGCATAGTCAGGATCCCGTCATCAGGAAATGACATGTCAGGCAATTGAGAGTCAGGATGTAGTACCTAACCCATACTAATATACCAGCCAAACATCACCATAGCTCATGGGTGAAGAACCTGTTCAGCAGGAAGTGAGAGTGATGCATTAGACTATCAAGGTGCCAGTTGACCCAAATCCCATGTCTGGCTCCTTTATGCAGTCCACTAGAGGGAGCAGTGGATAACATTTAACAAAACAAAGAAAATGAGGGGAAGAAGAGGAAATTTTAGTTAACAGTTCCATTTGGGATTTGGGATTTGGCAGGGACAACAGCAGAAATGGGGGCATGATGTCTGACAATGGTTGAGGTCAACAAGACAGTATTTGTCAGTCATCAGCCTTACAGAACAGGTACAACAAAGGTGCCAGGAAAATGATTTTGATTTGTGCCTGACAAGAAGGTGAATATTTTTAATGTAAAAGTAGATTTATTTAAGTATTTTTAAGCACCACATCACAAGTGTTTCTTCAGGAAAAAGATTGAGGATGCCAATTTAAACTTTAATGCTGAAACACTGAGAGTACCAGAACAATAACCACAATGAGAAATTACTAACTTTACACCAAAATCTATGTTCTGCCCACTGTCTAATCAAAATTCAGCAGTTAGCATCTATAGTGCAGTGGGGATGGCAGAAGTGGTGGAACTAAATGTGTGCTACAGCTGCACAGCAGGGGACAGTCCCAATGGGTTCTGAGGACTCTTTCTTCCTCAAAGGTTATTGCAAGCCATAGAAGTAAACATGTCAAAAATGGAACTGCAGTCTGTATAGGCACCAGCAGGTAATAAGGACGTAATTGTAAACCATCCAACAAAAGCAAAGCTGTGGTCATATGGGTAGGCATAACACCTGTGTGAGACATATAGACACCTGCAGGATGAGAAATGTTTGCCACAAACTACAGAAAGAGCTAACAGAGGAAACACATAGAGAAGCAAGGGTACTAACATAAATGGCGAAACAAAAAAATTCAGTGTATAGCAAGTGCAGAAGCTGACTTCCTGCTTGTGAGGCATCCTATTTGACCCTCCTTCTATCTCCTACCAAAGGCATACAACTATCCAACCTTTCCACCTGGATGCCCTATGGTTTTGAGCACTGGCTCAACTTCTGAGCCCCTCTCAAAGTTCCTAGACTTTTTCATTTAAAAAAAAAGTAAGGAGATTGCAGTCATAAGCAGAAGATACCATAGATAAGAAATGACGGATCTTGTTAATAGATAAGGACTGCATCCTGGCCACTTTAGATATTAAAAGCATTTGTTTCATTATACCACATTGTAGAGTGGTTTGAGCATTGGAGTACTACCTAAAAGAGAAGGGTAGTCAAAGTAATCCACGTACCAGCTTTTTGACTGATATTACCCAGTTTGTACTGGAGAACAAATATTTTATGTTTGAGAGAAAATTCTATGTGCAGGAGTATGGGACAGTGATGTGGACTACCTTCACCCCAGACTATGCCAATCTTTACTTGGGGCTCTGGGAAAAAGAGCATATTTTTAATGTTGAACATTTTCTGAACATCTGAGCAGTTGGATAAGAATCCTAGATTATGTTTTTTCTTATATGGAAGGGACATGAATTTGAATTGGTTGGACTTATTGAATACATTAATAGCACCAACAGGAATCTGAAATTCAAAAATAACATCAGTCAACTGCATTACTTAGATCTGGTTATATGTAAAGATCATGACTGATTTAATAATGATGTTTACAGAAAGGAAATGGACAGATATACACAGTTAAGAGCTGATAGCTTCCACCCTTAAGCCCTAATTGACAATATCCCAATAAGACAGTTTTGAGAGTCCCATTGAATTATACTAGAATGAAGGAATTTTGAAGAAATTCACAGTTATAAATGCTCATTTCAGAGAGACATGCCACTCACAGCTTATCATAAATAAAGCATTTGAGGAGTAACTTTTGAACACCTAGATGAACTGTTAGAGCAAACAAAAAGTTCATTATATCAGAATAAGAGGGAACAAACAACTTTTTATACACAGTTCTGTTCAATAGCAAACAATGTCTTCTGAGCATAAAAAAAGAACTGGCATGGCACATTTTGACAGCAGATGAATTCTTGAAAGACACAATGCTAACTTAACCAAAGATTTGCTTTAGGAGAGACAAAAACATAAGCAACCTGAGACATTGTTACCCAAATACCATTGGTAGTAAAAGCCTTTATTTTTATACAGGATAAGAACTTCAAGGCAGATGAGTCCTATTTACAAAGTTATCCTGTAAGGTAGCATAGGTAACATTGCATACAGTATCACAGACAGTAATAATATGGCAAGAAGCAAAAGACTGTATCAGAGCAGTAATATCATGGCAGAGACAAAACATACAGACATGGGATAGTGTAGTTACTCACATGTAGAGATGCTGTGAAGTTTTAATTCACCGGCGAATTTCCAGTGAAGTTACCACCTCCACCTCTGCAGAGCAATCCATGAAGTTTTGCCATTACCTTTAAAATTTGCAGTTCATCTTTTTGTAACTTCGCCTGTTAACTTCGCTTGTTAACTTCACTTTTAGGGTGTCAAAGGTGAAGTTTTTTGAAAATGTGGCTTCTGGAGTGGTAAACAACTTGTCTCAAGGTCACATATTTCAGCTTCTACACTCACATGGTACATATTTATATAGCGACTCTACCCTACTTTCACTTTTGTACTGTTAGTCAGTCAGACAGAGGAGATCTAGCCTGTCTGCAACAAAGTGCTTTATTAGAGATTCAGAGAATCACAGTGTATTTTTGCCTGTTTTTTCTTTCTTAGTTTATTGGTTAGTTCTCATGAATAGTTTTGTTCTAGTTAAGCTTTAGTTATAATATATTTTTGTACTTTTTAGGCAGTTTCATTTTACCCTTTTTGTATAATTTTCCTGTCTTTCTCTTTCAGTCTCTTTTTTTTAATTTGGTGAGGTCAATATGATATTGATGGACAGAGGACGGGTTTGCAACTGTGGCAGCAGCACCATATGGCTACGTTGGCCTCCCCAGCACCTCCTCAGCATTCTGTCCAGCAGCAGGAGTAACAGCAGTGTTCTTAGGGAGTGCCTGTCAATATGCCCTTGACCAGCAGCAACAGCAACAGCAGCTCCAAATCCCTCAGTTCCACATCAGGGTCAGCAGCCAGAACCTTCTATGCCCCTCATGAACCACCACTTCCACCAGCTCCCTGAACAGAGGAGCCCCACTCATCATCTCTGTTCCTCCACCACCAGCTTGTCATCACCCAGTCAGATCTTCCCTTGTATGGGAGTTCTTTGAAACTTATGAAAGTAATAATGGCATCATTACATGTAAATTATGTAAGGTCAGGGTAAGACAGGGCAAAAAATGGGACACACTTGGGCACAGGTCACCAGAGAACCCACCTGAAAATTCCTCATGCTGAGCAGTGGGAGGTCCAACAGAAAGAGGTGGTGAGTGGTGGGGGGAGATGATGGTCTCTCCTCTGTGCCTGCAGAGGTGCTCACAGCTGGCGTCAGCAGCGTGTGAGACAGATGCAGCAGGCAAGCTCCATTGAAGGGATGCACCAGATGTTCTGGCACTGGCAGAAGAACCAGCAGCAGCACCCACAAGAACACCAACCAGCATCAGTGAGGAGATAGGCAATTTACAGGAGCAAATGGGGGCCTCCTACGTAGGGTCACCGCTATAGAGGAGATGATGGGAAGAATCCTGGTCAACCAACAGCAGTTGTTGGAAGGGATAGCAGAGCTGTGCCAGGGCAGTGCGGGTGGTGGTGGTGGTGCTGGTACTTCTGGGGCTTGGGCCAGTGATATTCTTTAAAAAACTCATGCCTTTCCTTTCCTAATATATAACTTCTGTCCTCTTTGTGAGTCTGTGCTACACTGTCTTACTCCCTTTCTTGTTAAAATACAAAACATTTTGAAAAAAATGAATGTACATTTCCTTACTGTTCCGCTTGTCTGTATTTCTATACTATCTTCTTCAGGTCTATCTTTTAAAAAACACAAAGAAAATGTTGTTTCCTATCTACACTTTCTTTCCTGGTGCTCTGTCTCCAATTTCCATACATCACACCTTTACTTTTCTTCTGGTTCTCACTATCTTTACTGAACTTTTCTCAACTACCAGAATAAATATATCAGGTGGCTACAGGTTAGTAGCATTGCCACTGTCACATGGTAATGCACTGTGTGTCACTGCCCCAGCACTGTTCCTTATGCATTTTGTGTTAGTTGTGCATTAATCACAATACACATTACTTCTGTTCTGCCATGATTTGTCTCAAGTGTCCATATCTCAAGCACTTTAGGACATACAACTGCTAAGCACAATATATAAATTTATCATTTCTGAAATTTCTCCCAAACCAGACATTGGTAATACTGGTAGTAAACTGCTGCTGCCACTGCTACTGTGCTGTTTAAGTTACCCTCTCAGACAGTCTGTGTTGTTAAGCACTTTAGTAGACACAACTGCCAAGCAGAATTTATAAATTTCTCACTTCTGGAAGTTCTCTCCTAAATCAGAAATCAGTAATGCTGGTAATAAACTGTATCTGCTGCTGTTATTATGCTGTTTAAGTCTCCCTCTTGGGCAGTCTGTGTTGTCAAGCACTTTAGTACACACAACAACCAAGCACAATATATCAATTTCTCACTCATGGAAATTCTCTAAAAGCTAAATAATAAAAAGGAGCTGCTGTGAAATTAGATCACTTCTCTGTACCCTTGTGGAGGATCTGTTTGAACCTATTCATTGGCCCCTTTCACATTTACAGCTCCATTTATGCCAAAATGATATACAAACTGGGAAGACATTAACAGGCTATTCCAGCACTTTGCATGGAAAAAGATACAATCTGTTGTTCTCTTTACTCAAGTAGCTTTGTGACCTACCAGCAAACTGGGGGAGCTGTCATTGTTCTTACCGTTTTTCTATTGTCAGGTATTATCATTAGGGTGATGAAATCATTGTGCTGCCTAGGTCCAGCCTGTATCTTTTTTTTGGAATTTAGCAATTTTTCCCACCACAGACGGTAAGTATTTTTTTTTTTTGGGGGGGGTTAATTCTGAAAAGATTTGCAGATGTTAGACTAACTGTTTTCTGTTACTGTTGTGCTAATTTCAAGTAATTTTCAGCAGGTGTCTTTTGTAATGTCTGAGCAGATAAGATGGTGATCGCTTGATGGCTGGAGCAGGGGACAACAGCACAGGAGACCCACGAAGACAAGAAAGGATTATTTTGACTCTACTCAAGTACCTCTGTGGTGGTGGCCACATGGTATAGCAGTTGTTAACTCCCCGTTTTAGTATACCTGTCACCTGTGAATAAAAATGAGAAATTATTTAGCCTCCTTGGCCACTGTGGCACAATGTGTACCTGTAAAAAAGGAGAACAAAAAAGAAAAAGAAAAGAAAAGAAAAGAAAATCATGATACTTACCATTACATTACTGCTGCTGGCCATGCTGTTAACTGGCTGGTGTGTGCCACTGAGATGGGGTAGGAAGGCATCACGTAACTCCTCTCTATTTCTTGAGGGCTGCAGTAGAGTTGTAATAGTACCATCCCCAGTATCGATTCCGGATTCTCTGCAAAGTGTTTTTAGGCACTCCACATGATGTGGATTGTCAATTCCAAATCCAGTAGTTATTATCTCAGAGCAAACATTGTATTCATTTGAATGAGTTTTTAAATCAGAGAGTTTTGTAACTTGTACCATAGGATCAAGCAAACAGCATTCCCTAGAGTCAGGACAAGTTTTGCATCAGTGTGGAGGTTGTGGCCCATGCTGTTTGTGGCTGTGTAGGACTCAAGCAGGCCAGATAGGAGGAGGAGAAGGAGGAGGAGGAAGAGGCGGTGCTGTGTCTTGCTAGCTGGAGCAGGCATGCTTTGCCTAGCTGGTAATTGCATTTTTATGCTGCATCAGTGTGGGCGGTGGCCCATGCTGTTTGTGGCTGTGTAGGACTCAAGTCGACCAGAGGAGGAGGAGGAGGAGGAAGAGGCGGTGCTGTGTCTTGCTAGCTGAGCAGGCATGCTTTGCCTAGCTGGTAATGGCATTTTTATGCTGCATCAGTGTGGAGGCGGTGGCCCATGCTGTTTGTGGCTGTGTAGGACTCAAGCAGGCCAGAGGAGGAGGAGAAGGAGGAAGAGGCGGTGCTGTGTCTTGCTAGCTGGAGCAGGTATGCTTTGCCTAGCTGGTAATTGCATTTTTATGCTGCTTTATTGTGGAAGTGGTGGCCCATGCTGTTTGTGGCTGTGTAGGACTCAAGCAGGCCAGAGGAGGAGGAGGAGGAAGAGGCGGTGCTGTGTCTTGCTAGCTGGAGCAAGGATTGCTTTGCCTAGCTGGTAATTGCATTTTTATGTTGCATCAATGTGGAGGCGGTGGCCGATGCTGTTTGTGGCTGTGTAGGACCCAAGCAGGCCAGAGGAGGAGGAGGAGGAGGAGGAGGAAGAGGCGGTGCTGTGTTTTGCTGGCTGGCGCAGGCATGCTTTGCCAAGCTGGTAATGGCATTTTTATGCTGCATCAGTGTGGAGGCGGTGGCCCATGCTGTTTGTGGCTGTGTAGGACTCAAGCAGGCCAGAGGAGGAGGAGGAGGCGGTGCCGTGTCTTACTGGCTGGAGCAGGTGTTGTCTCTAGACATCGCATTCAGGTTGTGGAGGCAGGTAATCGATTAGGCACAAGGAAACAGCAACACAACAATTGTGGAGGGGGAACAGTAAAATGAATGAAAATAACAGAATTGTGAATTATAAAGTAAAAGATTATACTGATGAGGGAAAGGAGGGAAACAGCACATCTTTTTTTATGCTTCAACCTCATTGAAGAAGCAGCCCTCACAGTGTTTCAGACTAGAGTTGTCACCAGATGGAAACTCTCTCACCATTACTGCTTCATCTGCCTCAGTGGTAGAAGACAATTTGCTAATGTTGACAACACCTTGCTCTTCATCTTCACCACCACCACATTCATGTGGTAGGAACATGGATATGGTTCCACCAAGCTGCATTGACAACCAATTTGTCAAAAAGCGGCACAGCAACACCAACAAGGCGAAATTTTGCCTGTCAGACATCGAGTGTTTTTTTTTTTTACAGAGGCTGCACCAAGTCAGAGTTTGTTCAAAGGGGGTGAAATACTGGCAAAATATGCAAGAGTGCACCATCGGGCCATGGCAGCAACAACCTTTAAGTTGTCACTGTAATGGATTTCGATGTCAAAATTTCAATATTTTGATGGTATACTCATGAACATGATTGTCTTATTTGGAATGTGCCACTTATTAATTTGAAATGTTAACAAGCCAATATTTTTTGGTAGCAGATTGGTGTGCCTGTCCCACACAATAGCCCCAGCTGAACTGAATACATGCTCCACACTGACACTCGATGGTGGGAAGCTGAGGTATTTTGTTGCAACCAAGGTCAGTGCTGGTCATTCAGTGCCTTGCTGCTCCTGTATAGCAAAGGCTCATTGGCAATGGTAAGGTGCCTGGTGTCCACCAAATATGCATCTACTATGTGTTGCGCTGCCCGCTGTCCTGCTGCCTCATCAGCCTCCTCCTCCTCCTCCTTTTCTTCCATGTCTTCAACGCTCACCTGACATAAAACATCCCCAGTGGGATTTGGCATTTTCTCTTTTAACTTGCATGTTTTCTAAGCCTGTTTCCTGTTTGAGGTGGTGTTGCAACACCAGATTTCTGTGATGTTTCATGTTGTGACTTAGATAAATGCGTCTTTAGCATCTGTGCCCCTTGTACCCTTCTTATGAGAAGATCGGTCAACTTTTGGACTTGCTCACACCTACCTTTAGTTATTAATGCCAGCCCACATTTATAGCGTGGGTCCAGCATAGTGGCAATCCCAAAAAATTCAGATTGCAGAATGCTGGAAATTTGTGTATTGCAGTCTAAGACATGGAGCATGTGTTCCATTAAGGCACAACTTCTACTATCACCACCTACCTCCAGCACCTGCTGCACATTCACCAGTATCTGCCTCAGCACACGCAGTAGTGGAATGGCCTGACTGATACAGGCAGTGTCCCCACTCACTGCCTGTTCTGTATGTTCAAATGGCCTGAGAATCATGATCAGGCCATCCATTTGATGCCACTGGTCTGTTGTCAGAAACATGGATACTCCAGCACCATCATGGCTTGTACGTAGCAGCAGATATTCAGATATGGCTTTATATTGTTCATACAACCACTCTATCATGTATATTGTCAAGTTCCATCTGGTGACAACATCTAGCTTTGTACTGTGCTGAGGCAGTTTGTTTTGTATCTGCAGATGATGGAGCTGGTCACGGGCCTTTCTGGAATGGGCAAAATGGACACAGATGCAATGGGCCACAGTCAACATGGCCTTGACATCAGAATGGGTTAGAAACTGAGGTACAGCAAGATTAAGACAAGGTGCCAGGCACACAGGCACGGCACCCTGGCAACCCCCCCATCACTAATGCATTTCACAACATTCGAGCCATTGCTCACAATGAAACCTGCTTTTAGTGAGATGGGGTGAAGTCACTCATCAATCTCAGTAAGGAGTACTTCCAGCATTTTCTCACCCGTGTGTGATCCAAGTATACTCTTCATTGTCAGTAAGGCATGATGGTGAATACCTGGAATGTTGCTATCACCACAATTAGACTTAGTACAATTTTTCCTATGCCAAGAGTCAAATACTATCCCAGGTACCTGTGCCCTGTGTGCTGTAATGCACAAGTAGGAGCTACCAGCTGTTTGGCCACTGCTCCACAAATCCATGCTCTGATGTATGTATGAGAGATGTTGACTGCTTCAGAGCATGATTTGCCATCTGTGACACTGTCCCATAGCGTTCAGGAACAACGCATTTCGGAAAATATTTTCTTGATGGACTTTACCATTTGGGACAGGCACGGGCCATCAACATCTGACATCTAACATTCTCACAAAAGAGAAATGTCAGTAGAGCAATTGCCAGCATTTAAGCAGTTGCTGCATTTAGCTTGCATGCAGTAGCATGATTGGGAGGGAATTTGGAGTGACATTTAAACATGCTATGTAGCGTAGGCTGGACCTTTCTTGGGGTTGGGCTACCAAACAGCTGAACTCATCATGGCAGCATTGTTGGGGTGGTATTTGACTCCTAGGAACTCATATGTGCAGCTTCTCAAGTGACACCAGCGATTTTGGAGGGTTTTCTGTAATGGTGTTACTGTGCTTTCCTGTCTCATAGGTGGTATTATTCAACCCACCACTACTGCTATGCCCACTACTAGGCAGACCCACAGAATCCTCCTCCTCCTCCTTTCTGTAGTCCTCTTCACTCACCCCTCCATCTGCCTGGTCTATTGCCCTGTCACTTCTGTTTGCCTTGTCTAATGTTGATGAGGGACAGGGATCCCCTACACTGGCTTCATTCTGGTGTTGACGCCAGCACAACAGGTGCCTGTTGTTCAGGTGTGTGTGTTGCTCACTGGTGCCTAGGTGGCTGCCCTTTTTCCCCTTACTAACTCATGCTTGACATAGCTGACAGATAGTGACTGTCTCATCAGCTGTGTCAAGTATATAAAAATCCAAAACTAGGAATTTTGTAACCCTTGATTTACCTTGGTGGCAGGAGAGGGAGAGCTGAGGGGGAAAGGGTGGAAATTCATGTTTTTGGGATGATTTCATAACTTCAGTAATATGGGGATGGACTTTGGTAGTTGATAACTGCAAACAATGTGCTGGCCTGCCGGTACAGTGGCAAGGCATCTGCTTGCGGTGCTGACATCCCAGGTTCAGTAACAGACTCGGGAGATGGAGGGCTGGCTGGGGGGAGAAGGATAGAGCATCCTGGGGACTGCTTTCCCTCTCCAGGGGAAGGTGTAAGAGTGCCCAGTGCTTTACAGACCCAGAGCAGAGGATGGGGATACTGCTGCAGCTGGCACCATTACCTGGGGGGGGGCGGGGCAGATGCTGGATGTCATCGCAGATCCCAGCCCCCCCGGGATCCAGCATTTAAGAAAAAAACAGCCCCTGGGAATGGTGTCCTGCTCTGCCACCATCTCCATTGCCACTGATGTCTGCTGGGGGGGGGGGTCCCATTCTCTTGGCCCCAACCTGGGGTTATGCCAGGGTTTGCCAACAGTGTCCATTGAGGGGGAGCCTGCCTAGCAGCCCCATCCAGGGGGGCAAGCCTGGGCATGGGGGGTGGCAAGCATGGCAGGGCTGACCTCCGAATGGAGGATCGGGGTAGGCAGGGCAAAAAAACAACAGCAAACAATGTCCCCTGCCTCATCTGCAACACAACCCTTATGCTTCTTCCCTTCAGGCTCCCATAGGGGGACCAACAAATCATCAGCACAGCCGCTGCTGATGTCATCCTCTTCCACAGGTCTGTTCTCCTCATCATCGCTGTCTATATGCTCTATGACCCTCTCATCATCAGGAATCTGAGTGTGACACATATGTTTCAGATCTACCACCTCAACCACTGACTCATGCTCCACACTATCAAGCTCAGCACACCAACGCCAGCAGCCACGGGGGTACCAACAACCTCCTCCTCAACAACTGTTCCTTGTTTACTGCTGCTTCTCTGGTCACCTCCCTCATCCCCCGCCATCATGGCTGCCACAGATGTGGCAAAGAAAAATTTGGCTACACTAATGCCACCGTCACCAACTACTCCTTTGCTACTACCAGTCCAAGAGCCCATAGAACACGCTGCCACAGACAGATATTTTTTTAACTGCAGCGCTATTTTGCCCCACAGATTTTGAACACTTCTTTGCTGCTTCTGTGGCACCTCTCCCTTTAGCAGAGGGTCTCATCCTGGTCATTCTTATATGCTAATTGTAACTTGATTTGGAATGAAAAATTACAAAATGTAAGTAAAGCCTGCAGTACAAATAAGTACCAGAAGCAGACAGCACCTCCCCCTAGGGAATCAGGGTTCAGCAGAGTGATCTGAAAAACTACTACTAAAAACAACCAAGAATGTTCCTTTTTTTTGTTTTGTTTTTTAAAACAGAACAGGGATTAAAACAACAGGGGTAACATGGGTAATTTAATATTACGTATAACAAAAAGTGACAGAACACCATCACTTTAAGAAAAATATAACTAGAAAATAACTAAAACTGCTACAGAAAGACACTGACAGAATACTTTATTTAAACACACCAAACTAAACCACAGAAATAATACAATCGAGAAAATACTCACAACAGACCAAAAATGAGAACACGAAAGAGTGAGAAAACCAAAATATACCAAAAATCTCCAGCTTAGGCAAAAAAAGCTTCGAATCTTTCTGGGCTGCCTTGCTTTACAGTGCACCTCCCCTCCCCCACACCACTGCTTAGACTGACAAAACAAAAAACACTACTTTAAAGTAAATAATCAGCAAAAAAAAAATAACACACACACAAATCTAACACCACAAGGCCCTCTAGAACAATTTGTGAGCAATTTGGATTCAAAAAGTTTCATTTTTGAGATGCATTTAATTTTTTTTTTTCAGACAAGTACACAAAGACTTCTCTCCTTCTCTGTCTTCAGAAGACTGAATTGAAGACAGCCTCCTCGTGGCATACAGCTTGTTTCAGCAACATGTCACCTCCTGTCCCATAGTACATTGCAAACTTCACCTCTGTGCCAAACTTTGCTGGCGAAGTTGCCAACTTCACATTTCACAAAGTTATCAGCTTACCACGAAGTTGGACTTTGCAAGGCGAATTGACTACTCAAAATGTGGTGAATTCACAAATTAATCCATGAAGCAAAGTTTTCCAGTTTCACACATCACTACATACATGTAGATGCCACTATACCCTGATGCCTTAGAATGCAGTTTACGAATCATTCTTGTCACATATAATGTAATGTGTAAGAGCAAGGAAAGTTTATACATTGCATTCACAATTATGTAGTCTTAATGGATTGAGATTCTCAGGAGGTGCATTATCTAGCGAAAGCAGTTGCACTCAGCTGGTATTTCCTCACTTAGTGCTTGCTTCAAAGTCATCAGAGGTTTGAATTTCCAGAAAATCTGCCGTGCGGCAGTAGGAGCGATCCCATGGTGAGGGGCTATTCCACCAGCACCCTCCAGACATTTTATAGCAAACTCTGGGTCATGCTCTAGTGGGCAGTAGCATGAACAGCAGAACGGCAACATCGCCCGATGGCAAAAAATCAAAGTCATACTGTAGCAGAAGTGGGTGACATGATTCCGTCAGCAACATTACAGCGGCAGTAATCAGTTGGCACATTAATGGGCTACCATTCAATAAAGCCCCTCTGGTGAATTGGTACACTACATTGCCGTACTCTAGCAAAGGGAGAATGAGGTGGGTGGCAATGGTTTCTTAGAGTGTGGAATTCAGAAGGCCTTACACTTGAGTACCCCTATCCTTGAGTTAATTTTTTCAATCGTATTATTTATGTGTTTATCAAAGTGTAGCAAGTTGTCAGCTGTAATACCCAGATATTTGTTATTCATTTGTTGCAACAGCGCTAGTCCCATCCAGTTCTTCGATTTCCAGCAGCTCTGATTCCCTAATCCCCCTTGTTTTTCTGAACAGCATCACTTGTGTCTTTTTGGAGTTGAGTACCTGTTTTGATGCCACAAACCCCACAAATCACTCTGAAATCTGTTGAAGTCTAATTACAGGTTTAGGCAAAGCAAGGCAACTTTTATTTAAATAGCGCCCGTTCCACATGGCTAACAGTGCCTCACAGGGAGAAAAAGACAGTGTAATACATAGCCCGTAAATAAATAATAGAGCATGAAATAAATAACTAAGAACCGTAGGCAGGCTGGAAATAATAGGTTCTCACAGCTCCCTTGAAGGAACCCACTGTGCAGGCCTCACAAATGCTAGATGGAAGGGAGTTCCACAGGACAAAGGCAGCAGCCTGAAAAGATCTGTCCCCTGAAAGCTTTAACCAGGAACGTGGAACAACCAGAAGGCTCACATCAGTGGAGTAGAGAAGGTGCACAGGGGTGTGAAGAAGAAGAATTTCTTTCCAGTAGTCAGGGTTCCACATCAAGATAACCAATTTAAAATGGTGATTACCAAAAACGGCACATGGAATACAGTGAGTGCACATACGGCAATCTCTTTATGTTTGAGTGCCTTCGACCCCACCCCCTTTACTGAATATACCAGCTTGGAAAGGGGGAACACCCAGTCGCCGTATGTGTACTCGCTGTATTCCTGTGCTATTTCTGGTTGGCAATGTTTTTCATTTGCTATCTTCACAGGATACCAGTAGTCAGGACTCATATCATGTTTAGCTCTTTTTGGATTTTGCTTTTGACACAAAAACAGTGCCATCAGCATAAAGTTTTATATGAGAGTGTTTAATGTGGAGGGGAAGGTCATTTATATATAGTAGGAACAGTAAGGGTCCCAACATTGATCTCTGAGAGACACCTCTGTGTAGGTCACTGATTGCCAGTAGTGTTTTGTCTACACAAACCCTTTGTGCCCTGTTGCTTAAGCAAGACTGGAACCAGCTTCTTGCCTCCATAGAAGAAGCAATCTGTTCCATTGATGACAGGAGGATTTTGTTGCCCACTAGGTAATATGCCTTTGAAAGGTCTACAAACACTGCACCTATGGACTCACACCAGTCCAGTCCATTGGTGACCAGATCCACAAAGTCCATGAGTATGGAGCCCATAGAGCTCCCTGACCTGAATCCTGACTGGTGGGGGTCAATTAATAACAATTTCCAGTGTGGCAACTGCTACTGTTTTGCCAACACAATGAATTGCAAGTTTTTTCTATTATCCTTATACTGGTCAAAAAATGTGGCTAATGGGTTTTATTAATTACGTTACACCAGTGTTGATTTGCTACTATGGGCTCTAATACATTGGGCAAATCAAATGTCCACTAAATAATAGATTTGAAGAATACAAATTGGCTTTCTGAAACAGCAACATGACCTATGCAATGACCGAACATTTGGCATCAGCATGACATGGATTGTGGGCTACATTATACCTTGTGAGTATTGAAAGAGTGTAAATTGGACTGAGAGTAGGAGACTTAGTTTGGCACCCCCTACAGAGAGACAGGTGTATTAGATCTACAGCCTAGGAACAGAGATTAAAGGATGTAATGAAGCCATCACTCTATATTCATTCCTGTAAATGGAATGAGTTTGAACTTAAAAAACAGTTTGGACTTCATTAGAATAGAATACCCACTCATTTTCTTCATGTAATGACTCCACTCTCTTCCCAACCTCCACCCCCTTCCCTTCCTTCTCATCCTTCTTTCCCTCATTTGGTCTTTTGTATATGTATGTATGTATGTATTTGTTTCTCTATCTATCTATCTATCTATCTATCTATCTATCTATCTATCTATCTATCTATCTATCTGTCTATCTATCTATCTACCTGCTGATTTATCAGAAAATACTCCAACCGGGATAACCCCATGGGATGCAGCATCTCATTTCATGGGGGCCCAAGGGAGGGATCTGTGTATAAATGTGGGCACTTTTGGTGAAGTAGTTTCCGTGAGTGTATCAGAATAATTTTGTGCTTACAGTGGTTCTCTATTGGCCTTTTCACTTTTTGCTGTGCTGTGGAGCTCTATGTAATCTTAGTAAGTTTTCATTTCTAATTCCTTCTTCTTCTTCTTCTGTCTCTCTTTTAGGGTTTGCTGATGTGGATTGGGGCATTTGTTAGTATATAAGTTACTTCCACTCACTGACAACTTTCTGTGATGAAGTTGTCATCACAATGTTGAACAGCTGTCATTTGTTGGTTGTTATTATGTGCTTTGCTGGTTGCAACAGTCTCTCCTGTCCATAATGCTATATCTGTGCTTTGCTACTTGAAACAGCCTCTCCTTAATTCCAGTAATGCAATATCCAGACTTTTGTGAACTAGGAATATTCCCACTACTTGTTCTAAAAGAGAAACTTGCATAGTTCATTCAGTGCCAAAACATGTCCGATTCACTACTGGTCAAATCCAAAACATTACCACAATTAAATGTTGCAGAAAAACACTCAGAATATATCTGTTTATTAATCATATTTATCATTAATGGTTAAGATGTTTCAACAGATTTGAGACTTCACAAAAATGAGGTTAGTTATAGCACAGTCGATCTAATTTACTATAATATTCATTCTTTTGTGCCCTAATGGCATTCATCCATTTTTTCTAAGGTTTTTTTTTTAACACAGATTGGCTAAAAACAAACAAACAAACAGTGAAATTACAAAAATACATGTTATTTCTTTGGTTGAAAGACTGTTAGCCCTATCTAGGGAGCAACAGCTGGCTGACCTAGAGAATCACTAAAAGCCAAAGAAAACTTGTATTTTAATTCAATCAGTTTGAATCCTGACCCTTACCTTCACTTCAAAATTCTACACTTGAGGACCAAAATAAAAAAAACTTATCTCCCGTAAAACTGAGTTAGCCTTGTTTAGGCTTAAACATAAATACTGGGAGCATGGAGATAAAAATGGGAAACTCCTTTCTTACCAACTTAGACTGCAACAAACAGAAATGCATAGTTCATGCCTTACAGATACATATGGTAAAACTTATACTTATACTCTTCCATAAATCTCATCATGAGAACTTACTATCAGAAGCTATACTCCAATTCAAACTCCTCTCCTACATCACACATTCAACACTGTCTAAATAGTTTACGTCTACCACATCTTTATACTTCTGAGAAGAGCATTCTAGATGAACCTTTTACTCTTCAGGAAATTAAGACTGCATTAGCTTCTTTAAACTCTGGTAAATCTCCCGGTGGAGATGTCGTTCCTGTAGACTTTTATAAGATACTTTCTGATAATCTATGCCCCCTTCTCGTTAATGTTTTTCAGGAAGCATCGAAAAAGGGTACTCTACCACCATCCTGCACTGAAGCAATCATTACTTTAATCCCCAAAAAGGATAAGGACCCTTCCCTCCCGGCTTGCTATAAATTAATCTCACTACTTAACACTGACGGAAATATATTTGCCAAACTCCTATCATCCCGTTTAGAGCCACTTCTTCCTAAGCTAATTCATCAATAATACAATATCAATATAATAATATAATAATATCAATAATAATAATAATACATGCTGGTTTTATTAAAAATAAGTCAGGGTCAGATCACTTACGCTCTTTATTTAATTTAATACACAAGGCCAATACACTTAAATCCCCAGCTGCTGCCATTGCTATAGACTTTTAAAAGTCTTTGATTCTTTAAATTGGAATTATTTATACCAAGTTCTTTCTCATTTTGGTTTCTCTCAAAAATTCTGCTCCTGGATTAAGTTACTGTATACTTCACCTATGGCAAAAATTCTCACTAACTCCACTCTATCTCCATTTTTTCCAACTTGAAAGGGGAACAAGACAAGGATGGCCTTTATCACCTTCACTGTTCATCCTGGCTATATAACCCTAAACTGCCAGCTTACGGCAAGCCAGTAATATTAAAGGAATCCTTATTGGTAACTCTAGATACATATCTCTTTCCTACACAGATGATCTTCTAATTTTACTTGAAAACCTAAGTGAAGCCAGGCCTCCTTTAGTTAATTTACTCCAAAAATTTACTGAGATTTCGGGCCTTGCTTTAAACTTTGGGAAATCCAAAACTTTACCCCTTAATGATCACTGTAAGATTCCCATGAACTTTCCTCTTGGATTCCATTGGGAGCCACTAGGAATTAAATATCTCGGTATTAAAATTTCTCGTAATCTGGAAAAAATGTGGGACATAAACTTCAATCCACTTCTAACTAACATCAAGACCACCTTAGATAGATGGAAACTTCTTAATCTCTCATTTATGGGAAAAATAGCCGCTATTAAAATGACCATTTCCCCCAAAATACTTTATTTATTCTCCAACACCCATTTGAGACTACCTACTAGTTTCCTAGCCATGCTTGATAAAGTAATTGGTGGCTTTTTATGGGATGGCAAGATACCGAGATTCAGCCATACTAAACTGCACTCACATTGGAAAAGAGGAGGTTTTGGTCTACCCTGGTTTAAAGCTTATTTATTGGCCTTTCGGGCAGCACAAACCATTAAATGGTTTGTCAAACCCTCACCTCACACACTGTTATGGGTCACAATGGAATCTTCACTGTCCAGGTAGAGTCCCCACATTCTTCATTTGTAATCCTCTCGACCCAGAATTAGATCTCATCCCACTATTTCAGCCTCAGTTCTCTACTGGAAACTGCTTCATAAATTCTTAAAATCCAATCCATCTCCTTTTTCATACATGCCAATTTGGGGCAACCCACTCCTGTCCTCACAAAATCAACCCATTATTTGCTGCACTTGGAAAAACAAAGGAATATTTTTTATTGGAGATATTCTTGACCAGAACTCCTTAAGCTTAAAATCTTTCTCAGAACTGCAGCAAATATGAGGACTCCTCAAACAGGACTTCTGGAAATATCTACAACTTTGAACTGCTTATAATTTCATCCCAAGTCATGTGTATAAACACACTTTATACGACCAACATATTTCGCAATGGATAAAACTCTGTAAAATGGGGCAACACTATTTACAAGGTTATCATAGAAAATTTACCAGACCAATCCATAACAGCTAAAAATAAATGGAGTGTTCTATTCAATTACTATATTACTCATGCACAATGGCGTAACTGCTGGCGCCTGTCTCATTGCACTTTTAAAGATTCCCATAGTTCCTTAATTCAAACAAAAATTTTACATTTATGGTATAGAACTCCATCAGTTTTACAGTGCATGGATCTGCTAAATAACAACAACTGCTGGCACTGCATTTCTCCTAATGGCAATTTATTTCATATTTTATGGTCGTGTATGCCTGTTAACCTATTAATAAGCTCTGGCACAAAGTCCATCAAATAGCCTCACAAGTTATTGGCAACAAATTCTCTTCGATCCCAAATTTTTCCTGCTAGGTATTTCCCCCTTAAGCTATATTACTCTATCTCATGCCCATTTTAGATGGCTGAATATACTTTCCCTTTCGGTCAAGCATCTCGTTTTTATGGAATGGAAATCCTCTATTATCCCAACTCTTTCAGACATTCTCCAAAATCTCTCTCATTATGCTTCACTGGACCGATCATCTTATGTTGTATCTAACTGACTCACTTTGTATGATAGCTGTTGGTGGGACTATCATAGATTTATCAGTATTTATGGTCATTCCAGACTTCGATAAAATGCTATCTGGATAATATCTTTACATTAATCCTTTATGTGCATCTACTATATCTGTTCACCTTCACTGATGTCTCTCATTTTCTTCTTTCTTCTCCTTTCCTTTTCCACTATCTTACTCACTTATTCTTATGATGTTTTTACTTTCCTCTAAATTAATATAATATATCCCTCTTACATTCTCCTTTATTACAAAGCAATACTTAATCATTACTAGTATCACATTATACATTTACTATGGTGTTCTTACAAATATTAACTGCTCCTGTTTTTTTTTTCTTATATACTTTTGACCACTAATATTTCATGGATATACAGATGATATATGCTTTTATCCATTTGGCAATTATATTTTTTTTACATATTTCCAGGACATGTTAGACTATGCATCCACTTTTTTATACTTGCTCTTTTATTACTGTGTATAACATGGTTATTGCATTTCATGTGGGAGATACAATTCACTGTTTGGATTGTTTCTTTCTTTTCATGTTAATGAAAATTCTAATAAAAAGATAAAATGAAAAAAAAAAGACTGTTAGCCCCTGCATCCTACAAAACAAAATAAGAGTAAAAAACTGTTAATTATCCTTTAGGAATTAAAATATGTGTCTGAGAACACAGTCTCAAACTCCTTAATGGTGGCCTGCTCATAGTCTGTCATGATGGAAATGGGGCTCAGGATAATATGCAGATTCCACAGCTCAGTCAGGACATGGATATAGGTAGGCATGGAGCTGTTAAGTATGAGGATGTACATGCTGGATATCACCGTGCTGTACTGCACAGCGTGTACTGTGTAGACCTGGCTGAAGAGAGGCAGGGCAACAGCGCAGGCCAATCAGAACACGGTCACTTCCAGCAAACCCACTCTGATTGGACAGGACTTGTTCCCCTGCTTTTGATGCCTGGCGCTTTTTACAAATAGATTTAGCTGCAACTAAGCAAAATTCAAGTGTCTCATAGAAGGATTTCAACTGTATTAGCTGGACTGTAATTTCTACTACTGTTTTAAAGTGCTTAGAGCTCTTCTGTTGTTTTCTTGCTCCTGCATCCCCACCCCCCATCCAAGCACTCTGCCTCGGTGCCGAAAAGTCTCACTCTCCTTTGTCTTGCTAAATTGGTCAATCTAAACCTGACCTGCCTCTACGCTATTTAGCCCCTGCTATTTTTCTTCTCTCCAGCTGCCAGCCCTTGAACAGAGCTGCTTCAGCTCCCCCCAGTCAGGCAGCACCCAGCCAGCCACTGGCCGAGACCAGGGCATCCCACCTGCAGCTCCTTGGAAGGCCAGTGACACGCAGCCAAGCCAGTCTAGGGCACTTCCAGCAAACCCACTCCAATTGGCAGGACTTTTTTCCTGCTTTTGCCACCTGGTGCTTTTTACAAATAGATTTAGCTGCAACTAAGCAAAATTCAGGTGTCTCATACAATGATTTTCAGCCCTCCACCCACTCCCACCCTTCCACTGATTAAATACATCTATTGCCCACCCACAATCCCTCTCACTCCATCATTGGTTAGTAAGCCTAGCAGGACTCGCTCCCTCATGGCTAATAAGCCCAGCAGCACTGCTCACTCCCTCATTGGCTACCTAAAACCCTCATTCCCTCTGCTCCCCCATTGGGTCTTAGTCCTTACAGGTCCCTATCATTTCCCTGCCCCCGCATCCCAGCCCTCCACCTTCTCCACTAAGTAACTACAGCACCTACCTTCCCCGCTAGGTAACCACAGCAGTAGGGTCCTCCTAGCACCTGATCCATGCCATGATCCTTCTACCAGGCCACTTGACCCTGCTCATCCCTATTCTCTTCTCCATCTCTCCCTTCCTTTCCAGCATGCCACCCACCTCTCCCATGACCCCCTCCCAAATCCTGCCAAACCTCGTTGAGCTCTCCCACGCCTCCAGCCCAGCATCCACCTCCCCTTTCACCCAAGCATGCATCACACTCTGCCACATGTCCCAGCCCATTTCTTTTCAACCCATCACTCCCCTGGGTCATTTTGCAACTTTTTCCCCTATGCCCAGCTCATCCACACCATCAATCTAAGAGATGACTGCTCACAGTTAGTCATATACAGCTATTCGCTCACTACCTCACTCTCGCTCTCCTACTCCTTGCAGCAGGTGATATCTACCCTAACCCTGGCCCCAATACTATCCCCCTCATGCCCCTCTCCAACATTGGCCTCTTCTTCACCTCACTCTGGGGACCTTCTCACACATGGCCTGCACCTCCTGCACCTAAATATAAGAAGCCTAGTCCACAAGCTTGACTCCCTTCAGGTTCTTGCTGCCCACTACACTCCAGATATCCTCACCCTGCTCAAAACCTGGCTCAACAAAAACATCAACGACTCCTCTGTCACTATCCCAGGCTACTCTACGGCCCGCCAGGATAGAGCCTCTAAAGGTGGTGGAATAGCCATCTACGTAAACTCGGACTTGCACTATTCAGTGGTCCTGACCTAGTCTGAACCAAAAGTCCTTGAAGTAATACTAATTCAGCTTGTCCTTCACTTCTCGCTACCAATCTACATTGCTGGATATACTGCTGACCTGATACACCAGCTTCTGCTGTCACCGACCTCCTCAAGCAAATCTCCTGCCTAACCATGACAGGGGAACTCTACATTATGGGTGATCTTAACCACAATTGGCTAGCACCTGCCCTCAACAAAACCAGGACTGAAATTTCTGCCCTAAACCTCTTACAATTCATTACTGAGCCCACCCGGCTTAACCTAAAATCTGGTAACCACTTACTCTTTGACTGGGTCCTTACCACCCCCCCCAACGGGTCAAACAAGCCGGTATTCTTCCTGACTCCCTCAGCGACCACCACGTAACCTTCTCAGTGTGTAAAATTCACCGCCCAAAATCCCCCATTAAATTTGTAGTCCAACGCCCTATAAATCCCTCAATCTAGTCCCTGTATTAGATGACCTTGCGCTAGCCAACTGGGCCCCTGCCCCTCCTACGATCTCCATTGATGATGCCTTCCTACACTTTAAAAGCACATTCACTCAGTGTCTGGAACACACATGCCCCACTGTGTCATACAAGAGTATGAGGAAACCACCTACCTTGGATCACCCAAGAACTGATTGCATGTCAAATCGCATGGGACAAAGCCTGGAAAATGCATAAATCCTCACGCCTCCCACAACACCTCTCCACATACCGCATGCTCCATAACAAGTGCACCAGAGCCACTCGTCTTGCAAAAGCAGGGTACTTCAGCAGCTCCCTCCAATCAAACCTAAATAAACCCTCAAAATTCTGGAAGGTCATTCACTCCCTTTTCACCCTACCGGCTTGCCAATCCCACTCCAATGCTAAATGTTAATAACTCTCTCCTCTCAGAGCCCACAGCAGTTGCCACTGAGTTCAATGTGTACTTCTCCACTTGTGCTGCCACCCTCCTCTCTTCCCTGCCCAACACTACACCTCTCGCACCACCTACAGACATAAAGACCCAGAGTAGGCCTCGCTCCTTTTTCTTCAAAGACATCTCTGCAACTGAGGCCCTAGATGCATTACTTTCTCTCAACCCTTCAAAAGGCAAATCTCCAGATGGATTAGACCCCAAACTTCTATACCTCTCCACCCCTGCTATAGCAACTCCACTTGCCAAACTCCTAAACCAATCCTTTGCTGCGGCTGCCGTCCCCCATGCATGGAAGCATGCCATTGTCATCCCTGTGCCAAAAGGAGGTGTCCCTACTTCCCCCTCTAACTACCACCCTATCTCCCTCCTCCCAGCCCTAGCAAAACTACAAGAGCATCTTGTGCTCACCCAACTTACCTCCTTCCTCACTGACTCCAAATTCTTCACGCCATTCCAGTCTGGCTTCAGGAAGGGACATTCCACCACTTCCTCCCTGATAAGGCTTACAGACACTATCCTGACAGGCATGGACAGTGGACTGATCACCTCAGCCATTTTTGTCGACCTTGCAAAAGCCTTCGACACCGTCTCCCAACCCATATTGCTCTTGAGTCTTGCTGAATCAGGCCTCTCTGTCACAGCCACAAACTGGTTCAGATCATACCTCTCTGATAGAACTCAGTCTGTTAGAGTCTCAAATGCAATCTCCATCCCCCTTTCCTTAACTACTGGTGTCCCACAGGGGTCGGTTCTTGGTCCCATTCTGTTCTCTATATTCCTAAATGACCTGCCACTCATCTGCTCTACTTTCTCAATCCACATGTATGCAGATGATACTGTACTCTACTACTTGGGCTCTGTCCCTGATGTGGTACAATCAAACCTCCAAGCTGACTTCAACAAGGTACAGCAATGGTTTAGCTCACACCAGCTCTCCCTAAATGCAAAAAAAACTGTCAATATGACCTTCAGCACATGACAACGGCTGGCCAGACTCCCCTCCCTTCCCTACTTCGCCACCCTGGATGGCCAAAAACCTGAAGATGTCTCCTTGTTCCATATATATAGGATACGTGGGGGGTGCCTGTGGGGATAACAAAGTTATTTGTACAGTTGCTTGTGATCTCGAGCAACCTCTCGAGTGGCAAAGCCATGAGTGAGGGTTATGAGTGGTCACTGGCAACTGTACAAATAACTTTGTTATCCCACAGGTGCACCACGCATATTTGATTTATGCAACAGGATTTTTGGGGTTCAGTTTTGTTATATTTTTTTCTTAAGTTCTTTTCCATGTTTTTTCTCTGTGCCTGGTTGCTGTGTTTGGTTTGCAAGGTTGCTGTGCTGAGAAAGAGGGAAAAAATTGCCTTTTTCTTAAGGGAACTTTCATTTAAAAATTGGTTCCAGTTTGGGAGGGGGGATTTGGTTAGGGTGTGCATTTTGTGAGTCTTTGGGACTGTGATAGCTTTGCTTGTAAAGAGCACTGTGAGAAGGTGAAAGTGAAACTGGGAGGCAGTACTGCTGAGTAGGAAGCACAGGTGGTGGTGGTGGTGGTGGTTAGTGATGTAGTCATTGTGTGGATAAATGGGTGATGATGTAATTACTACGTAGATAACTTGAAGTTATCCACATAGTGATTACATCACCACTCATTTATCCATACAGTGAATCAGATAACTGAAGTTATGTGTCAGTTTGTATCCTGACACCTGTTGATTATATATATATATATATATATATTTATATATATATATATGCAATGTCTGTGAGGATAACAAATAGCAAATATTAGTATTTTCAGTGTGGTCAGACCTACAGTGAGAATATGGTGTTTATCCTCACTGTAGGTCATTTATCCACACAATAGGTCCAGCACAGGCAGATACTGCACTTAACCGCAGCTGTTCATACAGCTTTTGATTGGTGGGAGCTGGCAGTGCAAGCAGCACAATCAGAATTCACCTGCTCACTTGAAAGTCAGCTTCCTCTTGTTGTTTCATTTCCCTTCCCCAGCACATAGAACACTTTCACTTTCTCCCCATATGTCTTTTCGGCATTCACTTAAGCAATATACCACGACAGGGTGTGGGGTAATGTTAGATTTACTCACGCCTGGGGTGTTGTTTGGTCACAAGGCAGCAGGCCGAGTGAGTAAAAAACCCCAAGGCGTGGGGTAAATTCAGCATTACCCTACACCCTAAAGTGGGATATTGCTATTATACAATGATTAAAACATTTTTTTTGTGAGAAGAAAAAAATAAATAAAAACAGTTTTTAATTGTATATTATTTTTATTGATTTTATTGTTCTGTAACAAAAAATAGTTCCTTGTTGATAGGCAGAATACTCCCCCCCAATATGTGTGCAGAGAGAGAGAGAGAGAGAGACTACCAGTTTTGTCTTTTTTATTTCAGTACCGACTCTTCTGAGTGTGTTTCAAAGCTGAGAGCCTCACAGGTTGTTTCAAGTAAGTGTTGAGAGACAGTGCTGTGAGCCGTGAGGTTGTCGTTTTTGTGCTTCTGGGTTTCTGGCATATTTAGTGGTTTCGCATTTTGTTTTCTGTGCAAAAAAGATATTTGTATATATTTTGTTCAGGGTTCATTTTTGTGTTTGGAGCTGCGACAGCTTTCATTACTTTGTATTCAGTTAATTTTAACTATGGAGCACTGCTGCCGTGGTTGCTGTGGTGTGCACATATGTGGGATCATATTTTGAAGACACGCTTTGTTGAAATTATTCCTGCCTGTTTTTCACTTCTGGGCAGGGAAATCATGGGAAAAAAGTTTTTTCCCCCCCGTGCCTGTGCCTTGGCCTTGGAAGTACTGGAGTGGGCCAAGGCCAGATGGTGCGAAGCAGCAATGAATGGATGTTTGGATTGTGGAGCCTGTGTCAGCCCTACTGGTCTCTATGTATAGCAGTTTGGGGACCTGAGGGTGAAGATGTTGGGAGAGAGCTATCTTGAAATGTGGTGAAGTGAGCTCTGTATGGGGGGGGGCTTCAGGTAACTTAACTGAGTTATCTTTGGCTAAGCACTCTCACTCTCGAGCAATCTAGCATTTACCTTAGCTGCCAAAAGTGCAATGCTTTTTTTGTCCCACTTTCACGTTGCAGTTTAGCGGGGATTGCCAGTCCTGGGTTTGCCAGGGTCGGAGTGATTTGAGAGGGCTTATGATGCAGCTAGCTGGCTGCTGGTGCCTTTTCCCATGAGGCAAGACTCAATTTATCACGGGTGGAAAGTGCCAGCCAGCCAATCAGAAAGCTTCATTTTTGAAGCCATTGTATAATGAGAGGTTTACCATTTGTTTCTTTTTTTTTTTAATATTGTTTCTCAACAGTCCCAGCTCCCAAAACAAATTGTCCACCAGAATGCCTCTTTTACCATTCAGACTGTGATCTAGACTCTGAAACTTCATTCCTGGACTGCCGAACACTACTCCACTCTGTTACTCCTAACCGGCACTCCACGCTCTAACTCCCGACTGGCACAATCCTCACCCCCACAATCCTCACCTCTGTGAATTTTATAAATGTAATTATGCTATGATTTGACATCACTGTGGGTTCGCCACCATGATGTCATAAGGTCAAGTTGCACTTAGGAAAAAATATCTTCAATATTTTCAATGGGGTGGCTATAACATATATATATATATATATATATATATATATTATAGTGGCAAGGTAGTGCCGTATAGTTAGGGTTGAGTACCCACTTTATTGCAAAACTTCAAATTGTGCACCTTAATAACTTTGCAACCATATGACGGATTTGCCTGAAATTTGGAATGCATGGTCTGGTACCATAGATCTCTGGATCTACCAAGCTGCGTTATGGTTGGATGTACATTTGTGGAGCTACAGTGCACCAAAAACGCATAGATTATGGATTTTTGCACGTTTCTTTGCTCGTGCCTACAACCCGTACTGTTTGTGCAACAGTCTGAAAATGTAAGGGAACATGCAGCCAGGGTCCCCAATGTGCCTTTCAAAGAGTTCATGAAAATATACTGAACAGTTCAAAAGTTATTCAAAAAAACTGTTTCCCGTTATAATCTATGGGAAAAGTTAACAAAATATGCAAATGTGTCGCAAGTGGACTTTTTTACTTTCACAAATGACCCTTTTACTTTCACAAATCGGCCATTTTGTTTTCAGTTACAGCTCAGAAAAATGCTTATTTAAATTTGGGACCCTCTAGGAACACAATTCTTGTTGTGTTCACCTAGTCGAGTCCTGAGGATGCTAGCCATGTCTTTCTTTGGAGGTAAAACATCCCAGGAATTTGTTTTTCAAATTTTTGTAAAAAGTACTTTCGCAAAATACTTTCACAAATGCGAAAGTGTTGCAAATTTTTTTACGAAAATGTCGTGATTTGTGAAAGTACTTTGAGACAGCATGGGCAAAACAACAGCAAATCTTTGCCACCCTGCTGCAAAACAACAGTTTGGTCTTTTGGCTGAAATTGGCAGGGAAGATCACCAACACTCCACAGATGTGCCTTTTGGTGGTTTGGTGCCAAAATATAACAGGGCTGCAAAGTTATGGCACTTTGAAGTTGACAATTTTTCCCATAGGATAACATTACAGTGTCTCGCAGCCTTTCAGGTCCGGATATCTAGGGACCAGACACTCGTCCAGAGAAATTGACAGAGCAGTGGAACATGCAACACAGGTCCCAAGAGAACAGCTACTGCAATATAAGGAACAGATGACTACCAACAGAATACCTCTTAGTAGTCACATACCATCCTGACCTTGAACCTCACGAAGATTATTAAGGATCTCCATCCAGTAATTAGTGAGGATGAAACCCTTAATCGTATTTTCTAGAACTACCACTACTATCTTTTAAACAGCCACTGTAATTTAGCCAACCTGATTATTAGGAGTCAGCTTGAACCGAACAGAATACCATGACATCATATGGTACACTAATTCTGTCATCAATGCACATGTAAGACATGTAACCTCATTTCCACTTCAGACTGTGTGGTTACATCACAAAACAGACTATTCAGGATACAGGAATTACACATGTACATCAAGTAATGTGGTCTATTTTTCCAATGCAAGAAATGTCCTCACAGGTTATGTGGGGAGACAAGCAACAACTCAAGACTAGAATGAATTCACATAGACATTCTATTAATCACAAGAAGACTGAGAAACCAGTAGCCCAGCACTTCTCCCAGGATGACCACTCAATCTCAGATACGTCTGTGATGGTCTTAAAAGGACATTTCAACAGTACACAACAGAGACGGGCTTCTGAAATTAGACTTATTTTACTTCTCAATATGGTGGCAGATGGAATGAACATTAATGTTGGTTATATGACACATTATTCCACTTACACTTACACAGACCTTTACTTTAAAAGATGGACATAAATACTTTAGTTCTTCAGCGGGCCTTTGATTTTGTAAGTTTATGGTTATCTACATGTTGACTTCTCACCTTAACACTGTGGTGAGTGCGTGTGAGAGTGTGTGTGTTTACTGATGTATGTATGTGTGTGTTTGTGTGTGTTTTGTATGTGTTGTGTTTTTGTGTGTTGTGGGTATGGTGTGTGTGTGTGTTGTGTTTGTGTGTGTGTAGTGTGGTGTGGTGTGTGTGGATTGTGTTTGTTATATTTGTTGTGTGTTGTGGTTGTGTGGGGTGTGCAGGTGTGTGTGGTGTGGTGTATGTACACACGTATGTGTGGGGGGAGCATGGAATGGGGCAACTGTTATGTGGCTAGGACACTTAGTTTTCACATATAGTGTACATTTACTTCCTTCTGCTAGTTTTCAGTGGTTGGATTACACACTGTCACATTTTTAAATCTGCTCATATTAAGATGCATATCTCATTTACTTGGGGGTTCATAAAAGGTGTAATTCCTTTGGGTTTTCATTTAGATTCCTTAGACTGATTCTGTGCATTTTTGTTATAAACTGACTCTGTGTTGAAATCTGCACTTATCAGGCTCATGGTCTAATTTTCTTGGGGGTCCTTGACAAGTATTTTTTTATTTGGCACTTACACTTACAAGTGATACAATCATGCATCATGTATATATGTGTATGTTAATTTGAGGCTTGTTTTCAACTTGCAGTTATACATAATTTCAGGATTTTGTCTCTCATTATCTGTTCTTTAATACACCAGGACAATTGGAATGTAAATTGTAAGCTCATCTTACATGTATTAGAGAGAATGCCACCCCAATGTTTTTTTATCACTAGAATGCTTTCTTAGCATACTGAGAAATTTTAAAATTTATGTGAGAAGAACTCTCTGGTTGTTAAGAATTCTTGATAACCTTCGCCCTTCTGAGGCTGCTCAGTTAAAGCATACTGGTGTTAATTAGCTTCTCTGATGTAATCTTCTGTTATGTTTTAAATGTACATGTTAAACCAATAAGAATTATTTCTGTTTTTTCAATATAAGCTGGTGTTAATAGTATGGGATTTTCAAAATAACTGCCATAAAGCTTCTGAAGAAGGACCTGGTTGGTTCAAAAGCAAGAGCATTTTGTTATTTTCTGTAACATCCATGTTGGTCCAATAAAAGGTATCAAATCATTTGTTTCTGGATCTGTTCTTAAAAGGACCAATACGGCACCTACAACATTTTTTTCAATGCCAAAGAAATTTGAGTGCCTGGCTATTAAACTTTCCCTTTCTGATTTTGAAACCTTTAAAACTCATTACCTCGAGTAGCTCCATATAAAGTCTGAACTATCCATTGTTTACCTGACACAAAATGGCCACCCAGGAGGTAATGAGTTTTTTATATCATAGGTTGTTATAGACTACCGAACGGTGGCATGGAGCTTCTGAAGCACATTAATTCATTGCTAGTCTCTTGTCCAAATTAAACTATCATTTTCAGGGACCTCAGTCTGGACTGGAACTCTACCAAATCTAACAATCTAAAAAATATGTGTGATGAATGAGGTCTGTCACAATTAATTACCAAACCTACCAGACCAAACACTAAAAATCCTGCAAATGATATTACACTGGACCTCATCTTAACCAATAGACCCCATAAATAGATGCACGCAGCAGTATTCCACAATGATATTAGTGACCACAATGTAGTTGCTTGCGTCA
The DNA here is from genome assembly GCA_016271365.2 of Neoceratodus forsteri. Taxonomy (NCBI): domain Eukaryota; kingdom Metazoa; phylum Chordata; order Ceratodontiformes; family Ceratodontidae; genus Neoceratodus; species Neoceratodus forsteri. The sequence continues at coordinate 1,837,901,992 of CM057449.1, forward strand.
GGGGTATTTTAAAGCACAAACATAGCCCAAAATTCATTACCAAAAGGAAATTCACCAATTTGAATATAGCTAACTTTTTGTCCGAGCTAGGGTCCATAAATTGGCAGCAGTTCTACCTTGCCAATACAATCCATGATGCAACTGAGATTTTCAACCAATTGGTGCTAGAAGTCAGAAATCAGAATGCCCCACTGATAAAACACAGGGTTAAACAGATGTCTTACCCATGGCTTAACAATGACCTCAAAAGAACACTGCATAACAGAGACATTTTGTGGGGTACAGCCAGGCGCACAAAATTTTAGTCAGACTGGGCATTATTTAGGAATGCAAGCAATGCAAGTACAAAACTTAAAAGGGAAACAAAAGCAAACTTCAATCTGAATGCCTTGGACAACTCGAAAGATGATGCGAACAAAGTATGGAGAATCATAAAGGATCTTGAAGGACAAACCTCGACCCCGATTAAGATAGATTAACAAGTTGAATTTATAACAGACAAATTATTTTAGAATAATTAAATATCAATTTTGCCAAAGTGGGACTGGCGTTTGAAAAGTCACCTACAGCGCAATACCCCAATCTAATCAGTAACTCGGAAACTATAAGTTCTGATACATGGACAAACAACTTGTTTTCTTTCCAACCTGTTACATTAAACAAGTGGAAGACTTATTACTTAGTCTCAATGTTAAGAAAAGTGTTTGGGCTGATGGGTTAGACCCCTTATTGTTTCCTTGCAGTTAATGTTTTTGTTGATTCACAGAGGTAAACAGTACATTTATTTATTTTATTTATTTATTTAACAGACTTTAGGATTACAACCTTTGAGTCAGGGACTCATTTACAAAGGCTCTGCATCAGAAAAAACAAATACAAACACTTAATACATATAGACATAGGATGGCATCTAAAGGTTACAGTTCTTTTAGTTATACAATATTACAGAATCAAGATCAACTATATATTGCACTGAACGTGTTACCAAAAGCTGTATTTTACAGTTTTCAAGAGAAAAATAAGTTTGCTGATAGAGGGATGGAGTAACAGGTTTGATATTTACAGCGAAGTAGAGAATTAGACAGATATCTTGTGAGTGCAGCCAAAGGAGGCATTGTAATAGGTAATGTTTGGTAGCTCTGTTGTTAGGAGCTCAGTGGCACATCAACAGTTCATATTCAAGTATTCATGTATTTACATACAGCAAGGTGTAACTTGGGTGTTCCTTTACATACAGTATTCTAAAATGCATAATAAACAGGTGTACAACTGGTAGGTAAGGTGTCTCACTGGCTGGGTTTCTAGAGAGTTGATTTTCATAACAAGTCTTTTACCTGAGGGCAGCTGGGGTTTGCTTATCTGTACCCTTCATACTTGTGTGGGTGTGGTTTCTTGCTTTGCCCGGGCCTACCGCAATGATTCTGCTGGCAGTCTGCATATATGCAACCCTTAGGCAATTCATGGAGGCTTCAGCATGTCCTTACTTTGCGGGGTCCCAAGTTTCATTGCCTTATTTTGAACACACTGTATGAATGGCCGTAGGAGCCCCTGATCGGACAGAAACAACCAGCCCCGCTCCAGCGGTCATGACTAAAGAAGCCAGCCAGCCACGTGCCCTCCTCCTGCCCGCCTCCAAGCACAGTCAGCCGCCATAAGAGCCACTGATCGGGCAGAAACAACCAGCACCGCTCCAGCGGTCACGGCAAGAGAAGCCAGCCAGATGCGCGCCCTCCTCCTGCCCACCTCCAAGCACAGTCAGCTGCTGCAGGAGCCCCTGATTGGTCAGAAACAACCAGCCCCGCTCCAGCGGTCATGGCTGGAGAAGCCAGCTAGCCACGTGCCCTCCGTCTGCCTGTCTCCAAGCACAGTCAGCTGCCGTAGGAGCCCCTGATTGGACAGAAACAACCAGCCCCGCTCCAGCGGTTGCAGCTGGAGAAGCCAGCTGGCCGCATGCCCTCCTCCTGCCTGTCTCCAAGCATAGTCAGCCACCGTAGAAGCCCCTGATTGGGCAGAAACAACCAGCCCCGCTCCAGTGGTCGTGGCTGGGGAAGCCAGCCGGCTGCGCGCCCTCCTCCTGCCCGCCTCCAAGCACAGTCAGCCACCGTAAGAGCCCCTGATTGGACAGAAACAACCAGCTCCACTCCAGCGGTCGCAGCTGGAGAAGCCAGCTGGCCGCGCACCCTCCTCCTGCCTGCCTCCAAGCATAGTCAGCTGCCGTAGGAGCCCCTGATCGGGCAGAAACAACCAGCCTCGCTCCAGCAGTCATGGCTTGAGAAGCCAGCCGGCCGCCAGCCTTCCTCCTGCTCACCTCCAAGCATAGTCAGCTGCCGTAATATCCCCTGATCGGACAGAAACAACCAGCTCCACTCCAGCGGTCGCAGCTGGAGAAGCCAGCCGGCCGTGCGCCCTCCTCCTGCCTGTCTCAAAGCACAGTCATCCACCATAGGAGCCCCTGATCGGGTAGAAACAACCAGCTCCAGCGCTTGCGGCTGGAGAAGCCAGCCGGCCGTGCGCCCTCCTCCTGCCAACCTTCAAGCACAGTCAGCTGGTGGAAGAGCTCCTGATTGGACAGAAACAACCAGCTCCACTCCAGCGGCCGCAGCTGGAGAAGCCAGCTGGCCGCGCACCCTCTTCCTGCTCACCTCCAAGCACAGTCAGCCACCGTAAGAGCCCCTGACTGGACAGAAACAACCAGCTCCGCTCCAGTGGTCACAGCAGTAGAAGCCAGCCGGCCGCGCACCCTCCTCCTGCCCGCCTCCAAGCACAGTCAGCCACTGTAGGAGCCCCTGATTGGGCAGAAACAACCAGCCCCGCTCCAGCGGTCGCAGCTGGAGAAGCCAGCCGGCCACGCACCCTCCTCCTACCCGCCTCCAAGCACAGTCAGCCGCTGTAGGAGCCCCTGATCGGGCAGAAACAACCAGCCCCGCTCCAGCAGTCATGGCTGGAGAAGCCAGCCAGATGCACGCCCTCCTCCTGTCCACCTCCAAGCACAGTCAGACGCTGTAGGAGCCCCTGATCAGGCAGAAATAACAAGCCCCACTCCAGTGGTCGCCGCTGGAGAAGCCAGCTGGCCGCGCACCCTCCTCCTGCCCGCCTCCAAGCATTGTCAGCCGGTGAGCTCCACACTGCTTCGGGAAAGTGTCTCAGGGACCCTGATTGGCTGAAGATGCTCAGGGTCACCACCGATTGGTTGCTGCCCGTACGGCTCTGCCTGGAATTGGACACAGCTTTCTCTTCTGGCTCCTTGCCGCTCGCTCACTGCCATTTGAAATTTCTGTATTTTTGTCTAGCGCTAGTTGGAGAACTGTACTGTATGTTATGCTTATGGGGATATTGTAGTGAATTGTATGATTACTTTTCCTAACTGCTGCTATTTTGCACTGACCCTTTGCCTTCTGGCGGTCCTGCTCTGCTCTGCACCCCCTCAACTTGCTTCATTTACTTTCATCTCTCTGCTGATCTCTCTCTCCCCAACTCCTAAACAACATCTCTAATCTTTTCTCCTTTCTCCTTTCACCACGGGCAACAGCAGCACCACTTCTGTTAAGCAAGCCGCCTGGATACCTGCCCCCCGCCTCAGCTTACTTGCCTACTCTTTGTCTCTACCTGCAGTCTCCCGCCCCCTGATTTAGCCACTTTGCATTTTCTTTGTACGCCCTGGCCTTATCTAACCCCTGTTTCTGCTCTTCTTCTTCCTGCCGTAGGAGCCCCTGATCAGGCAGAAACAACCAGCCCCGCTCCAGCGGTTCCGGCTGGAGAAGCCAGCCGGCCACAAGCCCTCCTCCTGCCCGCCTCCAAGCACAGTCAGCTGGTAAGCTCCACATTGCTTCAGAAAAGTGTCTTGAGGATCCTGATTGGCTGAAGATGCTCAGGGTCACCACCAGTTGGTTGCTGCCCGTACGGCTCTGCCTGGGATTGGACACGGCTTTCTCTTCTGGCTCCTTGCCGCTCGCATACTGCCATTTGAAATTTCTGTATTTTTGTTTAGGGCTAGCTGGAGAACTGTACTGTATTTTATGCTTATGGGGATATTGTAGTGAATTGTATGATTACTTTTTCCTAACTACTGCTATTTTGCACTGACCCTTTGCCTTCGAGCGCTCCCGCTCTGCTCTGCACCCCCTCTAGCTTGCTTCATTTCCTTTCACCTCTTTGCTGATCTCTCTCTCCCCCAGTTCCTAAACAACATCTCTAATCTTTTTCTCCCTTCTCCTTTCACCACGGGAAACAGCAGCGCCGCTTCTGTTAAGCATATGCCGTCTGGATACCTGCCCTCCCCTTCCTGCTCAGCTTACTTGCCTACTCTTTTGTCTCTACCTGCAGTTCCCTGCCCCCCAATTTAGCCTCTTTGCATTTTCTTTGTATGCCCTGACCTTATCTAACCCCTGTCTCTGCTCTTCCTCCAGCCGTAGGAGCCCCTGATTGGGCAGAAACAACCAGCCTCACTCCAGCGGTCGCGGCTGGAGAAGCCAGCCGGCCACGCACCCTCTTGCTGCCCGCCCCCAAGCACAGTCAGCCGGTAACCTCACACAGCTTCGAGAAAGTGTCTCAGGGACCTTGATTGGTGAAGATGCTCAGGGTCACCACTGATTGGTTATTGCCCATATGGCTCTGCCTGGGATTGGACACGGCTTTCTGTTCTGGCTCTTTGCCGCTCGCTCACTGCCATTTGAAATTTCTGTATTTTTGTCTAGCGCTAGTTGGAGAACTGTACTGTATGTTATGCTTATGGGGATATTGTAGTGAATTGTATGATTACTTTTCCTAACTGCTGCTATTTTGCACTGACCCTTTGCCTTCGAGCGCTCCTGCTCTGCTCTGCACCCCCTCTAGCTTGCTTCATTTACTTTCACCTCTTTGCTGATCTCTCTCTCCCCCAACTCCTAAACAACATCTCTAATCTTTTTCTCCTTTCTCCTTTCACCGCGGGAAACAATAGCGCTGCTTCTGTTAGGCATAAGCCGTCTGGATACCTGCCTTCCCCCCACCCCCGCTCAGCTTATCTGCCTACTTTTTGTGTCTACCTGCAATCCCCGCCCCTGATTTAGCCTCTTTGCATTTTCTTTGTACGCCCTGGCCTTATCTAACCCCTGTCTCTGCTCTTCTTCCAGCCGTAGAAGCCCCTGATCGGGCAGAAACAACCAGCCCTGCTCCAGTGGTCGCGGCTGGAGAAGCCAGCCGGCCGCGCACCCTCTTCCTGCCTGCCTCCAAGCACAGTGAGCCGGTAAGCTCCACGCTGCTTCAGGAAAGTGTCGCGGGGACCCCGATTGGCTGAAGATGCTCAGGGTCACCACCGATTGGTTGCTGTCCATACGGCTCTGCCTGAGATTTGACACGGCTTTCTCTTCTGTCTCCTTGCCACTCACTCACTGCCACTAGAAATTTCTGTATTTTTTGTCCCACACCGCCCGCCCCAACCCCAGCCTCTATTAAATGCTCCTTCCCCAAGTGGAAGGCCAACCCCCTAATACTACCATTGGTTGGTAAATCATTTAGGCTCACCTTAAACTTAACCTCCGCCCCTTATTATCCTCATCTTCTTATCTCAAGCCCCTCTAACATACATTCTGCTTCCTGCACCTTTTCTGCATCCTAGCAGTATAGCACAGTGGGTTAAGGCTCTGAGCTGCAGACCTGGAGACTTGGGTTTGAATCCCACAGCCGCCTAGGTGCATACTGTGTGATCCTGAGCATGTCACTTAACTTCCTTGTGCTCCCAAGCCGCATCTGGAAACAAGCTTCGGCTTAGTGTGTTATACCTGGTTAAACAATGTTCCCTTCCCCTTCCCTAGCAGGTTAATCTTAGCCAAAATGATGCCTCGGGAGCTCCTCCTCATACTTTGTTTCACATTACTTCTTACCCACATTCCAGAACAATTACTACACCAGCACCTGTGCTCCCCTAGTGATGACCACCCAGTCCTGCACCCCCTCAAAGGGACATGGCTCCCCTCCTCAGGAACGACTACACCTCTGCTCTGTATGCTTCCTCATCAGGCTATATCTAAGGAATTGCATAGAACATCTTGGAACATGTTGGCTAAAACAGTTCTTTATGTCCTATTCATATCCAAAGACTCAAATCACCCTTGCCCAGCACCCATGGAACCTCCTCATGCCAAACGACATAAAAAGCGCTTATTCAATACGTTAGCAAATTGCCTCATGAAACTACTCTTGCTCCTACTATTCTGCTCTGGAAATGTTGAGCTAAATCCTGGCCCACCGGCCCTGATAAATGGCTCTGCTGACCTCCCCCAGTTCAAGGGCATTAGTTTCCTCCACCTGAACGTGTGTAGCCTACTCAGGAAGTTTGACCTGATTCAGACATGGTCCCTACATGCTTCCCCGGACTTCCTAATGATATGGGAACCATGGCTAATGCCTCTGACCCCCTGACAAAGCTATCAACCTACCGGGGTATACCACCTTCCGATGTGACAGACCAGTTGGGGGTTGGGGTCCTAATATATGCGAAGAACAAATTGTCTGTGGCAATCATTGATTGTACCTCTAAAACCAAGGAATTTGAATGCCTAGACTTAAAGCTGCTGCTTACCAGTAATAAGGCTCTCTTCATTGCTGCTTGCTACCGACCACCCTCTGGCAGCATGGCCCTCCTGCCCCATCTTCAAAGTCTATTAGATACGGATAACTTAGAGTGCATCCTGATGGGGGACTTCAACCTAAATTGGATCGATGAGACCTCCAGGAAACTCAAAGAACTCTATGATCTGTGCGGGTTGACCCAGATGACCCCTGCAATCAGCAACCCTAACAGAAAAAAAACCCGAACGTAGCTCCCTCCTGTACCGCATGTTAGCCAACAAACCCCACAATATTACGCATGCCGGGGTGTTCTTCAACGACCTTAGTGACCATTGTGCCATTGCCTCCATCAGGCATTCTCCATAATTAAAATCAGCCCCTAAATACACACTGAAAAGATGCCTGAAAAAGTTTTGCCAACGTGTCTTCCTCAATGACCTGAGCAATATTAGATGGCAAGACTTCTACCTGGACTCTTTCCTCAATGAAGCATTCCATATATTTCATAACCTCCTAGTGGACCTTCTAGACAAGCATGCCCCCTTAAGAATGATCAAATCCAAGATAAGATCTCCTGGATGGTTCTCACCCATCATAAAAAAAGCCCTCACAGACAAAGACTACTGGTGGAAAAGAGCTAAGAAGACACGTACCAACACTGATTGGCTTGCCTTCCGCGAATCCCGAAATGTCTATACTAAACTTGTTAGGACCGAAAAAGCTAGATTCTTCCAAACATCCCTGGAAGGCAACAAAAACAATGCCACCAAATTCTGAAGTATTCTCAAAGAGGTTGAGGGCCATACCTCAGATGCCTCTCTTCCAACTAAACCACAGTCTGGGGCACCACTTACACAGACAGAGCGGATATACTTAATCAACTGAATGAACACTTTGCCACAGTGGGGCTGGCATTTGATGCCTCTCTCTTAAGTAAGATCACCTAACAGGGGGCTGACACTGATATCACTAGAACTAGCACCTACGCCAAACAGAGTTACCCCCCTCCTTCAGCTTCCATACTATATCTTTTAAGCAAGTAGAGACCCTCCCACTGTCCTTAGATTCTAAAAATAAGTGCTGGTGCTGATCTTATCGAACCTTTTTTCCTAAAACTTGCTCATCACTTTCTTACTGCCCCCATTACCCATTTATTCAGCATCTCCCTCTCCCAGGGGGAGCTACCCTTATCGTGGAAAACTGCTCACATCATCCCTTTGTTCAAATCCGGGGACCCCAGCAACCTGAACAACTACCGGCCCATTTCTACACTATCCTCCCTTTCAAAATCATTGGAAAAACTCATCGACACCCAAATCCGGGAGCATCTGGACTCACATAAACTGTTAAATGTTGCTCAGTTGGATTTCAGAGCCAAGCACAGCACAGTGTCCGCCCTTGCGAAAGTAACCACTGACTGGCAAACTGCCCTGGACGCCAAGAAGCACATATTCGCACTCTTCTGCGATCTTAGTAAGACGTTCGACACTGTGGACCACAACATTATGCTTAACGCACTAGGTAATATAGGTCTCAACAACCATGCCATTAAGTGGTTCACCAGTTACCTTACTAATAGACAACAACGAGTCAAATCTGCGGGAGACCTGTCCCCTCTGAAAATATTACCAAGAGGTGTTCCACAAGGCTCTATCTTGGGTCCAATACTATTTGCTATCTATATCAATAACTTCGACTCGCATCTGCACACAGCCAAAGTGCACTTATTTGCAGATGATACAGTCCTGTACACTGCTAATTCCTCACTGGGCATGGCCCATGAAGACCTACAGCAAGATTTCATCTCCCTCCAACATAATCTTTTGAAGCACAAGCTATTGCTTAATGCCAAAACAACTAAAGCTATAATCCTCTCTCCGAGCACCGCCTCAGGACCTACATGCAACCTGCAGATTCTAACATTGCTAGGTGAACCCTTGGAAACCATTGCCACCTTTAAATACCTAGGATTCTGGCTTGACAATAAGCTTAATTTCCTTTGCCATCTGAACAAATTATCGAAAAAACTAAGACAGCGTTTAGGTATTCTCTTCCGCATTAAACACCTTCTAACCTCAGATGCCAAATTGAAATCAGTACAATCTACATTCCTACCCCTACTGGACTACGCTGACTTCCTCTACATCAACTGCTCTCCTACCGTATTCCGTAACCTTGACACTCTCTATCATAAGGCCCTTCGGTTCATTCTTAACCTGCCTCTTCGCACCCATCATTGTCTGCTGTACCAAGCACTGGGATGGACCTCACTCAACGTAAGGAGGAAAAGAAATGCCCTCCTTTGGATACATAGGCCTTGTCCGACAAGTTACCAGCATACATATCAAGCCTATTTGAGCATGCCAAGGGGTCGTATGGGCTAAGAAGGATCTCATAATCTGCTTTCAAACACCTAGAGTATGATCATCACATGGATTATCTGCTATCAGCTTCTCCCTCCCGTCCATCTGGAACACTATGCAAAAGTCACTGAAGCTCACGACCCTCCCTGGCCCATTCACCTTCAAGACATTGATTACAAAATATCTTAAAGAAATCTGCATCTGTTACAGATGATCAGTGTAACACTATTCACCTGCCGTACCCTTCGACTCTCCAGAAACTCAGCTCCCTCCCAGTGAACCTCAACTCTTCTCGTACCCTCTTCCCCCTATCATATCATACCTCTCGTTCCCAAATATCCTCACTCGCCTATGCCCCCACTCATGCCCCAGCGGTGAATCACCAACTACTTGCATTAGCCGTCCATCTTACCACAACCACAATCCTGTCCTCCTTACCTCTCACTCTGTACCACTACCTCTCTCTCAAGCCACATCAGTGTACAACCACCAATTAACAATGACTGCACTAGCCCTCGTATCTTTGGGCATAGTTTTACTCATGCAATAGGCCTCAAATATGTTATTTCTATTAGTTAAAGGCCTTTGTTAACTTTGCCTATGTCCATTGTCTACTGTTTTTATTTTTTGTTCTCCCTCCTTCTTTTTTGTATACTGTATTGTACTGTACCCTCATATGAATCACTTGTATATGTCCAGGACCACTTTGAAAATGAGCTTGCTCAATGGTGTTATGCCTGGTTAAATAAAGTTATTGATTGATTGATTGATTGAATGGGGACCATCGTACTAGAAATGTCTGACTGTTGTTGGCTGCAAATTGCGTCATTCTTGTGAATGTGGTGAGCTTCTCCATGGTTGATAGCTATTCTGTAAAAGTCGGGACTTCCATCATTTGCCACCTTCTCAGGATGAGTCTTTTAACTTCCACTGATGCTTGCATCAGCCAGAGTTTCTGCTGATTACTCAGGAGTAGGTCCAATGGCACGATACCTAATATTGTTAGGGCTGGGAGCCTGGGTAGCTTACATCCCAGTATCTCTGAGCAACATTTTATGACCCTGCTCCAAATTGGCCTAATTAGCTGACAGTGCCATAGAATGTGAAGCAGGTCTGCCACCCCCAGCTTTGCACCTCCAATATTAATCCTGTTGCAATAGGTCCATGGATCTAAGTTGGACTGGCGCGTGGTACCACAAGTGCTGTATCTTATTTTGGATCAAGAGGCTAGGTTGGTCACCACATGCCTTCTGTGCTGTGGTCCAGCATCCGGTCCATTCCTCCTGAGTTATGCCCATTTCTAGCATCTTTTGCCACTTTAGTTTGGCCACATTGGATGGGTCAGTGGCTGACACTCTCATGTGCCTATATATCACCCCTGCCAGGCCCTGGGGTCTGTCTGTCTGACCACTGCCTTGTGGGCAATTTTTTGCTTACGTCTGACCCTGTGGCCTTGCATCTACTGCACTGTCAGGGGGCTTTTGGTCCAGGTTTGGTAAAGGTGCCTCAGCAGGAGGTACTTCCAGAACTCACTTTTGTGCAATTTATATATTTCTTGCACAGACAAAAATAAGTCCATTGTTGTCTCATCAGCTGTCGGGACATTCTTTAATCTATGAATTTTCTTCACTCTCCACTCTTCCCACAGGAAGGGATGTCTATCTAATGCCCACCCTGGGTTGTTCCACAGACTGGTGAAACTCCCTACTCCCGGGCACAAGTTAGTCAGATGTCTCACTTTGTGCCAAACCATGTGTGCTGCCTTTACTGTTAACCACTTCAATGTCATGTCAGCAGGCATTGGCCTAGGAGTGTGGATAAGTCACTATTTAGCAATGTGCTTGTTTCAATGTCTACCTAGGCCGGTGTGTTCCAGTTATATTCCTGGAACATTCTGCAGGACCATGCTACAGAAAAAGCATAGCCTATTGCTGAAAGTATGGCAAGCCCCCTTGTTCCAGGGTGCCCTTCATTATGACCTGCTATATCTTGGGATTGTAGTCCTCCAAAGGAAGTTCCCTATCACGGAGTCAAGCTTTCTAAACCACACATTTGGTACGTCTTCTGGAATGTGGGACAACAGGTAGAAAATTCTGGGGGTAACCATCATTTTGATTGTTGCTATTTTTCGAGGCATGGACAGATGTAGCAATTTCCATCTATGGAACTCAGCTTGCAATTTGCTTATCAGTGGAGCAACGTTTTTGTCTTTTAACAGGTGCACTTGATGTGATATTTTAACACCTAAGTATCATATTTCCCCTTTTGCCCAGGCTAGGCCAGTGTTAGCGATGTGCTGAGGTGTGGTATTTTTGTTAAGCGGGCACACCTCTGTTTTGCTCTTATTTATTCGGTGTCCTGAGACATCAGCAGAGGTGTTTAGGAGTTCTAGTATGTGAAGGGCACTGGCTTGCACATCCTTTGTTAACATAAGGCAATCATCAGCACACAACAGCACATGGTATGTGCGCTCCCTCACTTCTATGCCTTGAATAGGGGGGTGTTCCCTCAGGGCGCTGGAAAAGGCCTCAATTGCCAGCACAAATAACATGGGGGATAGGGAACACCCATGCCTGGTTCCCCTATACAAACTGAATGGGTCTGATAATGTGTTATTTGTTAGAATCCTAGCTGTGGGCTCCTATATAGTGTTTGATCCAGCCTCTGAAGCCCTCCCCAAACCCACAAAGCTGAAGTATGGCATGCAGAAAATCCCACTCCAGAGAATCAAATGCCTTCTCCAAGTCTACAGAGATGACTGCTGTGTGGGTGCCTAGTGGCGTCGCTCTCTGTATCAGTGTGACCAGTGTTCTTAGGTGATCTGCATTGGCTCTCCCCTTGATAAACCCCACCTGTGAGGGATGGACCAGCGTTGGAAGTATCTTTTCCAGTTGAGATGCTAAGGCCTTTGCCAGTACTTTGGTGTCTGCATTAATAAGGGATATGGGCCTGTAGCCCCCTGGGAGTGGGGGATCCTTGCTTTCCTTGGGCAGGACTGTGTTGATGGCCTCCATCATGGTTACCGGTAGCCCTCCCTCTGCTAAGGCATCTGAAAGCATATCTAGCATAGGTAGGGACACTGTCTCCTGAACCACCCTGTAGAAATCTGCTGAAAACCATCCCCCCCAGAGCCTTATGTGGGGCCATACTCCTGATGGCTTGGGACAGCTCTTGTACACTAAATGAGACCTCAAGGAGCCGCTTCTGGGCTTCCGATATCTTGGGTAGTTTAATGCCCTGTAGGAAAGCAGAGAATTTCTCCTCATCCCATTTCACATGTGAGGTGTATAAGGCCTGACAGAACTCCAGCATGACCTGATTAATTGCTTTAGGAATAGTTTGACGGTTACCTTTACTGTCCTGCAGTTGCGCTATATGCCTTTTGGCTTGCTGCTTTTTCAGTCTATAGGCCAGAAGTTTGCCGATTTCTCCCCATAAGTGTAATATGTATGCTGGGTTCTGAGAATCTGTAGTTCAGCTTTCCTACTTGAAAAGATATTCAATTGTATTCTTAAGGAGATTAGCTCTTACAAAAGTTCTCGTTTGTTCAGTTTACTTGGGTCCTTCTTGTACAACTTCTCTTTTCCACTTAATGTCTCCTCTAAGGTCTTTGCCTCCCTCTCCCTTTGCTTCTTTCTGTGCGATGCAAAGCTGATTATCTTGCCCTGCATTGTTGCTTTGAAAGCCTCCCATATGGCCGGTGGTGAAGCCGAGCCTAGGGAGTTGTCTAAACAGTAATTTTTTGCTTCTGTGACTATCCAGTCCCTAAATGATTCGTCCTGTAGCAAGAGAGGGTCCAGCCTCCACTGTAGTGACCTAAGAGCCAGCAGCCCTACTATTATGGATATTGTTATGGGGCGTGATCTGAGATGTAAAGTGGGGCAACTGTGGAGTCCAGTACCTGGGGGGTGAGCTTCGGAGAGGTAAACCAATAGTCCGGTCTATTGGCTACCTTTCGAGCACTTGAAAAATAGGTTTAGTCCCCGTCTGCTGGATAGGTTAAGTGCCCAACATTCTGCAGTCTGTGCAGAGTGAGCAGCTCTATTCAGTGCCTGGACTGACTTTATGTGGGGCTCAGGTCTTGAGTTGGATCGGTACAAGACATAATCCATGGCCTGATTACACCCCCCATGACAATCTCCATCTCCTCGTCCATGATGGTTTGAGAAACCTGATGGTAAAATTCAGGGGAGTCCTCATTTGGGGCATAAATGTTAGCTAAGAGGATCGTTCCCCCTCATTTGGGGCATAAATGTTAGCTAAGAGGATCGTTCCCCCTGCCGTCCCTACTTTAACCAGTACCCACCTCCCCTCTTTATCAGTTTTCTGACCCAAGATCTTCCAGTTCAGCTTGTGCCTTAGTATTGAAACTCCTCTGTTTGAGTTTCCTGCTATGTTGTGTACCTCCCACCCCACCCACTCCTTGGTTAATTTCTGGGCCTCTTTCTTCACCAATTTGGTTTCCTGCAGGAATGCTACTTGCGTTTTCATTTGTTTTAGTCTGGATAGAACTTTTTTTCTTTTTATAGGCGAGTTCAAGCACCTCACATTCCATGAGGAGACTTTTACAATTTCCAGCTTATCCATCACCCTGTCCTGCTCCTCTTATGGTCGTCTTTTTAACTCTCAGCATTCCTGTAGCATCCATAACTGTGGCGCTCCCCTGCCCATCCTCAGACCCTTCCTCCCTACACCTGTTAACACCCTGTCTAGCTCTATGAACACCTTTCCTAAAGTAACTCATTTCCTTATTTCTGAGATTCCTTTATGTTTTCTCTGATAAGGATAAAAACATCTGAGGTCACCTCTGTACCATAAGTTCTTGTTCTCAGTAGCAATCATTGGGAGCCAGGGGCCCGCTAGAAAACTAAACAATTGTATACTCCATACAGAACTGACACAACTTTTAAATGTTGAAACTGAAGCAACATTCCACCAATACAATACTGTTTTCTCTTTTGGGGGTTGCCATCGCTGCAGCCCGGCAGATGCACCCAGCATGAGCCAAGAGTTCAATAGGTCACCCCGGTGTAGTAACATTAGTAATACATGCACAAAGTGGTACATCCTACCTATATTAACAAACAGTGGCTACTGCTTTTCAATAACACAGTGGCTACTTCACTTTAATAACGACTCTTCTGTCCTGGGGCCCCATCCTGTGGTCATATTCCAGGGTATTGGTGACCCAGTATCTGGCCTAAGCACCTAAGGCCATAGCAATTGGATTAGATACCCATTGAGAGGTCGTGCTGAAAGCACCCCATTCCTCCCCCTCCTTTCTGCTTGCAGAACTGCCCCTTAAATGGATAGGGCACCTCTAATCCCCCCCCCCCCACTGCATGCATGGTTTCCATTGGCTCCCATCTTTCTGTGATCGGTCATTACATATGGCTCTCTGTGTCTCGTATGCCTCAGAGAATTGACTCCCATTTTTGGCCCATCCCCATTTATTGCTCAGGTTATCATGATTAGACTCACGTTGGCATTGGGTCTTCAGTACGTATACAGGTGATCAGTCATAAGCCGAGGCTCAACCTTACTACCTGTTGTTAACCATATTGAACACCCACTATACAGCGCCAGGAGTTTGGTAGGCTTACATCCCTTTTTTACAGTGGCAGTTTCTGTTGCCCTCCCCAACCCCAGCGCCCTTCCCACAGACTTTACCGTCCTGCCATTTCCCATTTAACCTAGTAATCCTAGGACGAAAGGTTTATAGCTGCCGCAGTTATGGTAACCAATGCGCTATATTGCTGATACACCACAGCCTCACTTTAGTACAAGGCAGCAGTTGGAATTCGGCAAAGCACTGGGACCACAAATCTACACCCTCTGTTAGGATCATCAGGCTCCATACCTCAAACTATAGCAGTCCTATCTTTGGGAGCTTCGTGGGTATTTAAAAAACCTGGGAATACCCCTCCATGTGACACTACTAGGCACATGCTATGGCAGAGCCTGGATTTCTGAATTTATTTAAAACACTGATATGTCCTCTACCATTTTACCATTTAACTAATTGGGGAGATTCACTCAGCTGGGGATTACCTTACTGACACTTAGATCCCAACAGTGCATACATACAGTCAGTGGGGGTATCTTCACGCTCCTTGCGAGCCCAACCCTGACTGACCATCTGGCCTTGCTTCTAGTAGGTTGCACCGCACATTTCTCTGCAGCTTATTCCCCCAGGCACAGCCCACTCCTGGCATAGTGGCTCCCAGTCCTGCAT
This sequence comes from Neoceratodus forsteri, assembly GCA_016271365.2. Classification (NCBI taxonomy): domain Eukaryota; kingdom Metazoa; phylum Chordata; order Ceratodontiformes; family Ceratodontidae; genus Neoceratodus; species Neoceratodus forsteri. Next base: position 1,837,917,139 of record CM057449.1, read on the forward strand.
AGTCTCTGCTAGTGGGTCAGACTCCTCCTGGGCGCTGTCCAGCTTATTAGACAAGTCTAGTGCTGTTGGTATTAGCTCCCCCAAGGGTGCAAAGGGGTTAGAGGTTTTAACAGGCATACCCCCTGGGGAACTGTAGCTGGCATCCGAGAGGTTTTACAGGCATTGTTTGCTCCTGGCTCTGTTTCTGTAAGGGGAGGGGGGACCTTTTAGGAGCTGTAGGTTTGGCACTGGGTGTTTTATTCACTTTTTTCATCCTCCCTCTCTGTATCTTTTGCCAGGGCTCCCCTTTTTCTCTGCCCATCGTCTTGTATCTGGATGCTGCCTGTGCGCCCTCCTCTGTGTACTCCATCTCGTGCCAAGCAGCACCTCATGGCGATGCTGGGCACTGCCACGACACCTTCACTGCTTCTTGTGTGTTGTACAAAAAATTCTCCACCTCCCCGGGGTTGTTGAACAGTAAATACTCTCCTTTAAAGTATACCCTCAGCATTGCTGGGTACCTAAGGCAGGTGGGAATGTTGAGCTGGCATAGTTGGTGCTTGACCCCAGCATAAGCACATTTCCTTGACAGATTGGGTGAATAGTCCTGAAAAAGTTTTTATTGTATGCCCCTGCCAGTGTATTCCTTTCTTTTCCCTTGCAGCTGTCGAATACAGTTGCTTGACTGGGTATCTCAGAAATTTACAAAGCATTGGCCGGGGTCTTTCCGCTGGCTGTGGCTTGGGAGCTAATGTCCCGTGAGCCCTCTTCAGCTCGGGAGGAGGCTCATTGTTTAACTGAAGCATTTTGGACAGGGCACACCTTAGGAATGCCACCATATCTCTTCCCTCCATTCCCTCGAGCACTCCAATGACTCTCAAGTTTTCTCTAAGGGCACGATTCTCCATATCTTCCACTTTAGCCATCAAATACTGTATTTGCCCATTATGTTCTCTCAGTTACCCCTCATATTGGTAGATCTGTTCAGCTTGCTGCTAGATGGCAACTTCCATGCCCGCTACTGTCGCTGCCAAGGCCTGTAGATCTAAGTTTGTTTTAGCGGTTGTTATTTTTAATTCTACCATGTCCTGCAGAACTTTACTAAGCATTGCAGTTATTTTCTCCGGCTCAGGGGATGACTGGAGAGAGGCACCATTCTCGGCCATGTTTGGTTGTGTTCTTTCCTCCCATGCCCCCCGTTCAGAGTGCCTCCATAGCGGCAGGTCGGAACACCAGTTACTCAATGTTTTCAGGGCCCAGGTGGAAGAGGACCATGCAATCGTGCCATGGTGTTTCTCAGCAAATACAGATCCCATTTTTGGCCCGTTTGGATCACTATACTGCCCTTTAATTCCGGCTGCTATTTTTCAATATTAAAGCTCTCCAGCTAGAGACGTTTCATTCAGATGGTCATCGAGGATGTAGCCCCAGTCTTCTCACACAAAATTATCTAGTCACCTTTGATGCCAGGCTCTGCCCCCAGACCCCTTACTTGTAAAAAATTGTTTATTGTAACCCTAGGTGATGCCATCCCAGGCACAGCCACTCCCTACCTGCTTGGCTGGGCAAGGGTGTTAAGGGCCTGAGTTCTGAAACAGGTGCCCACCCGGAGATCAGGGTTGGTAGTGGTCAAGCTAACCTGGGCACAGCCCTCTGGGACACTGTAACCCCCCCCTCTTTCCTTACTAGTGGCTGGAACAATACACAATAATCACTTTCACAATACCCCAATACACCACACAAGTACCCACACTGTTTGCACTTACCACCAGGGCTTTCCTCTGGCCCGGCCATGGGGACCCCCTGTAAAACAAGGTTATACACAGCAAATAACAGCAATACAGTACTTTTGCACAAACTGGAACCATAGTCAGGGTAAATGCAAAAAAGAGTTAGATCTGATTTATTTAAGGGGCTTGAACAAGGAAGGGTTGTAATCAGGTTAATTTGCTTAAAGGCTGTATCAAGCAAACAGTTATGCATGCACTTCAGGGTCCATAAACAGTCACACACTCTAGTTACCCAGATGGAGAATGGTGGGCTAGCCAGGAATGTTGCAGCTGGTTGGGGCCCTGTGATGGAAGAAAACAACATGCATAACACACACTATTTGAGATCCAGAGCTGGAGGGCTCAGTTCTGAAAAGAAAACAACAAGATAATCAGATGACACACTTTAGATTAGGCTGTTGTTGCAGGGAGCTACCCTGATGATTACTCACGATACCCAGAACTGGACATAGGATGGACAACAATCGAGACAGCAGGTGATAAATCTGGAGTGCCAGGAGTAGCAGGGCCCACATGATTCGCTGAGGCGTCGTTCATGTTCAAGCGTGGAGCAGGGGGCTGATCCCCAGGCAGGTCTCTCGTCGGTGGCTTTCTCTGTGCAGTGGGGTAGTCTGGCAGGGCCAGTGTGGCACGGCCCAGGCCGAATGGAGATGAACGCGATTCAGTCCGATTAGGCTGGATAAAGCTTCAGCAAGCAGAACACAGTTCACACAGTGGGGAACCAAATCATGACCCACTTTCAATACACAGCACATTTACATGTAAAGGATTCTACGGTACCAGCAAGCAGAACACAGTTCACACAGTGGGGAACCAAATCACGACCCACTTTCAATACACAGCACATTTACATGTAAGGAAATTCTATTGTACCAGGAAAACCGCTCTCCGGTCATGATCGCAAAGTCTCTGCACAAACCAGGGATTCAAAAGCAGCTGGAAATCCTGACAGGCCAATTGCATTCAGCAAATCTTCAGTCTTCTTCAGGTTAAAGCCTGGTCACAGTCCAGTGGCTTAAATAGTCTTCACAACTCGGATTCAGTCTGAGTAAACTCTGTTTTCCCTCTCAGGGAGAGCAGGCAGACAGGCAGGCCAAAACTCAGCCCTTTCACAGTTCTCCCATGCAAAACTACACAGAACTGCTGCTCAAAAATCACTTGAGCTTTTACTTCTTCACTTCTCAGCTCAAAAGTGAAAATTAGCTGCAGCAGCCTGGGAAATTTCCCAAGATATAAAAGGTTTGGTTGGCCGATCCTCCTGTCAGTCACAACAAAGGCTCCCCCTTCAGGTGCAAAAAGGGGCAAAAAGCCCAAAACTACAATTCCTACAGATTTTGACTACAGACAGCTCCTGCAGCCTGGCTCCATTTTAGGTCCCACCAGAAATGATTGGTCCAATTCGCAGTCCAAGACCAAGATAGTGGAAATAAACAAAAGAGTCCTTGCTGCAAAGAAGGCAGGTTAGACAAACTACATTACCATTATCACTCTAAATGATTTTCAGTAAATAGTTACATCTTTCAACATAGCTCCCTCTCAGATTACTTATGACTGCAATCCAGGCAGCTCTTAAAGAGACTGTACACAGAGGCTATACAGGCACTCTCTGGCAATCACATTTAAACTGCTAAAACGCAGGACGCCAGCCTGGCAGTGAGCATTTAGGCAAGCTCAAGGAAGACTTTTCGGGAACCTCCATTTGTAGGCGGGTTACACCCTTCCCTGCCTGGAGAAAACTTCGCATCCGCGTCAAGTCTGCACCATCATGCATCAGTTAACATAAACTTATTACTTTACTGTACATATTCACTACATTTCCCAATACTTTGACCATTCTGACAATACATTAGGCATATTTCACACAAGTCAGTTGAAGATTACTATACTAAATCAGGAATGAACTTCTTGTACCTTGAACAATGCAAGAAGGGGCCCTTCCCTATCAGCTAACTTGGGGCTGGATGGGGCAGGGGCACCATGGTAAGAGGGCAGAACAAGTGACCTGGAATGGGCCGTCAAGCTCAATTTGGGCAGTGAGCTTGGTGAAACATAAACACCTTTGTGAACTACATGGAGAGGCAAGTCCACAGGCCTCCCGGGAGAATCATAACTGAAGCATACTACTGGCTTGACAACTCGGCCAGTCTTTCAGGGGACAACTACAGTCTCTGTACTCTCAGCACTGGTCTGGGGACTCTCGTTACTTGTGAGGGGTGCCTCTGCCTGGATGGGAATGTCCAAACTTGGGGCACTTTCAGCTCCTTGCTCTGCAGGCTCTGTTTCTACAACACTTGACTCATTTTGAGAAGGCTCAGGCACGATCAAGCTTTGAGACACTGAAGGGGGTGGTCAGCACTCTCATAGTGTTCTTCAAGTTTGGGTGTGTCACCAGAAAGACTCAAACCCTCAGCCCCTTTTTCAGGCAAATCATACAGTTCCACAATACAAAGAGACTCAACATCTTCAGACATGATACTTTGCACTTCACTTTCTGGGAGCATTGGCTCCAAGGACGAAGCTGGGGGGTAAAGCAGTCCAAAAGGCCCAGCTTCATCCCCACAATATGTCAGGAGGTTACCTCAAAACAGCTGACTCAGTTCATAAGAAGGGTAACAGGCATGGTTGTATTCACTTTCGTCATAAGTGGACTGACAGTCACTATCATTCTGGGCCTGCTGCAGAGGAAACCTTAAATCTGTGACCACTGGGGTAGGTTGACTCTGTCTCTTTCTTGCATCAGCATGAGTCACCAGCCCAGGGGGCTCAATTTCTGAGGGTTCAGCCTCAATCATGACTTGGCTGATAGGTAGCAAGTGGTTACGGTGCATGGTCTTTACAGCTTTGGAGTTGTTCTCTGGGTGCACCTTGTACACAGGTAAATCATCCAACTTTCCAACTGCTACATGGGGAAGATGGTGCCACCGATCAGCAATTTTGTGTTTACCATGCAGTCCCAAATTGCGTAATAACACACGATCTCCAGGTCGAAGCTCTTGAACCTTTACTTTTTTTATCATGCCTCTCTTTGTTGGCTAGATTTCTCTTGGCGGCCATTGTCTGGGCCAGTTGGTAGGCATGGTTCAATTGAGCTTTCAGTTTTTGTACATATTGCAAGTATTTTTTGGCTTGGACCACATCTGGAGAGACCCCAAAACAGACATCAACTGGCAGTCTGGCCTCTCTCCCGAACAAGAGGCAGTAGGGGGAGAACCCACTAGCATCATGTTTCGTGCAATTGTATGCGTGTACCAAGGTGCTAATCTGCTGGCTCCATTTATGCTTGTCTTTTGGGTGGAGGGTGCCCAGCATGTCTAGAAGGGTGTAGTTAAAGCATTCTGGTTGAGGGTCTCCCTGTGGGTGATAGCGGGTGGTTCTTGACTTTTGCACCCCCCCCCCCCAGAGAGAGCATTTCTTTGATTAGCCAACTCTCAAAGTCTCTGCCTTGATCAGAATGAATCCTCTGGGGGCGCACCATAGTGGACGAAGAAATTTTCCACTAGCACCTTGGCCACGGTAGATGCCTTTTGATCTTTGGTGGGAAAAGCTTGTGCATACCGTGTGAAATGATCCGTAACCACTAACACATTGCCAGTATTCCACTGATCAGGTTCTAAACACAAGAAGTCTATGCAGACTAGTTACATGGGGGCGCTGGTAGTAATATTAACAAGGAGGGGGCAGCCCTCTGAGGCAGGGCTTTTCTTTGCAAGCAATGACTACAAGTCTTTACATGGTGCTCAACATCGGCCCCCATTTTGGGCCAGTAGAAGCAAGATCGTACCAGGTCAAGGGTTCTGTCAATACCGAGGTGCCCCATGTGATTGTGGAGGGACCTCAGTATCAAATCTTTAAAGGCCATGGGCAGGACCAATTGTTGCTTGTCTACTTTGCCATTACGATCTACTGTCTCTCTATACAACAACTGATTGAGCAACTTCAATCTGGGGCCTTCTTTAAACAATAAAGCAGTTCGCAAGTCAGTGGAATGTAACTTAGACACATCTTTCCCCGCACGCAGGGCATCAAGTGCTGGCTGAATCATAGGATCTTGGGATTGAGCCCACTGAATGCTGTCATTGTCAAATTGAGGTAGTGTGCACTAATATCTAGAGCAGAGAAGTGGCAATAAGCAGCTGGTATGCAGGTGTCAGAAGGGCCCAAGCAATCTACTAAACAGTCCACTGTGTCCACAGACATCTGTTCATCTCTATCAAACTTTTGGTACAATGCTCGAATGTCAGGTTCAGACAGCCTGACCCAATCACTCTTGGAAGTGGGCCTTTGTGATAGGGCGTCAGCATCAATATGGTTCAGGCCTGGTCTGTATTCGACAGCATAATCATAGGTTGATAAAGCTGAAACCCACCGGTGCCCAGTGGCGTCTAACTTAGCTGAAGTCTGTACATAGGTCAATGGGTTATTGTCAGTCTTTACCAATATCTTTGCCCTGTAGAGGTATTCATGAAACTGCTCAATGATGGCCCATTTTAGCACAAGGAACTCCAACTTATGTACAAGGTAGTTTCGTTCTGGACAGGGTCAAGCTCCTACTGGTGAAAGCTACTGGTCTCAGGCCATCCTTATGGTCTTGATACAGCACTGCTCCTAGACCCTGTAGACTAGCGTCCGTATGCAGCACATAGGGTTTGGTGGGGTCAGCATAGGCGAGGATGAGGGCGTGGGTGAGCTGGTATATGATCTCATGGAAGGCTGCTTCACAGTCGGGCGTCCAGTGGGGTCCGAAGAGTTCATCTGGGCAGAAATATACTTTTTCTGGTTCTTTAATAGACCCTTTGTTGTATTTACGATTGGAAGGAGGGTAACCCTCAGTAAGGTTCAAGAGCGGATGAATCACCTTGGAATAGTCTTTTATGAACCTTCGGAAGTAGCCACAGAACCCCAGAAAACTCTGTAGTTCTTTCAGATTATGGGGCTGGACCAAGTAGTCAGTGCTTCAACCTTACTGGGATCAGTCTCTATCCCTTTTGTAGATACTATGTGGCCCACATACTTCACGGAGGTTTGGAAAAACTGACACTTGTCAATGGACAGCTTGAGGCTGAAGTTTTCCAGTCGGTCTAAGACTTTAAACAGTCAGTTCTCATGCTCCTCTAAGGTGCTCCCAAACACAATGACATCGTCCAAGTACACCAGGCATTCCAGCAAATTCATATCTCCCACTGCACGTTCCATCTGTCGGTGAAAGGTGGCCGGGGTGCCTGATATCCCCTGTGGCATCCTCAGAAATTCTCAAGAACCCCAATGGACAGATGAAGCCTGTTTTCTCACGGTCTTCCGGAGCCATCGGGATCTGGTAGTATCCGCTGCGAAGATCCAACACCGAGAACCATTTGCTCCCATTCAAGCAGTCCAGGGCATCTTGTATATGAGGCATAATGTATTGGTCTGGGATGGTCTGCTGGTTCAGGGGTCTTTAATCAACACACATCCTCACAGACCCATTCTTCTTACGCACAACCACAATGGGAGAGGCGTATGAGCTCCTGGATTCTTGTATCACGCCAGCAGTGAGCATTTCCTGCATGTGTCTTCTCACATCATCTATGTCTGCTGAGGCTAGGTGTCGGGACCTCTCTCAAAATGGCCATTCATCGTGCAGGCGTATGTGATGCTCCACACCCTGGACACATCCCACATCCCATTCCTTCAATGAAAACACTTGGTCCCTCTGGGCAAGTCTCTTGCTAATTCTAGCCTTCCATTCGACTGGCAATGGGGAGTCACCAAAGTCAAAGAAGTCTGGGATCACTCTCTCCTTCTCACCAGGATGCTTGTTGATGGGCAATACTGCAGTGTCTGTGCAGTGTACCATAGCTAGGGTACACCCTCTGTTCACCCGGATCTCCCGATCTGAAACATTGTGAATCTGGACCATCTCTCATCGTGCATAGGCATGGGAATGAGCAGGCAAGATGGTGAGCCTGACCAATAATCCTTCTGGCAATTTTCCATTGCCTGGTGCATCCAACATCAGTATTTTGTTTTTGACATCTTTCCAGAGGCGGACCTCCCCTTGAATGGTACACTGCGCATTAAGGCCAGTACCATTGAATCGGGATCCTTCTTCCACACGATCCCCACTGGTTCATCCTGGTCTACTTCCTTGGGTTTCTGTTGCAAATCATAGGCCCTCTTGATCAGAGCCAGAAATCTCAGGGCCCTCCCAGTCCGTCGCCCTTGTTTCTCATGACAGAGTTGCGCCAGTAACCCAAACATATGGGTGTTTGTCCCAATTAACAGGGGGACCCCATCATACAGTCTGGTGGGGGGACACACTAGGGCCAATGTCTCTACTCACTCCTCTACACCTGTTACAGTTGCAGGAAAAGACAACCAGAGGCGGACATACCTTAGGTAGGGAAAAGACTTGTCGCTCAGGCCCCACACATGTAGGCCTTCCAGGGATTGTAATGGCACATCAGATAAGTGTTTGTCATACCAGTTCTGAAATACAATGGTCACTTGAGACCCACTGTCAAGCACAGCCTGAGTATGAATACCATTTACAGTCACTGTGGTCTCCACTGAAGGGCCCACTATTTTGGACCAGTCTGGAGAGGCAGTAGCAGAGGCCTGGACAGACGATTTAGGCACAAAGAAATTTGAGTTAGGGTTTTGGGTACCCCTTGGCCATTGATTTGCTTTTCGGAGCTCCCCTTGGAGTTTGTTTACGACTCTTTCTAAGTTCTTCTGAGACCATCATTCTCTTTTCATATGGCCATCCTTTCCACAGTCAGGGTTTTAAATAGCCGGTATCGCATCGCAATTTCACGTCTGAACCCGGCTACTCGGACAGCCATTCTGCTTTTATATAGCAAAAACTACGCAATGCATTCCGTGACCCTCCCCCACCCATCTCAGCCCCACCCCCCCACCCATGTCTCCCCAGACACTCACCGACATAAGGCAATTCAGAGTGCCTCTCAGTCTCACCGCCATGGCTCCAAAATAAATCCCGGCAATCGCTCCCTTAGTTTTGTGCATAAGTAATCCTGAGTTGCTTAACAGTGCCGCCCATGGTATCCTCAGTCTCACCACCATGGGCCCGAATGCCGGCAATCACTTCCAGTAGTGCTTTGCATCTAGTTCCAACCCCCCACCCTCCCTTGCAGCGCATAGCAATCAGTGAGTGGAAACACACATCGAACTGAGTGTGTGGGCCATGGGGGTAATGTCATTGTATAACAGGATTCAGGGCAATTGTATGCGCTATTTTTACTCTCGCTGTTGTGGTTGCACTATAATAACCGGATACCTTTTTTTATATAGAAATAACAGGTGTTTCCCATTTAATATTAGAAAAAGGTTGGTGCAAGCCACATTCCTTCCACTTCTGGACTACGCAGACTTGATTTATAGTCACTGCCCTGTTATGTATCTAAGTAAATTAAGTGTATTGTACCATAGGGCCCTTCGATTCGTCACAAACTCTCCACCCAGAACGCACTATTGCTCCCTATACTATGCAACGGGTGAACGTCACTGCACACGAGGAGACTTAAAAATCTTTACATATGGGCCAACAGACAATTAACTGATAAGCTCTCAGAATACATCACAGAACTCTTTTCTTACTCACATAGTAATTACGCATTGAGAAAGAATTCTTATGTATTATTAGAAACTCCTAGGTTCATCACTCTATAGGGAAAGTCAGCCATCAGTTGTATCATCCCTTGACCTTGGAATAAACTTCAAAATACATTCAAACTTGCTAACTTAGTAAGCCTAGGTGTCTTTAAATCACTGCTGGAAGTTGCATGTAATGTGAAATGTTCCTGTAATTGTAATAATGCGTGAACATGAGCTGGGCCGACGGCGCAGCGGTTGGATTTTCCGCTTGCGACGCCGGCAACCCTGGTTTGGGAATGGACTTTGGTTGTCGGAGGGCCAGCCGGGGAAGAAGGATCAAGTGTCCCATGGACTGCTCTCCTTCTCCGGGGGGAGAGTTCGGAGCATGTCCGGTACTGGAGGGATCCCTGGCGGGGGCTAGGGGTGCCACAGCAGCTGGCGTTAGCAAGTTCCTGAGGGGCGGGACAGATGCAGGCATCATTGCACGCTCCCGCCCCTCCTTACAGGGGAAAAAAATCACCACTCCAGCGCCTTGATGCGCCCACCTCGGTGTGCCCACAACTGCTCCCAGGCTGACTACCCAGACCTATCCTGTAGTCTGCGGTGCTTCGGGTCCGGTGCTGCAGCCCCGCCCTGAGGGGGAAGCCACGGGGTATCGCAGGGAGTAGCAGCTCGTGTGGGCAGCAAGAGTTGGCGAGGGCCATGACTGGGCAGAGGTACCGGCGCTGGAAGGGGCCCAAAAAGTAATAAAAATAAATAAACAATGCGTGAACATGAATGTACCTGTTGATGAAACTCTTGGACATTCACATGTCCTATGTTGAAATGCTCTTCTTGCATTTTATACTCTCTCATTATTGTATTTTTTATATCTGGTAATATCGTTATGGTAAATATTGTTCATCAACTATGGCACTGCAACTGTATCTCTTTGCTCTTCCATTAATTTGTATTTTATTTTTCAATCATATGTACTTACTCTGTATGCTGTTCTACGCAGGACAACCTTGAAAATGAGATTGCTCAATGGAGTCTTTACCTGGTAAAATAAACTTGGACTTGAACTTAGTGCAGTGGTTAAGGGCACTGAGCTGGAAACCGAGAAACCTGAATTTGAATACCATCGGCCCCACTTGCATGCTGTGTGACCCTGAGCAAGTCACTTAACTTCCTTGCGCTTCCAGGTCACACCTGGAAACAAGCTTCAGCTTAATGTGCCTTTCCTGGTTAAACAATTTCCCCTTTCTCTCTGAACTTGACCAACAGGGAGCTGCAGAAGGATAAAGCTGACCTGGGACTAAGGGTTGCGGAAGAAGTTAATGATGAGGACAAGGCCTTCTTTTGCTATATCAGACACAAAAGAAAAATGAAATAAGGCATTATTCAGCTGATACAGGGTGAAGGGTAGGTGGAAGGCAGCAGGCAAGGCAGAGATTATGAATAAATTATTTTGTTCAGTATTTACAAAGGAAAATGAAGGGCCTCTGCTTCAGAGTAAGCTTGTTATTACTAAACTGAGGCGGGGGGCAGAACTGTGTATGTGACTGCCATGTACAGGACGATAAAAAGTGCTCAGTGCACTGAATGCAAATTAATCCCCAGGGTGCCGAAGGAAATGGCACAGGTATTGGCTGAGACCCTGATGGACCACGTCGATTGCTCCTTGGAGACTGGATATGTGCCAATGGTCTGGAGAGTAGTATGTATGGTACTCCTGAACAAAAACGGTTGAATAAATGAGCCAGAGAACTATAGGCCAGTCAATTTCATGTCAATAGTTGCCAAACTACTAGAAACCATAATCAAGGAAAGACTGACTGAGTTCCTGGAAGCAAATGGGCTGTGAGATGGTAGTCAGCACGGTTTTGTGGCAGGAAAGCCTTATCAAACAATTCTGATAGCTTGTTTTGATTGGTTAATGAGGGTGTTAAACAGAGAATAGGCAGTCGATATGCTGTACCTTGATAATAGTAATAGTCATGGCAATCCACTGCAGTAGGAAGTGGAAGGGTGGGCCTGCCACCATGATTTGCAGCAGGGCTTGGGACAGCGAAGGGATGAGACCACCAATGATGGTGTTGGTGGCAGCGATGAGACCAAGACTGAGAATGCAACTGCAATCTTGACCTCAGGTGCTGACTTCTTGGTATCTTGGGATTTGCAGACAGAAGGAAGCATAGCCAGTCTAGTCTGTCTCCCACTCCATGTGGATATTCAGAATTCCATATATTTGTCAAGTTCCCTTTTAAATTCCTGGAAATCGGCCTGGTGACACTGAGGGTTGAGGCACTGGACGCCACACCTTGTGCCACGCCAGCGACCCGAGTTTGGGAGCAAGCATGGGGCCCTGGGGAATGGCAGGGGTGAGAGAGGATTGAGCACCCAAAGGGCTGCTCTCCTTCCCTGTCCGGCCTTCCAGGTTCCTCCACCTGGGTCTTCTGCCACATCAGAGCTGACTGTTAAGAGCGCTCAAAGAGGAGGGGTAGCCCACCCCATAGAGGTTAAGCTGGGGGTACCGATTGTGGCTAGAGGAGGGGGAGAGAGGAGGCACGGGTAAGAGGACTTCAGGTGGGGTAGGAGCAGGCAGGATGCCTGACAAGAGTCCCCACAGATCACGACCGGAGGGGAAAAAGATTTAAAAAAAAAAATTCCTGGAAATCAGTGATCTGAACTAAGTATGGGTGGAGTTGGTTCCATAATCTGGCACCCGATGATAAAGTAATTACTCCTTTTTACTGTATTTACTTTAGGAATCTCAATCTGCCTGTTGTGGTATCCGAGTTCCTTGTGTCTAGGGTGTGGAACAAGTCCACAACTGGTGGATAGTTCCCTGTCATTTACTATATGGAAAAATTGGAGATAAATGACTATGTGATCGATGTGGCTCTGGTGCTTGTGGCTCTGGGTACTCCACAGCTCTGGGTACAGGCCTGACCAGAAGCTGCGCTGAAGTCAGGATGACCAGTGGAGACTACACCAGCGTGGGACCATCTGGGAGCTCAGTCAGGCCCATCCCTCTCCACCCCACCCACAGACTGGACTTCTGCAGCACCTGCTTCTGAGTGGGGGAGGAGATCTCTCACTCACCAACTCTTCTCTGACAGGGTTGAGAGGCTCATCAACCCACACTGGGTTAGTCAACTGCTGTGATGGTAATTCTAACAGCAGACCAAAAGGCTTCACAGATAGTTTGGTCTCCACCAGAGGTGATCACTCCCATAATGCCCCCAGCTGGGGAGAACATCCCATGATCGGTGACAACCTTTCTTCTCTTTCTACTTACAGTGAAAGGGGAAGTGATTTATCTCAGAAGGAACGGAGCAACAAGAGAAAATCTTGCAAGCCTTATCCTCCTGAGGCGTCACTAGATCAAAAGACTATTTTTCACAGACCAAGAAAGCTCCAAGACTGGGCCCTCCCTGGTGGACATCACTTCTTCTTCCAAGGCCATCAACTGCACTGCTGACCCCACAGCCATGGAAGGCCTACTCTTCTTTGGCTTACCTTGATAGAGACACACCTTCCAGTCATTTTGTGACAAAGGGTGTGTTCAGGGCACCACATTGGGATTTGGACCTAGGCAGTAAATGCAGGCATCTTGTCCATCCGTCATGGACATTTTGTATCTGCACGTGATGCTTCAGTTCCATGGTGAACTTGAAGACAGAGCAGGGAACACAGGATAAGATTAATCAGAGAAGTCAAATACTCAAGAAAAAAACATCACATTAATCACTTGAAAACTAGCAGAATTCTCAAACACTTGCAGGAACTGTGAGAGAGGAGACCTGATCCTTCCAAGGGAAGAAAAAATTAGAGTGCAAAGGGTCAGAGCTAGAGGGTAACATGTTTGGCTGGTCAAGCTGGAAGACTGTTTCATTGACTGAGCACACTCCATGGAAGACTGCCTAACTGTGGATGCTGAAGTGAATCTAGGTAGTTAGAATTAACTTTTCCGGTGTTTTCAACTTTTCTAGTAGGGTTAGTGACTGGGAATATAATTTGGCTCAAGAAACATTTTATTAGCCCACTAGAAAAATGATAAATCCATTTTTTCCCAAAAACTTAGTAAAATACTGTCATAATTTTAGGTCAGAAAGGAATTTAAGCCCATCAGGTCCCGCCACTATTTTTTTTCCATGCAAGTGTTTAGCCTCCTTGAACCAGACTGGGGCAGCTACTAAGCCACGTTCATCGGGATACCCCTGACCATCCCTTTTCTCACTCCATGCAGGGGGGCTAGTTCGCTCATGGATCCCCCCCCCACCGCAGGGCCAGGGGGGAGAGAAGGGCCATCCCCTACCGGAATATTTAAATACAGAAGCCCTTCAGCCAGAGTGGAAGGGCAGGTCAGGGTGCCCCAGCAGGATTCTTTAAGATCATGGTCTGCTCACTTTTTCCTCGTTCTTTTTTCCCCCAGAGCCACTGTGGCACAGACAACACATGCACATGGAAACCACCCCCCAAGACTTATGTCTTGCCTTCTGAGTGTCGCTACTACCACCAGGCCTCTACATAGTGGCAGCCAAGAGCTGGGAAAGCCCATCACCCCAATCAGAGAAATGAGAGCTACCAGACAGCTGCTCGATACCCTCTCAGCCCCGCACCCCGCCAGCCTCCAGTGACCTGAGTTTATTCCCGGGGTCACCAACGTGGGAAAAGGTAGGGAAAGGTAGGTTCCCCAGCAAGCACACTCAAACTTCCCAACTCACAGCACACAGCAGGCTAAGATGTCTGGAGCCTCATATGCAGTTGCAGTCGACAGCAGCACAATTTCAGGGTGCAAAGGGGCACTCCTTTGTTCCATTACTGAAAAATGCCCTACACAGAGCGCTGTCTTAACTGCCTAGACGCAATGCAAATGTAGCCTCCAGCTGCTAGTGGGCACAAACAATGTTTTTGCCTGCATGGTGGTCTGTGCTGCCCGCAGAGGTCTGAGCATGCACAGCAAAGTTGCATGACACCCTTCTATTCTCAGGGACTGTGGACCCTGGTGTGGATACATGTCCACCAATTCCACTGCAATACTTGAAATTAGTGGGGTGTAGAGACTGTGATGCAACTGCAGGGGCTGCTTAACACAAGTTCCACTCACTCAATTAAAACTGTACCCATATCTGGTGTTCAGGTGCACGTTTCAATCCCTGAAATGGCAAAAACTATCTTCTAATTTGAGTAAAACCCAAAATTCAGGACTGCAACCAACAACAACCTGGGGGTCTTCCACAGATGAATCTGTTACTGCCTAGCAAGTGAGTCTGGGCCCATTACATTGAGTTTCATTGTTATTTTAATCTGTTCCCATTCTTTTGCCAGATTGGTAAACTCTCAGTCACAAAATGCACTGACTAACATCACTGCACTGAGAGGGGTCTAGTGTTAGTTTTTTTTTCCTTTTTGCTTTACCTTGGAAAGGTACCCAGCCCCACTGCACCCCAACCTTGTTCCAGGGCTAAGCACTCCATGACTTACCTCCAAGGCAGGGCCACATACCTGATTCCTCTAGAGGCAGGCAGAGTTACAACAGATTTCCATGGATTAAGCAGAGTTCAAGGTGCAAGAAGTAGCACTGGGTCAAAGGGCCTGCAACCAAGAACCATTTTTAAATGTTCTCCCCTGCTTCTAGCTCTTTGAGACTGGCATGTGTAAGTCCAGTCACTGAAACCCGTGCGCCATCAGAATGACTTCCTGTCCTGACATGCACCAGATTCCAGGTGCCCCTACGGCTAGAGTGTTGATTCCTAATGTGTCAGACAACTCTTTGCCCACCCACAGAGGTCACTCAAGGAGAAGAACAATGCAGCCCTGTACTGAGGAAGAGAGAGCATCGCCATGGGTAACCCCTTCCTCCCAGCCACCAGATCCCAGTGATCTGGGTTTACAGTATGAACCCAGGTTGCCAGCAAGGATGGCCAATGTGCTATTTCTGGGTTTTCTGATAGCCTTTAGTGGCAGTTTGTGAGCCACTGAACATTGCCTTACAAAGGATTTGAACAATAACACTTTTTTTTTTCTTTTTGTGACTCCCTGAGCCAGCTGGGATGTATGCCATTTCATGCCCTCGAGGTTCCAACCACCGACCCCCGGGATTAACCAGGAGACCATAGTGACCCATACTGTGGTGGCCCCCTTCTCTTGAAGGCACGGGAGAGAGAGGAAAAAGTAAAGGATATGTTAATGAAGCGTGTCCCTAGGTGAGGAGAAGGAGCTTGGAGCCAGGACCAGGTATCACCAAGCTCAGCTGAGGAGGGGGTACTCTTTTAGGTTCCCCTCAATGCTGAGGACATGCAATGTCATCTATGGTACACACTGTGCCCTCCTGCATGCTGTGTACCAATAACAGCCTCAGTCTCAGTGCCAAGCCCATCTCTGATGAACTTTGCAGTGTACTGACTCCTGGCCACAGCCAGGAGTCCAAATGTTGCTGACAGCTGGCTCACACCCCAGCCGAAGGAGAAGAGCAGTCCACCAGATGCTCTGTCCTCCTTCCCCTGGCCAACCCTCCGGTGCTCAGGGTTCACTTCCGAGACCCGAACCCAGGTCGTCGGCACCGCAAGTGGTAGCACTACGGCTGTGCCAGCTGACCTGCAACAATAATTTAAGATCATGAAGACCCTGACTTAATTTGTATATAATAACTGACTTCTCCTTTTTCCCATAGGGAAACCGTGCCATAATTTGCTATAATAAAGAAGTATTTATTACGGCAAACACATGCACAGTTTCCCTCGCTCTGTGTAGGCACTTGCCGCAGCTCTTTTTCCCGGCCCACTGGCCGCCTCATCTTTCCTCCTGAGACGGAACTGCCACTCGGACTCGGCTGTAAGGCAGTGGCACAAACAAATTAAATTTAAAAATTTCAGCTCTGGACAGAAATAAAATTAACAAAAATGTTTAAATAAATAAATAAAAAATGACCACGGACTGCACACTGAACCTAAGCAGACCATGGCACACAGAGATGACATTTTTATTTTAAATAATTGCTGTGGCGAAAAAGGGAAACCCAGCAATTATATCAAATAAAATATGGGGTGTTGTGTGTAAATTCATAATTTACACACACCCTTGGGGTTAGATGCTTTTCACAAACCCCAAGAGCGAGAGCATCTAACCCCTCGAGTGTGTGTAAACTTCTCGATACACACAACACCATGCATTTTATTCTATATATTACTCTTCTAAACTAGAAGTTAAGTACTTGTCAAGTCACAATATTCATGAATTTGAGAGACAGAGATGTATGAAACTTTTAAACATGAAGATTAATTATATGGTGGCCAAAAAGAAATAATTAGCAGCCATTTGCTCAGATGACAGAACTCCACACAGACATCTGCAGCCATTCTGTGACATGCAAGACTGGAATTTACAACCTTAAAAGCAGACTAAATACAAAGATTTAAAACATGGCAACAAGATCTGAAAGGGACCTAGACACGCCTTGTGTTTGACACGTGATATCACATTCCCATTTAGCAGACTGTCATGCAGCCGATTACAGGTATCGAGGATGGGGGTTTTACTCAATTATTTTCCATAAAAAACTGTTGGTCTATTTTATTTATTTTACCTTTTTTTTGGTTACTTACTAAAGATCTGGAACGGGATAGCACACTGAGCTGCAACCAGCTCATTGCCTATGCATCGTGGTGGAATGGGGGCAGAAGATAATAGAAACAAACAGCAGTCTGATGCATAAAAATAGAGGTCAAAGACTGTCCCAGCACTGAAGCAGCAGTGGATACCCTGAAAGGTGTGGCTCCATCTGGCAAGGCTGTGCTGGGGTGGGAAGCAAAAAGCATTTCACAGTTCTAGGGAACTCTACAGTTAGAGGAACAGGGAGGCTGGTAAAACGCAGACCTAAGGATAGCACTGGAGGTCAAGCAAAATTCTATAACATCCTTCAGTTACATAAGGGAAAATCGCTAAGCGAAGGACAGCATAAAACGAATAAAGAAAGGTGGAATGAATGTGGAGGAAGATGAAAGGAAGGCAAAGATTACATGAGTACTTCAGTTCTGCACTCACAGTGGAAGCTAAAGGATCAGTTCCTGATGGCAAGGTCAGATTAAAGGGTACAAATACTGTAGCTATACATTCGAGACAGGATATACTATATACCAAAGGAGAGAAATCTGAGGACTTTAAAGTAAACAAGTCCTCAGGGCCAGACTGGCCAATCCCAAACCAGTCCCTGGTAGCACCCTTGGCAGACCTATTTAATGAATCACTGGCAACAGGCAAAGTGCCACTGGACTGGAGGGTGCAGATCCTTTTCTCTTTACACATGGATGGCGACAGGGAAAACCCGGGTAATTATAAGCCAGAGAGAAAATGTCAGTCATTGACAGTAAGAGTTAAGGAACAGCTAGTAGCTTCATAGAGTAACAAACTGTGGCCAGAGCCGATAGGGCTGCAGCAGCGGAACTTGGGATAAAAATATTGTAAATTACCAAAGTTACAAGCGTGCATTTGCAAAATGTAACACAGGCTCATAAATGTGTTGGTCTGTAATATTTTTACACCAAATTTTCAACATAGCCTTGTTATGACCCTGCCTCATGAAGACAGGCAGAAAAAATGTGCAACTCCTGGCTTAAAGGTGTTTTTGAGCAGGGACTGCAAAATCAATTTTTGGGACACAAAAAAACATTTTGGGCAGGAGTTGAAAAATGACAGCTGTCACATTCATAAGGTGCTGTAAAGAAATGGCTATGTGGAAAATTTGGGGTAAAAATATTGAATATTGTGACTTCCAGTGAAGTCACCCGTGGCATGGCGGCTTAACTGTACAGCTCCTCAACCCAAAACTGCCTAATCTCGCCTAGTCCAATTCAATAGTGCTTATTCTGATAAAATATCCTACGGTGAGAGGTAGTCATGGCGCAAGGCAAAGGAAGGGCTAACCGTTTCTCCATTCTCAGCAAAGAAACTGATGAGCAGGAATAGGACAGATACGATTCGGGGGACTCCACTCTGTCACAGCACTCAACTACACTGTCATCGAAAACCGCCAAACGTAAGACTCGGGCAAAAAATAAAAAATCGTAGCCAAGCTCCCCATAGACAACAGATATGGACACTAAATTGGATAAAATCCTAACTGAGCTTGCCGACATAAAAACAGAAGCTAAAACTTTCAAAGATTCTATGGGCAAAATACGAGCAGAGATTGCCACGATCGAGGGGAGGGTCCATACTGTGGAAGAACACCAGGCCTCAATAGACATTCGTAAAGGTCAGCTCCAAACACAGCTACAACAAATAACACAAATCTGCAAACTGGTTACTGAAAGGCAAGAAGACTCCGAAAATAGGCATCCCCACAAAAACATAAGGATTTATGCAGTACCTGAAAATGCAGAAGGCAGAAATATATCCGAATTTGTAGACACACTATTATGCACATCTCTCCTGCGGGATTCCGACAAGCCATTAGACATTGAACGGGTGCACCGAGCACTCGGCCATAGACCAACATCCCCATCAGCAAGACTGCGCTCAATATTAGTACACTTTCACAAGTATGCAACAAAAGAATTAATTTTATGGAAAGCATGGCAGCACAAAAAAGGTTTTTATGGCACCACAAGAGTCTATCTGGACAATGAGTACGCCCCGTACACAATGAAGAGGCGTAGAGAATATATCCCACTTTTCCCCATACTGAGACAAAATAAACTGAGCTTCAGAACACCCTGCCCCTTTACTATGGTGGTCCAGTTCCCAGATGGACAGCGACCATACTCCTCTGCTGTGGAGGCTTTAATGGACTTTCAAAGGAGAGGATTAGATATCCCTGCAAAGATATCTTTGCCACAGAGACCAACAGGGCCCAAAACACTGGAGTTGCCTTCCACAGATCCAACCTTGCAGATTCAGTAGATGCTGGAACACCTTAGGTCCCTTCTACAGAGAGGCCCCACTCAGGAATGAACTATTTAGCACAACAGCGGTTAAACACTACTCGGGCAACAACAGTGAGTACCTTTCTCTGGCGCGGGGGGGGTTCCCTTATTGCTGGTGGGTGGTGAGGCTAAAAACAATGTCCAACTGTGTGGCCATCCCCACAGCCCAGTCCAGTTAAGCATGTGAGCCAGCCATGTCCCCTGCTAGTTCCTGGATGTGGGGGGTGTACCTGGTGTATGCTGCAACAGATTGGAAGGTGGCTTATAGGAGATAGCTCTCTTAGTACTATCTGAAATCACCCTTCATTTGGGGACCCATTTTGGATTCTCATCTAAAAACGAGGGAGGGGGTGCAGGGTGGGGGAGGGCGGCGACGTGACTAGAGCTAATAAACCTAGGGTGTCCCCCTATCACAGTCTCAATGGGTCCCCCCTTGGCCATGCTCTAATAATAAAATAATTGATACCTGGAAATAAAAAGTGAGTGTGGTGAGGGGTAACTAACTCCGAAGAATAAGAGAAACAGTAGCAGTGGGGATCCACCCGGACGTGCGGGAATGGGCACCCGCTGCCCTCAACTATCTGGAATACCCTGCAGAAGTTCAAGTATATATAGACTTTCTCCATTAAGTAGGAGATCCGGAGACTGCACCGAGCCATGGTGGATTGCTGCTGTCCCTCCTGGTCCTGACCTACCCCTCTAACATATAAGTTAAAACATAACAAAATACAAAAACATATTTATTGGTTGTGTGTATGCGCTGGGGGACTTGCACTGCAGGGGTGGGCTATGGAGCCTGTGTCGATGGAGTGCTGACCTTGGTCTGGGGGGCCGGGTGATGCAGTTGACCCCCTGGGCCTCGTGGTGGATGGGGGCACCTCTCACCAGTGACGCTTGTAAGCTTTAATTCAGGGACACAGATTCCCTAATCACAGAAAACTGGCCTTACTGCCCGGCTGGCTGGAGGTCCTCCTGGCTAGGAGAGAGGAGAACCATCACAGTCTGAAGATGAGAATGTTGTGGACTCCATTCCATTTCAACGAACAACACAGGAAATATAACTATACCACCCTGATGAATGAGAGAGTCTCATCTCAAAGATATTCTCCCACTCAATACATCTCATTGTTCCCACGACCTTTTCCACTAAGTCACGTATGGACACAAAAATGGAGATAGAACTTTAGAACATGTAAATCTCCGACATTTCCTGATGGATTTAAAGTTAAGGGACAATCCTATTAATATAATGCTTTTTGTCCCTACCCAATATATAACAATTTGCAAATCTCGGTGGGGAACTGGCGGATACGCAGACTAGGGGCATGACGCACTTTTTAGTTAAGTTTATATTACTATCCCTCCTGATTTTCCCCTTACCCCCTATTTTTTTATTCCCTATGTCCAAGAGCTCACCCAACCTACCCATCCCATGTTAGGGGTCATTGGAACCCCATGGGAGGCTCCTTAGTGCTTAGGAGCATTATCCTCCCTAGGTGTACCTTCGGGACACCACACATAGGTAAGCAACTGTTAGTCAACTACAACTTGGAAGTCACTTATTTAAATAGTTCATGCTCTTATTCAAGTTACAAAGTTCTTATTGAGTTACTCTTCTACCCATACCGATGGCTCCCCAGTTGGGACACGGTTGGGCAAAGAAAATCAACCAGAGGGAATAGGACCTATATATATAGTAATACAGCACTTTTGCTTAAAGTAATACTAATATCACAAACTGACTGTATATTGAGACACGCCTATATAAGAATGTTAGTTGTGGGAGATGTTTGGCTGGTTGTCCAGGAGGGAGGGGGCTCCCCTAACCAGATGTTCTATAATTTATATTCTTAAATGACCCAACAATTTCGTACAGTCTCCCATAATGTACAATGGTCTTATAGGGCCAGTAAAGCGGTACCAGATGCTGACCACTTTAAAGAAATACAAACTGGATCTACTATTACAAGAGACTCATCTATCCTGTAATGAGCACCAGAAAGTAAAGAAATTTGGTTTTAACCAGATTGTCAAGTCCCCCTATAATAGGGGAAGAAAGAGTGGAACTATAATACTCATCCCTAAAGATTCAACCTTTGAACTGATATACTCCTACAGTGATTCAGAGGGGAGGTTGGCTTTAGCAGTAGGCAACTATCAAACGAAAACATACACAATAGCAAGTGTGTATATCCTGCCTGGAACAGATGCTTCATCCATTCAGCAACTAATTAATACAATTATCGCACATAAACAAGGCACACTGATATTGGGGCTTAACTGCCTGCTCAGTCCTTCCTTAAATACTTCAGTGAACGGACCTCCTCCCCTGACAACTGGCCAACAACATTTAAAACGTTTATTAAAAGAGATGGGGCTTGTAGATACATGGAGACATCTACATCCCACAACTAGGAAGTGCACTTATTACTCTCATGCCCACAAGCATTATACATGGTTGGATTATCTATGTATAACTGCAGAGCACGTAGACCAGATCTTACATACTGACATCTATAATATCGATCTATCAGACCATGCCCCAGTTGCATTAGATCTGAGACGCAAAACAGAGTATAAATATAATTTTTGGAAACTAAATAATTCGCTTTTACAAGACCCCAAATTTCTGGATTTGCTCAAAGAAAAGATCCCTGATATAGTGAATAAGAATTATTCCCCTACGAACTCCCCACAACTCTTTTGGGATACACTGAAAACAGTACTTTGCGGTCATATTATAGCCTACGCAACACAAAAGCAGAGACCCACCTTAAAGAACTCCAAGATAAATTGCAATTCTTACAAGAAGCTCATATGCAGGGGGATGATTCCCTCCTAGAACAAATTAAAATAACACAACGAAATAGCCAACAACTACTAACAGCCAAAACTGAACAAGCTCTACAATGGCTGAGACAGAGATACTACAAAGGGGGAGCAAGAGCATCCAGAATATTGGCCCATCGTTTATGGAAACAAACACAGAAAGTAAGAATGTCCTAGATTAAAGACCCCAAAACAGGCTGGATACATGTAGACACTTCTCAGATATTACACACGTTTAGACAATATTATATTGAACTATATAGTGCAGACCCCCCCGCCCCAAACCTCACTCAACTCCTTTTTTACATAACCAAATCTACCTCAACTGACGGAACTCCAGTCCCAAAGACTGACTCAACCTATCACGACCCCTGAAATACAACTGGCAATTAAAAATCTCAAAAATGGGAAGTCTCCTGGCCCAGATGGCTATGGAGCAGAATTTTACAAAGCTACTTGGGAAATAATTAAAGACCACCTCACTAAGGCAATCCAGCAAGCTCACATCACAACCGAATACCCAATCTCATGGTCTCAAGCTATAATTTCTGCCATTGTCAAACCAAATAAAGCCCCTCTTCAACTAGATTCGTACCGGCCCATATCCATCCTTAATCAGGACTATAAATTCGCAGTGTCAGTGGCTCAGTAGGTAGCACACTCGCCTCTGAGGCTGGGAGATCAGAGGGCTGTGGGTTCAGTTCCCACATCTGGCACTTGGGTTAATATCCCAGTACTGACACTGTAATGCAGCATGAGAGGGGTGCTGCATTTCTGAGGTGCCGTCTTTCGGATGAGGCGTTAAACCGAGGTCCCATCTGCCTGGATTGGTGGTAGTTCAGGAGGATGTTAAAGATCCCATGGCACTTATCGAAAAGAGTAGGGGAATTTCCCCAGTGTCCTGGCCAAATTTCCCTCATTCACTAAAAATACCACCAACAGCTTAATCTGGTTCAAGGTCAGTTGGCATTCATCTGTATCCCTCTCCCCCGGGTCGTGCCTGAAAATAGGCAGGATTTGTCTAGTGCACTTACCCGGTCAACAAAAGCTAAATAAATAAATAAATAAAATAAATTATATACTAGCATAATTGCCCACAGATCAGATGACATCATGCCCCAGATAATACACCCTGACCAGGCCAGATTTATAAAAACTAGGCAAACATCAGACAATATCAAAAGAACATTATTCCTTATTGAGCATGCCCACCTTTCCCAAACACCCCTGATGATTCTCAGCCGGATGCACAAAAAGCATTTGACCAGGTATTGTGAGAATTTCTTTCCCACTCCTTAGTAAAATTCAGATTCCCTGAAAGATACATCAGAATTATAAAAGAAATTTATTTGACCCCAAAGACAGTGGTTAAGATTAATGGATCTTGTTCATCCAGCTTTATTTTACACAGAGGCACATGTCAGGGTTGTCCTATGTCTCCATATCTCTTTGCTCTATATGTAGTGCCAGTAGCACAATTTTTAAGACAAAATGTGGAAATACAGGGCTTTAAGATTCAAACACAGGAGCATAAAGTTGCACTTTATGCAGATGATCTTCGACTATATATAACTAACCTAGAAACATTATTAAAACCACTAGAAAACAGTTTAAAGGAGATAGGAGAACTAACGGGATATAAAATAAACTCAACTGAAATGGAGACACTTTATATAGGTGGATGTCTCTCACCTGAGATTAGACACCAATTTAAATACAAATGGGACCTGCCATCACTAAGATATTTAGGAATTCAAATCCCCATGAACGCCTGTGAGATAGGGCGTCTCAATTATAATACCCTGTTCTCACAAATCAAAGAGGAAATAAGAGTGTGGAAACATCTACCTATGTCATTATTGCACAGGGTACAATCAGTGCAGATGAACGTACTACCTCACATCCTCTATCTCATGCAGACCATCCCTCTTCCTTTTATAAATGTAACCCCCTACAAATGGGAGTTCCCAAAAAGCCTTCCTTGAGCTTGCCTAAATGCTCACTGCCAGGCTGGTGTCCTGCATTTTAGCAGTTTAAATGTGATTGCCAGAGAGTGCCTGTATAGCCTCTATGTACTGTCTCTTTAAGATCTGTGTGGATTGTAGTCATAAGTAATCTGAGAGGGAGCTCTGTTGTAAGATGTAACTATTTGCTGAAAATCATTTAGAGTGATAATGATAATGTAGTTTGTCTAACCTGCCTTCTTTGCAGCAAGGACTGTTTTGTTTATCCCCACCACTTTGGCCTGGGACTCCCGAATTGGACCAATCAGTACTGGTGGGACCTAAAATGGAGCCGGACTACAGGAGCTGTCTGGAGGCAGAATCTGCAGGAATTGTAGTTTTGGGCTTTTGGTGCCATTTTGCACCTGAAGGGGGAGCTCCTATTGTGACTGACAGATGAATCAGCCAACTGAACCTTTTGGATCTTGGGGAAATTCCCAGGCTTGCTGGCAGTTGAGTCAGATCTAAGTTGGGAGCTGAAGAAGCAACAGCTTGAGACAATCTCTGTGGAAAGGCCTGAGTTTCGACCTGCATGCCTGCCTGCTGCCCCTGAGAGGGAGAGAAGAGAAGTATTTTGGACTAAATCCAAGTTTGTGAGAACGAAGTAAGCCACTGATTTTTTACCAGGCTCATACCTGAAGAAGAGCGAAGATTTTGCTGAATGCAATCGGCCTATCAGGATTTCCAGCTGCTTTTGAATCCCTGGTTTGTGCAGAGACTTTGCGATCGTGACCAGAGAGCGGTTTGCCTGGTACAGTAGAATTTCCTTACATGTAAATGTGCTGTGAGCAGAGATCGATCTTAGCATTATTTTACTGGCCCGGGGCATAGTGCAAACTGCTTCGGGCTAGTGTGATTGATCCCCTACTTTCCCAGCTCGGCTAGTGCGATCTAGCGATTATTGGGAAATGTCAGTTTAAGAGGTCTTGGTACAAAACATGTTTGCCGGGTTTCTAGTTTTTTCTTACTTAAGCTCATGAAGTCGACAACAAAGTAACTGCTCCTAGGTCCTCACGGAGCCCTCCGATTGGTGTAGATGAATTTGAGCGCTGCCTGCTTTCAATCCCCAACATCTCGGCTGCTGTTGCTGTGTGGGAAGCATTCAAGTGAAAGCCATCATGTAGTAGCATATGAGTGCTGTAAAAGAGGCGGAAGATTTAGCACTCGCAATGACGGACGTCGTCTGACTTCCTATGTGGTATGTCTTTCCCCCATTTTAGGAGCACATTTTTTTTTTTTTTAAATACCCTCCCTCTCAGTCACTGAGACCTGCATGAAAAAAAGTTTTAGTGCAGGAGTGAGTCGGCAAAGCGTAAAGGGACACTGTCAGCCTGGCGGTTAAAATTTAGCAAGTAAAACGAAGGTGCCAGTAGCAAGCTTTCCTAGTGCAGAATGCAGACACAGCACCCAAATCCCATAGAAGTGCTAAATATGTATTATTTTAGTAAAACTCACTTTTCTGTCGCTTCGCCGGTAATCTCGGCTCTGCGCGTCCACAAAGTAGAATGGCACCGAGCCGAGCGGGGGCTAATTTATGACTGATTCAGTTATTTTTGGTCCTATAGGTAGTAGAGGTCTTATCTGGTGCAGCTGACAAAAGAGAGGTGGGCAAAAACATTCATATTTCAAAACGAGCACTCTAAGTTATTTTATTTTGTGTGCAAAAGACTGAAGCTATACTTCCAGGCATGCGCATTTTCAGCTCCAGTAATGCACATGCCCGGAAGTATAGCTCTGCTGCACACAAAATACTATGAAGAGTGCTTGTTTTGAAATAAGAATATTTTGCCCACCTCTGGCAACACGCAGATAAGACCTCTATAGGACAAGAAATCAGTGTGAGCGAGCTCGCTCCGCTCGGCACCATTCTACTGTGGGCAGGCTCACTCGATCCCAGTGGACCGACAGAAAAGTGATTCTAAAATTATACATGTTAGCACTTCAGGGATTGAGTGCTATCTGCGATGCCTAGCTCCTAGCATTTACCTAGTGATGACCGAGCCTCACAGTGTCCTCAGGCTGATTAATCCGGGCTGGTCCCTGCAGAGTTGTGGCCGAGACCTGACTGTCACACTTACCTGATTGGAACCAAGTATTCAGCAGCGGCAGCTGAGGGATGTTAACCAACATAGCCATTTTTAATTTATTAACTCCCCTTACATCCCTCAGCTGCCAACAACAACAAATTTGCTGAGATAAAAAGAGGAACCTGTGTGTAAAAAGTTGACCAGAATGGCCAGTCAAGCAACACTGGGGCTCCGCTTCTCTAAAGGGTACTCTAATATAGCAAGGTAAGGTCAGGCAGCTCTGTCTGAACTTATGCTGTGTACACTTTGGATTGAGGCAAGTACAGTGAGGAATAAAACACAGTGCAGAGACTGGGGAAGGCGGAGGGTTATTTTTCAGCAAGTCCAGTAAATAAGTCACTGTACTATATATAATAAGGGGAGCAGAAAAAATATCAGAGTTTAAATTCAGCAGTGGTTTCAGGCTTGCTGAAAGCTGTGAATGTGTGGTAAAAGCAGGGAAGGAACTTGAGGGTGGAGGGTTGATGAACAAACTTACTGAGGGATGGAGGAAAGAATCCCTGGGGCACAAAATCTTGTAGCTCTGGTGACAGCATGAGAGGGAATTTGAGAACGGAGGGCTGGTGAACTTGGGGTGGAGGAAAGAATCTCCGAGGCATCAAATCTTGCAGCCGTGGTGGGCTGCATGAGTTCTGCCAGTAACTCCCTGCTAATTGAGGCCATGCATATTTATTGCAAGAACAACAATAAGTGAAACTTAAATTGGAAAATATGAAATAAATAGATAAAATAACAAACAGTTTAAAAAATGTTGTCTCAGACATACCGACTGTCACTGTGCTTATTTTCTTAATATTTTAATGTACGCTTGGGGCTAGTGCAATCAGTGGGGAGCCAGTGCAACAACAGCATCACTTTCCCGGGTTGGACCAGTGCAAAAAAAAGTTAAGCGTGACCCCTGTGTGAGTTGTTAGTGGGTCATGATTTGGTTCCCCACTGTGTGAACTGTGTTCTGCTTGCTGGAAGCTGTATCCAGCCCAAAACAGACTATATCCAAATTTGTCTCCATTTGGCCGGGCCTTGCCACACTGGCACCAGCCAAACTACCCACTGCACAGAGAAAGCCATCGACGAGCGACCTGCCTGGGGATCAGCCCCCTGCTCCACGCTTGAACAGGAACAACGCCTCAGTGATTCATGCAGGCCCTGCTTCTCCTGGCACTCCAGATTAACCACCTGCTGTCTCGATTTTCATCCAGCCTGTGTCCAGTCTTGGGTATCATGAGTAATCATCAAGGTAGCTCCCTGCAACAACAGCCTCATCTAAAAGTGTGTCATCTGATTGTCTTGTTGTTTTCTTTTCATGAACTGAGCCCTCCAGCTCTGGATTACAAACAGTGTGTGTTGTGCATGTTGTTTTCTTCCATCACAGGGCCCCAACCAGCTGCAACATTCCTGGCTAGCCCACCATTCTCCATCTGGGTACCCAGGGTGTGTGACTGTTTATGGACCCTGAAGTGTATGCATAACTGTTTGATTTATATAGCCTTTAAGCAAATTAACCTAATTATGCACCTCCCTTGTTCAAGTCCCTTAAATAAATCAGATCTAACTCTTTTTTGCATTTACCTTGACTATGGTTCCAGTTTGTGCAAGAGTACTGTACTGCTGTTATTTGCTGTGTATAACCTTGTTTTACAGGGGTCCCCAGGGCGGGGCCAGAGGAAAGCCCTGGTGGTAAGTGCAAACAGTGTGGGTACTTGTGTGGTATATCAGGGGTATTGTGAAAGTGATTATTGTGTATTGTTCCGGCCACTAGTAAGGAAAGAGGGGGGTTACAGTGTCCTGAAGGGCTGTGCCCAGGTTAGCTTGACCACTACCAACCCTGACCTCTGGGTGGAAGCAACCGTTTTGGAACTCAGGCCCCTTAACCTGCTACTAGCCAAACAGGCAGGGGTAGTAGCCCTTGGGTTAGTGCCACCTAGGGGTTACATAAAGAAGGAGGAGGAATGCAGGTGGAAAAGACTATTTGTTAACTATCTATGGCAAGGAGGCAGACCTAGAATTTTCTTAATTAGACTACAAGCACCTAAGGAGAGAGGCAGCCTAGCCTTACCTAAGGTGGAGGGTTATACATTGGCAGCGCAGCTCACCCACATGATAGCGTTGCTGGCACCACCAGGTAAAGAAACACAGTGGGTAACTACAGAGAGATGGGCCTCGTAAATACCTTTCGATAATAATACCATTTTTCAACCTAATCAAAGACTAATTGTCTTAGAACCCTCTTTATACAATAAAAAATACTTACAAAATTGGCTGAAATTCTTAAAGCAATCTAGAAATCAATAGGGAGCAAGATGGATAGGATAGCCAGCTTGGGACTTCTCATTCATACTATCACAGTTAGATACTGGCTTCTGACACGGGCCAAGACAGGTCTATTTCATACCTTCCAATTTTATCAACAAGGAATTTTTAAAACATTCCATCAACTACGGGAAGAATTCGCACTACCCCAAATGGATTTTTTCCATTACCTACAAATTAGACATTATTTAGAAACTACCCTGGGACCAGACGTTACTGACCAGACAATCCCCCAATACTTGACTTTTTAATACAGGTATTGGGAGAGGAGACACCACAACACTTAATTTCCCGATTATATAAGGTGGAGATATCCTGACCCCACCCAAGTTGGATGGTGGTGCAGGAGGCCTGGGAGGCGGATTTGATGATGGATCACACTCCGAGAGATTGGTTGTGAGTTTGGTGCTGCCAACACCAGATCACCAGCTCTTACACATGGCAAGAATATGGCTGGATAATCACCTCCAGATACTTTAGAACACCACAAATTACAGCTAAAGTCTCATTGACAGGAGACTCCTCATGCTGGAGGGGATGTGGAGCAGAGGTAGCCACACATGCACATGCCCTCTTGCATTGCCAAAAACTGACAAATTATTGAACAGAAGTAACACACATAATCTTAGAAATCTTTCCTGAATTGTGTGACCTTTCGCCTGAGACTGCTCTCCTCCTGCACTATCCCCCACACTTTAAACAGAAGCAGGCCTTATATTTGACATCAATACTTTTAACGGTGTCGAGAAAAGCTATCACCAGAAAATGGATGCAGCTGTAGCCACCCTCCCTATTAAACTGGCAGCGTATAGTACAGGAGAGTTATGTGATGGAAACAATGACAGCTAAGATACAGAACAAAAAAGATATGATCCGGAACAGATGGACCAAATGGTTCTTATGTATATCAAAACACTGCCTGGATCTCCTCCCATAAGACAGCCAAACAGGGATGGGTTTCCCCTGAGAGGAGTTATACAAATCATCGTTGTGGGAGAGGATTGTTTTCCCCAACTTTATCTCACGGTCTGATTCCAGTAAGGATGACCAGCCAAATAAATAAAGGCTTCTCGTTAATATCAACTAAGACAGAATTATTTCTACATGTCATACCTGAAAAATATGTTTTAATGTACTATTAACTCAAAATACCAAGATGTCAAAGGTTCTGTATGTAACAGAAAAATGGCACCTCATGATGTAACCTCTGGAAAAACTTAATAAAATATAAGTTTAAAAAAAAAATGTGAATATTACCGAACATATGAGCCTGCGTTCGCAAAAATCAACGTAGGCTCATAACTTTTTTGTTTTGTAATATTTTTGCACCAAATTTCAAACATAGCCTTCTTATGACTCTACCTCATTAACAAGGACAGAGAAAATGTTCAGCTCCTGGCCGGAAGGGGATTTCTTGCAGGGACTGCGAAATCACCTTTCGGGATGTAAAAAAAAAAGTATTGGCCAGGATTTGAAAAATGACAGCTGTCACATTCATGAGGTGCTGTACAGATATGGCTGTGTTGTAAATTTGGGGTAAACATATTGCAAATTACCAAAGTTACATAGATACATAGATATATAGATACACAGATACATAGACAGTGTCGGCAGATAAGGGCCTATGGCCCACCCAGTCTGCCCATTTGAGCTTGTAAGTTCAGTTTGTTTTCCTAGAAGTCTGTTGCACCTTACCCCTGACCTCCAGAATTCCTTTATGTCTATCCCATGCATTCTTAAATCCCGTGATTGTTTCAGCCCCCACCACTTCCTCTGGCAGGGTGTTCCACTTGTCCACCACCCATTCTGTGAAGAAATTCTTTCTCATGTTTCCTCTGAATCGTCCTCCCTCCAACTTCATCCCATGCCCTCTAGTCCTGGAACATCTTTTTCGCTTAAAAATAGTGTTTTCCTGCACCCTGTTCCTCCCTGTAAGATACTTGTATGTCTCTATCATATCCCCTCTCTCCCTCCTCTCCTCCAGGGAGGACATGTTCAATTCCTTCAACCTGTCTTCATAGGACTTGTGATGCAATCCATGCACCATCTTTGTTGCCCTCCTCTGAACCTTCTCTACCCTATGTCCTTACGTAGGTATGGTCTCCAGAACTGTACACTTTACTCCAGGTGGGGCCTCACTAGTGTCTTGTATAGCGGAATTAAGACCTCTCTTTTCCTGCTGGTAATGCCCCTGCCTATACATCCCAGCATCCTATTTGCTTTACCTGCTGCCTTGTCACACTGTTTCCCTACCTTGAGGTCATCAGAGATGATAACCCCAAGATCCTTTCCTGCTTGGAGCATGCTATATCCTCACCCCCCAACTGATATATTGTGCCAGGGTTTTTGTGCCCCATATGCATTATCTTGCACTTCTTTGCATTGAATTTCAACTGCCAAACCCCTGACCATTCTTCAAGTTTCTGTAGGTCACTTCTCATTCTGTCTACACCCTCTGGTGTGTCTACTCTGTTACAGAGCTTTGTGTCATCAGCGAACAGTGAAATTCTGCCTTCTAGGTCCTGCGCAATGTCACTGATGAAGATGTTGAATAGGACCGGTCCCAGCACTGATCCCTGTGGTACCCATTGGTCACTCTTCCCTCTGTGGGTGACAGCCATTTCACCACCCTCTGTGTCCTGCCACCCAGCCAGTTACCTACCCACCACACTACTGTCCTGCCCACACCCATATTCCCCAGTTTGTGTAATAGTCTTCTTGTGGCACAGTGTCAAAGGCCTTGCTGAAGTCCAGATAGGCCATGTCCACTGCCCTCCTGATCCACCTCCCTAGTCATCCAGTCAAAAATTCAATGAGGTTGGTCTGACATGACCTCCCCTGGTGAAACCATGCTGCCTTGGGTCCTGTAGTCCATTGACAACCAGATGTTCCACCAATCTCTCCTTCAGTAGTGCTTCATGATCTTCCCCACTACCGAGGTGAGGCTGACTGGTCTGTAGTTCCCTGCTTCCTCTTTGTTCCCACTTTTGTATAAGGGGACTACATCTGCTGTCCTCAGTCTTTGGGTACCTCCCTGTTTCAGTGATTGGCTAAACAGGATAGCCAGAGGTTCAGCCACCACCTCTCTTAGTTCTTTAAGGACCCGGGGTGCATCTGGCCCCATTGCTTTATCAACTCTTATTACTTCCAGTTCCTTCAGGACCCTTTCGTGTAAAGGGACTTGTGTCCATTCCTGCACCATTCTCACCCCTTGTACTCCCTTCAGACCCATTACCCTCCTCTTCCTCAGTAAAGACTGAGCAGAAATACCTGTTCAGTATGTCAGCTTTACTGTTGTCATCCTCCAGCCCCCCATCCTCCCTCTTCAGTCTCACTATCCCTCCCTTTGTCTTTCTTTTTCACTTATGTACCTGTAAAGGTTTTGTCCCTCTACCCACTGATTTTGCAATGTGTTCTTCTGTCTGAGCTTTGGCTTCCCTTACTGATCTCCTGCCTCCTTTGCTTCTCCTGGTACTTCTCCCTATCCCCTTCTGCCTGTGTCTTTTGTATTGCCTGAATGCAATCTTTTGGCTTTCACTTTCTTTGCTACCTCTTTGGAAAACCATAATGGTCTCCTCTTCCTTTCCTCTTGCTAACCTGCTTAATACATAATTCTGTTGTTCTTGTAATCCCCATTTTAAATACTGCCCACTGTTCCCAACCCTGATTCCTGTCCCATTCCCTTCATGCCTCTTTCAAGTATCTCCCATTTTCCCAAAGTCTGCCCCCCTAAAATCCAGGATACGTGTTTTTGTGTGGTTTGGTTCTGCTCTTTCTGTGATTTCAAACCACAATGACTGGTGGTCACTGTTTCCCAGGTGCTCCCCCACTGTTACCCCCATCACACTGTCCCTGTTTGTGAGCACAAGGTCCAGTATTGCTTTCTGCCGTTATGAGCCTACATTCGCAAAATTCTACTTGGGTTCATAACTTGGTTGTAGGGACCGCAAAATCACCTTTCGGGATGTAAAAAAACATTTTGGACAGGATTTGAAAAATGACGGCTATCACAGTCATGAAGTGCTGTAATGATATGGCTATGCTTCATTTAAACTGCTGTGGGTCTGCGTCTCTCAGCCTATTCCCTCCTCCAATTTATCTGCACCTCCCCCCGGCCCGCATGCTCTCTCCATGTTTCCTAATCACCCCACCCCTCCTCCTCTCCTGCTCCCACCCTCATATGTCACTCTCTTTCGACTCCTCCACCTCCTACCTAACACTGCAAACCCTTCTCCCTCCCTACTTTTGTTTCCCCTCGCCTAAATCTCCCCATATTTGGCAATGCCTCTGCGCTGCATTATTTTCTCTCTCTTATGTTCAGTACAGTTGTGAGCTCTAGTAATCTGATATCCTTATATTAACTATATGTTCAACTGCCTGTATACTATTTCATTTTGTCTGTCAATTGTAATTTCTCCTTGTATGCCACTTACTTGTACTTTTATATTCTTTGTTTATACCATACCTATGTATGCCGATGTGGAACCTATGTAAATGAGCTTTTAGCTCTTAGGTGTCAATCGGAAATATAAATAGATAAATAAATGATATAAATTTGGTGTAAAATATTGAAAAGTACCAAGGTTATGAGCCTGCATTCGCAAAATTCAATATACGCTCATAACTTTTTTTTTTTAATTTTATTTTACCTTTTTTCCTGGCAGGACCACCGGCTACATCCTCCACCCTGGTCACGGCCCCCGGAGACCTCTACCACCGCCTATAGCTGCAGAGGACCCTGGGGTCACCCCAGCTTGCCCCGGAGGGATGGGGCCTGAGCCACCTCAGGACGCCGGAACTGTGACTGGTTGGGGTCCCGCAGCAGCGGTGGCGACACGAGGCTCCAGGGAGGGCTTCATCCATCGGTGGTCCTGCCCGCCATCTTTTTCCTCCTTATTTTCTCCCCAGAGGAGGCGGGGGCGTGCAATGCCCTCCTCACCACAATCAAGCGTCAGCTACGTGAGAAACTCCCGACCTCCGCCAGAAGTCCCCAGCGCACCGAGTGCTACCCACCCTCCCCGGAGAAGGAGGCTGTCCAGCGGACGCTCGATCCCTCCCCAGCAGCCCTCCGACGACCCGGATCCGTTCCCGAATCCGGTCGCTGGCGCCGCGAGTGAAATCCACCACTGCGCCCGACAGGCGGCTGCAACTCATAACTTTGTTGTGTTTCAATATTTTACACCACATTTTCAACATAGCCTCCTTATGTCCCCCACCTCATGAACAAGGGCAGAAAAAATGTTCAACTTCTGCCTGAAAGGTGATTTTGCACAGGGACCACGAAATCACCTTTTTATTTATTTATTTATTTATTTATTTGTATTTCGGATGACACCTTTGAGCCGAGGGCTCTTTTACAAAGGTTCCACGTCAAGGCAATAAGGTACAAAACATAGCATGATCATTACAATGGAACTTACAAAAAAAAAAAAGACAAGTAAGGTTACAATAATAGCAGCCAAAGGCATCGTCAAGGAATTGTGTTGCAAGTTAATTATACAGTACAAGTCATAGGCGGCTCAGTGAAGCTTTGTTAGAAGTGGGTTAGTGGGAAAAGAGAAAGAAGAGTGGTGGTGTGGGGGCAGTAGCAGCTCTAGCCACAAATGGTTACCGGGGCACAGCTGGGGCACAACAGATGGCAGCCAGGGCACTGATACATTGTTACTATGGGGGAAGCTCTGTACCATATGGGGCACCAACTGGGGCACATAATTTTTTTACCAGGGCACGTGCCCTGGCGGGCCCTGGTGTAGAGCCGCCCATGTGTGGGGGTGGTATGGGGGAGAGAGAGAGAGAGAGAGGGAGGAGGGGAG
This sequence comes from Neoceratodus forsteri, assembly GCA_016271365.2. Taxonomy (NCBI): domain Eukaryota; kingdom Metazoa; phylum Chordata; order Ceratodontiformes; family Ceratodontidae; genus Neoceratodus; species Neoceratodus forsteri. The sequence continues at coordinate 1,837,951,454 of CM057449.1, forward strand.
AAATGGGGAAGGCATTGCATTGGGTATGTGGTAGATGGGAAACAGCAAGGGAGGAGGAAAGGGGGGGATGGAAAAGGAAAGGAGACAGATTCATCCTATACCCAGTAATGGGGGTAGGAGAGGAGGAGGAGGAGGAGGAGCTGAGGCAGTGAGGAGGGATGCTTGAGGGCAGTATGCCTGGAGGGGATTATAAGAAGCAATCGCAGAAGGCACTAGCCACAAGGTGTTGATGCAGTTTACACTTACAAGCACCAATCGTGGCAATGTTGAAGATTTCTGTAGGTAGCAAGTTGAACCAGGTGGAGGCTCTGATAAGTTAAGAATGCTGAGCTTGAAAGGTCCAAAAGGGAGCCAGTAGGTACAACGTACTTGTGGGCTATCCTGGTGGACAGTGCGGGACAGGAGGCTGGGTGCTGTCAGAGCTCCAGAGCTGGACCAACAATGGCTTCAACTACTGGAAATGCCTCAGTCAGGGAATCCCCCCTTCTGAGGATATCAGTTAGGGGGTATTCTACCCATTTTTAATGGGCTCCAGCTTCATCCCCATAGACTCAAAGATGAGACGGAGGATGCCCATAAAGGAGGTGGGCCCCTCCTCAGCAGACAGACTCATGGCATTGTCGTCCTGAGAATGAGATGCCAAATCCGAGTCATCAGACTCCGAGGAGTCCGGATACAGAGGTCTGCCACCAGAGTCACTGCGAACCCGCCATGAGCAGTCGGGAGTCAGAGTAATGGACAGCCTGTGTGGGAGGCCTGAAGCAGGCTGAGACTCTTTGGGGGGAGCCCCTGAGGAAGGCTGTTTTGGTCTCTGCTCCACCAGAATAGGTGGAGAGACAGGTTTTGGCTGAGTCAGGAGTGATGTTACCAGCTCCACAAGCAGAAGGGGGCGACAGCCGACTCCGGAGTGGTCGACTTTGGCCTGGAGGGCAACAGCTAGGTAATGGCTGGGGTGGAAGGGACCAACTTCAACCCAGCCAGAAGAAGCTGCTGCCACAGCATGTCCTCGTAGCGCCAACACAGCTTGCATCAGAGCCTCCCCTCATCCGAGGAGAACGAGGACGAATGGTGGTGGCGCCGCTTCTTAGAGTGCCACTTATGCAATTTCCTCAGCCTTTTGGTCGAGGAAGTTCCAGACCAGGATGTTGACCACTGGGAGGACTGACAGGGATGTTCGGGAGAAGATGGGGAGAACCCTGGTTCCTCCGGGTCAGGAACAACCACTGCCCAGGGCTTCCCAGCTGGCTGGGTTGCTTCATCAGTGAGGTCTGAAAGGACCGGAGTCCTAAATAAGGAGTTGTCGGCCTCCTCAGTCAATGACAGGTCGACGGGGTCAAGGATTATCTTGACCAGATCGTTGTCCAGCGTTGGGCCAGCTGACCTGATGGGGGGACCATGAGGTCGGCGGCTGAGGCCACAACTTCGACCGAAGTCAAAAGAGGAGACTCCTGGGACCGAGATTGCTCTCTGTCCCAAGAGCGATGTCAACAAGATGTGGTTTCTCTTGGTTCTTTCAAATCCTTCATAAGGGATCTGGAGATGTGCGAGCCAGGGCCTTCCCCATGAGTGGGAAGGGATTGGACCAGCTCCTTGAAGGAACCCGAGGAAGAAGAACCCGGTTTTAGTGGAACAAAAACCAAGGGCAAAGACGAGAGCTCAGTGGCACGAGCCGCCTCTTCTTCGAAGGCCTTCATCTGTTCCAGTTGTTCTGCAGACCCTGCAGCCATGAAGATCGCAAGGTGGACATCCTTCGATTTGACCGGAGGGTGCCGTTTTTCCGGACGTCCGAGCTGGAGACGCGTGAGGTGCTAATTCAAAACATTAGGATGAAAAGAGCGACATGGGTCGCAGGCCTGAGTGTCATGGTCGAGACCCAGGCAGTACACGCACGTGGCATGCGGGTCAGTCCTAGACATTTTCTGCCCGCAGGGACTTGTCCTCCATTGTGGTCACTAGAACTAAATAATTCGGAGAGATTCTGAAAATCCTGATCAGTAAAACCGAGTTTTGGAGTGACAGGGCCTACTACACACAGGAGCGAGAAGCAGGGAACCTGTATCTTCCAGTGGAAAGGAAGATCTGGCATCATGAGGCGGAGCCGAGGGTTATATCACCCGGGTGGGTGGGAGGAGTCAGCTTGAAGACCTTCTGGCAAGATATTTAAAGGGAAAGGACATGCCAAGTAGTGTGGATGAACAACATATCCACGATCCTAGAAATAACAGTTTCCAAGAAAATAAGCATAGGCCACAAGTTGCAGCTGTCTCAAAAGGAGCCAAAGTAAGCTTTTCCAACACAAAATTCAGGTCTTAAACCAGGACTAGATTACTGTTTGGAGGCTTCAAGTGCAGAATGCCTATCAAGAATGCATGGGGCCACCTCCAGCTGGGCAACTGTACGACCCTCAATATGTACTTGGAAAGCTGAAATGGCAGCTAAGTGCACTTTGACAGAAGAGTACTTTAGGCCTGCATCAGGCAAGGACAGCAGATGCTCCAGAACTTGAGTTACTGGACAGGTAAATGGATCTAAGTGATGAGAAGCAGCCCACAAAGCCAACCTCTCTCCACTTCATGAAATAAGTGGCCATGGTGGAAGGCTTTCTGGCAGCCACCAAGAGATCAGCCATTTTTGGGGGAAATCCCAAATCTAGCAACGGCTATGCTTTCAGGAGCCATGTGTGAAGGGACTTGAGGTCCGAATGGACCAGGGTTCCCTGCTCCTGTGACAACAGGTCCTGACATAAGGGCAGGGATACTGGCAGTTTCACTGCCAGTTGCTGCAGTAAGGGAAACCAGATCTGATGAGGCCATAGGAGAGCAATGAGAATCAGAGTTTCCCCCTCCATCTGGAGCTTAATTAGCACCCTCTGAATTAGAGAGCAGGGAGGGAAGGTGTACAGGAACCTCCCTTCCAAGAGACAGACAATGTATTTCACCAGAAAACTCCAGGCCCTGGAATGAGTGAGCAGAAAAGCAGCGGTTTTGCATTGTGGTGGGACACAAAAATGTCCAACTCTAGATGACCCCATATGTTGAACAGGTCTTCTGCCACACAGATCGGCAGTGCCCATTCATGCATACTGTATTGTGACCTGTAGAGCCTGTCTGCCAAGACATTTTGGGTGTCTGGAACATGGTATACCATTGCTACAGTGACAGTAACACAGCAAAGACAGTACAGTTACAGAATCAGCTGTTCACTGTACTGGTCCGCTGTGTTACAGACACCGCTGTCTCCAGGGTGTTCGCCCCCTCCCTGAAACAACTCCGACTCGGAGCTGGAAATCCTGCTCCCCCCCGGGCAAAACACACTTGTGTCCTGGACAGCACATTGCCGGCTGTTGACATTGTGCCATCACTGTAATGGCCGTCAACAGAATTTCTGTTGCTGCGGCATGGTGGAACCCTGGAACATATACTTCAGACATTTAGACTGTGTTCTAGAGCCCAGTACCAAACTCTCATTGCCTCCCTGCACAGTGAGTATGAATGAGTTTCCCCTTGCTTACTGATGTAATGCATCACACTAACGTTGTCTGTCTGTATTAACAAAGGACCTTGAGGCAGATGGGTCTGGAAGGCCTGTAGGACATATAGAACAGCTCTCATTGCTAGGATGTTTATGTGGAGAGTGCTCTCCACTTTGGTTCATGTACCCTGTATTTGATGAGGCCCCAGATGTGCCCCCCAGTCCATCCCCAAAGCATCTGTAGTTAGAATCTGGTGAGGAGAGGGGATCAGGAAAGGAACCTCCATTTCAGCAAATTACTGGGTTCCATCCATCACTGGAGCACCGGCTCGTGGACAGGAGAGGTTACTAGAAGCTTCTGTTCTGGAATGTCAAAGTGCAGCTCCCACTGAGGGATTCTCGTATGCAGTCTGGCCAGTGATACTGTGACAACCGCCACTGCCATCAGGCCTAGGAGCCTCGGGAATGTCCTAGCTGTGACATGCCTGTTGTTGTGGACCATCTGGGCCTGTGCAATCAGACGTTTTGCTTTGTCCAATGGCAGGAATGTTGAGCCTTGGCACTATGTCCAAAACTGACCTTATGTATTGCAGACACTGGCAAGGTGTCAAGATCAACTTCAGGACATTGACAGGAACCCCTAGTGCACCAAACAGGTGTTTTATGTGGATTGGGGTGTGTAAAAGTTTCTCTTTCAAGGGAGCTTTTAGTAGCCAGTCGTCCAGTTAAGGAATGACATAAAGGCCTTCCCTGCGAAGAGCTGTTGCTATTACTGCTAAGCATTTAGTAAAGACCTATGGTGCAGATGATAAGCCAAAGGGCAATACCCTAAATTGTAATATGCCACTGGAGACAGAACCCACAGGATTATCAAGGTGTCTGGATGTGGATAGACAGGTATTGCAGCCTGCATATCTAAGGAACATGGCCAAACCCCTGTTTACATTATTGGAAGAAGACCCGTGGGAGCGTCCTCTGAAACGTCTTGTATTTCATGAGGGAGAGGCCCTCCTATTTCCAGGTCTAAAACAAGCCAGAAGCCTCTTTGCTCCTTGGGGGAAGGGGCAGTAGTACAGAAATCTCTTAGGCCTCAGTATTAGATAAACAGGGCTACTACCCAGACTTATTGAGGTAAAGCCCATCGGTAAGCAGGCAACAGGGACATGCCCGGTGCATGAGGAGGGAGAACCATACTCCGTACCCTGTGGATAAGAAAATTGGACAGGCGGTTAAAGTGGGCTGTATGTGTGTAGGCCTCCGAAGGGTTGTCAGCACGGTAATCCACAAGCCATTTGTGGTACAAGATGAGTAACTGGAATCAGACTGCTGTCAGAAGTCTTGTGGTCCAGGAGGGTCAGTGGAAAAGCCACAAAAATGGATGCCAATGTAGTGGGCAGAAAGAGAAGTATGGCCCTCTGGTAAGGGGGGCCTACCACAGAGCTTGGCAATTTGTGGCCTGCAGCCCCTGCAATGCGTGAGTAGCTGTTAGCAGGGCCCATCGCAGCTCCCCTCCTAGATTCTTTGACAGGAGATAAAAGGGGGCATGCCAGGCAGGCAGTAGAGACTTGTGCCCAAGCTGTCTCACCTCCTAGATTCCTTGCAGGTGGGAGGGGACTCAGGGGCCCAAGAGCTCCAGATATATCATAGGCAGCTGTGGCACTAGATGCTCAAATTGTTAGTATAATAAGGCTGGCACAGAGAATATGTGAGTAGTTTATACTGGGCATAACTGATGCATTAGTGAACTTATGGTACTCAGTGGAAAATGCTAGAGGAAGAATTTATCTCCAGAGACAGTGGGAGGTTCCTTATATGGTAATCCTGTTCTCCCAAATTAAAGCCCATGGCAGCTGTGTTTCTGCTGCAACATGGCATGAAGGGAGGACCTCCAGTTATAAGAGGAGAAAATTGAGTTGGTGCCATACACAAAGTAGTCACCCTCATTCCTAAGCCTATTCAAGGGAACAACCTCTGCCATTATAACTGTGAGGGGAGACCTGGCCAGTGATGTCGATGGCCACTGAATGAGTCCCTTCCACAATATAACTAAATGCGGCATCAATGGGGAGGTCCTGGTAGATGAGAATGACAAAGGCAGGCTTATGAGAGAAGTACTGTCCAACATGTCTATACCACTTGAGAACAGTAGTCGTGATTGCACTAGTCGACATTGGGATGAAAGGCTCCACCAACCGCCATGACATACCATCCTGATAGGCCTAGTAGCGCCTAGTTGAAGCCTTGACTGTAACATCTGGCGATTGTCAGGGGGCTCGATGTTGATGGCATGGAAAATCCCCATCTATGACAGCAATATAGAAGGCTTGACCATAATGTCTGACAATGGTCAGAGGCTTCAATGTCAAAGGCAGGGAGGACCCTGTCAACAACAGCAATATAGAAGCCTTGATGTATTGCCTGACGACATTCAGAGGGTTCAAGGTTGATTGCAAGGACAACATACTGGCCATATAGGTCCAGTAGTGCAGAAACCAAGTCAGGAACTTAGTGTCTGGGTGATGGTCGGGGATGCTTTGAGTTGATGGCGGGTGTAACCCGGCTACGACAGCCCTGTGCCAGCCATATAGGCATGGTGAGCTGAAGCCAAGCCCCAGCCTTGGTGTCTGAACAATGACTGTGGGGTGCTATAAGTCGACACTGGGCAAAAGCCAGGCGATGACACCAATACACCAGCCGTATAGGTGCAGTATTGTTGATGATCCCAACCTTGGTGTCTAAGCGATGGTTGGGGTGGCAGACAGCACCGGCACCAAGATGAACAGTGAAACAGAAAGCACTGGAGGTGTCCCCAATCCTCGAGGGGGTTGCCCTGAAAACACAGTCGATGACCACCATCAGATTGGCAGGGAAGGCAGTATTACATCACCAAAGAACAAAAGAGGAAGACCTGCTGGCCTTTGCACATGATTCCAGTGTGGAAGGCCTGGGCTGCAGAGTAAATAAAAAAGATAACTCTTCACCATGGCCGAGGTTGGAAACATGGCAATGGGACTGCCAGTGACATAGACAGTGACCCAGACTATAAAGCGTTAGATATTTAGGAAAAAGGGAGAATATGTAGCTGCTGAAAGCGACTTTTCTAATAGTAAGTCTGACAAGTATGGTCGATGGCATGGAACTGAGAAAGGAAGAGGCTGCCTACGTTTATATAGGAGAGTCGACATCAGACATCATTGTGAGAGACCCCTAATGAACTGCTTGCAAAAGTTTCCGTTTGATCCTAGTGTCTGGCGGCTGTAAGTTCCATAGGTGTGGCCTGAAGAAAGAGATATCCTTGAAGAAGATCTTGAAATGTTGGTACCCAGTTTTTTAAGATACTGGTACACAAGTCTCAAGGGACCCTCACTGAGTAACCCAACCCCCAAAATTATGGATCACCCAGGAGGGTCCCTCACAGACTTGTGGACCTTTGGCAGTGTATACAGGGTAGGTCTAACTTGGTGGTCATTCCTCAAAAAAGCCATCTCTTCTTTCAAAAGAATTTTCCTAGACAGTGCAGTAGCACCAGCAGTAAGTCCAACAGTGGAGGTGAAGTGCACAATAGAGAAAACAGATGATTTAGACCCTTGAAAAAAACAAGAGACAACTTTCTCTTGGGCCACTTTAAGCACCATAGGTATATTGGCTTTGCCAGGGTATCCAGTGAACAAGACGATCGAAATTGGGCGCCGACAAAAATGGCGACTCAGTTATAGTGCTTGTGTTCACGGCTAGCAAACAAGAGGGCAACCAGATACCGGGGTGGGTGAATACCGCGACAGGAAGTAGCGGGTATACAAGTGCGCACACTTGTGGGGGGGAGGCAGGAGAGGGATGGCATGTGGGAGGGGGTGTGGCAGGCAGTTGCTGAGCTGGTCCACTAGTGTGATGGGGAGGGTGGTCAGCTGGGTGGCGCAGGGTACAGGGTTTGGGTCCGGTGCAGTGTGGTGCGTTTGTTTTTATTTTGCTGGCAGATGGCATGTATTTTTAAACTTTTCACCCTCGACATCACCCCCTGGGTTGAGAACCCTTAAGTAGGGGATGCAGAGGCACAGCCCTCACATTAACAATGAGACCTGTAAGTTTGGGGCACCATTATTGTCCGTGCTGCGAGTGTGCATCGCCGAAATTGGTTTTCAGTGATATACACTCGCCGTAATGGCAATCGCCTTTCCGCGATCGCTGTCATGACATGGAACCCTTTGCCAGGTAGTAGGACAACATAGCAGCCAGGGGCACTTGAGGGACATAACTTGCAGCCCTGATTGAGACATGGACCAGTGGTAGTTGAGAATGTGCATCATCAAGCAGGTTAAGCACAGAAAAACTGTGCTCTGCTTACCAGTATAAAAAAATCCTTACCTTACAATCATGTCTTACAAGCTGTTTTCTGAGATGTCTCTAGTACTCTGAGAACACTCTCGGAAAGCCCAGAGCCCTGAAACTACATGTAGCCACTCAGGAACAAGGCTGTCAGATGCAGGGACTACAGGTCTGGGTTCCTGATTATCCTCTTGGACCTCTTCAATAGGAATGGTCAGAGTGGAGCAGCCAAGGTGGCTGCTGCTGAGGCTGAGTAGACCTTGTACCAGAACCGCTGAAACCCATCCTGACCAGAGCTATTAGGACCATGTACACCTGTCCCTCCAGGCCCTGAGGACCATTTTTTAGACTGAAGCAAACAGAGGAAAGGCAATCGGGAGACCTCCTGGGCAAACGCATCCCCAAGGCAGAGTGCTCTCCTGAGGGATGATAACCACAAAACAGCCTCAGCTTCTTCTTTTTTTTTTTAAAGGTGTTCTATCTCCAGCCAGGCCAGGCTGCTACTCAGCCTTATCCCTGGACACCTCTGACTGTTCCCCTCCTCCCTCCACTCTGGTGGCCAAGTCTCCCAATGGTTCTCCCCCTTGGGGAGCCAGAGAGGGAAAAGCTGCCCCCCCGGACATACAATCCTGAAGGCCCACCAGCTGGAGTTCAAGGTGGTTCAAGGTGTCCAGGCAAGACTTCACAGAGCCTGGTCTACTCCATTTTCCTCCTGCTGTTTTTCCTTCCTGTTTTGGTCCTCCCGAAACCATGGCATGCATAAACGATGCATGCACATGAAGGCGTGTGTGTGTGTACTCTGGGACCATGGCATCCTCCACTCTCTCTGACTATCGTCTACCTTCTGTATGTTGGTGCTGCAACCAGGCCTCCACTTGGGGGCAGCCAAGAGCCAGTATGGCACACCTCCCCAACCCAAGAGAGACGAGCTGCCAGGCAGCCACTCAATCCGCTGTCGGCAACCCCACCCCAGCTGGTCCTGGCAGCCCAAACCCAGGTCACCGGCATTGTGCGAGGTAAGGCACTAACAGTGCCGCCCTCAGCGCCACTAGGCCGGCCTTCACCTCAGCTTCTTGTAATCCCAGGAAGTGAATAGGTGCATTGATAATCCCCCCCATGCAGAGAACATCTGAAACACCACGAGAGGGTGGAGCAGTCACTGCTGTGATGCCTCCCTACACTATTAAGGGTATCCGCTAACTGGCTATTTGCACCAGCTATAGGGGCTGCCACTAGGTCCTTTTGCAGTGAGGGAACCAGGGACCACATCTGCAAAGCCTCATGATGCAACAGGAAGGAGTGCATGCTGCTCTGCTTGTTTAGGTAAAACATAGTGATCATTTTATCCATGTTGACCTGAACAACCTGGCTCTTGATTAGCAGAGCAAATTCTGGCAATGCTAGCTTCACTGCCGGGAGCTCCAGAAGGCTGATATCCATTCTGGCTTTGTGTAATGACCAAATGCCATACACCCTGCAGTCATGCAGATGTGCCCCCCAGCCTACTAGGAAAGCATCTTTCATCAGAGTGATGGAGGGCCCTGGCCAGACAGTTGGGATTCCCCCTGAAAGGTGCAGCTGGAACAGTCACCACAGAGTGGTGTTCAGCATCAGCTGGGTCACCCAAACTGGCTGGTTCAGGGCTGAGCATGTCTAGAACCACTGACAGCCTAGTTTCAACTGAATGTCTCTTATGTAAAAGTGGGCCAAATGGACCATGGCCATGGTAGATAACATGAAGTTCAGGAGCTTGAGGAAATCCAGGGCTGACTACAACTGCTCAACCTGAATAATCACGCAAGGGACAACAGGTTCCCAGCCCTCTCCGTAGGCAGGCAGTGAGTCTAGTTCCTCCCTCGTCAATGAATATAAGCATCTGCTCTAGTCAGCTCAGATTTGTTCAGGTTGATGACAACACCCAGCTGCTAGAATGTCTGGATAATCAGGTCCTTTGCCCGCTCATATCTGTACTGAACTACCCATGAGGAGCCAGTCACTGAGGTGGGGGATACTTTGATAACCCTGCATCTGAGAAAAGCTGCCACTAGCAATATACACATAGTAAACACCCTGGGGGTTGAAAATGAAGGTTACCTGTAGTTCTAGTAGTGGTATTCAGTTTACATCCACCCTCTCACAGATCTGCTGGAGAAAGCAGAGCCACTGCAAGTCTTCAAGCTAAGCTCCTCCCACCACCAGGGTGGTATACCCTCTGGCTCTACCCAGTGATATCAGATCTTTGCACACTGGAAGCAGGGATCCAGGTGCCACTTGCCAGGGGAGGCTGTGTGGATGTGTGGATGAACTGAATACCACTACTAGAACTACGATTACAGACAAGTAACCTACATTTCTAGGATTATGGCTTCAGTTCACCATCAGCACTCTGGCAGACTCCTAGCAGTCCTCCAGGAGGAGGGGACAAGGCACGCACTCCTATTTGGTGAACAGAGACTGGAGAACTACGGTCCCAAAAGCAGCATCCCAAGGAATCATCAGGTATGTCTGATGGAATTAGCCCTAAGCATCTTGGGAGACTCCCCACCAGCCAACCCACAGCAGAGGTTGATGCAGCAGCACACACACGGCAACGCAATCACATCGAGAGGCTCAAGAGGTAACGACTCACCTCCCCCTTGCACTGCTTGTTGGAGGTGTTAGCCCATCAATGCTTCATGTCGACTGCCCTACCCACCCCAGCCACCTCCCCCCACCCAAGGTCGACCCTTAATTTAAGCACCTCCCTGGTCACATGACTTCCTGTTGGTTCAGTTATTAAGTCCCTAGTTTCCTATTTGCAGGTTATATACTCTGGCCACCAGAGGGCTTCAGTCCTCCAGGTGCTCTGTCCCACTAGCTATTCCATCCCTCTATTCCCGCCACCTCTCCTGTCCACTACCCCTCAGCTTCTCCATTTACTTTCTACCTCCACCCACACATTTATCCCTTAAGACCTCCCAACCCCTTACCAGACCCACTACCCCCATAGTGTACCTACTAGTGTCATTCCCCCAGCCTCCTCTAGGAGTCATTGCTGCACCCTTATTTTTACCACCTCTGCCCACGACGGGTTATCCCTTTGCCCCAAGCAGAAGGGCTTTACTAGGGTCTCAAATCTCTGTCCCCTTCTGGGATTCAAACCCTGTACCATCCGCACCGCAGTCCAGTATCCTACCATTAAGCCATGGTGACTGCCACAATCTTGGATGTTACTATGCCTATCTTATTATTACACCAGGCACCTGCCTCAGTAGTGCTCCACTCTGGTCAACACCCCGCTTGCAGTCCAAGGCTCCTTCTGATAGCACTATTCGTGCTTCTTGGTCCCACAAGTCCACCACTTGAGGACCCATCCCAAGCAAACCCCACCCCCCTGCACAATCTTTGCTGCCACCAACCCTACCATGGCTGGCTGCACACACCCCATCTCCTCCCATACATCTCCCCATTGTCTCCTATCTACACTTACCGCCATGCCAGGTCTTACTCTTATCCCATCACTCACTCATCGCCCTTTACATTTCTTGCTCTACCTATACTAAAACTAGGCGACAGCGCCTTAGAACACTCAGGCAGTGATCCTTTACCATGCTCAGAGTCATAGCCTTTCTCCTTCTCATCTCACGGAATGTCCATCCAACCCAGGCCCTGCCTCGCCCAGCCATAGCTTCTCACAACATGGGCTTCGATTAGCAGCAATGAATATTTTCAGCCTCCGCAAGAAAACCGCAGGCCTCCATTGCTGGCTATCACAACATCAACCAGACATTCTGGCCCTTACAGAAACCTGGCTTTCCCAAAAAATACCCGACTCGACAGTTGCTTTTCCAGGCTTCACCTTATACCAAACCGATAGAGTAGGTAAGCGTGGAGGGGTGTGTGCAATGTACATCCGTGACTGCATCATTTGTCATGCTCTCCCTATACCCTCTCTTGACCACAATGCCCAAGCCCTATCTCTAAAGCTCATCCCAGACCCCTCCAGGGCCCCTCTAACTTTGACAGTGGCATACGTCCCCCCGAGAAACCAAGCCCAGGCAATTCAATCTATCGCTAACTTCATTGCCAGCTTCTCACCCAATACAGAGCATGCTATAGTAGGTGATCTGAATGTGAACTGGCTTGCTGGCACAACCTCCCCAATCAAAGACCCTTTCGCTGCCCTTGATCTTACCCAGTTGGTCAACCAACCCACAAGGTTGAACTCTACCAATGGCTCTAGCACTCTGCTCGACCTCCTACTCACAAACCATCCCAACAAAGTTTCTAACCTTTTGGTCCTCTCAGGCTCATTGAGTGATCATTCCCCCATTATATTTTCATGGTCATGCTTTCAGCAGAAACCCAAACCACTCAAAATAACCCGGTGTCGCCTCGTACCTGGTGGCCTCACCAAACTTAAGAATTACCTAACCAGCTGTGACTGGTCCCCGATCTCTCGGGCATCAACCATACATGAAGCCCTTGACTGCTTTACCTGTTCATTTAATAAAGCTTGTGATATCTACACCCCATTCTCTAATGTACAGACCAAGAAGCACAATGCAGCCTGGGTCGCTACTGAGCTGCTCCATCAGCTCAAATGCAGAGACAACCTCTGGAAGAAAGCAGTTTCCACTGGCTCACAAGTTGATATGCAGGCCTACAAGGCAGCCCACAACAAATGCACACGGGCTATAAAACAGGCAAAATCTGAACATTACAAATCAACCCTAGCCTCCTCCTGGGGGAACTCACGGCTGTTGTGGGACGACATCAAGGAACTGAATGGCAAAATCCGGGTCCCCCCTCCGTCCCTACTTAATATAAACAATGTACCCACTACCGACCCGCAGGCCATAGCTGACAGCCTTAATGCATCTTTCTCTGACCTCAGTGCTGTACTCCCACTCAATTTCTTTGATTCAATTCCAGAAACCCAGCCCCCTAACATACAATATCCCTCCTTCCACTTCAAAGTAGTGACCATGAAAGAGGCTAGGCCATTTCTCACCAACGCCCTCAGGGGCTCCTGCTACTGTAAGCACTCCTTTGATATGAGGATCCTAGGGCTTGTACTCGATACTGTTCTCTCCCCTTTGACTGACCTTCTGAACTGCTCCCTGTGTCTAGGGCAGTTCCCTTCAACGTGGAAGTCGGCCACCATCACCCCAATACTAAAGAGTGGTGATAGTACTCTCCCCAATAATTACAGACCCATCTCCATCCTCCCTCCCCTCTCAAAAGCCCTGGAAAAGATTATAGCCACCCAACTTACTTACTATCTTCTCACCTATAATCTGCTATGTAGGGAACAACATGGATTCAGGGCAGGTCACAGCACCACCACGGCCCTGACTGAGTTCTCTAATTATATCCATTCTGCCATGGATAAGAAACACATTGTGGGAGCTATTTTCATCGACCTGTCAAAGGCATTTGACACTGTGTCCCACCCCTTACTCATACGCATACTACACTACCTTGGCCTATCCAGTGGACCTTTAGCCTGGTTCACTAGCTACCTCACAACCTGATCGCAATGCGTGAAAATACACACCACCCAGTCCTTCACCTTGCCTGTTTGCTCTGGGGTTCCTCAGGGTTCAATTCTTGGTCCACTGCTGTTCAGCATCTACCTGAATGCCCTGTCCAAGTCTTGCACCGGTAATCTTTTGCTGTATGCAGATGACGCAGTTCTCTTTGCCTCACACCAAGATCTGTGTTCTCTGCAACCATCCCTCCAAAATGCTTACAACCAAATTGAAAACTGGTTCACAGACCATAGACTCATAGTTAATGTAAAAAAAAACTAAAGCCATGCTTTTTGCCCACCATCAGAACAAGGCCAAGAATATGTAACTATCCATCCTCTCCCACTCTCTCCTTCCCCTAGTGCAGGTACACACATATAAATACCTAGGCGTAACCTTTGACTCCCACCTCTCCTTCCACCATCACATAAACAACCTGGTGTCAGCTATCAATGCTCGTATAGGGCTTTTGTACAGGCACAGAACCTGCTTACCCCCAAAGCCTGAGGCTGGGATAGGCATAGGGGAAGATAAGAATCATGGGTAGGGAGGGAGGGCAGTGACATTAGCTCTAGCTGTGGACCCTGCAATACGAGTAGACTTGATAGACCAAATGGCCTTCTTCTGCTGGCTTGTTCATATGATAATCTGGCTATCACCGCATCGGTCCTCTCTCTTGTGGACTATGGGCTAACCATCTACTCAACCGCCGATCATATGGCGCTGAACAAAGTCCATCTGGCCATAAATAAAACATGCAGACTCCTGTCAGGTGCCAATAAATGTACTCACACCTGCACCCTGTATTCCCTCACAAACCTCCTAGACCTAGATGAGAGAATATGCTACCAAACCCGTCTCCTTACAAAGAAAATTCAGCTGGAGCTCTCCCTAATGGGGGTATCTGCTGCACTTCAATGCTCTCACACCATGGTAAATACTTGCTCCACCAGCAAACAGATATGGTTGATCCTGAGAGTCAGGACCTCACTTGCTCAAAGGTCTTTCTCCTTCAGAGCTCCAACATGGTACAATGAACTCCCCAATTATCTATCCTCCATCTTCAACCTAGGTCCCTTCAAAGTAGCATTCAAAGAACATATATTTGCCTCTCAGTGGTGTCTATGTACCCCCTAGGTAAGTCCAACCTACGGATACCTCCCTGTCAACCCTCCGACAAAGCCTGTTTTGGGCTGCTTACATTAGTGTACTACGCTAGTCTTCCACTGCACTAAAAAGCAGACAGAGCTAGCCAGTGCCCAATATCCAATGTATGATGATGGCAGTTGATACCTGTTAAGACAACAGCTTAACCTTGCCTATATTTTCAAACTGTTTTCACCTTGAAAAATGACTGTTTGTAATTATAATCATGTACTGTTGCTGTTACAATAATTAATGTGCTTAACCATTGTATAATTCCATTGTACTGTCACTATGCATACTGTAAGTCTTGTTTTCTATTGTACTAAGACGCGGAGCCTTTGTAAATGAGTCCCTGACTCAAACGTTACAATCCTAAAGTATGTTAAATATAGAAATATAAATACAGAAATATAGAATTTGTTGGCAGAAAATGACCATTTGCCCATCCAATCTGCAAGATACTGCCAGCCTAATCTGTCTCCATAGACCTTAACTGGTCTCCAGCACCCTCCGTCCTCCCTGCCTGTTTTCTAATGTAACCCGGGTGCCATGCATCAGCGGGTGACTACCACTGTCTGGTGGGCTTGAACCAGGTTGAGGGGACTGGGCTCTCTTCTGATGGTGATTGGGGGGTTCTTTCCAAAATGCTTCCACCCAGAGTATGTTATAGTGGATCAGTTGGTAAATGGGTACAACCCCCTGGGATGCTGTACCTACCCACCTTCCCTCGCAGTCACCCCACACATGAAACACCATAAACCAAGATGTAACTCTATGTTGCAAGCAATTAATAGCGATCACTAATAATATGCTCACAGACTGATTGAAGCAATAACAACAACAAATGTTTTTCAAGAGGGAAAGGGATAGTGGAAATGCGAAGAATATATAATGGAATTTAAATATTTAATAAACCGGTAACAGCTGGCATAAACAACAAACACTGGTATTGCCCACCCCCAATAACAACATATAAGCCCACCTCCCTACTGGTACCAGTGTCCCTAAAGTCTACATGGGTACCCAGACAAGGAATAGAGCAGGCCTGAAATCTTGGCCGTGGGTTGGCTGGCGTTGGGGCCCTTGGGAAATGAAGAAAAAAGGAGACTCTATTTGGTTTAACTTGTTTTGAATAACCCCAGCCAGGGCAGACCCTGGAATTACTCACGGTTCTGAAGACACAACTGTGCACCACAATTTTGGTTGCTAGCAGTCAAGGAGCTGGATCCTTGGACAGCAGAGTAGGGTAGGTGGCTGACAGGAAGATCTTGCAGCTTGTCATCTTCTGTCTTGACTGCTGAGTCTCACAGCTTGTCACCTTCTAGGTGATGGATTGGGCCAAAACTGAGGACCAGGACCCCACATTCGCTCATCCACATCCAGGCATCCCCCTAACAAGGCAAACATCCAGTGACACCAAGCTGCAGAATTACCTGGTCGACTTTCCAGTCTGCCCCTCTAGTACTGACTCCTATTTTTAGTGTAGGGGTCACACAGTCTCTGTGGCTTCTCTGGGCCTGAGCACAAACACTTCTACAGGTGATTCTGGGCTGCTCCAGGCTGAACAGCAAACAGTCTCTTAGCGAGTGCCCCAGCTTTCAAACAGCATACAGTCAGCAGTATTCTCTGGTTTCCCAACCTGCAGGAGCTCAGTGGGCTTTTCCTGCCACTGATTCTATTCTCTGGCAGAATTCAGTCTCTGACAACTGCCAGTTCAATCCTTCGGACTGGCTGCAGGCTTTCTCTGGATACTGAAGGAGTTATTCTCAAACGATCTGGTCACTCTCACTCTGGGGCTTCCAGATGCTGGAGAGTTAAGCAAGTCTCTAAGTCTTTGGCTGTGGAAACCTGTAGCTGTGGTCACTATCTGTACACCCTCCTCATTCGTGGAGAGCCTCAGGAGAACTGCCCCGAGCTGCAACTGTCCTTGAGGTCTGATGGGAGAAACACAACTTGGTCAAAGACAGTTGTCCATCTCTAAAATCAATATATATTAGTTCCTCTCGACACCTGATTGATTGATTGGCTGTTTAGGTGCCAAGTTATTGTCTATACCCACTACCCAGAAGCCATATCTACAGTCATCCAGGGCTCCTAGAATTCCCACTAGTTGTGGCAGGGGTCAAAAGCAACAAATATGACTGCTGGAATCATAGTTTATATGCAGTGCCAAATTTCAACATTCTCCTCTGGCCAAAGAGCACCATTCTACACTTTTCTGCCTCCATGGATTGTGAGGTGTCCCTCTGCCCTGATGTCTGGTGCCAGACTGATGCATTCAAGGGGCTTCTTCTGCCTATCACTAATGCAACAGCACTGACCCCCTATGCGGCAGGCAGAGATCTCCAATATATGCAGCAACAGTTCCATTTAAGGTAACAGGTGCCTTTAAGTGCCACAACAAAGTTTATTTTTTAAGTCCTCTTGTCCCTCCTGTGTGTCTCCGGATCCCAGTTAGCTATCCTGGGTAGGAAAACACAGAGGGAAACACGTGTACAGCTGCAACGAGCGGCTTAAACTATAAAGGACCATAGTGCTGGTCTGCACATGTGCGCACCACTAGCTCGCACATTTGCGATACAAACTGCACATGGGGCACCCGGCCATTTTGCCAAAAATGGGTGATTTAATTCTTTAAGTACATGCTCCTCCAGTCCACCTTCACAAGGAGCTAAACATTGGGGGCTGGCAGCAAGCGAAGGGAGAAACCAGGGATCCAAGACAAGGTGTCAGTCACTAAAATGGGAGAAGGGCAGAGCAGTCTGGTAAGCCCCAACCTTTGGGGGGTTACACTAATACACCCCTATGTCTATCCCACACATGCTAGATAGCCCTACTGTTTTTACCTCCGCCGCTTCTGCTAGTTGTCTGTTACAGGGGTCTACCACCCTTCCAGTGAAGAACTATTTTCTCACATCTCTGTTAAACTTGATCCAGTCAGTTGGTCAGATCACTGTGCTATCAGGTTCAGTTTCAGGGCAACTCCCTTGTAGTCCATCCCCTGTGGAGGTGGTTCAGTACAGTCCTTTAAGAGGGCTTAGACCAGAAGGAATTCCGGCAGTGCTGGACACCTCGGAAATGTTGGCAGCATGCGCTGGGGGTTCAGAGGCAGCTGTGGTGGCCTATAATAGGGTTATCATGGAGGTCTTTGACCTCAGATCTCCCGTTCATGTATGTCCCCTGGTGTTGCACCTCAGCTCACCATGGTTTGATGGTGAACTCAGGGCACTGAAAACCAGTAGATGAAGGTAGACACATTGTTGGTGGTGGTTCAGGGCCCGGGAGGACAAACTAGTTGTAATGTCTCCTTATAAGGAATATCAGAAGGCAATCACTCGGAAGAAGGCAGACTTTCTGTCAAGAGAGAGGCTGCTGCTGAGAAGAACCAGCATTGACCAACTTGTGCTGGGTGTCAGCTGTGAAGGTAGACAACCTCAGCCAGGACCAACAATGCATGACAACAGCATATCCATGGCATGAGCACAGGAATCACCCATGTCTAAGGCTGTCTGCAGCTGGGGTTTAGCTAGCATTCTACCCTGCTCTTGGAGCATCTGGACCATCTGCTGCTTATCAGCAGGAAGCAGAGGGTGGAAAATCCCAATAATCCTGAGTATGGCCAAAGTTAGCCATCATAATCAAATAGATGGCATGCTGAAGACCAAGGGAGGCAGCCACATAAATGTTTTTGGCTGCACAGTCCAGCTTCCTGGACTCTTTGTCAGGCATCTAGCACATGTTCTCTTGTCATTTCGACTTGCGAAAGGCCAAGTCTGAGACCAAGCCCCGAAAGGGTGCCCATGGTGACGGTGTACTTGTGGTACATCCGGGTAGGTGGTGCCGGGCAGGATGCTGGATGCTGCCAAACCTCCAGGGTTGATCCTAAAACGATCACAGTCCAAACAAAGTATCACTGCAAACAGCAGAAATGGGCTGGTGCTGACAGGAGGGTGGCTAGCCCAAAGCTAAAAGTACATTTCACGAAGTCAGCACTTGTAGCAACAAAAGATGTTCTCAAGATAATATACAGTATATGCCAAATTAAGATTTATTGTGCTAGATCCAGACAGCCTAACCCCAGCGCTTCAGCAAGATAGCCTTCGTCAGGGGGCGTGACCCTAAAATGGTCTCAGCCAAAGGGAAGGTGACCCCTGGGGACTCATCCCTATCAAGGATATCAGTGAACAGTTATTTAGTTCATTACTGCACTGGTTCTAAGGGAACATGCATGGACTCCGATATTAGTTGGAGCAATGCTCCAAAGGAAGTCAGCCCCTCTTCACACACATAAATTTAAAAAACGAAGTACTACAGTTTTAGACACGTGTTTCTTTGCTGATCATGAAAGATACCCCTGCTATCTTTACCAACTTGCCTAGTCACGTTCTGCAGCTTACCCTGCCATAGATAAAACTGAGTCATGTTTCCATATAAGGTCTTCTGTCGTGTATGGGGGTGAACATTCTGCCAAAGGAATTCTGCAGATGTGTGAATTACTGTCTTCCATGATAAACAAGCACTCCATCTAATGAATATGTGGAAAGATATATCATTGACAGGTGGGGAGGAACTACTTATAATCAGTTACACTTGTGAAATATAGAATAATGGATAGGCAACTGTGCACAAAAAGGCTGTGTTTCCATTGAGGGGGGCTGATGACATCATAGACCTCAAGAGTGAAGCTGCGCCCAAAGTGCATGATTTTGCACTTTTTTTGCATTGAAAGGAAGTTTTCATACCCATGACCATTTCTCAAACTTTTTCAGGTCTCCATTCATTCTCTCTACCCCCTCTGGAGCACGCACCATATTGCAGATCCTGGCGTCATTTGTGAAGAAGGCACACCTTCCGTTCCAGTTCTTCTGCAATGTCAACAACAGAGTCCAGTGCACCCCCCTTCCCCATGGTAAATCTGAGAAGCTAAAATTTCTGTCTAAACTGGTTTCATGCCTCACTATACACCTGCATGTGCACCAGCCTCGGACAACAAATGCCAAATCACAACAACAAATGCCTTGTCACAACAACAAATGCCCTGTCATGACAACAAATGTCCTGTCACAACAACAAATGCCCTGTCATGTATTATTGCTCATGTCATTCATCTTCCATCAGATCTTAATTTCAAAATATGTTCCAAACTAAATAATTATTTTCAAATCTACCCTGACATGCAGTTTGAAAATAATTACCAGAGAATGCACAATCATGTTGTTTATGCACTCATAAAATACTCAGTTTAATAAAATTATATGTTTTGGTGTCCCCCTTCCCCCCCCAAGAAAGATTCCTAACTGATTGTGCACAGGTTGAAAGAACACGTGGCTAAGCAAAGAACAGGACGAGTTATTGTCCTGTGATCTAGCACTTTTAATGCGGAGACAGTCCATAAAGGCTAGTGTGTATAGGCCTTCACACCCCAATCAATATTGAATGAAACTGAGCTTTCAGTGATGATGCATTAAGTGCGGCATATAAAGAACCCCACTTAATTACAACACTTACTTAAACGACTGCCTTTGGATCATTCAGCATAAAATGTGACATATTTTCATGTACCACTTAAAAGCTGACTGCAAATTAAATATTTCTGACCGTACCATTAATAAAAAATGCACAGAATAAAAACTGTTGGTAGAAAAAAAATCTGTTTCTACTAAAAGCAGCAGTATGTGTTAGTAACCATACAGTTTTCTCGACAGTAATTGTTTTTGGCAAAAATATCAACATATCCATTTTTCCTTTTTGTTTTCTTTCAGTCCTGAACTAAGATACGGGATTTTGAAGCTTGTAAAAGTTCCTGCTCCCGTGCCATGCCAGCCACAAAAAAATGTAAATCTTGATACAGTGCTATGCTGTTTACCATCAGAAACATATAGTAACACAATCCTAATACAGTCACATACATGACTCTAGCATGTGTATTCAACACAGGTAACCTCAACAGAAGAGATTTTTAAAAATAGCAAATGGTGGCTATCTTTAAAGACGTGAGTCACTAATTACAAAATTAGCTATAACAGCTGTTTTACAAATGTAACCCCCCTGCAAATGGGGGTTCCCAAAAGACTTCCAGGAGCTTGCTTGAATGCTCCAAGCCTGAATGGTGTTTGGCTTTTAAGCCATTTATCAGTGAGTGTTTTTAGAACCTCTGGTACTGTCTCTTTAAGAGCTGTCTGCTTGCAGACATAATTAGTTTGTATGGGGGACTGTGTGTTTCTTTGATTGAGTACCATTCGAGCTGCTGCCAATTCACTCCACTTTTGCAGTCACTAGGAGTGCAAAGGAACCTATCTGAAAGATGTAACTGTTTGCCAGAAACCATTTAGAGTAATAATGAAATTACAGTTTGTCTAACCTGCTTTCTTTGCAGTCAGAACTGTGTCTGCCTAGTTCCCCATTCTGGTTTTGAACTGCTGAACTGGACCAATCAGTGTGGGGTAAGCTAGCTCTAAAATGGTGCCTTGGACGAATCAGAACTTGGACTCATAATCTGAACCAGCCACAAGAGGATTGTATGGGCAGTGACGCTGGGAGATGTAGTTTAGACTTTGGCGCCTTTTTGGACCAACAGCAGCAGTCTATTGTGAGTGACAGCCAATCCAGTCAAGAACTGGGAGAACTAAAAGGAAGTGCCCGGTTTTGTCTGTTGGAGTTTCAGTTGAGCTCTGACAGTGAAGAAGGAAGGAGCCCTGTGCTTTTTCAGTGTGCAGTTTTAGTCGGGAAACGTGTGTAAGGCCCAGAGTTCCGGTCTGCAGCTTCATGAACTGCTTGTTAGACTGAATCTGTCCTGTGAAGAGAATCAAAGGATATCTGAAGAGTAGAAACCAGGCTCACCCTGTAGAAGACTGGAGAAATAGCTGAATTGCACTCGGTCTGTCAGGAACTGAATCTGCTGTGTGTTCTCCCGGGTATTGTGCAGTAATTGCGATCGGGATAGAGAAGCAGCCTGCCTGGTATAGTACTTTCTGTTTTACCATATAAATGTGTGAAGAGGCTTGTGTACCTCAAGTGAATCCTGCTGCCATTAAAGGACTTTTGCCTGTTGCAGTTTGCCATATAAATGTGTGAGGAGTCTGTGGAGCTCAAGAGTAGCCCTGCTGACATTGAAGGACCCTATCTTGTTTGGAGGTCGTGAGTTCTAATTCAGGGTCGCTCCTGTTGAATTGCCACATTAAATCCAAATGGAATTACTGTACTGCTGACTGTTTAACTAATTTTCTTTTCTCTGTGTGAAAGGGCCCTACCAGCTGCCACGGTTTGGACAGCCACTAGGGCTTGGGTACCCAGGGACAGTAACTGATAGGGATAGGCCTGTGCACAGAGCCATAAGTAGATGAGTAGAGTGATAAGCTAATTAACCTGATTTCCCCTGTTCTTGTTATATCCCCTAAATAAATCAGAGCTGCTTGTTTTAGCAAAGTTATACTGCCTGAGGTATTTGTCTATGTTAAAGTACTGTACTGTGATTGTTGCACTGTATCTTATTTCACAGGAGGTCCCAGTGCCGGAACCAGTCCTGGGGTAAGTGTATACTGTGAAGGTAATTCTGATATATTGTGTGGGCCACTAGTGGGAAGAAAGGGGGGTTGCAGTGTCCCAGAGGGCTGTGACCAAGTTAGTTTAACTATTGCAAACCCTGACCTCTGGGTGGAGGCACCCGCCATTGGATCCAGGCCCCTCAACCTGTTAGTGGCAAATCAGGCAGGGGTAGTAGCCCCTGGGATAGCGCCATCTAGGGGTTACACAAATATCTGAGAAAAACAAATACACACTGAAGATGAGTTAAAGATGTTAGAAACAGATTTTTGCTCAAAAAACAATATGATGAAATTTTTCCTAACACCTACTGCTGCTACTACTTGCTTTAAATACAATAAAAACCCTAAAGTCAACAGTTTAATATACAGATGCCTGAAGTTTTTTTATAAGAAGTACAAGACAAAAGCTGTCTATCGGTAATCCCCTAAAATTTCTCAAATGTATTTATTTATTTGCTTTTGGTAACCGGGTGGGTGCACTAGGCACGAGAATGTCTATGTTCAGGCACGACCCAGGAGGATACAAGTTGAAATACATGAGCATACCACGTGACACAGCACATGAGATATGTAACACAGTGAGGAAGGGATCAAATACAATCAACATTAGGGTTGGGAAAAACATGGTTCAGAAACAATGTCATGATACAATTAACACACTTTGGACAAAGTCAAAGAAACAAATGCAAAAACGTGAGAAAAACAAAGCACAGCAAAATAAATTGTTGTAAACAGTATACAATAAGTGCCATAATGAGGCCAGTGGCTTTGGGAGAGTAGAAAACAAGGAGGGAGGGGAAGGGAGAAATGGTGATAGCAGAGGAAGAGGGTAAGGGATGAGAGAGAAAGGCGTTCAAAGGAGGGCATTAAAGAGAGGTGGAGGAAAGGTGTCAGAGGAGTAGTTGCCAAGGGATGTGGAAGGAAGGCTGATCTAAGGTGGATGAAAGCAAGTGCAGGGGCTAGTAGCCGCAGGTGATCACAGTGAAGTTTCTTGAAACCGGCATGGGTAGGAGCTTGGCGAATAGTTTGAGGTAGGGAGTTCCAGTACTTAGGAGCCGTATATAAGAAAGCTCTAGCACCCATATTGGTTTTGCATCTGGGGATGTAGAGAGGGGCTTGGTCAGAAGATCGGAGCCTGTAAGAGGGGGACTGTGAGTGAAGCAGAGAGGCAAGGGATTGGGGGAGGCCTGATCTGGAAAATACTGTCTGGCTGCTCCTATCAAAGTTGTCATCCCTAGGCTTCTTACCCTCTGTCGCTGCCTGGTTCCAAAATTATCTTTCAAAGCGGCAACAATTTGTCTAGATCGGAGATGCTAAGACCCCTCTTGCTCCTACTTGGATCGGAGTGCCCCAGGGTTCGATTCTTGGTCCTCTCCTGTTTACAGTCTTCATAAACGACATCCCACCACTCACTGGTGCTTACTCAGGTCTGCTATATGCAGACGATCTTGTTCTTTACTCATCCTCCTCAAACCTCTCAGATATCAACCTGAATCTCATACGAACATACGAAATTTGCCAGCAGATAAAGGCCTAGAGGTCTATCAAGTCTGCTCGAATGTGCAGCTAGCACCCCTTATTCTGCAGCTGCCCCTCCCTTCCACCCTTCCCCGTCATTAACCCTCCCCCTTGTCCTGTCCCATCCCCTTTTGAAGCAGTCCACTGTTCTACTGGATACCACTTCTGCAGGTAACGCATTCCACCCAGCCACCACCCTCTCTGTAAAAAAGTGTCTCCTCTTCTCCCTCCCGAACCTTCCTCCCTCCAGTCTCATATAGTCTCTCAATAGTAACTTCAATACCTTTCAGACCTGGCTATTGCAAAACAAGCTTGTCTTAAATAAAAATAAAATGGTGGCTATGCTCTTCGGTTCAGGTTCAAAAATTCGGTCCTGCACCCAACCATTAAGTATCAGAGTGCTAGATGGCTCTCCCCTTAACACAGTTACCTCTTTTAAATACCTAGGAGTAACCCATGATCCGGCCTTGGATTTTGACCTGCACCTAGCCTCAGTCATTAAATCTGTCAGTATTCAACTTGGACTTTCATACAAGGTGAGACATAGCCTAACATCCACGGCGAGGATGGCCATTGCACAGGGGATCCTGAGACCCAAATTGGCGTATGGGTTAATAGCCTTTCCGGCAACTACTGGTGGGCTCCTCCGAAAGTGGGATGTCTGCTACAACACCATTTGCTGTTTTGCTTTGTCTTTGCCCAAACTTACTCACCAATGCACACTATACTCCAGTCTGGGATGGTTTACCCCCTCAGCCTTCCGTCAGTTTACTTCCTACTGTTTTATAAAGAATATAATCTCCTCCCAGATACCTGACAAACTGGCTCTACTGCTCAAACCTGTGACCTCTGCCTACCCACTGAGATCAGCTGACAAATCCCTTCTTGTCCAACCAAGATGTAAAACCAAAATGGGGAGAATGCTTTCTTTAGCTGGGCCCCTAAACTATGCAACTCCCTTCCACTAAGTCTAAGAATCTCCCCTTCTCCACACAGCTTCAAACAGGAGCTTCGTATGGCTCTTCTAAGCTCTGAACCCTGCTCCTGTCCTCTATCCACCCACTTCTATACAGGTTCCTCCTAGTTGCCCACCGGCTCCAACTGCTACTACTCTCAAACCTGCCTGGAAATCTTGTTATTTCCTCTCTTCTAGCACTTACTCACTAGATGTATGACTTATGACTGTTATTTATTTGCACTTATATTTCTGTTTTGTTACTACATATAGATTCCTGCAAATGTACTGTCATTGCTGAAAATTTTGTATAAGTGTACTATGTCTGACTTCTACTTGTTCCCATGATGTTTTCTTGTATCTACTATTGTCTACGTACCCTTTGTTGTAATCTCCCAGGTCGTACCTGAAAATAGGCAGCTATGCTGTCTAGTGTACCTACCCGGTTAACAAAAACTAAATAAATAAATAAATAAATTAGAGAGTCGTAGGACTGGAGATGATGGACGGTAGGGCAGTGCCATTTTAGGTCAGCATAGAGCTGATAATGGTGTTTGTGCTGTGGTGATGCAGACGCATAGCGGCAGATCGTATTATAGGTGGCGTCCCATTTATGGAGGGAGGACTTTGTGGCATATAGGTAGGTGACTGACCCATAGTCCAGGGCTGGGCGTAAAAGACCTTGTGCCACAGCTAGCCTAGCCGATGGAGTGAGGCATAGCTAGTACGGGAGGCACCTCCTATTTTAGCATTGACTGATTTACAGGTGGTGGTGATGTGCAGACCAAAGTCCAGAGATTCGTTAAGAAGAATGTCCAGATATTTAAAGGAGCTAGTGCTAGCCAGTAGGGAATCATCAGCACAAGAAATTTTGAAGGAGTTTTGGTTCCCTTTGAGTCTGGCAGGTGAGCCAAATAGCATGGAGCGAGTCTTACTTGCATTGAGAACAAGATTGTTCTCTGTTAGCCAGGCCTGAATATTTAAGAAGTCCGAGGTAAGAGAGTGGTTAATATCCAAAATATTTCTTGCACTGTGGTAAATAACGAGATCATCCACGTAGAGCAGAGATGAGCAGGTTGGTGCGAGTAGTGGGAGGTCATTAATGTCAGTACCTTTATAAAATTTTGTTTGGAAATAGGCTAAGGTTATTCCTGCCTCTTAATAGGACACAATGCAAAAAAGAAAACTTCAGCCTCTCACCCTAAAGCAACAATAAACCCAACTCTAGGGTACATTTAATAATAATTTATTAAACTGATTAAAAGTAGCACCTCCTCACCCCCCTCACACACACACAGAAGTCGAGGTTTCACGCTACACAAGCGCTTTATCACAGCACTCCCTAGACTCCTAGAGACATTTGCACAGTCACAGTACAGTACTCTGCCTTCCTGAACTACAGTAAACTAATCTTCTCTATTTCATCTGGCAGCAGGCTTAAATATGCCAACAGCCCCAGCACTAGAGAAATTGATGAGTGTCACACTGTCTGCTATGGGTAGGGGCCCGCTTACAAGGTCAATATTTATTAACCAATCCAAGGGCATGCTCCTTCATAAACCCAGAACTGGAGATGCTTTGATTGGTTGATTCACCTACTACTTGGTTTGAACGCGACTGTCACCATCAATAATGTCATGTCTGACCTGAAAGAAATGGGTTAAAAATAACCTTTACACTTTAGCTGAAAGGGTTGAAAAGCATGATCAGACATTATAATCAGTAAAATTCTACTGCTGCCTAGGCAAGGAAAGAACAGCAGAGTGAAAGGGTATTAACACTTTGGCTGCCAATGGTGTTCTAGCAAGAATGCTGATTTCTGTAGACATTCTTTTTAGTTTTAAATGGATACTAAAACCAAGCAGGATATGTGACCAGATTCATTTATTATTTTAAAATATTCTTCTGTTATAGGTTCTGTTTGGAATGGACAGGATGACTGCCAGGTCACATGTAGAGGCAGCTTATGAGAGCTGGTCACCCAGCGTGGAGGTGACGATGTTCTTGAGGGAAGGTTAGCAAAATGCTCTGTATTACATTTTGGGGAAAAATAACCCCAATTTCCAGTACTTCCTTAACGGTAAAGTACTTAGAAATAGTAGAAGTGAAAAAGATCTTGATGTATGGATTGACACGAACTTATCATCTATCACGCATTCAAAAAAAAATTGCCTGGAAATGTAACCGAATTATCCACTCTATAAAGACAGCCTTTATTTCTAGGGATGAATCATGTGTTATGAAATTAAACAAGACATACATATTACCCCATCTGGACTACGGAACCCCAATTTGGTGCCCATATCTTAAAAAAGACTTCAATTTGATAGGATACAGAGAAGAATGAACAAATCAGTACAAGGATTAAAGAACTTAGAGTATGACAAAAGATTGGAGAAACTTCATCTATTCTCATTGGAGACTAGAAGAATTAGGGGAGATCGACTACTTATGTACATATTTTTGAAAGACTCCACTCTAATGGAACAATGTGGTATACATAGACTGCAGAAAGAGGTACATCTCAGGTCATATAATAAACAAATTGTAATACCAAGAGTATATACGGTTAAACGCTTAAACTTCTACAACATACATACTGCTTGAATATGGAATAGTTTACCTGAAAATATTATAGAAGCACCTACATTGGACACCCTCAAAAAAAGGTTAGATGAGTTTCTACTGGGTAACAGACTGAAGAGATTACCTCACTATGAGTGGAAGACAATTTAATGGGCACCTCGCCTACTTTGTCTGAATACACCAAGTTAAACCAAGTCAAGTTAATTGCTGACAGGATGAGCAGGAGGTAACTAAGCCATAATCCCAGTGGGAAGTCTTTTCTGGGATAAGTTCCCATGTCAGGCAATGGACCCATGTGCATGTCATAAAACCTTAGAGATGGCGAGGAAGTGCTAAGGAGGTGAGGTCACCCCCCCACACACACACACACACTCACTCATGTGGGTGGGGGACTATGGGAAACTGTCACTCAAAGGGTGAGGACACTCCCCACATCCAGAAGGGTATAAATGATGGAGCTGAACACCCCTTTGTCTCTCTCTCTTGGACATTTGAGATCTGAAGAAGGGGGTGCTGCTGCAAGGTAGCTTGATAAGGAAGCACAGCCTAGGAGGAATGTCTTCTGTAGCTAATGGCAGGTAAAGATACTTTAGGTGAGGCTAAAGTTGAGGTTCTCTGACAAATCGTCTGCCAGTTTAACCTACTTTATTTTCTATTCTCAGTAAACATGTAAACCTTTTGTCATACTGTGAATATATCTTGTTGTAAATACCTGTAGTATCTTTTAGTAAAAAATCTATTTTTAATAGAAGCAGTAGTCACCAGCCCACTCCCATGAGGAGGGATTTCTATCTGAGTCACAGCGAATCCCTCCAATGGTGGTGGGGTTTAGGGATGCCCTTTCTCCATCCTTCTAGCACACTCACTGGGTCACAACTGAATGTGCACCAGAGAATCCCAGAGCATCCTCTCTTTGTGCGAGGGGATACCAAATACAATCCTGAGTCTGTGTTCCTGGGGTAGAACCCTCTTGGCCACTGCACCATGAACCAGAAAGCCACAGGCGTGTATAGGTTTCGAGGGACCCTATAAACCCTATTATGTGTCTTTCCCCAGAAATGCAGAGCTCGGTTCAAACCCCCCACAGGCTCCTCCTAAGACCCTTCATATTTCCTCCCCTCCCTTCATCACGAAGTCCCTAGTGGTACTTCACTTTGGTAGTGTTTGGCCTTAAAACAGTCAGAGTCACACATGCATTGTATAGTTTGAACAGCTTTTCCCAAGGCAGCACACACACAAATGACATAGGCAGAATTATTTTAAAATAAACCCAATGCTTTACTAATTAAATTAATCGATATAGTAAATAACATAAAGACAAATAATTTTAGATGTTGGTTACAGGATATTGAAAATAAAATGGAAAGTATACAAAAAAACTAAACTTGAAGAATTCTAGTTTTTGAAGTTCTACCTCAGTGTTCTCAGTTGTGGAATTTTGAAGTGCAAAGTATCCTTTAGAAGTAGCAGCTGAAGTGTTGTCTCTGTTCTCCAAACAGACAGGCAGGGTCCCAAATGCCAAACAGGCTAAAGGCTAAAAAGGCCCAGATACCCCTCTGCATTCTTGTTTTAAGGAGGTTCAAAAGGGCAGGTCTAGTGGACAGTGGCTTGGACTGTCATTGGCTAACATTCTGTTTTTATGGCTATGCAACCAGTCAGATTTTAGTATTTTATTACAAAACACAGATGTGCAGTTCTGAATATGAGAGGGAAAAAACTCAGAAGTCAACCAGTTTAAACCAGAATTCTGGGGGAAATTCCAGCCTCCCTCTTTGGAAATGGCAGTAATTTAGCTACACTTTACTTAAATTGCAGCCCATTCAGCTGGTAATAAGATTAGCTTAGGTAGCCTTGCAGAGACAAAGGAAAGCCAGACACCCAGGCACCTCTGGTTGCTGGGGCCCATTCAAACACAAATGGACGTGCTGGCTGGCCAGCTCTGCTTAATTATTCTTTTGCCTCCTTCTAAAATGATTTAATTAACTGTAGCCCCTGGCTAGTGGCTGACAGATTCTCTGCCCAGTAACAAAAATGACAACATCATTCCACAGGGCCCATGTACCTGTACCCATGATCCCTTGCACTTACACTGGCCACCATGGGCATCTTTGATGCATTATATACATAAAAGTATATAAAACATGACCAAAACAATAAGGTATGGCCTTATCTCACCACACCAGTGACTACCTCATTATTGATAAGGAGCTGTAAGGACCACATAGTAAGGATTAGGAAGGAGGGGGGGGTTGGGTGGAAGCAGGGTACGATAAGGCAGAAGCACTAAATGAGTACTTCTGCTCAGTATTTACTAAAGAGAAGAGGGGTGACACCCAAGGTGGGAGAAATGGCAGAAGCAGGGGGAAGTGGTGACAGATGGGAAATCATGGAGAGCAGAGTTCGAGAGGGTTTGAGGCACTGAGGGTGGACAAGGTGCCAGGCCCAGATGGCATCCACCCAGGGTACTGAAGGAGCTGGCAGAGGTCCTTGCAGGACCTTTGGCAGACCTATTTAATGTCTCACTACATTCGTGGTGTGTACCTCAGGACTGGAGGATGGCTCATGTGATGCCCCTCCACAAGAGTGGCCCCAAGGATGAACCAGGAAACTACAGACTAGTGAGCCTCACATCCATTGTGGGTAAGCTAATGGAGACTATCCTGAAGGAGAGGCTAGTGGCCCTCCTAGAGGCCAAAGGACTACAGGACAGCAGACAGCATGGCTTCATACGTGGCAGATCCTGCCAAACCAACCTGGTTGAGTTCTATGACTGGGTAACTAGGCAACTGGACAGGGGCCATGCAGTGGATGTCCTGTATCTGGACTTCAGTAAGGCATTCGACTCAGTGCCACATGGAAGGCTGGGAAGGAAGTTAGTAGGCACAGGGCGGTGCAAAGCTGGTGAGATGGGTAGGAAACTGGCTGCAGGAAGGCAGCAGAGGGTGGTGGTGGTGGGTGGGGAGCTCTCACACCAAGGGCAGTGACGAGCGGTGTTCCACAGGGCTCAGTGTTGGGACCAGTGTTGTTTGGGATATTCATTGCAGACATATCATGGGACATCAAGAGCAAGATCAGTCTGTTTGCTGATGATACCAAGGTAGGTGGTGGTGGATGACCTAGGGGGATGGCAGGGGTTGCAGGATGATCTAGCAAAGCTTGAAACCTGGTCAGACACCTGGCAACTGGGCTTTAATGCCAAAAAGTGCAAGGTGCTGCATTTTGGGATGAAGAACCCAAGGAGGAGTTACCAGCTAGGGGGTGTAGCTAGCCCAGACAGAGGAGGAGAAGGATCTGGGTGTGCTCATTACAGGGTCAATGAACAACTCGGCACAATGTAGGAAGGCAGCTGCAAAGGCCAACAAAATGCTGGGTTGTATTGCAAGGGGTATATCCTCGAGGAGGGAGGAGGTGATTCTGCCACTGTATAGGTCATTAGTTAGACCACACCTGGATTACTGCATGCAGTACTGGCGTCCGTATCTGAAGAGGGACATTAAGTAACTGGAGGGGGTGCAGCGCAGAGCGACAAAGATGATCAAGGGGCTGGGGGA
The DNA here is from genome assembly GCA_016271365.2 of Neoceratodus forsteri. Classification (NCBI taxonomy): domain Eukaryota; kingdom Metazoa; phylum Chordata; order Ceratodontiformes; family Ceratodontidae; genus Neoceratodus; species Neoceratodus forsteri. The sequence continues at coordinate 1,837,982,061 of CM057449.1, forward strand.
CTTATCATACGAGAGCAGGTTGAAGGAGTTGAACATGTACTCACTGGAGGAGAGGAGAGACGGGGTGACATGATTGAAACCTTTAAATACATGAAAGGAATAAACAAGACGTGTACAGAGGAGCTGTTCAAAGTAAGGGAAGGGAGGGCCACCAGGGGCCATGATATGAGACTGGGCGAGGAAGGTTCAGGAGGGAGATGAGGAGACACTTTTTACAGAGAGGGTGGTGGCTGGGTGGAATCGTTACCTGCTGAAGTGGTATGCAGTAGAACAGTGGACTGCTTCAAATGAGGATGGGACAGGACAAGGGGGAGGGTTAATGAAGGGGAAGGGTGGAAGGGAAGGGCAGCTGCAGAATAAGGGGTGCTAGCTGTACATTCAAGCAGACTTGATGGACCTCTAGGCCTTTATCTGCTGGCAAATTTCATATGTTCGTATTGACGAGGTACTTTTTATTATTTCTACTGGACCCTGTTTGCAGTCCATCTCCGAAGTGCATTCTACCAATAGTTACTGTGTTGACCTTTCTGATAATGAGCAGAGGGCAAAAGTGGTTTTCTGATAAAATCAGGTGGTGGCAGAGAATTAGAAGTCCCTGATAAACCTGTCATGTAAGCTGGGACGGACCAAGAGGCAGTTTTTGTCACAATCTCAAAAACTAAAAACAGTAAAAAAAAAGTATCAGTAGCAAAATTATTCCTCTGTTCACTTGTTAATTGATGGTGTTATGTTTTTCACCATAGTTCATGCTTTTGAAGGTATTAAAATCCTGAAAATGCACTCAAACTTTTTTAAATCATGTTTAGTTTCTGCCTAACAAATCCTAATTGCCAGTAACCATATGGCCTATGAAAAACTGATCAATATGTAAAATGTTGTAATGGTCTCAGTAACAAAATGAGATAATGGTCACATGTCTAAGATGACAGATGGCAGTTCTACACAGTGTGACAGTACTTGGTATAACTAAAATGTTTTTTGAGAGTGAGATCATTTTATTAGAAATTTATGAACTTCCTATAATAGCAAATGGTTTAGAACTAGCATCATTTATCATATACATATGACCAAAACCTCATTTTGTAGCTGAGATCTTGACAAACATTTTTCATGTCTGTGTACGTGGTACAATAAAAAAGGGCATCACATTTTCTGGAACTGAGTAAGGCCTCTGGTGGTTAGCCAGGGCTTTGTTCCAGCTGGCCACCTCAGTTATTATTCTCCCAGGTCATACAGGGACAGTGATAGCCAGGCCAGAGGTTGGTTGTTTTAGCTCGAGTCCACTGCTCAGTCTCACACAATTTGGATTAATGGTGCAACACTGAAAAACATTTTATCTCTTGAAATGGAATTAGGTTAGTGTTTATGAGCTGGACCTGGGAGGGGACCAGGCTAGTGTGTGTGTGTGTGTGTGTGTGTGTGTGTGTGTGAGGCGGGGGTAGCAAATTTGACAACTTGGCAGTGGACATGTGTGTGGTCAGGGTAGTGACAGTTACACTTGCTGGGGAGTATGGCCTCAGTTTCTTTGGAGTTGGACTAGGTCATATGGAAGAAGAAAGGATGCCCTGGACCCAAAACCGGAACCAGATCCTCACAGGCAACAGTCACACTGTTATGGTACAGGAGAGTAGGAATAAGGGCAGGGGAAGAGGGGGGAGTCTTCATTTTCTAACAGAGTCCTTGTTTTACTGTGTTTACTGGTGGTGGTGGTGGGGGGTAACCAGAAATTGATGTGGAATCAGAAATTCAGTTTCTGACTCTGATTGTGATACCTTAACTGCCATCACAACAGAATCAGAGTTAGAACTGGAATTTTCCAATAATCTGATGGATGCAAACAGAATAGATTCCACCAAATCTGATCACCCTCTTAGTACCAAGTGCTATAAACACACTTTGAGTTTTGCCCACATCTGCAGCATGTCTAACCATTGTTGTGTTTATTAAACATTGCTTTTTTGAGATGGCAGAAAAGCTTGACTAACTATAAACTTTGTAAACAAATGACTTCCAGATCCTGAACTTGCTTTAATTCATGAAGTGGACTACACAATATGTTTTAGAAAGTCTAAAAAGTGTTACAAATAACTTATCTTTTAAAATAACAGAGTTAGAAAGCATTGCTAATTCAACTGTCACAGGACAACTCCTACTTAAGCACACTGGACAATTCTTAATTTAAGATGCCACAGAAACACATACTGTAGTCAGATCAGTTATTACAAAGCAGTTGGAGATTTGACTTATGTTTATCCCACAGCTTCAACTGTCCAAACCTGTGATAATGCAGCTTTCCATCTTTTCCATCTCTTAACTGACAGGGTTCAAGTTTGAGTAATACAAAACATAGAAATCTCCAAAAAGCCTTTGGAACCTAAATTATTGCATGCTGTTCTTTACAGAGCTTAATTCTAATACTCACACATACTACCATAAAATGATCAGTACAAATACTTTATCTCCGTTTCCCTCAGCCTCTTTCATCCTCTTGACATCACCAAAGTCTTTTAGATATCCATGTTATCTCTCAAATATGAAAATTCTTGGGGCACAGTAAGTGGTTTACAATGGTACACTACAAATCCTAATTACCTACTGGCCACTCAATTAAATTTTTATAGGAAAATAATCTTAATGTAAAACCTCTGGGGCATAGGCTATTTGACAAAATATGTATTAGACTGTGAAATCAAGTTTCAAAGAAACACAGACTTACACATTCCCCTGTGTAATGCATCACTGGGAATATAAGCAAATCACCAAAAAGAAATTTAAACTGGTTTAGCTTTACAAAAAGGCAAGAACGGGTTACAAAAACAGCCCTTAAAGACTGAAACAAACCAAAGACATACGTTTTATCTTGCTTGGGACTTATCAGTGTGATAGAGATAGAAAAGTTGATAAGGGATAGAATACTACCATTCAGTTGACAGACTATTCCTTTTTCATTATTCATCATCCCCCAATTGTTCCAACTGATCCTCCTGTCCCCTAACCTGATAATGGGGGCCACCCTGCCTGTACCCTTCCTCCAGCTGGGAAACAGGGTGAAGAGCTGTCTTCACAGTCAATGCCAATGCCACTCCAGGTACCAGGTCAATATAGTGCTACCTGAACAGCGCGGCAATAACTGTGCTGCAGATAGCGCTAAACCTTGTACAGCAACAGCGGTTTACAGCATTCAGGAATAACCGCTACCCCTATTGCTGTATGTTCAGATGGGGGAGGGATTAAGTGGCTGGCAGTGTGGTGCCTGGTTGAGCTGTTCCCGTGGAGGAGTGGTGAAGGCACCAGCACCCAGTGGTGTTGAAGAACTGGGGCCGTGATTCGGTTCCCCACAGGTTTCATGGTGTAGTTGGCTTTTTTTATTTAAAAAATTAATTCCCCCCCCCCGTAGAGTTTTGCCTCATCCCAAAGTCTACACCCCCTCAGAGTTGGTTATTTTTAGTGCCATTCATTTCAATGGTGTGCGCTGTTTCTGTTGCGGTCTGTGTTTTTTCCGACCTTATTTCAGTGCACACCATTTTGCCTGCAGCATTGTTTGCTGTACTGTTTTTCTACGACATTATGACCCTGTGCCACCACTCCAAGGTCAACTAGTGGAGAGGAGGACATGAAAGTGATGTGGCCCACACCTCTCCCTGCAGGAGCCGAGCACCTCACCTTTGCAATGGGCCTGACCTCCAGTTGGATCCAGCATCAGACTCTGGGGTTTGAACACAAACTCCCATCTCCCACCCAGGGGTGACCCCGGTTGAGGGAATTTTCTAATTTACATGTGTTACCAAAGAGCACTAGGTTTGCTTTCTTAGTATTTGGAACAGAACTGTTTAATCTTGAACACCTCTGAAGATTGCTGAAGTTGCACTGGAGGTCAGAGGTTGTTGATATTCATTTGTTGATTTGTGTGACAGCATTACCTACATAGACATGGACACTGGAATTTGTGTAGATTTTTTGTAAGTTCTTTTAAAAGACTAAAAAAAATAACAGGAACTACTGTGTGGTTTTGAGTTACACCAGCTCTGATGCAGATGAACATGGCATGAACTCTGCATGTAGTGTAGTGCTGGACAGGCAGTTTATGATCCATTCACATGCACAGTCCAAGAAGCTTATTGATTTGATGATTATTACTGGGTTGTAGGAGACCAGAATAATACCTTTTCTAGCAAAGGGAATATGACCTGGATAGTTAAACGTATGCAATGTCTCCTGATGACAGAAGATGCCCCAGTACTTTATGTTTTTAAAGGATGCTTTCTGCACTGTGCTGGTCTGAAGACTCCCAGCATTCCAGTCGGAGATCTTTAGTTTCTGCTGAAGAAAACGGTCTCAGCTGTTCAATGGCTAAGTCACTGAAGTTTATTGTTTTAAACTTATAAAGTGTTCATTAATCATACTGCTGGTGGTCACAGTGCCTGCACTGCTTTTTGGTAAATAAAACATTTTTCTGTCTTTTTCACAGTTCTTGAACAGTTCTGGGAACCATGGCCCTAACCAAGTGTCACACTCTGCTCATAACTGTGGTGGAAAGAGAAGGGGAAATTGTTTAACCAGGTAAAGCAAACTAAACCGAAGCTTGTTTCCGGGTGCAACCTGGGAGCACAAGGAAGTTAAGTGACTTGCTCAGGGTCACACAGTATGCAAGTGGTGACTGATGGGATTCAAACCCAGGTCTCCAGGTTTGCGGCTCAGTGCCCTTAACCACTACAGTCATGGTTTAGAGGGTAACAGTCTAATGGTTCAGATGTGTTCAATTTAAAACATTTTTAAATAAGTGCTTCTGCCACCCTTTTTTGGGCACTTCAGGCTAGATCTTGTGGCTCACAAAGACTGTGGTCAAAGTTTAAAAAAATAAGCTGCCTCATAATGAATGTAGTCAACATTGGCTATCGTCTTAAAGTAATGAGGTCGATCTATACTGTGGTGCCTTTTACAGGTCTCATGACTGAGTCCAAACAAAAACAAAAGCCTAAAAAATACTGGGCCCATAAGTTTTAAAAAGTGCCAAAATTGCAGGAGGCATTTACATAAGGCTGCAGACAGACAGGTATTCAGACCGCTACTGCTGTTTGTGTCCAAACCACGATTCATTCAAATTTGATTTGTGCAAGGTGGTTTGTCCCAAACCACAGAAAGGTTGATAGTTAGGAAATCTCTATTAGCTCCAGCCTCTCTGTCTCGCTCTAAAGAGAGCTCACCTATAAAACAGGTTGAAAACGTCTCTGACAAAATGTCCACAGAGATAGTTTCTCCTAAGGACACAGTCCTCAAAGAAGCCAATTAAAGAGTACAGATCCTCAGCTGAGGTTCAGTATGCTCTGATTAGAAAGAAAAATCCTTAGATGAAGCCAGAAGGGGAAGGAAGGAAACATATTCAGTTCAGTGCTTTAGAGTAACTGGTAATTGCTATTTTTCTTTTAAACTTAGATTGTGGGCTTTTAGTGACACTGTACTTTCTTTGTTGTCTTTACTTAGAATTGTTTTTGGGCTGTTGAAAATTTAAAACGTAGTGGTGGTATAATTCTGTGCTGTCTTTAATTGCTGCAAATTTTATCTTGGCTAGTCTGACTGCCCTGTAGTTGGGTGAGGGGTGTTAATTGTCTGGCCTCTGACCTCAGCTACGTGATAACTGGAGGTGGGTCTTGGTCAGAGTTGAGGTAGCAAGTGAGTTTTATTTCTCAGAAGAAGCCAGAAGGGGAAGGAAGGAAACATATTCAGTTCAGTGCTTTACAGTAACTGGTAATTGCTATTTTTCTTTTAAACTTAGATTGTGGGCTTTTAGTGACACTGTTCTTTCTTTGTTGTCTTTACTTAGAATTGTTTTTGGGCTGTTGAAAATTTAAAACGTAGTGGTGGTGTAATTCTGTGCTGTCTTTAATTGCTGCAAATTTTATCTTGGCTTGTCTGACTGCCCTGTAGTTGGGTGAGGGTGTTAATTGTCTGGCCTCTGACCTCAGCTACATGATAACTGGAGGTGGGGCTTAGTCAGAGTTGAGGTAGCAAGTGAGTTTTATTTCTCAGAAGAAGCCAGAAGGGGAAGGAAGGAAACATATTCAGTTCAGTGCTTTAGAGTAACTGGTAATTGCTATTTTTCTTTTAAACTTAGATTGTGGGCTTTTAGTGACACTGTACTTTCTTTGTTGTCTTTACTTAGAATTGTTTTTGGGCTGTTGGACCAACTCTTAATTATATGCCCTGTTAAATCTGATTGACAGGAGCTAAAACACAGGGTACAGTAAGGGGTGTGAAGTAGGAGGGACATAAGGGGGAAGAAGCCCACCCTCAGCACGACAAGTGTTTTGACTCATTTATTTATTTATTGGTTTCTTTTCTTTTTTTTTTTAAAGAAAATTATCTGAGGATCAGTGGCAGGATTTTTGGGACAGTAAATTAATAAAAAGGGAACTAGGAGAGCTTCAGTAGCAGACAAGTAGTGGAATAGCAGTATAACTGCAGTATAATGGGAGTGGTGCAATGCAGTGGCTGTGGGGCAGCCATATTCAGGCAGACCTTCTGGACACTGAGGTACTGCCTATCTGCATGCATCTCTCTGGACTCTTGGATGAGGTAGCCAGACTCAGAGCAGAAGTAAACTGGGTCAGAGTACCATCACCCCTATCCAGAGACTACCTAGTCCAATGCAACTGCCTCAAAGGATGCCGAGAACGAAGAGCACTTGGATGACAGTGGCTCAGGAGGGTTAGAGCTGGTCAGGCAGAGGCACATCCCAGATCCTATTCCACTCAAGAACTCATATGCCACACTGGCAAACGAGGACAACCAGATAGAAGTACCCAGAGAAGTGGAAGGAAAGGATGTGGAGGTTAGCCAAGGAGGTGACCTCAGCCGAGAAAGCAGTGGACCCCAGAAGAGGAGGAAGCGAATCCTGGTGGGGGGGCTCCATCATAAGAGGGATCCAGCTAGGAACACAGGAGGGGGACGAAAGGGAGATGAGGTGCCTACCAGGTGCCACGGCATGGAGGGATGGAAGGAAGATCCTGGGGATCACTGGGAAGGCAAGACAGGAGGGTGAGCTGGATGTCATTATCCACCGAGGTACTAATGACCTGGCAAATGGGGAGCCAAAGGAAGTTCAGGAAGAGTTTAGGAAATTGGGGAGAGGTCTCAAGCAAGTAGCTACTTCTGTCACTTTCTCAGAAGTACTTCCTGTGAGAGGCAAGGGAGAGCACAGGAGTGCATGCACCAGGAACTTTAACTCATGGTTGAAGAACTTGTGCTGTGAGGAAGGGTTTGGATTCATTGGTGACTGGGGACCCACCTGGAGGGATGGAGGTTTGTTCAAGCCTGACGGTCTGCATCCATCCTGGAGGGCAATCCAAGCACTCAATGATAAGTTTAAATGCTACATTGACAAGCATTTAAACTAGCAAAGGGGGGTGGCAGGCCAGCAAGGAGGGTACCTACTTGCTCACTTCCCACAGCTAGCAGTGGAACCAGGGAACCAGAGGAGTGGCTATCTCTGCAAAGCAGTGTGCAAAAGATGGAGATTAGTGCTCAAGAGGTGGATAAGCAGAAAAGGGGCAAAATTCAGCAGAAGGGCAGACAGCAAAGAGAACCAGGGATAAAGGACAACCAAGAAAGGGGCTGGAGTAGAATAGTGAAACAGTCTAGGGAGGTCAAATGATGGAAGGCCATGTGTGCAAATGCCAGGAGCCTTAGCAACAAGATGGAAGATCTGGAGGCTGTCATGGTGCAGTCAGACCTGGACATTGTGGCCATCACTGAAACCTGGTGTAATGATAACCACGACTGGGAGATGGCCATACCTGGCTACAATATATTCAGAAGAGACAGAGCAGGCAGGAAGGGAGGAGGAGTGGCACTGTATGTGAAAAATGACATAAGGGCCACAGAGATCCAGGAGGAACAAAATGGGGGAGAGATACTGTGGGTTAAGCTGGAAAGGAAAATGGGGACAGCCATCCACACAGGTGTGGTCTATAGACCACCAGCCCAGGAGGAAGAAACAGATAGGGAGCTGATGCTAGCCATCCAAAGGATGGCAGACAAGGGTGAGGTAGTACTGGTTGGAGACTTCAATATTCCAGATGTGGACTGGAGCATCCCAGCAGCAGCATCAACTAGGAGCAGATTTATCCTGGACTCCCTTCAGGGTGCCTTCCTCAAGCAACTGGTCATGGAACCAACTCGGCAGAAGGCAATACTGGACCTTGTGCTCACAAACAGGGACAGTGTGATGGGGGTAACAGTGGGGAGCACCTGGGAACAGTGACCACCAGTCATTGTGGTTTGAAATCACAGAAAGAGCAGAACCAAACCACACAAAAACACGTATCCTGGATTTTAGGGGCAGACTTTGGGAAAATGGGGAGATACTTGAAAGAGGCATTAAGGGAATGGGACAGGAATCAGGGGTTGAGGAACAGTGGGCAGTATTTAAAATGGGGATTACAAGAACAACAGAATTATGCATTAAGCAGGTTAGCAAGAGGAAAGGAAGAGGAGACCATTATGGTTTTCCAAAGAGGTAGCAAAAGAAAGTGAAAGCCAAAAAGATTGCATTCAGGCAATACAAAAAGACACAGGCAGAAGGGGATAGGGAGAAGTACCAGGAGAAGCAAAGGGAGGCAGGGAGGTCAGTAAGGGAAGCCAAAGCTCAGACAGAAGAACACATTGCAAAATCAGTGGGTAGAGGGGACAAAACCTTTTACAGGTACATAAGTGAAAAAAGAAAGACAAAGGAAGGGATAGTGAGACTGAAGGGGGAGGATGGGGGCCATGTGGAGGATGACAACAGTAAAGCTGACATATTGAACAGGTATTTCTGCTCAGTCTTTACTGAGGAAGAGGAGGATAATGGGTCTGAAGGGAATACAAGGGGTGAGAATGGTGCAGAAATGGACGCAAGTCCCTTTACATGAGAAAGGGTCCTGAAGGAACTGGAAGTAACAAGAGTTGATAAAGCAATGGGGCCAGATGTGGTGCACCTCAGGGTCCTTAAAGAACTAAGAGAGGTGGTGGCTGAACCTCTGGCTATCCTGTTTAGCCGATCACTGGAAACAGGGGAGGTACCCAAAGACTGGAGGACAGCAGATGTAGTCCTCTTACACAAAAATGGGAACAAAGAGGAAGCAGGGAACCACAGACCAGTCAGCCTCATCTCGGTAGTGGGGAAGATCATGGAAGCACTACTGAAGGAGAGATTGGTGGAACATCTACTTGTCAATGGACTACAGGGCCCAAGGCAGCATGGTTTCACCAGGGGGAGGTCATGTCAGACCAACCTCATAGAATTTTTTGACTGGGTGACTAGGAGGTGGATCAGGGAGGCAGTGGACATGGCCTATCTGGACTTCAGCAAGGCCTTTGACACTGTGCCACATAGAAGACTATTACACAAACTGGAGAATATGGGTGTGGGCAGGACAGTAGTGTGGTGGGTAGGTAACTGGCTGGGTGGCAGGACACAGAGGGTGGTGGTAAATGGCTGTCACTCCACAGAGGGAAGAGTGACCAGTGGGTACCACAGGGAACAGTGCTGGGATCGGTCCTATTCAACATCTTCATCAGTGACATTGCGCAGGACCTAGAAGGCAGAATTTCACTGTTCGCTGATGACACAAAGCTCTGTAACAGAGTAGATACACCAGAGGGTGTAGACAGAATGAGAAGGACCTGCAGAAACTTGAAGAATGGTCAGGGTTTGGCAGTTGAAATTCAATGCAAGGAAGTGCAAGATAATGCATATGGGGCACAAAACCCTGGCACAATATATCAGTTGGGGGTGAGGATATAGCATGCACCAAGCAGGAAAGGGATCTTGGGGTTATCATCTCTGATGACCTCAAGGTAGGGAAACAATGTGACAAGGCAGTAGGTAAAGCAAATAGGATGCTGGGATGTATAGGCAGGGGCATCACCAGCAGGAAAAGGGAGGTCATAATTCTGCTATACAAGACACTAGTGAGGCCCCACCTGGAGTACAGTGTACAGTTCTGGAGATCATACCTATGTAAGGACATAGACAGGGTAGAGAAGGTTCAGAGGAGGGCAACAAAGATGGTGCATGGATTGCATCACAAGTCCTATGAAGACAGGTTGAAGGAACTGAACATGTACTCCCTGGAGGAGAGGAGGGAGAGAGGGGATATGATAGAGACATACAAGTATCTTACAGGGAGGAACAGGGTGCAGGAATACATTATTTTTAAGCGAAAAAGATGTTCCAGGACTAGAGGGCATGGAATGAAGTTGGAGGGAGGGCGATTCAGAGGAAACATGAGGAAGAATTTCTTCACAGAACGGGTGGTGGACAAGTGGAACACCCTGCCAGAGGAAGTGGTGGGGGCTGAAACAATCACGGGATTTAAGAATGCATGGGATAGACATAAAGGAATTCTGGAGGTCAGGGGTAAGGGGCAACAGACTTCTAGGAAAACATAAACTGAACTTACAAGCTCAAATGGGCAGACTGGGTGGGCCTTAGGCCCTTATCTGCCGACACTGTCTATGTATCTATGTATCTATGTAAGTAGGTGCTAATAAGTAAGACTAAGAAAAGTCATCATCCAATGCTAGCCTAAAAAAAGGCAAGATAAGAAAAGCACTTGGAGTTAGTAAAAGAAAAGGTACATCATTGATACTCAAATGCCAACAATGGAAGAATTTTAAAAAAATGTGTCAATTCTTCCAAACTATTAAAGAACTACTATTTAAGATTCCCACCTCATCTGCTCCCAGCATTGTCACAGAGGAATACTGTAATGATGATGAGGAACAACCTATTACCCCAGAAGTCACGGGTGAAATAAATTCCTCACCGTGAGCATTAGAGGACTGTTTCTCTTGTTCTGCTTTCCTGAACATGAATAATGAGTGGATCCAAAGCAAAGAAGTCCAGAAACCACTGGGGTCAAGCGACCCCACGATGGTGTGGCTGGAGCTCCAATAAAAGCCAGCAAGGGGAACAGAACAGTAAAGGTGTGGGATGTCAGGAAAGCAGACTTCAAAGAGATGCAGAGGTTACTAGGTGATAATATGGGGGGCAGTGAGGATAGAAGGGGTGGAGAGAAAATGGGAAGCATTCAAGTGAGGCATATTAGAGGCAGTGGAATGCTATACCAGGAGGTGTAGCAAGGGGAAGAAAGCAAGAAACCTACAGTGGTTCACATCAGATGTAAAGGAAGCAGTGAGGGCGAAGTGGAGGGCATTCGTGAAATAAGAGTTGAATCAAAAAAGGAAAATAGGCAGGATTATCTAAGGGCAACCAGGGAGGGCAACAGGAAGATCAGAAATGCTGAGGTTGAGACCGAGCTCAGAATATAGCCAGAGGAGCAACGCTCAGGGACAAGGCGTTCTGACAGCACATCTGGGAGAAACTCAAGTTAAGGGACGGTATCATGAAGTTGAAAAAAGAGGAAGAATGGGAGGAAGGGGAAGGGGGGGCCAAGTGGAGTTACTGAACCAATATTATTGTTCAGGGTTCATCAGAAAGAGGAGGGATGTAGGGTGAAAGTTAATAGAAGGGAGGAAGGTAGCTTTGGCAGTCAGGAAAGAATCATGGAAGAAAGTGCTGGAGGAGCTTAAAGGGTTAAGGGTAGACAAATACATGGGGCCAAAAGGGCTATGTCTTAGGATACTCCAGGAAACTGCTGAGGTTAATGCAGCTCCAACTGCAGATATTGTCAACTGCTTACAAGACACAGCGGTGGTCTTCAGGGACTGGAAGACAGCCAGTGTGATCCCTCTGCAAAAAAAGCATAAGAAGGATGAACCTGGCAACTATAGACCAGTCAGCCTGATGTCTATAGTGGGTAAGTTACTTGAGGTCATACAAAGGTGAAAGACAGGTGGACTTTTACCAAAACAAATGGGTTACAGGATGATAGGCAGCACAGGTTCACCATGGGGAGGTAATACCAGAGTAACCTAATATAGGGCAGCTGAAAAAGGACAGACAGTCAAGATACTGTACCTACACTTCACCAAAGCCTTTGACTTGATCCCCACAGGAGGCTTGGCAAAAAACTGAGGGACCTAGAGCAGGACGAATGGACAGCCACATGGGAAGAGAGCTGATTAAGGGGTAGGCCTCAGAGGGTAGTGGTAAATGGTAAATTCTTAAAAGTTGAATAGGTTACAAGTAGGGTGCCACAGGGCTCAATCCTGGGCCCCATCCTCTTCAGTATCTTCATTTGCAACATAGGGGTGGGCATGCAGGGAAAGATCTGCCTCTTCACAGACAACACCAAGATCTGTGCAAGGGTGCACAATGAGGGGATCAGGGCAGTAAGTGAGGACATAGAAAGACCGGTAAAATGGTCCAAGATCTAGCAGCTTAGATTCAATGTGTAAAATGTAATGTAATGCACATCAATAAATGGAACCTGAGAACACAACAATAAATGGAACCCGAGAAAACAACACTTAAAGGTGAGGGGGGAGCTGGTAGTGGAAAGCACAATTGAAGAGAAAGACCTGGGGGTTATAATCGTGGATAACCTGAAATCAGTAGCACACTGCAACAAGGCAGTAGGAAAGGCAAACAAGTTTCTGAGGTGCACTGGGCGGGGAATCAGCAGCAGAAGCCGGGAGGTGATCCTCCCACTATACAAATGGCAAGGCAAGGCAATTTTATTTATTTGGCACTCTAACCTTCGGGTTCAGGGCACTGTACAGTCCAAATGCAATAAACAAAACAGTAGGAATAAGATCAGCCGTGTGACCGCACCTGGAGTACTGCACAAGGTTCTGGAATCCATCCCTGTGTGAGGACTGCAAGTGGGTAAAGGCAGCATGGAGAAGGGCGACTAAAATATTTCAGGGAATGGGGAAAGGCATATGAGTAGTGGTTACAAGACATTCACTTGTACACACTAGTGGCCAGGAGGGAGCACATTTTCTCTGGAAAAGTAATAAGTAAAAAAGACTGCTAGAGGAAGTGGTGCAGGCTAAAACAGCATGTGTATGTGTGTGTGTGTGTCTGTCTGTCTGTCTGTGGGTGTAGTGGAGGTCATGGTAGAGTGGGACAGGCAAATGGCCATAGTAAAGGGAAAGGGGCAGAAGTAAGAGGGAACGGTGGCCACTAGGAACTTTTCAGTGTAGCTAGGTAGGGTGGGCAGACTGAATGGTTCGCTGGGCCCTTTTCTGCCATCACTGTGTTTTTGTTTCAAAGGTATGGCAGTTTATCTTAGGGAACCGGGGGATTACACTGGAGACATAGATTACCATTTATATGCTGATGATACACTGATCTATGCCTCTGGTGCACCCCCTCATGGTGGTGCAGGAGAAGCTACAAAACAGTTTTTAATGGGCTCCAAAATGACTTTACACATTCCAATTTAAGGTTAAATGTTGGGAAAAAATCAAACTTAGGATCTTTGAATCTACCTCCAGTTTGAGAAGTTCTCCAATCCCGGTTCCGATTCCATTATTACAGATAATTGCAGACAATGGAACCTTCTTAGAGCAGGTTCACACTTACAAATATCTCAGTTTTTGGTTAGAGCCTAGTATATCTGGTAATGTTCATGTTGATGAACTGGCAGAAAAACCGGAATGTGTGTAGGATTACCATACAATTATTGAAACTGTCTCAATTCAGAACTAATTCATTACGGCACACATTTTCCTATTATTTGATAATGGGGATGTGCCGTATGATTACCCTTCTAAAGACAGGTTATACCATCTGGATGTTCCATACAATTGTTTAGCCTAGTTAGTAGTAGAATGTTTCAAAAATACACATCACTGTGAACTTTATAAGAGATTGGCGTGGATTTCACTTTCAAACCAAAGAAACAGAGGATAATGCATGGACAGCCATACACAACAAGCCTGTGTTTGCATCAGGAGGTTTTTATGGAAACCAGGAACCTCATGAACAAAGCTCAGAAGGTTTTCTGATTGCCATAGAAAACTCGAGATGAAGACACAGGCTTGTCTGTGTATGGATGCCCATACATCATCTTTTATATTGTATGGGCATTCATGCCATTTCACACACTCCACCTCCTTTCAGCAAACTAGGGGTTGGGGAGGCAACTGAGTCCTGGTGGGCTCAAATTACTGATTCAGTGTGCTGCAGCTTCTTCTGTAAGTTCACGTTAAAAAAAGCTTCTAGTTTGATTGAATAGAGGAAAGCAGCTATGTGGCAGCATTTTATGTTGTACTCTAGTAGTGACATCACTACTGCAGCACAACAACACAATGATGTCACTACTTTAGCACAACAAGTATATTCCAGACATGGAATTCCATGCATAACAGGGTGCCGAGTTGTGTGTTTGCCCATATTTTATTTTATATAGTGTATGTTTTTTTACACCGGACTGACAGACCCACGCCAAAGTGAAAACAAAAAATCTTGCCATTTCTTTGTTCTGTTCAGTGATCAAAATCAAATTTACAGATTTTTGGAAGTTAAAAGGTACAACTTTGGGCACTGGGTGGTATTTAAGTAGCTAGGTGTGGAATAAAAATAAGTTACTCACCTGTAACAGTAGTTCTAGGAGTGGTATATGTTGTTCATCCACACTTCCTGGCATGTCCCTTTCCCCTTTAAGGATCGCCAGAAGGTCTTCAAACTGGCTCCTCCAACCCACCTAGGTGGTAGAGCCCTCGGCTGCACTCCATGACACCAGATGTTAGCCCGCTGGAAGTCAGGTTTGTGTGTCACAGCCAGGGAGGTCAGGTGGGTCCAAGTGGATGAACAACATATACCACTCCTAGAACTACTGTTACAGGTGAGTAACCTGTTTTTCTAGGGACGTGGATATGTTGTTCATCCACACTTCTTGGCAGACTCCTAGCAGTTCTCTGGGAGGAGGGAGGCAAAGCGCACACTCCCTACTTTGGGAACAGAGACTGGAGAACTGAGGCCCCAAAACCAGCATCCCGGCAAGACTCAAGGTCGATGTGGTAATGGGTAATGAAGGTGTTTGCTGTCTTTCAAGTGGCAGCCCAACAGATTTCCTGGATAGGGATGTCCTTGGAAGCAGCCACCAATGCAGTGGTATGGCAGGTAGAATGAGTTCTTATCCCTGTGGGAGGCTCCTTGCCCGTCAACCTATAGCAGAGATCAATGCAAGATGTAATCCATGTTGCGATTATCTGCTTTGCTGCAGGTCTGCCAAAAGCGGCTTCAACGTAGGTGACAAACAGCTGGTGAACCTCACCCCAAATTTCTGCCATCCTCTCCTTATAATAGGAGAGAGCTTGTCTTGGGTCAAGAGTATAGAGCCTGTACTCAGCATCCGAGGTGTAGTTTGGGTAGAACACAGGCGGCATTAGCACCTGATTAAGGTGAAACTCTGACACCACTTTCGGGAGGAATTTTGAGTGGGGGCACAGGACAACCTTGTCCCTGTGGAAGACCAGATAAGTGGAGTCCACCGAGAGCACCTGGAGCTCCCCTGTCCTTCTGGCAGACATGATAGCCACCAGAAAGGCCATCTTCCACAACAAGTGTGATAGCTCACACTTGTGCATTGGTTCGAATGGCTTGCCCATGAGCTTTACCAAGACCAGCAGTAAATCCCATGGAGGCAGAGGTTCACGCACTGGAGGGGATATGTGATCAGGGCCTTTGAAAAAGCACCAGAGCACCTTCTGTGCCACCGTCTGCTGACCGGCCCACACCCGGTAAGCAGAGATGGCTGCCAGGTGCACCTTAAGGGTTGAGGACCGAAGACCAGCTTTGGACAGAGACCAAAGGTATTCTAAAATGCTAGCCACAGTACAGGACAGAGGGTCCAGCCACCTTGCCCTGACACCAAATGGAAAATATTTTCCATTTGAAGACACAGCACTTTCTGGACGACTCTTTCCTGGATGCTTCCACTACTGTGAGTACATCCTTGGAAAGACCCAAAGCCTGGAACTCTAGCTGCTCAGGTACCAGGCTGTCAGGTGCAGGGATTGAAGGTCTGGATGGAGGACCTTTACCTGATTGACAGAGATCAGGTCTGGGCATGCTGGAAGATGCCTCAGGAGCCTGTTGCTGAGGCTGAGGAGATCTGGATACCAGAACTGACGTGGCCAGTCTGGGGCTACCAGAATCACCTGCACCTTGTCCCTCCTCACCTTGAGGAGCACCCAGTGAATCAAGGGAAATGGAGGGAAGGTGTAGAAGGGGCCTGGGGTCCATGGCCTCAATAAGGCATCCCCCTGCAGTGATCCCCACTGAGGGGGGCAGGCGTGAAACAGCCTCAGCTTGGTGTTTTCCCTGGAGGCAAACAGGTCCACTATTGGTTTGCCCCAGTGTGAGAACAGGCTGTAAGCTACCTCTGGATGGAGAGACCACTCATGGGATATCTCGCCTATGCGGCTGAGGGCATCTGCCAGTTGATTTGAGGCTCCTGCCACATGGATGGCTAGGAGGTCCACCTCCAGTCGGCTCACAAGTGTCCAGATGCAGAGCGCTTCCCTGCACAGCAGCTGGGAGTGCGTGCCACCCTGTTTGTTGAGGTAGTACTGGTCATGGTATTGTCCATCTGGACTTGAACAACTTGACCCCGAAGCTGCTGAGCGAATGCTGTCAGTGCCAGTCTGACTGTTATGAACTTCAACAGGTTGATGTGGTAATGGGACCCCTTGGGGGTCCAGAACCCATGGGCCCTGTTGTTCCCCATGTGGACTCCCCAGTCCATGAGAGAGGCATCAGTCAGGAGGACGACTGTCGGCTCAGGGCGGACAAATGGGATCCCTTTCTGCAACTGGTCTAGGATGGTCCACCACTGGAGAACGTCCTACATCTTCTGGATCACAGTGATCAGCTGGTCAACATGACCTAGGTGCTGAGTCCACTGGGCAGCCAGCTCCCATTGAAGGGAGCGCATATGCCATCTGGGCCAATGGAACACGGTGGTGCAGGCTGCCATGTAACCCAGAAGGCACAGAAAGTCCTGGGCAGGGTGCAATTGCCCAACCAGAAATGATTAGGCAAAGGAGGAGAGAACCTCCACCCTGTCCACCGGGAGCCGAGCTCTGGCTCAGTGAGAGTCGAGCTCTGCCCCCATGAAGCACATCACCTGAGAAGGCACAAGCTCTGACTTGGTCTCGTTGATCAGGAAGCTAACTTGAGGGCAGGTTTGGAGAGCCAGGTCCCTGGACCGCTCCACCTCTTGCTGGGTGGAACCTGCTAAGAGCCAATCATCATGATAAGGGTATACCCTGACTCCTCAATGCCTGAGATAGGCTGTCACCACTGCCATACATTTGGTGAAGACCAGAGGGGCTGATGACAGACCGAATGGCATGGCTCAGAACTTGTAAAGGGTTCCCTCTGCTCTGAAGTGGAGGAACTGCTGGTGAGATGGATGGATTGGGACATGAGAGAACACATCCTGAAGATCCAGTGAGCAGAACCACATGTTTTGCTCCAGGGATGGTATGATCTGGGACAGAGTTACCATCCAAAAGGTGCGCGACCTGAAATACTGATCCAGATCGTGCAGATCTAGAGTGGAGCGCCAGCCCCCCGTCCACTTCTGGACCAGGAAGTACCTGGAAAAGAACCCTGGGTTGACTGGAGGATCTGCCAATTGGACCACTGCCTCCTTGAGGAGGAGCTGGGCTATGTCGTCTCTCAGAGTCGACTGAGTGTTGGCTGAAACTCTCTCCTCCCATGGGGCGCGGGCTCGGCTGGGTGGGTACTGCTCAAATTCTAGAGGCAGACCCTTCCGACCACTTCTAAGACCCATCTGTCCGTGGTAACAATGGAGCAGGTGGAAAGGAAGTTGTGGAGCCAACCCCCCACAGGAGGACCCAGAGCTGGCGTGATGGGAATAGGGGTGGCCACCCCTATCCCATCACTGGGCGGGCTTGGAGGAAGAGGGTCCAGGACCTGAACCCCGACCTCCTCTGTGGGCCTGGAGAGGTCTGGCTTGGGCCAGGGGCACCAAGCCTGTGCCTGCTGATGCTATCCTCCCTGAAAGGAGAACTGCTGGGCCACAGAAGCAGAGTGCTGAAAAGGCTTCTGCTGCTGCTGCTTCTTAGGGCCAGAAGCACTTTGAGCAGAAGTAGCCGAGTCCAAGGTGGCATTGGACTGTTCAATTTGCTGAAGGTGATCATCCACACCTGGACTGAAGAGATCAGTGCCCAGAAAGGGAACATCAGCAAGTTTGTGCTGGGTATCCGCCATGAAGATGGAAAGCCTCAGCCAAGCCCTGTGGCATGAGGCAACCGTGGCTGCCACTGAATGGGTGCATGAGTCCCCAATGTCCAGAGCTGTCTGACGCTGCTGCTTGGCAATGGCAGGCCTTGGTCCTGGACCTACTTGACCGTAGTCTGAAGGTCCGTGGGGAGATGTGGGAGAACTTCATCCAAGGACCCTAGAAGAGCATGGGAGAAGTATGCCATGATGACGGACAAGCTTGCCTGATGGAGGCCTAAAGAGGAGGCTGCATAGACCTTCCTGGCAGAGTGGTCCAGTTTCTTAGACTCCTTGTCCAGGGGTCTATTGGTGTCGGCAGAACTGCCTGTATGTCTCAACACAGAGGCGGTCACAAGGCTCTTGGCTGAGGGATGTTCTGTGAACCCCTGTCTATCTGGGCAGACGGCACTGGGCAGGAGGTAGGATGCTGCCAAAGCTCCAAGGCCGGGCCAACAATGACTTCAGCCACAGGAAGGGCTTTCATTGGGGTATCCCATCTCTTGAGACTATCAGTGAGAGGGTACTCCGTCCATTTCTGGATTGGTTCCAGGGGCATCCCCGTGGATTCTGAGATAAGTAGTGGAGAATCCCTTGAAAGGACGAAGGGCCTTCCACCATCGACAGATCACCGGCCGACTTGTCATCCCACGGGTGAAAGTGAAAGTTGGTGTCATCTAAATCTGAGGTATCCAGATATAATGGTAGGCCACCAAGGTTGCCCTCAATGTGCTTGGGGCTATCAGCATGAGGGTGACTGAAATCCTGTGAGGAAGACCCAGGGTTGACCGAGCTTCCTTCATAGGAGCCCTCCCAAAGGCTGTTTAGGTGGCTGAAAGGGACCTGAGGGTAGTCATATCAGATGATCTAAAGGTGGGCCAGCAATGTGAGAAAGCAGTAAGGAGTGCTGGGGGTATACTGGGATGCATAGGGAGAAGTAGAAAACAGGAAGTTTTGGCCCTCTGTACAGACAGTTGGTAAGATCACATCTGGAGTACTGTGTACAGTTCTGGAGATCCCATCTCCACAAAGACATAGACAGGGTGGAGGCTGTCCAGAGGAGGGCAACCAAAATGGTGCAGGGTCTGCACCAGAATACATATGAAGAAAGACTAAAGGAGATTAAGATGTATAGCCTCGAGGAAAAGAGGAAGAGGGGGGGGACATGATAGAAACTTTCAGATACCTCAAGGGAATCAACAAATTCCAAGAGGGTAGCATCTTTCAGAAAAAGAGATGTGCAAGAACAAGAGGGCACAATTTGAAGATAGAGGGGGGACGGCTCAGAGGTAATGTAAGGAAGTATTTCTTCACAGAGAGTGTTGTGGATGGATTGAACAGCCTTTCTGAGGTGGTCATAGAGCCAAAAACGGGGGGAGGGGGGGATTCAAGAATGCATGGGACAGACATAAGGCAATTCTACCAGGGGGTAGGAGGAAGTAGGCTGTTGGTTAACTAGGATCCGCAGCTTATCCATTAGGTAGGGGAAATGGGCAGACTAGGTGGGCCATGCGGTCCTCATCAGCCATCAAATTCTAAGTTTCTATGGCTCCACCACAATCGGTGGAGAGACGGATATTGGCCAAACTGGAGCGGGTTTAGCCGGCTCCGCTGGCAGGGCAACCAACTTCATCGGTTCCAAAGGAGTCGGCTTTGGCCTAGGAGGCGAAAGCCAAGTAATGCCTGGAGTAGAGACCGTGGTCAGCTTCTGCCTGGACAGGATCAGCTGCTGCCATATTAGATCCTCATAGCATCGGCGGAGCTTCCACCGGAGCCTTTCCTCATCCGAGGAGGACGAGGATGACGATGGTGTTGGCTCTTTTTGGAGCGCTTCTGCGCCTTCCTTGGCCTCTCGGTAGAGGGGGTCCGAGATCTCGACCTGGATCGGACTGGCCGAGTCAGTCGCTCGGGAGACATCAGTGAGGCTGGTGACTTCCCAGGATCAGGGACCAGTTCCTTGATGGGACCCCCAGCTGGCTGGGTCTCCTCATCGAGAAAAGACAGGACCGGGGTCCTATTGAGACAGTCATCGACCAGAACGGGCGACAATGGATTGATGGGATCGAGAATGATCTTAACTTTGTCTATTGAAACCTTGGTCGACTGGCCAGATGGCAAGACCGAGAAGCCAGCGGCCGAGGAGGCAATTTCGACCGAAGTCGATACTGCCGGCTCCTGGGACCATAATCGCTCATGATCCCAAGAGCGTCTTTGCCGAGACGAAGACTGATTCGGATTCTTATACTGCTTACGGGACCGAGAGGAGTGACGGCTCGCAAGTCCCTCACCCTTAATGGGGAGAGAATGGCACAACTCTTGGAAGGAACCCAAAAAGGTAGAGCCCAAGTTGAGAGGAACGAAAAATGACTGAAAGGAAGACTCTGCAGCCCGCACCGCTTCTTCTTTGAAGGCCTGCATTCACTCCAGCTGTTCAGTGGATCCTGCAGCCATGGAGACTGCCCACCAGGCCTCTTTAGATTTCACCGGAGGATTCTGTTTTTCGGGACTGCCCAATTTGAGGTGTGCAAGACAATCGTCAAGGACATTCGAGTAAAAAGCGAGACACATCTTGCAAGTCTTGGTGTCATGGCCGACACCTGGACAGTAAATGCACGCGGTATGCGGATCAGTGCATGACATTTTTTGGCCGTATGGGCACCAGTGAAATCCAGGGGAAGATTTATCTTCCATGATGGAACGATAAGAATTACAGTCGCTAACTCGAACGACTCGAAGTTTTGGAATAACCAAAGATTTTGAAGCCAGGGCTTACAAAAAGTGACAGCAAAGAGGAGACAACCTGAATATTCCAGCAGAAAGGAAGATCTGGCGTCATGGGGCAGAACAGATTGTTATACCACCTGGGTAGGTGGGAGGAGCCAGCTTGAAGACCTTCTGACGATCCTTAAAGGGGAAAAGGACATGCTAAGAAGTATGGATGAACAACATATCCACGTCTCTAGATATGAGAAATTTAAAATTGTATGACCTCTGAACTGTGTAGAACAACTGTTTGGAATGCGTACAATACCACTTGGGAATGCACGTAACGGTTTAGAATGTGTGCAACACAGAGGATAATGTATGGGCTACTATTGGCAACAAGCATGTGTAGCCACTGAGAGGTAGCCATGGTGACCATTTAAACCTCGAGAACGAAGCTTGAGAGTTTTCATTTGCCATGACAACCTCAAGATGACTACAAATGCCTGTTGCCGATAGTGGATCATACATTGCCTTTTATAGTGTATGGTCCACTCAAAATGTGAAGCACATCAGAAAAAAAGAGTTTGTCCTTACTTTTCATTTTTATTTTCACCCGCTGCTCTCTTCACGGGTCCGCTCTTACCACCGTGGACGTTTCAGGGGGACCTAGGTTACCTTACCACACATACATGAACATGTTCCAAGTTGTGCTACATTAGCTATGTAGCTAGTGCAGCACAACAGCTATGATGACGTAGCTACTGCAGCACAACAATGCTGTTGGAGGGATGGATTTCCATCCTGAACAATGTTCCACCATACACTATAAGGATTTTGAGCACACTGATATTTATACAGAACAAAGGCTAACTATATACTATAAGCGGATTCCAAACATGGAATTCCATGTATAATAGGGTTCCATCTGCTATAACTATAAAAAAACCTGGGCTGTACAAGTGTATATGGCTTAGTGCCAAAATACTTGGGGTGTCACCTTGCAAAATGTACCCTGAAACTTTTCCTATGGAATACTGCTTTCTTGGAGCTAGTCGTACTCAGAAGCAGAAAGTATAGTTACGTAAGAACTTACCATAACAGTAGATCTTTGAGAGAAGCTCTTGCAGCAGGTAACATCGTTAGGACTAAGCCACCAGGTGCTAGGACCCCACGGAAAAATTCTAGCTAGCATTCTACAGCAGGGGACTGCTCCCTGACATCGGCCCGCCCCCGAAGTCATGTATGTTATAAAAAGGGCAGTCCCTCAGCCAATCCTCAGTTCTTCCGTCGGAGACCCCAACATGAAGAGAGAATATGGAGAACCGAGGAGGTTCCTCATAGATGAAGAAAGGTATCCATGATTGAGAAATAGCTACCATGGGGGAAGGTGGGAGGGAAAGTAGTACCTGCTACAAGAGCTCCTCTCAAAGATCTACTGTTACGATAAGTTCTTATGCAGCTGTACTATCTTACTTTGAGGGGGCTCTTGCGGCAGATAACACTGTTAGGACTGAGTCCCAAGCAGTAAAAATAAGACCCCAGTCGACTGGGTGGGGGTAGCAGAAACTCCTTACGAATCTTAAGAGAGAAGGCTTTGTAGGACTGCCTGTCTAAAGCCTGCTCTACATCTTAATACAATGTCCCAACTGAAATGTTTGACGAGGGAGTGTACAGAACTCCAAGTGGTGGCTGCACAAATGTCAGCAGCTGAAACATTCCTCAGATAGGCAAAGGAGGTAGCCATGTCCCTGGTAAAGTGGCCATTGACCTATCCTGGTAAAGACTCAGCATACTTGTTGTAGCAGAAAACAATATCATTAACTAACAATTTGGTTAGGTATTGCTTGGAAAGAGGAACCCCTTCCAATCGGGGGGTGAAAGACACCAACAACTGGTTTGCTTTTCTGACAGCACAGGTGCACTCTAAATAGTAACAAAGCACCCTATGAACAGCCAGAGCATGAAGTAGTGTTAAGCAGGTGGATGTCTTGATTCAGTGTAATCTCTGACACCACCCAAGGAGGAAATACTTAGGATTTGTCTGCAAGGATACCTTGTCCTTGTGGAAAGGTAAATAAGACTCCTTACCAATCACAGCCCGAACCTCGGAAATCCTTCAAGTAGGAGTAATAACAACTAAAAATTATGCTTTCCATGACAGAAAGCACAGCTCACAACTTGTGGCAGGTTCAAAGGGAGGCAAAGTGAGCTTTTCCAACTCAAATAACAGACCCCATGGTGGGACTGAGTCCCTAATGGGAGGTTTCAAATGCAAAATGCCCCGGAGGAAAGTGCAGGGAGGGTAAGCCAGGGCAGGAGTTTTGCCCTCTATAGGTGCATGGTTGGCAGGGATGACAGACAGATACACCTTTAAAGAGGAGTAACTCAGACCTGAGTCCAATGGAGAGAGGAGGTGCTCCAGTACAGAATTCTCCGGGCAGGTGAAAGGATCCAGTTGCCGAGCGATGGCCCAAATGCAGAACTGCTTCCATTTCATAGCACAAGCAGCCCTGGTGGAAGGTTTCCTGGCAGCCACTAAGACATTTGCTACCGTAGGGGAAAAAGCCTGAATCGGGAGACAGTAGGTCTGCCAGAGCCACACATGGAGATGCAGAGAGTGGAGATCAGGAAGGACCAGAGTGCCCTGCTTCTGGGACAGCAAGTCTGAACATGGGGCAGGGAAAAAGGAGGTTTCACTGCTAGATGCCGAAGGAGTGGAAAAAACTGACAGGACCAAAAGGGCGCCACTAGAATCATCTCTGTACCCCTGACTGCAGTTTCAGAAGAACTCTCTACAGTAAGGGAAAAAAGGGGGGGAAGTGTAAAGGCATCCCTCCCATCCAGGAGAGGGACAACGCGACTCTCCAGGGAACACCAGGCCCTGGCTATAGCGAGCAAAAACTGGGCAGTTTTGCGATGGATGGGGAGGCAAACAGATCTAATTTGGGACATCCCCATCTGTCGAAGAGATCTTCAACTATTGAGAGAAGTAGTTCCCACTCTCAGGCCTTGGAGCGAGACTAACTTTGGCTGTCTGCCAGGGTGTTTTGAATGCCTGGAATGTGGACTGCCATCAAGTCCTGGTGATGAGCCACGTCCCAGGACCAGATTCTCATGGCCTTTCTGCAGAGGGAGTAAGAAGGAGTCCCCCTTCCTGCCAATTTATGTAGAAAACCACTGACATGTTGTCCGTCTGGAGCAAGGGAGGGCCAGGCAGCAAGACTGTCTGGAAGGCCTAAAGAGCATTTAAAATTGCCCGCATCTACAGGGCATAGATGTGGAGATGGTTCCTGTGTTGGGACCAAGCCCCTGTGTCTCATGGTCTCCCAAGTGGACTCCCCAGCCTTGGCCTGATGCATCTGTGGTCAGAATCTGACTGGGAGATTGGAGAGGTTGGTGAGATTCAGCCACCACGCTAAAGCATATCGTACATAGAAACATAGAAGTTGACAGCAGAAAAGGACCGCAAGGCCCATCCAGTCTGACCATTTCTTTTTCTACCTTGTGAATGTGCCATCGGTCTTTGCTCTGTCAATGGCCTATCTATTCATACTCATCTGTATTGCTCCCTTATGCCTATCCCATGCCCGTTTGAAGCCCTGCACTGCATTCATATCCACCACTTCCTGAGGTAGGTCGTTCCATGCATCCATCACCCTTTCTGTGAAAAAGAACTTCCTCACATTACCCCTTAATCGGCCTCCCTCTAATCTCATGCTGTGTCCTCTTGTCCTGCTATTTTTCTTATATTGAAATGTTAGATTCTTTCACCTTGTTAATGCCCTTAAGGTGTTTAAATGTTTCGATCATCTCACCTCTCTCCCTCCTTTGCTCTAGGGTATACATATTGAGCTCTATTAATCTGTCCTCATATGTGTTCTCATGCAGTCCCTGCACCATTTTGGTTGCCCTTCTCTGGACTGCCTCAATTTGGTTAATGTCCTTGTGAAGGTGTGGCCTCCAGTACTGCACGCAGTACTCCTGATGGGGCCTAACCAGTGTCTTGTAAAGAGGGATTATTACCTCCCTCTTCCGACTTGTGATACCCCTACTAATACACCCCAACATCCCCCTAGCCTTACCTACTGCTTTAGTGGTCTGCTTGGATGATTTCAGGACATCGGTAATGGTGACGCCCAAGTCTCTTCCTTTCCTTGTGACTGCCAGCAACTCCCCTCCCAGCCTATAGGTGGCTTCAGGGTTTCTCTTCCCTATGTGCATGATCTTGCACTTCTTTGCATTAAACCCCAGTTGCCACTCTTCCGACCATTTTGCTAGTTTATCCAGATCTCTTCTCATTCTGCCCACCCCATCTGGATCATCTACTCTGTTGCAGATCTTGGTGTCATCTGCAAACAGACAAACCTTACCCTCCAGTCCATCTGCAATGACACTGATGAAGATATTTAAGAGGACTGGCCCAAGGACTTATCCCTGAGGCACCCCACTTGTGACTTGCATCTCCTCTGACTGTATACCCTTTACCACCACTCTCTGTTTTCTGCCTGTCAACCAGTTTGCCACCCAGTTGACCAACTTCTGACCCACCTCAAGCCTACCCAGCTTATTAATCAATCTTCTATGTGGGACAGTATCGAAAGCTTTGCTGAAGTCAAGGTAGGTGACATCAACTGCTTCCCCTTGGCCAACCACTCTGTTTACCCAGTCAAAGAAATCTATGAGATTAGTTTGACAGGACCTTCCTGTTGTAAACCCATGCTGTCTTGGATCCTGTCCTCCTATGGATTCCAGGTGTTGCACTATCCTTTCCTTAAGGAGTGCCTCCATAATCTTGCCCACTACTGAGGTAAGACTGAATGGTCTCTAGTTCCCTGCCTCCTCCCTGCTACCACTCTTGTGGAGCAGGATCACATGAGCCCTTCTCCAGTCTTCTGGGACCTCTCCTGTGCTCAGAGACTCACTAAACAGTTCTGATAATGGCTCTGCTAGTTCCACCCTTAGCTCCTTTAGTACCCTGGGATGTATGCCATCAGGTCCCATTGCCTTGTCCATCCTGAGCTTATCGAGCACTTATAGGACCCTTTCTTTTGTGAAGGGACTAGTGCACGCCTCCCTCCTCCGTGTCCATGGTGCTGAGCTGTGGGCCCTGTCCTACCTTCTCTTCAGTAAATACTGAGCAGAAGTATCTATTTAGGATAGATGCTTTTACATGGTCCTCCTCTTCACATGCCCCCTTATCCCTTTTGATCTTAGCAATACCCCTTCTGGACTTTCTCCTTTCACTAATGTATCTAGAGAAAATCTTGTCACCTTCTTTTACTGTTTGTGCTAGTGTTTCCTCGGTTTGGGCCTTTGCCTGCCTAACTGCCATCCCTGCTTCCCTCACAGAAGTTTGGTACGCCTCCCTATCTTCATCCTACTGTGTTCCCTTATATTTCCTGAAGGCCAGCCTTCTGGCTCTGACCTTTTCTGCTACTGTTTCTGAGAACCAAAGTGGTTTCCTTCTTCTTTTGCTCTTCCTTTTCTGTCTAACACAATGGGATGTTGCTTCAAGTATTGCATCCTTAATGCTTGCCCACTTTGCCTGTACCCCCTCACCTGTATTTCTTTTTGCCAGGGCTAGCTTAACTCTGTTGGCCATCTTATCAAAATTAGCTCCTCTGAAGTCCCATATTTTTGCCTTGGAATGGAATGATTTAGTTCTAGTGGCCAAATTGAACCATACCAGGTGATGGTCACTGGCCCCCATGTGACCTTCTACCTGGAGATCTGAGATCCTTTCCCTGTTAGTCAGTACTAGATCTAGGATAGCCCTGTCTCTTGTGGGTTATCGTACCAGTTGTTTGAGGCCTTCCCCCCTGCAGGGAATCCACCATGTGTCTAGTTCTGGTAGATGTTCCTGCTGGTATTGTCCAATCTGCATCTGGCATGTTGAAGTCTCCCATTATCAGAACCTCCCCTTTAGCTGTCATGTTTTGTATACCTTCTAACGGTAATGTGTCTATGTCCTCCCCCTGGTCTGGAGGCCTGTACACAACCCCAGTTCGTATAGCTGTCCCATTTCCTGTTTCCAGGGTGACCCACAGTTCTTCTGGCTCCTTATGTGTATTCTGTATTCTGAATTTCTGTAGCTTTGATATTTTCATTGACATAAAGGGCCACTCCACCCCCAACCCCTTTTTCCACCTCGGTCTCTTCTGAACAGTACATAGCCTGTACTGAAGTCTCCCTAGTGTGGTTTCTGGTAAACCATGTCTCGCTAATGGCTACTAAGTCCAGTTTAGTTTCTGTCATTATTGCCTGCAGGTCTGGGATCTTCTTTCCCAGACTGCGAGCATTTGTGTACATGATTTTTCATTGGCCAGATTTCGGTGTGTTAGTTGTTGGGCGAGGTCTGGCATTTCCCCTGTGCATTGTATGGGGAGTCGGACCTTCTTCCTTACCTAGTGATGCAAATGAACTACAGACATGCTGAACTCCTGTTTGACCACTAGCTGAGGGGGGAGGGGTGTTCTTCCCATTCGATGTATGGGGTGCTGCACCCCTCTCCACATTTGCTAGTTTAAATATTCTGCAAACATGCCAAACTTCTGCCCCAATGCACTGACTCCCTCCTTAGTCAGATGCAGTCCATTAAATTTGAAGAACTTTCGCTCCCAAAACTGTTGCCAGTTCCCTACAAATTTATGTCATTTATCCTGGCACCAGCCCTTGAGCCACATGTTTAGCTCCCCTATCTCCCCTTCTCTGACCTTTCATCCATCTGCCCCCCTCTCCCAGACTGGCAGGATCTCAGAGAAGGAGATGCCGGATGAAATGGATGATAGTTTGTCACCCAGCTTGGTCGGGTGTTCCTTGGTCTCCACAACTGACCGGCTGGTGAGATCATTAGTCCATATGTGTACCAGGACGTCAATGTTTTCTCCTGCTTCCTGAACAATTTTAGCAATGCGGTCAATGTCTCTCCACGCTGATGTACCTGGGAGACATCTGACCATCATCCCTGGCTCGAGATAGGTATCAACCCCCCCGAATCATGGAGTCTCATATGATCAGAAGTTTTTTGGATTTCCTTTTTGCTTTTTTTGTTTTGGTTCCTGTTTTGGGTGAGTTTTGTTGTGCTAGCTCCTGTGCTGTAGTGTCCTGCTCTGCAGTGTCCTCTGCCCCTTTGTTTGATTTCGGAGATAGAGGCAGATAGATACCGGTTTGTAGTTTGTATATGGTTTGCAGAGGTGATATGTTGGAGAGCACCGAGTGATGGCACACCTGATTTGCTCCTCCTAATCACCTGCCAACCTCCTGGACCAACTACCCTCTGCAGTCGAGGTGCTTCTGTTGGATGTTGGGGAAATGGCAGGCGGTTCTTATAATATATTTCCTCTTCAATATGCAATTTGAGGTGCGCAATCCCTGCCCATGTTGCCTGGAGCTGAGCCCTTAGATCTCCAATGGCCCAGCATGTAGAACAGTGCCCTAAATCCTGTAAAACTGTCCTTCTGAAAAGTGTTCCGCAGTACCTGCAGTTAATGATATCCATTCCAGATAAGTTGCTGGGTTTATAACCTGGTCAGAGTAATTAGAAGGAAGAAAATGAAAGCGAAAGTTTGATTTTGTGTTTTGTTTGTTTGTCTTTGTATAACTTGTTATAACAAGTTAAATTACTAGTGCCCCTGTAAATGAGGTCACTGTGCGGATACCCCTCTGATCCGCCCCTTCCTGCTTTGCTACAGGAAATGTCACAACTGTGCTACCCTATAATAAAAGTGTAGTGTGAGGTGGTTGGGGATGGGGGTGGGTGGCTGGGCCCTTTTTCCTGCCGAAAAAGAAGAACCACGGACAAAAAAAACAAGGAGGTAAGAGCAGAAACAATCAGCCAGCAATAAATTCAGTAGCCCTGAAAGCTTATCCTAATGACAGATAAAACTGTAAAACCTGTAAAGTACCACCTGTAATAATTTCACAGAAGATATACCTGTAAGAAACACTTTGCTACAGACAAAAATAAAGCAGTAACAGAAGATATACCTTGCAAAAGACAATTTGAATCAGAAGATTACAGCAGTAATCTGTAATCACACACCTGTAGGCACACCCTGTAATAATGCAGCAGAAGGTAAACCCAGCAACAACAATTTGAATCAGAGAAAAAATGAAGCAATAAAATGTTGGCAACAAGCAGTAACAATCCCTTTGAGTACAAAATAAAATAACAACACATAGTAAATCTGTCTAGCCATAAGAAGCCTTAATCCTTTCCCTTGCTCTGGTAAGGTACTTTGCTCTGTCCTTTCAAGCAACCTAGAAGAAAAGAGCTCAGGTGAAGCTAGGTGCCTTGGCCAGAAAACCTAGTCTTCCACAGGGTTCGACACCAAGACAGGCTGTTCTAGAACATCTGAACATTGGTCCCATTGGACTGTCAGGTACCATTGGGCCCTCATATAGACCTGGCCAGGGGGATTGTGGCAGTTGCCATTTCCATGTCTTGCAGGAGTCTTGGAACACACCTGTCTGGGACCTGGTGATAGATGTCTTAGGATCGACCTGAGACTTGTCGAGTGTGCACTTGAACATGCTCTGCACTGTCTAGAGAGAGAAAGGCTTTGCCCTGCACCATGTCCAGGATTGAGACTTTGCCTTGCACTGCGTCCAGGATTGTCCCTATATAGTGCAGCCTCTGATTGGGCCAAAAAGAGAATTTGGGGAGGATGAAGGTAATCCCTAGGTCCTGAAACAGGGTGAAGATGGCCTCCATGGTTTGAAGGAGCCGGTCCCTGGTGGGAGCGGTCAACAGTCAGTCACACAGGTACGGGCAGATATAATGACCCTGTCTCCTTAAGGCTGCAGCCACTCCTGTGAGGCATTTGGTGAGCACCCTGGGGGCCATGGACAGGCCGAAAGGCAAGGCCTGAGACTGATGATGGTTCCCTTTGAAGCGGAGGCACAGAAACCCCCTGTGGGGATGAAAAACCAGAATGTGGAGGAATGCTTCCTGCATATCCAGTGAGCATAACTAATCTCCTTAATGGAGGAGAGGAAGACCACTGAACAGAGTGATCATCCTGAATTGTTTGTACCCTATACAGTGATTCAGGTGGCTGAGATCAAGAATAGGCCAGAGGTCCCTGGTTTTCTTTTGCACTAGGAATAAGTAGAAATAGGACCCCTTCCCTTTATGTGTCCGAGACACTGGCTTTATGGTCTGCTTTGCAAAAGAGCCTGGATCTCCTCTTCAGTGAGGACAATGTGAGCCTGAGGGTAATGGGAGTGAGCATGTGGGTTGTCTGGGGGTATGTTCTTGAACCCCAGAGTGTGCCCCTTTTCTATGAACTGCAGTACCCACTGGATTGAGGTTATCTGGCTCCAGCCTTCTCTGTACAAGGGAAAACTGACCCCCCCCCCACTGCCTCCCCTAAGGATTCTGCCTAGGGAGGGGAGAACGAGTCAGGCTGAAGAGCCAAGAAGGGGTAGCGAGGCTTGGGAAGTCCTAGCAGCCTAGGGGGTGAAACCTCCAGAGGCAGGGGTAGAAGCTTGCACTTGAATCCTGTTCTATACTGCTGTCCTTTAGGCTACTGTCTGGCATTACACCTACAGGACTGCCAAGTATACCGTTTAGGCTGACAGCCCCCCCAGGTTCTAACAGGTGAGTAATAATATTCTGTGACTCTTCATCAAACTGGACAAGACCCCTGAAGGGGGCATCCATTATCCTGGACTGTACACCTGGCAAAAAAAGCCGGGCATTCTGAGCCGTGAATACATGCTGCGGAGGCTGCAGCTCTCCCAGTGGAGTCCACCATATCATAAGATGATGTGGTTGCCGATATCCGATCTGAATTTTAGGATGGCCATTAGTCCAGCATGGCCTGAGCCACTTTCACAGCCTTATCCCACAGGGCATTCTGATAAAGGGCCATGTGGGTGAGGAAATTCTGAGACCGTACAGCACGTGTGGCAGAGGAGTAAACCTTTTGGTCAGCTGATTAGTAGCTCAAAGTCCTTGTCCTTGTCGAGTCCTCAGGTGCCAAGGATGCTTGGAATGATCATGGGCAGCACTGATGACCATGGAGCTTCTTTATGTGTGGAGGGACTACCATGGACAGAGAGTTCCCCTTTCTAAGAAAGATGAGTAGCCAACGTCAGTCTGGATTCTGCTCCTCCATGTCCCAGCTCTTCAGCTGCTGGATGCGCCACATGATGACTGCCAAAGTGGGGTCATTGGGATGAGAACGAGGGGTGTCCTTTATGCCCCTCAGGCTCCAATGGGAGGTCAGAGTCATCGCGACCTGGCGAAGAAGAGGATAACTCATCCAAACCTCTGAAACCTGGGGAAGCAGCTTGCCTTTGGGCCGTGGGATGGTGGCATCAGGGTAGCCACCCTTGGCGGAGGAGCAGGCCTTGAAGAACACCCACCCAGCTGTGAAAACCTCATTTAACACATGTGGAGGATTAAGTGGTGGGACTAATGTGTCTGACGTCGGGTTTTTTTGGCTTAGAGAGACCTAGTGTCTGGTTATTAGGCTGAGGTAACCTGGGGTCAGTGTAGGTTGGTCCAGGGTATCCAGCGTTGGTCCCTAAGGGACAAAGCCATCTGGCATCTGGTTAGTATCGGGCATCAGACCCTTAGGCATCAGCTGAGAGCAGGCGTCTGGCCCAGCCAGTGACTTACGAGGATAGGGGGAGCACCATCTCCATAGCTGATGTCAGGAGAGGCCGGTGTCAGAGGCTCATTCATAGGCTAACGCTGGAATGGAGGTTCAGTCAGCATCCGCCAAGGGCAGAGAGGCCTGTTGGAAGCTGCCTCCTGACTGGGGCAGGGATACCACTCTCATGGGAGAGGTAAGTGTATTCCCCGTGCGTCACCTGGGAGAGTCGGCCCCAGACGTCAGGCAGGACTCAGGAGACACCCTGGCCAGGAGGGTGACAGGCAAATACCCACTGCCCGAAGATCCACCAGCTGTGCCACCTGGCTTAGGACCAGCTAGAACAAAGGGCCTAAGCTTTAGGGGATGAGAGATGGGGGACTATGTCCTCCTGAGTCCCTAGGAACCTCCTCCCTAGATGCCTGAATGCAAGCAGAGAGGTTCAGCCACCGGGATCCCAGAGGCCACGGTGGAAGGGGCTGACCCCCCATGGGAGGAAGACCCAGAAACGGTTGCCAGCGTCGACAGGGAGTGGGAGTGGGAAGCTGATTGGGATTTCTCCCTGTTTTCCTCCCGCTGTTTATGCTTGCCATTTGACATCTCTTCTGGTGAGGCTTCTTCTCCATCAGGTAGTGCTGATCAGCAGGAGAGCCTCAAGGGTCTACTGGCAGCGGAGCCAAGTGTGCTGGTGAAGTCTTTGCACTGCTGCCAGGCTCTGTGTCATGGTCTGGGCCCAGGCAGAGCTGACTGGCTGAATGGTCATCTTCATGTGGGATCCAACAAGCACACTTCAATAGCCACCACTCAAAAGAGGAGGATGGAGAAGAAGACCTGCAAGAATCGCTGAAAAAAAAAATAGAAGTAAGAAAACGCAGTAATCATGACAAAGGCAGTCGAGACATAAGGCAATTCTAGTGGGGGGTAGGAAGAAGTAGGCTGTTGGTTAACCAGGGTCTGCAGCTTATCCAATAGGTAGGGAAATGGGCAGACTGGGTGGGCCAAGTGGTCCTTATCTGCTGTCAGAGTCTATCTTTCTATGACTAAAGCAGAAGGTGTCTGTGGAGCCGATGTGCATGGGTCAATGGTGGGAAAAGAACTGAGGATTGGTTGGAGGACTGCCCCTTTTACACCATACGTGACGTCGGGGGCCGGATGACGTCAGGGGGTGGTCCCTCGTTGTAGACTGCTAGCTAGACTTTTTCTGTGGGGTCCTAGCATCTGGAGGCTTAGTCCTAATAGTGTTACCTGCTGCAAGAGCCCCCTCAAAGTAAGCTCAACCAAATCAATGTATTCTTATAGTCACGTGATCTCACAATTTTGGAATCAACTGTCACCATGGTTAAGGGTCACAGCAAGTAAAAATATCCAATTAAATAGAGTGAAATTGTGGTTTCTAAAGACAATTCCAGCATTAAGATGTTAGTTGTTCATAATTCTTGGAATTTAAATGATGTTATAAAAAGGGTCTCGGAAATTCTCCATTCTGATTGACTGTCAGCATTCCGACAACCTTACATTAAAGTGATTTACCAGCTTTGTGTTAATTTGCTACCTCTCACCTATTTTGATAGGTGATGTTGATGACAGTAATTTCTGGTAGTTTATATAATTTTTAATTTTTATTGTCAGTCAGTATTTTAGTGGAAGGAATCGTAGTATGGCCCTGACGAGGTGGCTAGCCAATCCCTTCCACTGCCCGATAGCTCTGTCATGCCCCCGTGCTCAGGCATGTAACGACATGTGACCAGGGAAAATCACTTTATTTTACAATGACAAGAAAGAATCCTGGTCTCTGATTGGTCAGTCTGGGACAGGACCCATGGTATCATCCCAGCACAGCATCACGGGTCTAGTCTCAGCACTGTGAAGCAATTTGGATGCCCACCGTGATGACCATTAGTTACTCTTTTTTTTTTGCATCTTCTCTTAAGAAACAAAAATATTCTTCCACACTAACAAAAACATTCTTTAAAATTATTTTTTTTATTCAGTATTACAACAAGCCATTGTATAATAGCAATAATGCTCTCCAGGGTGTGTGTTGTGCTGGGATAAAGTCAGGCCTCAGGTATTGGACGCACTCGGTCTGCGGCCTCGTGCCCAACCACCTGAGGCGAGACGTTATCCCAACGCAACACACACCCTGTCGGGCATTATTGCTTAAATCTCTGTTACACTGTCATGTACAGCCTGATCACCATGGTGCGTGAATTCTTCCTGTCAGCATTCTATTCTCTAGCACTGCTGAATGACTGGAATGATGCATTCTGATTCTGAGCCAGCAATCTTAAACAGCTGGTGGATGAACTATTGTATTACAACTCTCCCTCTCAATGAGGAAACATTCAAAAGGTGCACTTCTAGCACTTTTCTTTTGAAATTAGTTTTTTTTATAATAGCAATACGGCATTCCCAGGAGTTAGATGAACAGTCAGTCTCTCTGAGGGGCATTATGGCACCTCTAGGGGGTAATTAACAGACGGTTAATCTAACCCCAGGTCATGCCTTATTGCTTAACATAGTACTGTTGTGCAATACTTGTATTATGTATAATGTGCCTACTATATATAATGTTGTTACTGTGGGTTATATCGTGGTATTTATTTTTTGTGATTTATATATGATTTACTAGTGAAACTGATGTGTGACTACCAAAACACTATTGCAAATGAGCTGTCCTCAGCAGTTGCATCCCATAAAGAAAACTGATATTGAAATTATCTGTAACACTCCTTATGAGGAGGGTAGCCTTCCTTAGTTACACGTCCCACTTCCAAGAAGCATTTTGGAAAATGGTGATGCCTCTCTGTGACAGCTTGCCCACTGATGAGCGAGCACAACTAAATCTGTCCTGGACCCAGCCAAAATCCAGTTATTTCTAGCAAAATATTGTATGTAAAAAGTTAAGAAATATTAGTTTTAGCACACATTTTATCATTTTTTAAATTTATTTCATTGGGTCCATTGTATAACTACAATAAGGCACTCCAGGGCATAAGTAATTGAAGGATTTACCTGCCTATGGCCACATGACACACCACAAGAGACTCACCTAAATCTCCCAGGTTCTGTCATGTCTTATTGTTTATTTAAGAAATGTGCAGAAAAACATCCTGCAGTCCAACTGGTCAGTTGTGTTTCAACCCATGGGTAAATCCTGCAATGGCCCAAGGCAAAAGGACCAGTCTGCCTGATCACCTTCATCAAAATCCTTACACCCATCTCTCGGGACTTTCACTTACTAAAAACCTTCAAATGGCAGTCATTCTTTTCTCCCCCATTCAAAACCTCCAACTAGGCCTTAAAAATGAAAACTTCTTTAAAGCAGTAGTTCATGGATTGTTGAAAGAGTGAAGCAATTCTTATTTCTTATCTGAAAATAAAAGAGTAGGCTTACTTGTTTGTGTCCATATTGTTTTTATCGTGCTCGGATTGTTTTTTTTTTTTTAAATCCATTTAAAAAGAAAATAAAAGAATCAGGTCTTTTAATACTGCTCTGATCAGTGTACAGGGGTGCTGAAGTGCTCAATGTATCACTGTGGCTCATGCAAATGCACACATAGCTTGGATGCTCACGTATGTACGTCTGTGAATGTTTTGGTGGACATGCGTGGAGCGCGACAGATATCAACTAGAGCTTGACAGCTGTCTCCACAGGACTGAGGAGATCAGAGTGGGAGGCACCTTTTTTCTACCTGATAGTACTGTTGAGTTCTTTTGGTCTTGATTTAAGCACTTTTAAATTTAAAGCATAGTAACTAGCAGGGACAGTGTGACACCTGATCAGAAAGTGTTAAAGGTTGGCCAACAGGGAAGTGGTTTGTTGTCAGAAGTGCTTACTTGGTTCAGTTGTTCTCTGGCTGGCTGTATCAGCCGATATAACTGCTCCCATCCTTGTTCGGCGCATGTCTGAGTTATGATACTTTTAATAATTGATAACTGCAATGAGAAGTGTGATCTGTATTTTCATCACGTTTTTAAGTGTCTGATCTTTTACACAAGATATGAGTCTGCTATATATGGAAACACATTAAATGATCTCAACCAGTGCTAACATGATACATATTAGAGTGGATGGTGAGAATCAAACCTGCGGCCAGTATCACTAAGGGGATATGTGATGCTGCAGCATCTGATAGCAGTTTTGTCAATACAAGTGGCAAGTGTCTCACCTGGTTAAACAACTAAAATAAAAAAAAAAAATAGTGAGCTCGGGGGTTATCATGAGTGCTTAATCCCCGAGCTCACTTGCCACAAGTGTTGATATAAACTGCTATCAGATGCTGCAGCATCACGTATTCGATTCATATTATAGGGGTTGACTTCATTGTGTCGCTTGGTTGTGTATTTCTGTGGTTATTTTGCTACTTTTCTGCTGTGTTTGGGGGTTTCATTTGTGCTTCTGTGTTGCTGCACTTCAAGTCCGTACTTTAATTTGTGCTTTACTGCAGCTGAAACATTACCGGCAGCATTACTACTGAATGTAGTTCGGCACTGATGTTATCAGTGACGTGTAGACAGGGCTGATAGCAGTACCTGCGTAATGACAATGCTGATAACCTGCAGTTCTTGTTGCCAGTCTACACGTCATTAGAAGGAATCTGTTTAGTGGTACTGATAGTTGTTTTCATCAAATGAGTTATCAGTCAACCCCTATAATATAATAATAGCTACATTATATTGACCTTACACACAACTTTTAGTTTAGTATAAGAATGTGTATGTATCAGTCTTGTTAAACACATGTGCAGCATATGTATATGTGTAGGAGTGAACACATGGTTTAATACTAAATACTAAAACAAAAAAACAAAAACCAAAATTGGAGCAGTGAATCTTGGGCACAATTGTACTTCTATTTTGACTAAACAGGTTAGACAGTGCCAGTGAGAGACAGAACCAGCAGCCCCATATCCTCTGTTATCAACCACCCCTACCCTTCCCCTTTCCCATCCTAGTGACCAGTAGCAACCCATTATCTTACCACATTCTGTGGTTTGTCCACTACTCCCATATGGGAGGGAGCTTATATAGGCTTAGTGGCCCCAATTCTAGAAAGTTGGTGCAAATCGCCGCCAACCGCGACTTGTGCCAATCACCACTGTGACATGGACCCTGCGCCCTATTCTAGAAGGGGCAGGATCCCCGCGTCTAAGTCCTGCGACTTGCGACATACAGCCAGGTATGCCGAACAGAGGGCGTACCTGGCGAAGATGTTGCAAGCCGCAACCGCAATACCGCAAGGCACAAGTGCCCCCATGCCCAATCACCAGCGGAGCCCCACAGGGCAAGAGGCCCCCCCCCCACTGTCGTGTCAACATAGGTCCCCCAACACCAATCCCAATTCCCATGCGACTGGTGTACTGTACAGTATATACAGTACATGCAGTCTGATGTATATATATGTACCTGGTAGTCTAGTACTTTACCCAGCTGTGCCATTCCAAACAGCACCCCCACCCATCCCAGCCACGACTGGCGCCAGCCCACCTCTCCCACCTCCACGGCAGCAGCTGACTCGTTCGGTAGGAGGCTTACTGAATAGATGCGCTCAGAAATTAAATTACTCAATTTCTGGGCCATCTATAAGTAAGCGCTCCCACTGAACTCAATCGGCGGCTGGCTGTGAGGTGAGAGGTGGGCTGTGCTAGTCGTCGGGCTGGGGACGGACGTGGGGTGCTGGGTGGAATGGCACAGCTGGGTGGGGGCCACTAGACTACCAGGGATGGTGTGCAGGTACTGATACCGATTGCAGCAGTGTCTCGGGTCTGGGAACGGGTGGGGGTTGACAGCGCTACCTCTGCAGGGCATTTAGTAGTGGGGGGTTCGGGGCATGGGGTGTGGGCAGCCCTGTTGGACTTTCACTGTTCGGGGTTTGGGGGCAAGGGTGTGTGCTGCCATACAGGGCACCTACAGGGGTATTCTGGGCATGGGGGGAGGGCACATGGATTGCGTACTGGGCTGCTGGTGGGTCTACAGAACCCCCGGAGGACGTATGTACAGTTACACCAGCTAAATGCTGGTGCAACTTACGTTACCGGTTCTCCTCCAGGGGTTCTTGTAGAATCCCGACACTGGGGACTTTGTTGCTGCCCTTCTGGAATAGGGCGCAACTGCTGCCGTAATCCCCCTAGTGCCATGACGCAGGAGGTTTATGGCACAACTGCTGGCGTAACAGCTCTTCGGTGCAAGTGGCCTGCGACATGTCATGGGCCACATTGTAGAACTGCGCATGTCACAACTGCTGGCGAAAGTTGCTACTTGCGCCATTCTACTTGGCACAAGTACTGTTACACCAGGTGTAACGCTTCTAGAATCAGGGCCAGTGTCTGCAACTCTTGGCTGCTACAATCCTTCATCTTTGTTCACCTGGCCACTGGGAATTTCAACATATTGGCAGGTGAGCATAATCCAGAAACAGACTGAATGCCATACTTTTCCTTGTGGTTATTGATGCCACACAACATCCCTGCTCAGCTAGTCCCCTATAGACTCTGTGATCTGGGAATATGGATACGGGGGTGAGGTGGGTTCTGTGAGCACCTCCGACCGCACATTTGTAAACAGTTACCCATCTGGCCCTGGAAAATTGTAGGGGGTGGAAAGGGGGGAAGGGGCTGGAGCAGGTGTCAGTCAATTTGCAAGATTTTCCTGAAACTGTACCATTCACACCCACATTCATGCAGCCAGAGTTCCTACTACCTGACTTGACACATTATCACATCAGCGCAACAAGTATTCATGTTCTGGTGGAATATTCACCACTTGTGTGTCTTGTCTTTTTTTTAATTTTCTTGAAAATAATTAGCTCACTCGATTTTCACATGCAAGACAGCAGGGTTGTGGTGCACAAGAGGTTAATCAAGTATAGTTCCTGTCTGTCAAGCTCTGTGAACCTTTCTGCCGGCAGATATGGTGAGTAAGAAAGGACTCAGCAAGACAGTGAGTGGCCAATAATCTGATTATATTTGGACCCCCACTGCCACCACCACCCCCCCCAACATTTTCACTAGGGCAAGGTGGGTAACAGGCTACAACAGCACGAGTCCAGGTGCTAACTGCCCCCCCCATATGCACACACACACACACACACACACACACACACACACATATATTGTATCACCTTCCCTGATTACATAGTCTGTTGGTGGCAGGCTGAATGAGCATTTGTGTGGCATCACTACCCAGAAGGAAAAGTATGGCATTTTGGCGGTTTCTGGATTATGCTCATCTGGCTATATGTTAAAATTACCAGTCACCGGGTGAGAAAGGATGAAGGAAATAAAACATCTATGAATCAGGTGCTATGAAGTGATAGGACTACAGCAGCAGTTGACAGCTGCAGGCACTAAGCCTATGTAAGGCCTCCCATATCAGAGTTAAGCAATAATACATGACAGGGTGTGGGTTGTGCTGGGATAACCTCACACCTGGGTGGTTGGGCAGGAGGCCACAGGCCGAGTGTGTTCAATGTCCCAAGTAGAGTTATCCCAGCACAACCCACACCCTGGAGTACATATTGCTATTATACAATGGCTCATTGTTATACAAAATAAAAAACATTTAAAAAATGTTTTTAGTAGATTTTTAGTGTGGCAATATATCTTTGTTTCTTAAAAGAAAAGCTATATACGCTACAATAAATCAATACAGTGAGGTTGTGCTGGGATAACCTCACTATGCCAGAGACACACTGACCAATCACAGTCCAGCAAATTTTTCTTGCCATTGTATAATATAGGATAAACCACAGAATGTGGTAAAATAAAAGGTTACTACTGATGATGTATTGAACTTGACTTGTGTGAGATTGGGGGGGAATTACATTGCTTACAGGATGGTGTGAGAAATCTGGCTACCACTAGATTTCCCACATGTGCCAGTTTTTCAAGTTATAATAATGTGCTGACTTGTTAGAATACATATCATGTCTTTTCCTACTTCATGGCCCAGTCTGATCAGATCGAATGTGTGAATATCAAAGGATCTGTAGCACAGATCCATGCACACAAACAACACCCCACTCCAGTTTCCTTCCTTCTTCCTGTATCAACACTAAATGATTCATTTGCGAACAATAATTAATTATGCGTCATTTTTCTCTGAATAAGTGCAGGATGGGGAAGGAGGAGGGAAGGGGTATTTGACAAGACAGGATAAGTGGCTGCTAGTTCTGTCTCTCACACTGTCTGCCTTGATTAGTCAAAATAGAAGTACCATCGTTCCCACGACTCACTGCTCCAGATTTTTTAGGTTTAGTATTAAACTGGTATTCACTCCTACATACTGTACCCACCAATATACTTCACAGCTGTTTAACAAGACTAGGGCATACAAACTTTTACACTGAACTACAATATGTAAACACAAAGTTGTGTATGTAAGGTCAATATAATGTAGGTGTCAGTGATACCGGCTGCAGGTTCAATTCTCATCATCAGCTCTGATATGTTTCACATTAGTATTCATAGAAACATAGAATTTGATGGCAGATAAGGACCATTTGGGCCCACCCAGTCTGCCCATGTCCCTGCCTACTGGATAAGCTGCAGATCCTAGTTAACCAGCAGCCTACTTCTTTCTACCCCCACCCCCTAGAACTGCCTTATGACTGTCCCATGCATACTTGAATTCCACCACTGTTTTTGACTCCACGACCTCCTCGGAAGGCCGTTCCATGCATCCACAGCCTCTCTGTGAAAAATACTTCCTTAAATTACCTCTGAGCCGCCCCTCTATCTTCAAATTGTGCCCCTTGTTCTTGCACACCTCTTTTTGAAAGATGCTACCCTCTTGGACTTTGTTGATTCCCTTGAGGTACTTGAAAGTTTCTATCATGTCCCCCTCTCCCTCCTTTCCTCGAGGCTATACATATTAAGCTCCTTAAGTCTCTCTTCATATGTCTCCGTTGCAGACCCTGCACCATTTTAGTTGCCTTCCTCTGGACAGCTTCCATCCTGTCTATGTTCTTTGCAGACTGGGTCACCAGAACTGCACACAGTACTCCAGATGGGGTCTGACCAGCTGTCTGTACAGAGGGATAATAACTTCCTGTTTTCTACTGGTGATGCCTCTCCCTATGCATCCCAGTATCCTCCAGCCCTCCTTGCTGCCCTCTCACATTGCTTGCCCACCTTTAGGTCATCTGATATGACTACCCCCAGGTCCCTTTCCATTTTTGTTGTTGTTAGTATCTCACCCCCCATTGTGTACTCTTCCCCTGGGTTTTTGTTTCCCAGGTGCATTACCTTGCACTTCTTAGCATTGAATCTAAGCTGCCATACATTTGACCATTCCTCTAACCTTGCCAAGTCCCTTTTCATCCTTTCCACCCCACCTTGTGCATCAACTCTGTTGCAGATCTTTGTGTCATCTGCAAAGAGACATACTTTTCCTTCCAGTCCCTCTGCAATGTCGCTTATAAAGACATTGAAGAGGACCGGTCCTAATACTGAACCCTGTGGTACCCCACTAGTAACCCCCCTTTCTTCAGAGTGGACTCCATTTACTATTACTCTCTGTGTCCTATTCTCCAGCCAATTTTTACCCAGGCTGTCATCTTGGGACCCACTCCCAGGCTAGCTAACTTGTATATTAATCTTTGTGTGGACTGTGTCAAATGCCTTGCTAAAGTCTAGGTAGGCCATGTCCACAGCCCCTCCTGATCTACTACTTTGGTCACCCAGTCAAAGAAATCTATCAGATTTGTCTGGCATGACCTTCCGCTGTGAATCCATGCTGCCTTGGGTCCTGTGCCCTCTGGCCTCTAGATACCGACAATTCTTTCCTTCAGAAGTGATTCCATCATTTTCCTACCACTGAGGTTAAACTAACAGGTCTGTAGTTTCCTGCTTCTGCCTTGCTCCCACTTTTGTGAAGGGGAATCACATCTGCCCTCCTCCAGTCCTCGGGTACCACCCCATCCTCCCATGATTTGTTAAACAGGTAGTCAGTGGTGTCACTAATTCCACCCTTAGTTCTTTTAGAATTCTGGATGAATCCCATCAGGCCCCATTGCTTTGTCCACCTTCAGTTTTAAGAGTTCTTTCAGAACCCTTTTCTCTGTAAATGGGCTGGTATCAACTTCTGTATCCAGAGTGTTTCTACTGTTTGTTTTAGGTACCTCCCTCTTCCTTTGTAAATACAGAGCAAAAATATTTGTTTAGTATCTCTGCCTTTTCACAGTCACCTCTGCCCACTCTCTTATTAAGCCTCACTATCCCTCCTTGGTCTTCCTTGCTCCTGATGTACCTATAAAAGGTTATATTCACTAGGATTATTCAATTTTTTCCATACAGTATAGCATTATCTTATGTGAAGCTGAGACTACAGTTAAAACTGAAAGAAAACCCAGTTTACACCTTCAGTCACAGTTACCAACTATTAAAGTCATCATCACACTTAGATGCAGTTAATAAAGATTGATTGGTCAAGTATACCTACAGTAGAAGCTGGCCCGGTGGTGCTGAGAGTTGGGGTGCTGGATGTCACACCTCACACCACTCTGGCAACCTGGGTTCGGGAACAAGCTCAGGCCGTCAGAGGTTGGCAGGGGCAGGAGAAGATTGAGCATACGGAGGACTGCTCTCCTCTCCTGGGGGTGGGTGGGTAGTGTACACCACAGTACCAACGGCTCCCAGAGCAGACTGGGGGCAGTGCAACTTGCGGCATGCTCTAGCGAGGGATGGGGGTGTCGGCAGATGCCTTACAGATAAGTGCAGGGGCGCGCCCGTCGCATGCAGGGTGTCACTGCATGTCCGCACCCCCCCATAGGAAAAAGGAAAAAACCCTGACACCCGGGAAGACGAAGGTGGGGACCCACGTCCAGCACCCATGCTCAGTACCAGATCCACCCTGCCATCCTCCGGCTCCTGCCCTCCCTCCGGCTGCCCAATAGATTATAGATATTGCACTGGAGGAGTTGGTGATCCTACCTGGGGGGACTCAGAGCCAGGGGGTCGGTGAGTCAGGACGAGGATATGGGAGCACGCCTGCATGAAGGTACAGACAGTTGGGATCTCGGCAAGTGGGAGAAAGCTGGTGAGTGGACATTCCCACTGGTGAGAGGTCCTGTGGGGCCAGTGAATGGGGGCATATATAAAGTTCACAAAAAAAAGTATACGTACAGCAGCTAAGACACTGAAAGAAACAGAACAAGTGTAATCAGCCTGTATACTGAACACAAACTTTTATGTTGTCCAGTGCTTAACATTTTCGTATCTACTTTCATAATTACATGTTAATGTTTCCTGCCTCATGCCAGCCCATCACACATTACCATGTGGCAAAAATGCCACAAAGGGAACTTGCAGTGCACACAGCCCATTTACACATAGAAACAACAAGGGAGAGGGCACAGATAGTTATTTATGTAACAAATTATGGATATGCATATTTTTTTTTCCAGTTGTTTAACCAGGAGTAGCCTACTAAGCTGAAAGCTTGTTTACAGGTGCAATCTGGGAGCACAGGGAAGTTAAGTGACTTGCTCAGGGTCACACAGTATTCAAGTGGAGGCTATAGGATTCAAAGCCCGGTCTAGTCTGCTGAATGTCTCCAGATTTGCAGCTCAGAGCCTTAAACCACTGCGCTATACTGCCTCCCTGATCCATATCAAGATTAGCAGTAAACAGCACCCTTGACATTTGTTTAAAATACCAGTTTTGTAAAGTATCATGACCACATGAAAAAAAGTATAGATTTTGCTGTAGAATAACTTAATGAAATGAAAAAAAAAGCCAACATTAAACATTCACCCGGGACAATGATGTGTCATTGCCACTTCAGCTTGGACTGTAACTCATTCTTTTTTTATTTTGTTATCTTTGTTTATGTTTCAATAAGCTTTCACTAGTAATCCCCTCACAGTATAGTACAGAATAAGAACAGACACGTACGTACTCATCATAACAGTAGATCTTCGAGAGAATCTCTTTCATCAGGCCATACCTACTGAACTAGAAGGTACTAGGCACCAGGACAACATGGAAACTTTTGCAAGCAGTCCACTAGGGGCCACGCACAACATCAGACGTCTGTTCTTGCATATAAACATGGGTGGCCCCATCCCTCCTCAGTTCCCCGCTGGAGATCATACTCGGAAGACCTCCCTTTAGGGAACCAGGAGAGAACCTATGGCTCTGCCAACCAGGCAAGGCAGAAAATAGCAGATAGATCCGCATGGAGAAGGAGACAACACTCACCAGAGTCTCAGAATCTGACAGGGGAAGGAGGGTGGGATGGCATGGCCTGATGAAAGAGATTCTCTCAAAGATCTATTGTTACAGTGAGTATGTAACTGTTCTATCATCTTCGAGGCTATCTCTTTCATCAGACCACACCTACGGAATGAATATCAAGGAGTACTGACCATAAATAGTTTGGGTGGCTGGAGCCTACAGCCCTATGAAAGTAGGCCTTGAAGCACAGCTAGACCAAAGTCAGCCCTTTTTTAAGAAGGCAATGTCCAGACTGTAATGTTTAGTGAAAGTGGGGGCAGTACTCCAGGTGGCTGCTGCATAGATTTCAACAACAGAAACATTTTTGAAACA
This sequence comes from Neoceratodus forsteri, assembly GCA_016271365.2. Lineage (NCBI taxonomy): Eukaryota > Metazoa > Chordata > Ceratodontiformes > Ceratodontidae > Neoceratodus > Neoceratodus forsteri. The sequence continues at coordinate 1,838,026,064 of CM057449.1, forward strand.
GGCAACAGATGTGGCCATGCCTCAAGTGGAATGACCACGAACAACCCCAGGAAGTTCCTTACCGTAATTCCAATAACAAAAAACAATACCGTTTGCTAACCATTTGGACAAGCACTGTTTAGAAACTGGAGCGCTTTCTTTCCTAGGGGCAAATTAAATAAAAAGTTATGAGGACTTTCTGCAGTCCTTTGTGTGGTGTATATAGTACCTGAGTATTCTATGTACATCTAGAGTATGGGGCAATGCTTCCCCTGGATTGGCATGCTCAGGAAAATAAACAGGCAGGTGTATGGTTTGATTCAAAGTAAACTTAGACACCACCTTTGGTAAAAACTTAGGATTAATATGGAAAGACACCCTGTCTTTGTGGAAAATCAAATAAGGAGGCTCACACATTAGAGCCTGCAACTCTGAAATCCTTCAAGCAGAAGTAGTGGCAACCAAAAACAATGCTTTCCAAGAAAGAAAGCATAAGCCACAAGTCATGGCTGGCTCAAAAAGAGCCAAAGTAAGTTTTTCCAACACAAAATTCAGGTCCCAAACCAGGACTGGATTATGGAAAGGAGGCTTCTAGTGCAGAATGCCTCTCAAAACCATATGGGCCACCTCCAGCTGTGCAACCGTATGACCCTCAGTAGGCACATGGAAAGCTGAAATGGCAGCAAGGTGCACTTTAATAGAAGGATACTGCAGGTCTGCATCTGACAAGGACAGTATATACTCTAGAACCTGATTTACTGGGCAGGTAAATGGATCTAAGTGATGAGAAGTGGCCCACAAAACAAACTGCTTCCACTTCATAGAATAAGTGGCCCCGGCGAAAGGCTTTCTGGCAGCCACCAAGACATCAGTCACCTTTTAGGAAACCTCAGATCTAGTAATGGCTATGTTTTCAGGAGCCATGCAATGAGGTGAAGCAAACTGAGGTCTGGATGGACCAGGGTTCCCTGTTCTTGTGACAGAAGTCCCTGGCATAAGGGCAGGGACACTGGTGGTTCGACTGCCAGCTCCTGCAGTAAAGGGAAACAGATCTGTCAAAGCCATAGGGAAGCAATGAGGATTAGAGTTGCCCCCTCCATCTGGACTTTGAGTAGCACCCTCTGAATGAGAGGGAAGGTGTACAGGAACCTCCCCTGGCAAAAGAGGGACAGCGCATTCTCACCAGAAAACTCAAGGCTGTGGAACAAGTGAGTGTGATAGGGTTGACTAAGACCATGATCCACATGTTATGCAGAAAGAGTTAAATGCAAGGATCTGTTCTATCCTCTCCTTTTCTGTCTCTTGTCTGTCTGGTTGTGCAACCAAATGTTCTCGTGAGACCTAGAAACTAATCACTCTGACGGTCTCATGATTCTCCGACTCTCATTATCTCTCTACCTTCACTTACTATTTCTGTTTTTTCTTCTCCTTTCCATATCTGCAGTTTTAAAAATATATGTGAACCTTTGTGTGAAACCAAGTGATACTGGGATCCCTTTGTTTGAAACTGTATATAGCTATACTGTTGAAATGCTTGCAAAAAGCTATTTGGAATTTAGGGGGTTAACCTGAGATGCAGTTTGAGCTCCTCTCAGGCTTGTTTACAAACTCTTTTGCACAGCTGTCAGCAGGAGGCCAGCTTGGGACCCTTTTCTATTTGCAAGCCTGCTCTGCAAAGAAACTGGCAAGAAGATTTTGTGAAAAACACAGGATGTCTCCTTAATAAGCTCAGGATAAAGAAGTTAATTATCAGGCAAAGACTTGTTATAAAAAGAGCAGCAATCTTTTGCTGGGGAGAGACTGAAACTTGGAATTAGAGATACCCTCCGATGAAGGGCTTTGTTTTCTCTGTTTGCATTGCCTTCGTAAATAGTTATACTGGACAATTTTTATTTTACTGTTATTGATAATAATAAAACACTGCTTGCGAATTTTATAACTTCTCCTGGTTTTCCTATGCTTCTTGACCTGTGCCTTGACAACAGCAAGCTATAAAGCAGGAGTTTTGCATTGTGTGGGCATGCAGAAAGGTCTAACTCTGGATGACCCCATCTGCTAAACAGATCTTCCGTAACTGAGGTCAACAGTTCCCACTCATGTATTCTGGATTGCGACCTGCTTTGCCTGCCTGCCAAGGCATTTTGAGCACCTGGAACATGCACTGCTGGCAGTTCTAGACCATGTTCTAGAGTTCAATACTAGACTCTTATTGCTTCCCTGCACACAGAGTAAGAATGAGTTCTCATTTGCTTGTTGATGTAATGCACCACACTGATGTTGTCCATCTGTACTAGCAAAGGACCTGGGGACAGGTGAATCTGGATGGCCTGTAGGCCATACAGAACAGCTCTCATTTCCAGAACATTTACATGCAGGGTGCTCTCCACTGCGGTCCATTTACCCTGTCTCTAATGAGGCCCCAAATGTGCCCCCCAGTCCATCCCCAAGGCATCTGTAGTTAAAATCTGGTGAGGGGAAGGGATCAGGAAAGGAACCTCCTTTAACAGGCTGCTGGCTTCCATCCACCATTTGAGCACATTGCATACAGAAAACATTACTACAACGTTCTGTTCTACATCTTCTGTGAGTTCGTCCCACTGGACTCTTAGGGTCCACTGAGGTATTGTTATATGTAGTCTGGCCAGAGGTACTGTGACAGTGGCCGCTGCCATCAGCCCCAAGAGTCAAAGGAATGTCCTGGCTGTAGCATATCAGCTGTTGTGAACCATTTGGGCCTGGGCAGTCAGACACTCGGCCCTGTCCAGAGGCAGGAAGACTGACCCTTCGGCTATATCCAAAACTGCCCCTGTATACTGTAAGCACTGGCAAGGTGTGAAGACAAACTTGGGTACATTGACAGTAACCCCTGCAGCATCAAACATCTACCTTGTTCGAGCTAGGGTGTGCAGAAGCTGTTCCTTGGAGTGATCTTTCAGTAGCTGGTTGTCTAGGTAAGGAAACATATGGAGGCCTTCCCTGCAAAAGGCTACTGCTACTACTGCCAAATATTTGGTAAAGACCCATGGTGCAGATGACAAGCCAAAGGGCAATACTCTGAATTGGTAATGTTCCCCTTGAAACAGGAACCTCAGATATTTCCTGTGATGTTTGTGAATTTTTATATGAAGGTAGGCATCCTTCATGTCGAGTGAATGGATCCAATCCCCTACTTGTAGTAGTGGAAGCAGGTCCTGTAGGGTGACCATCTTGAACTTTTTGTACTCTATAAAAAAGTTCAGGTCCCTGAGATCCAGAATAGGCCTCAGGTCTCTTGTCCATTTTGGGACTAGGAAATACCAAGAGTAGAAACCTGTGTTTCTTTGTTCCATGGGTACTGGTTCTAAGGGCCCCCTTCTGAAGCAAGGTATGGACTTCCTCCAGGAGCAGAGGCATATGATCTGGAGGATGGTGTGTAGGCACTGGTGGATTGTCTGGAGGTAGTTCTAGAAGTTCCAGAGCATGACCTTGTGCTACTAATTCCAGCAGCCAGGCATCTGAGGTCACCTCTTTCCACTGATTTAGGCAGAGGGAGAGATGAGCCCCAACAATCAGCCATGGAGGCAGTGGTGGTTGGGGGGTGTAGAAGAAGTCAGGCAGAGTCAGCTGTGGTGGCTCCTGCCACACCACCACTTCTAGGTGCTTCTGAGTGGGCACCTGGAGCAGCCCCTGGAGTGGGCAGGGCTCCTGCTCCCTTGTCCTTACTTGTTGTCTGATAATGGTACGGTGTCTAGTACTGGCCGGATGAAAAAGTATCCTCTGTCTACCCCTTGATTGGGTATGATAGAGGGAATGTACTGATTTCAATGTCCTACCTGAGGCCTGGAGGTTAGAGGGGATATCCTGAACATCTGAGCCAAACATCTTATATCCTCTAAAGGGGGCACTGAAAATGGACTGTTGTAGATCATTCACAAAGCCCGCCACCCTGAGCCAGAAGTATCTCCTTAGGCATATTCATGAGGCAGCTGCTCTGGCTGAAGCATCAGATACATCATAGGCCGTACATAGTAGGTGTTTTCCTATATCAGCCCCAGCACCTACTGGTAAGGCTTGAGCAGCTGCTTCAGCCTTTCTCCACATTGTATTCTGGTATTTGACCATATGGGCCTGGTAGTTTGCAATTCTGCGGCCCAGAGAGGTTGAGGTGTAGTTTCTCTTGCCCAGCACATCTAACCTCCTTGATTCCTTATCAGGAGGAAGTGAGCTAAGATGTTTCGGTGCCTGGGATCTGTCATGGGCAGCACTGATTACCACAGAGTCTGCCCCAGGCTGACCAGCAAAAAAAAAGTTTCCCTGAGGGGGCCATATACATCTTAGCTGCCTTTCTAGGAATAGCAGGAATCCCATTTGGCCTATGCCAGGCAGCAAAGGTGGTATCCTCCAAGGCAGGGAGGAGGAGTGGTATTACTGTACTATTATGTAATTGATGATGACGATGATGATAAATCAGGGTTGTACTACTATAGCATTTGTTTGCTGACTAGTAGTGCAGCATCACCCATATCTGCTCAGATCTATCACAATGAGTGTAACAGGGTAGCAGGAGCTTTTAAAAACTTCCAGAACAAGTACCTTTCTCCAGGAACGAAATACAAGGAAAAAATGTTTGTGTGTTTTTGTTCTTGTTTCACCATCTTCCGAGCTAATCTGATTTATGAAATACTACTGGTTTAAGATCCTAAATATACCTTTTAGAGAAAGCTTTTAATGAAGTTTGCTAGGTTTTATTGTAAAGCACCATGTAATAAATTAAGTGTAATATGCATTTTTAATGTGTTTAATTGCATTATACTATCACTCAAAAAGTGATTCTATCATAATACCACAGTGGAAGTGCACTGATGGAGAATTATTGAAATGTCTGTGTTATACTCTGCCTATGGATGATAGAGGACTTGAGGTTCCATTACAATCTGCCCCTTAGGAGGAATAAATTGACTTATTTAATTTCAAGCAGTAACAACAGATCAAGACAAGTAAAATGTAATGGACTGTGGCAAAGCTCCTTCTGCCAGAGATAACATAATATAAAACTGTCTTCTATTAGCCTGATACTTCACTTGTCTTCTTTAAATCGCTCTCTCTTGCTAATCATATTGCTACACACAATTTAGTTGGCTCTTAGCTACACTTCCTCTCACAGTCCTCTTCTTGAATTCATATACTACAACTATAGTGATAAAGGTTCTGATCATCAAACCTTTTGACAGCATTGCTTGGCAGCATACTGGAAGCATGTGCAAACTTAGTAATTAGTATGTGTGTATAGGAGTTGTTACTGTATATCTGAACAGGCACACCACAAGGTTTGCAAGCAGAGTTTGACTATATCCCCTCTGAAAGCAGCCTAAAGAAAGTCACAAAATACCGTTCACTCACAAAACACCCTTCTTACCACACTCACAAACAGCTTAATGTGGGCAAGCTGGATACGCATACTGCAACAATGATTTTCAAGTTTGTAATACAACTCCCGCTCGAGAGTCGCTGACTCAGTTGTGGATGAACAGAAAAAACAAATATTAGAAAATAAAAAGCAAATTAGCCTACAGTTCATTCAAGTGTCTAACTTCATCTTAGCATCTGATTTACAGCAATCTGCATCTAATTCCAAAGGCACAATTCCCTTCACAGTGACTAAAAGTTGTGTGCTTCTTAATAAAACAGAGCAATCCAGACCGTTGAAGTGACAGTACTGCAGGCATGTGAAAACTGGGATACTTCACAGCCTTTACACTCAGCCGCAATGTTTTTTATATTTTGCATTTTATGCCCTACAGCAGCTATAAATATGTTTGGAAATTCTGCAGTACCCACAGGGTATTTTTAAAGCATATCATGGTATAGTGTTTTCAAGATGGGCTTTAAGTAAGCAATAATATGAAATATGACTAGTCGGGGGAGCCAGGCCTGACATTTTTGGAGATGTAGCATCCCCTGTACAGAAATCAACAACTGTGTTATTTTAATAGAAGTGTCCCTTAGGTACTTATCTAAGGTGGATGTGGTCTTGTAAAGTGGTAGCAAGGTATGCCAATGCAAGATTTTTGAACCCATGTCAAAACAGCATTTTGTGCACGTGAAAAGGCCACAAAAATGTACTAAAGTTGTCAAGACAAGTTTGAAAGTAAAAATGACCAATACAATGGGATTTAAACAATTTATTTTAAAAGACAAAAATGAATTTTAGTCATGCAAAATGTTTCTTTGACAAATTATTACTAATTTATTTTAAAAGACAAAAACACATTTTAGTCATACAAAAGGTTTCTTTGACAGAAATCATTAATGAGGCTCATTACTTAAAGAATGTTGGCCTTGTGGTTTGTATTGATAAATGCACAGATTATTCATTGACACAAAAGTTTTAAATATTGTATTCATTATAACAGAAGATAGGTATACTATTGCACACCATGGTGCTAGCAAAAGACTAATATCCAGTGGACTCCCTCTCAGTGATGGGCAATATGACAGTATATATGTGTGTCTAGCCTTTTTCAATATATTTGTCATCTGCTGCGTGTCTAAGTCTGAATCATCTGTAGTATCAGACTCATCTGGATCCACACTGGCAACTTTATGAGGATTATAACAGTCCTCATCACCAGCACACAAGCAAGCCTGGGGAGAGACTGAAACTTGGAATTAGAGATACCCTCCAATGAAGGGCTTTGTTTTCTCTGTTTGCATTGCCTTCGTAATGCTCCACCCGGAACAACTGCAGTTGAACTCACACTTGGCTTTTTACACCCACATGTAATGAGTTCCAGGAGTGCTTCAGGGGCAGGTGTCTGTGTCATTAGTGTTGGAGAAATGTGTCCATCCTTGTTGTGATGCCAGCCATTTCAAATTGGGGATGGGATGTTAGGCTGAGCCTCCAGGGCATGGTTCCAGATAAGGGTCTGGTAATTTGTGCGCTTGGTATGTTGCAGAAGACTATCAGAAGTTGGGGGGAGAGCTTCGTTCCAGGCCTGTTTGCAACAGAAAAGCTTATACCGCACATCATTTACATCTGCTGAGTTAGTCATTGGGTCACAAAGAAGGGTTATCAGAAGTTCTACTGATTTCAACAGTGTAGAAGATATATCCATTGTAGTGCCAAATTTGGTAAAGCTTCTAAATTTGTGTGGATTCTTCCTGACAAGCTTCCATGGCTTTAGTTTGCCAACCCTTGCAGGACTGCTGGCCGAATCACACCCAGTCATTATGTGTACTGCTGGCAGCATTCTGCATAGTTGTTGGCCAAGTTCAGCTGCTATGGTATGGTTTGGTATAAATCTGGCTTTATCTTTCACACCAGTACGGGATCAAAGCTCTTGAGTTGCTTCCAACTTGTGAATAAAATGTACACAGAAAACTGCAACGTTTGTGTCTGGAGACCACACCACTACATGAGGGTATTCTTGTGAAGCATGTGCAGCATGAAGTAGAAGCCAAATATCTGCTTCTTCGTGTGATGAGAATAGACCTTCTTGGTCTACAGCGCCATCTGAAGTGACCATACGAGCAATGAGGCCATCCTTGAATCCACCAGCAATAACCATTTTCTGATCTGGGCCAAGTAAAGTTTTTGCCATATCACACCATAATTCTGACAGGAATTTTACCAGATGTTCTTTATTCTTGGGATTTCCAATTAACATATTCCACTGCCTTGGGAAGGGTGTTTTGGGACCATAGATTTTGACTTCATTGCTTTGTGAGGATTGCCTTCCTGCACGCTCAGAAGCTTTAATGAATCTTTGACATCTTATCGATCAAAGACAATATCTACTCTTTTGCAGCTCTCATAACTCTATAGAGGCTGTTGTACTATTCTGAAGACCAGTTTAGCAAGTTCTCCAAAGCTAGTTGCACCTCCTTGCTCAGCCATTTGTATAACAGCCATGCCATCCACTATCCAAGCTGTGGGCCTGTTGGATGCTGGCAGTTGATACTCTGACTCTGCTTCTTTTTCTAATTCAGGCAATAGCTTACTCTTTGCAGTTTTGTTCAGGGTACCATCAGAGTGTGCTAGTGCATACAGAACTGTGGAAAGCTCATGTGTGAAAACTTCCTTCAGATCAATCTCTCTTGTTTGTGCAGTTACTACAAGATGGCAAAACAACTCCCTGTCTGCATTGATAGTCATTGTCTTATCACTAACTTTCGATTTGATCTTCTTGCTCAGAGATGCAAATGTCTTGATATTGAGCTTGTGCAGTGGTTCAAAGAATCCAGTGGTATTTGAGTTTAGTCTGTCTTCCACAAACTGTTTCATTGCTTTGATTCCTGTATCATTCACGGTAACAAGCTTGGTGGCAACCTCTGCGGGTGCAACAATACCTGTTGCACTGTTGATGAGTGCTATCAAGTCAGCATTCAAATCAAATGGGTTTGTCATGGAGTTGGTGGTTGCGTTAACAATCTTACATCTCCTTCGTCTCATTGCATACAACATGGTGCAGCCTTTTTGTGTTTTCCTTGTGAAATGTCTGAGTCTACCATATCACATATTGCCACCATGGAAGTTGTGATAGCCGAGCACTCATGAGCAGTGATAAAACCATCTAGCCAAGGCTCCTGGTTTCAAAGTGAAACCAACTAGACCCCTTTTTACTTTACTATCACAGTTTACTGTTTGCTCAAGTGCCATGTCTGTCCAGACTTTGCTGAATGTATTTCTAGACAGAGCTACAGCAAGATTTCCTTGCACAAACTGCTCATGAGCTTTGGGGGAACAATCTGGCAGAATCTTCTTATCACTGATGTACACAGATACCCAGCAGGCTTAGTTGGTGTGGTCAAAAGCAAAAAATAGTGGTTGCATCTCTACAACCACTGCAAGGTGCAGGTCCCAGTTGCTTTCACGTTTTTCTCTAATGGACCGCATTAGGATGTTAATCATTTCAATGTAATCATTCCAGAATGCAAATGTTTGGGAAGTTGCTTTTCCAAAATTGCAGAATCTGTGCAATGCATCCTGTTCATTCTTGAAGGCATCACCGAGCTGGGAAAGTGTTGCTGTTAGGCTCATTGCCTCATTGTTTGATACCGCAGTTTGACATTCCTGGAGCTTGCTGTCGATGAGGTCTACATCAATCTCATTGTCTTGTACCCAGTTACAAAATGCCTGCCACCTCAGTCTGGACAGAGCCTCCATTACAAGCTTGTGGGCCCTCACTCCACAGTTGTAAGATTTGCCTTTAAGTAGATTGCTTGCTGTGCTGCTACCATGCACCTGTGATTCTATGGCAATGTCTTCCAGAACACTCTCTTCATATTTCTTTCCAATTACAGCCAGAAATGTCTGTGCTATGTGGAAACCACCCATTCTCAAGACTATTTCTGAAATTCCTTCGGGCACCCCCATTGAATCTCTTTGGCCTTACAATATATAGCTTTGTCAAATGTCAAGACACTGTAATCTTGGCCAAGTGTCCTAGACATTTTGCAGACATTCTTCATTACAGTGAAAACTATACTCCATTCATTGTACAGTACCCAATAGATGTTACTGTTGGTGTGGCAGATGAAATCACCACATTAAAAGCTGTCCATCCTGGTACTTGCTGAGCATTCACCTTTTCAAACTCAACATCAAATAGCTTGGTTGAGTAGCATCTCAGAATTAGCCATTGCAGATCAAGATTGGCGGCTTGTCGACAAGCCTCAGCATCAGTATTCCAGTTACTTTTTACTTTTCTCACAAGATTTGATGTAGGTCGTCTGCCATGATGATTGTACTCCAGAATGGCTTGGCACATTGCAGGAGTTTCAAGTGATCATGTTTGTGGAGCTATTTTCTTTGTTTGAATCTGAGCTGCCACTGTGCCAAAGCTGCTTTACAGAACTATGGGAGTCTGACACTGATATACTACCATAATTGTGGTATGGGTTGCATGCTTTCCATCTAACATTTCCTCATTTATATCATTATTGTCAGCAGCAAACTGAACAATCCACCCGAAGGCCTCCTCCTTTTCTGTCTTTTTTTGTATTTTGCTTGATATAAAGTCATAGCCTCCTAACCTTACTGGCCAAGTTTCTTGTAGTGAAATGTTGCAATAACAAGTCTTTACATTCCATATCATTGAAGAGTTTATTAGCCCCTGCTATATCCCAAGAGATAATAATACCCTCTTTGGTGTATATTTCCAAAGACTTATTTGGCACTGTGGTTAAAGTGAATAAATTTACTAGTTCCTCAGCATTATTGGCTATTTGTCAATTATTGTTAGATGCTGTAGGAACTCAAATCTGTTAGTTAACTAAATGTCTGTTCCCATTCTCCTCAAGTAAGCAGTACTAGTTAGCCAGCAAAAAAAAAATGTTATCCCATCTTTTTCAGCAGTAATGCATTCCTGATAGTCTTAAATTCTTCATTCAGGTATTTTAAATTTCTCATCATGTATCGGTCATCCCAGATCCAATTAGCAATCTCCCTGGAGTACAGTATTATATATACTGGACCACATTCTTCATCTCTATTTTTTCGGACGTATAACACATTATTCATGCCATGGGAAATTTGCAATTCTACTTCAATGAGCTGCTTTACTAAGTTACTCAGCATTTTACTATCTTCATTTGCATTCTTATATATGCCACTTATTTTCAAGATGGCCTCACTGCCTGTTAGTCATATCCCTTTTCCTTCCATTTTCCTCATCCTTTCCTTAGGTCTTACCTCCTGATTATTTCTACTTCATTGGTTATTTCTACCATTTCTTCATCTGAATGGCTGGGTCCATGGCTATACATTATTTCCTTTGTCACTATGCTAGGGTCTCTATCTACTTTATTAGTTAATTCTACTGCTCCTTCACCTGAATTGCTAGGTCCATGGCTATCCGTTATTTCCTTTGTCACTATGCTAGGGTCTCTAACAGAACCTTTCCTTCCTTTTTTTTTTGCCATCTGTTTTTAATTTCTTTTTGGGAATCTTCTTTCAATTTTTCTTATTGCCTCTTCTTGGGGGGTCAATTATAATTAATGTAGATTCTGAGCCTGATATTTTTTCCTTTTTGTACCTTGTGTAAGCTGGTCAGGGGTATCCCCATCTTTCTCTATATTCTCTCTTTCTTGTACAACAACTTCACTTTCGCATTCTACTCTTTTATCTACATTTGCCCTGCCATTATCAGTATTTATACTTTTCATCTTATTTTTATTTTTTTGGGCTCTATTAACTTTTCTCCATTTCTCATCTTAATGTTTTTGTTTCTTTTTGTACTTTTTACAAGATCTTACTATCTTTAGCTATTTGGGGGTCTCCATTTCCACTCCCCTGGGGACACATGAGAAGAGATTTGTCCCTAGAATCTGTCTCATTCAAAGGAGTCTAGGACCACAGGAATACCATTTAACTCAACAGTTCGGGGGGGGGCAGCAGACATCATAATAGGTCATTGTATTAGCTCGTTTCCTCATACATGTTTATCATTGATCAAGATGTAAACTATTTTATGCTTCGTTGGTACTATGTACTATCTGCTTTATATGTTTTCATCCTTTCCCCCCTTCCCCAGGGCGCATCTGGAATCGAGCAGTACTCTGCTCAGTATGCTTTCCTGGTGAAACTCTAAAATAAATAAATAAATTAGGCAACATTGAGTCATATCCTGGCCTAATTCAGACTTCACTATTTCCCTAAATGTATTCCTGGTGAGAGCTTCCTGGTCTGCCAAAGAGGTTTTCAATGTACTTATTTCATCCATCAATATATAAAGCTGTTTCATTAGTAAAATATTTCATATGCTGATCAGTTAGTGCTTTTATTAATCTAGGTGTAAATGGAACTGGGTAATCATTCACCAAATCCAAGTATAAGGTCTCATTTTCTGTCACTCCTTTACACTGTTCTCCCTGTGTATTTGCATTTTTCAAATATGTGCTTTCTCCAAAAACTGCTTACTTTCACTGTTTTAGCATGCAGTATTGCATGCAGTACTGTTCTACTCTATAGTGATTTTGTATGACACAGTTTTTGCTAGGGTCCATTGCCATTCATGCATGGTTAAAGCATGCTTTTCAGGATCCTTAATTTGGGGAGCGCGAACAGGCAGTTAGTGCATTCCGCCTCTCATTTGTATGTGCTCCAGGCTAGCATTTATGAGATATCACAAACTAGTTTGTGCCTCTCTAATTCTTCCAGTACGGCTCTTGCCTCACAAATTGCTGACTTTAATTACTTAGCACTCCCAAACTCAGTTTGTGAGGCACAAACCATTCCAATATGCTGTCACTAGTACCACAGTGCAGTGCCCTAGTCAAATGTACATATAGTCCTTCAGGGACATGGTGAGCAGGAAACTACTCAGTACAGTAAGTACCCATTTCATGTCCATCTCTGTTAGCATGGGACTAAATTAAAGAACTAAAATTAAATCACACAATGGGAATGGGTCATCAAAGGAGGGTATACATGATTCAGACCCTTTACAAATTTGCAAACAAATGGAGAAAATGCTACAGAAGTAGAACCCTCTTTTGATCTGTATGCCAAATAGCTGCTAGGTGTAATTTCAGTCAGTATCCTGTAAGTTGAATGAATTTAAGGAGAAATATGCAGACTGGCTGGGTCAAGTGGTCCTTCTCCACCATCAAATTCTGTTTCTAACATAGTCTGTCCAGTAACCATACCTAGCATGGTGGTTGGAACGGATACCAAAGCAGGTCCTGAAAAGTCCTTGGCCCTGCATCTGAATTTACAGTGCCTTCCATTTGCTGGCGAATCCAGACAGCCATGGTCTCTAATGGATAATCAAAGTCAATCTTTAGCCTATCTGTTCCTCAGTATCAAATCAACTGGAGTCAGTACCATTGGTGAAGAATTTCTCTTCTTCACGTCTTCTTTTTTTTAATTTTTTTATTTATTTATTTGAATCTAGGATTACAAGTACCTTTGAGCCAAGGCTCTTTTACAAAGGTTCCATGTCAGTAGTACAGGCATTCATCAATAGGCAGGTTATAATGTGACAGATCAGGAACATGTTAATGTTAACACACTACATGGTAAACGACAATAAGATTTAATTGACAATTTAGAAGTATAGTGACAAATTCCTACAAGAGAGATGTGATGCCCAGGGAACATTAGGAGGGAGGTGGCAAGTGGGGGAAAAAGGGATGGGACCGGGGGGTTGGGACGGCAGCAGAGGGGCAGTGTGGTGCAGCCAAGAGGCCTTGTCAGGACGGACACAGCACAAATGCTTGAGTGGTTGCAATGGAGAAGTAAGTGCTAGAAAAGTTGGGAGAGACAGCCAGACACCTGTGGGGTCAGAAACTGATTAGGGGGCAGAGATGCTTAAATGTTGCAAACACAGGTGTTTTTGCTGGTTAAGGAGAGGTGGAGATTTGTTTTGAAGGTTCCTAGAGATTCAGTGGAGGAGATGTCACTTGGAAGTTCGTTCAGCCAGCTCGAGGCCCTATAAGCAAAAGACCATTGCCCTTGGGACGTGCGGCAGTATGGGATTTGGAGGATAAGGGGCTTAGAACTCTTGGTGATGCGGTTATTGATTTTGAGATTTAGGAAGGCGCTGACTCCTGGCGGGGATTTTCCCATCATGATTTTCTTGGCTGTTATGCAAGTTTGGTATTTGATATGGTTGTTCAGTTGCAGCCACCCTGATTTGGAATAGAGGTCACAGGCGTGGGTGAGGTGGTGTAAGCCAGTGACCAGTCTGCAGGCTTGGTTGAGGGAGGTCGATACCCGCCTGAGGGAGGAGGTTGCGGCAGATCCATAGATGATGAGACCATGGTCAATGATACTGATAACGGAGCTCTGGACGGCGATGGACAGCGCTTCAGCGGTTAGGTGTTTCCTATGCCGGAAGAGGAGGCCCATCCTGGAATTGGCCACTTTCACCACATTGTTGATGTGTGGGACATAGGAGAGATTACTGTCAAGGGTGAGGCCAAGGTACTTGAAATTATGAACTTGTTTGAGGGTTAAACCTAGCTTTGTTCTTATAAGGAGCTGATGGTGTTTGAATTTGCTGTGGGAGCTACAGAAGAGTAGGGTCTTTGTTTTTTTCTGGTTAAGGATAAGTCTTTGTTTTTCGAACCAGGTTTCAACTGTGGAGAAGGCCTCCTGGAGTTTGCTTTGTAGATGCACTGGATCAGGGTGTGAGGCTAGGATGACTGCATCGTCAGCGTATAGAAGGACCTGTGCAGGGCAGGATTCCGGTAGTGTGCTCAAGAAAAGACTGAATAGGAGGGGGCCTAGGATTGAGCTCTGCGGGACACCGGACCTGACAGGTCTTGGATCCGAGAGCATGCCATCGATTTTCATTCTTTGGGAGTGGTTTTCTAGGTGGCTTTTAAACCAGTTAACAGAGTTTGGTTAAAGCCTTGCAAGTCGAAGCTGGGCAAGTAGAAGATGGATGTTGATGGTATCAAAGCCTTTGGTTAAGTCAATGAAGGTGGCTCCAATGAGATGGCTGTTATCAAGTGAGTGATGGATTGCACCAGTGAATTCAAGTAGTGCCGTAGTGGTGCTATGGCCTTTCTAAATCCATGCTGCTCCATGCACAGTATGTTGTGTTTGTCTCAAGTCAGTGAGTTGGTCAGACACAATCCGTTCTAGGGCTTTGGAGAGTGGAGGCAGTATGGAAATAGGTCAGTAATTCTCAGCAGCTGTTTTGTCACAACTTTTATGGATTGGGGTTACCGCGGCAGATTTCCAAATGTCGGGGAATTGGCTGTGGCTAAGGGAGAGGTTAAAGACCTTGGTAAGAGGCAGGAGCACCTCTTCAAGGGTTAGTGATAACAGCTTGAGATCGATGGAGTCGCTGCTGGACCTGGAGTTGCGAATGGCCTTGGTAACGTAGCTACGGGCTTGGTGCAATTTTACTGCTTTAAAGTAGAAGGGAGGGAGGGTGGCTGTAGTTGGTTGGGGTAGCCGGGGTGTCAGAGTCGTCGAAAAATCCTTGAGGAAGAACAGCATTGAGGTCTGAGAAAGTGTCATTGAAAGTGTCGGCAATGAGCTTCTGGTCAAGGGTGATTGCTCCATTAATGCTGAGTACTGACGGGGGTGATTTAGCATGCTTCCCAGTGACTTCTTTGATGTTATCCCAGAAGTCCCTACCGTTACCCCAGGTGGTAGTAAGTGCATTGTGGAAATAGGTGGACTTCGTATCCCGGATATATTTGGCGCAGTCGTTTCATGCCCGTTTATAGTTAGCAATATCAGCTTGTTTCCCAGTGATTCTGGCAATCTCCCAAAAGGTGGTCATGAGATTTTAGGCACCGTAGTAGGTCACCTGTGAGCCATGGGTTACAAAGGGCTTTAGCCTTGCGCTTCTTGATTGGACCAAATATGTTGCATGCTTGTTTGAAAATCCGGATGAAGTGCTCCAGTGCAGTGTTCACATTGGCTGCAGTGAGGACTGGGGACCAGTCCAGATGATGAAGGTGGGTTCTGAGATGAGGTAATTTGCCTCTAGGTAGAACTCGTCTAGGAATGGTTTTAGGGGGTGCTTGATGAATTTGTTGGACCAGGAGCAGCTTACGGGGGAGTGGTCGCTAAGAGCATCTGGGAGGACAGTGGAGTTTGTGATCCTCATGGGGTGGATTGTGAGGATCCAATCCAGAAGGGTGCTGGTACCTGTTTTATAATTTGATCTGGTAGGGGAGCTAACCATTTGGGTGAGGTTTGCTGTCGCTATCAAGTCCTTGTAGGCCCCTGCCTCTGCTGCATTCCAGTTTATATTAAAGTCCTGAGGAGGATGCATTCAGTGTCAGGTGCAAGAGTCGAGGACTGCGTTAAGCCCATTTTCTTGATCTCAAGGTAGGATGTAGATTGTGCCGACTGTGATGGCTTTGTTATGCGCCCCAAGGAGGATCTTGACAGGAAGAATCTGTGCTGTGGAGGAGTGGGGTGAGATGCTGATGAGGTGCCCATGGATCGTGTCTTTAAGGTACAGGGCGCGGCCTCCGCCCCTTTTTGATGTGCGATCAAGCCGACAGACATTATATATATAGAAAATACAACATCACACATGCCCCCACAATGCAAAGCATCATGGGCTCCACATGCAAACCACCACAGAATGCCATGCTGGTCCAACTCCAAGCAGAATTGCATGGTGCCGAAAGGCCTCTCACACAGCCCGCAAAGGGTGCCAACAGAAGACATAGACACGTGCTTCATCCCACCAGGACTGATCAGCATGCCTCGTCTGTCTGACACCCCAGTGGAATGGACCAGCTACCCTTAAGGCAGTGTGCCTTGGATATATTGTGGTGAACCCATTAAAATAAAAAAACATTTAAAAGACAAAGAACCTCTGAGCGCAAACACTGAGGCAAGGGTTACCCCAAGGGGCATTTGGCTGGGAAGCCAAGTTTCAAGAAAATACAACATCACACATGCCCCCACAATGCAAAGCATCATGGGCCGCACATGCAAACCACCACAGAATGCCATGCTGGTCCAACTCCAAGCAGAATTGCATGGTGCCAAAAGGCCTCTCACACAGCCCGCAAAGGGTGCCAACAGAAGACATAGACACGTGCCTCATCCCATTTTTATTTTAATGGGTTCACCACAATATATCCAAGGCACACTGCCTTAAGGGTAGCTGGTCCATTCCACTGGGGTGTCAGACAGACGAGGCATGCTGATGAGTCCTGGTGGGATGAGGCGAAGAACGACTCGGATTGGTGTCTTTTTAAGAGAGCACATAACAAGTGCACCAAGTTGGTCAGAGCAGCCAAGGCCGCCTACTATCGTTCAGAGCTAGCCTCTGCCTCAAGAAATCCTTCAAAGCTCTGGAAAACATTAAAAGACATATCTGGACATGCACCTGGTAATTCCATTCCAGCAAAAATTAAGTTCGGTGGCAGCGTTATCGCTAACCGATCGGAGATATTGGAAGCCCTCAATAACCATTTTGCAACGGCAGGGCTAGCATTTGATACTTCTCCTGCCAATGACCTCCGCACAGCTCAGGGGCCCACCAACCTACGAGTCCCCCTCTCCTGAGGAGGCCTTCTCCCTCCTGCCTGTCTCTCTAAAAGAGGTGGAAGACCTACTGCTGCAACTGGACACCAGGAAGGGAGCAGGCTCCGACTTCATAGAGCCATACCATCTGAAATGTGCCTGCCATGTGCCTGCGGTGCCAATCACCCACCTATTCAACATGTCACTCTCCCAGGGTAGCCTCCCCCCTCAATGGAAAATAGCCCAAGTCATCCCTCTATTAAAAGCAGGTGACCCCTAGATCTAAATAATTACAGACCGATCTCCCTCCTCCCCATCCTGTCTAAATTACTAGAAATAATAGTGTGTGACCAGCTAGGGGTATACTTAGAATCCAGAAGCCTATTAAACCCAGTTCAACCTGGATTCAGAGCAAATCAAAGCACCATAACAGCCCTAGCTAAGGTGACCAATGATTTGCTCCTAGACCTTGACAACAAGAAGCATGTCTGTGCTGTTTCCTTGGATCTCAGTAAGGCATTCGACACAGTCGATCACAGCCAGCTTCTTTCCTCCCTAAGCACCTTAGGCCTGGACCATAAATCTATGTGTTGGTTTGCAGACTACCTCTGAGAACGGAAACAGCAGGTTAAAGCTGAAGGTGATCTTTCTCCATTAAAACCTATGCTGAGGGGCGTGTCCCAGGGCTCTATCCTTGGTCCCCTCCTCTTTGCAGTCTACATTAACAACATCAATGACCCCATCAAAAAAGCCAACATCCACGTATTTGCGGACAACACTGTACTGTACTTGAGTCGTCCCACACCGGAAGCAGCCTGTGAAGACCTCCAAGCTGAATTTAACCTTCTACAATACCAGCTCATAAACAAAAAGCTTTTGCTCAATGTCAAAAAGACAAAAGCCATGCTCTTCTCCCCTTCTTTGCATGTGGCAATTCCTGCTGGAGGAGCTGTCCCACAAATTACCACTGTTCTTGGAGAAACACTAGAGTATGTAGCTAAATTCAAATATCTAGGAGTTTGGCTCGATCATAAACTTTCCTTCGCTGACCATCTCGAAGAACTACAGAAGAAACTAAGGCAAAGATTAGGATTATTCTACAGAATTAACCACCTGCTCACAAAGGAGGCCAAGATTCAACTGGTTCAAGCTATCTTCCTATCTTTAATGGATTACGCGGACCTGCTCTACAGCCACTGCATTGCCTCTGCACTGGCTAAGTTGGACACCCTCTACCACAGAGCTATCAGGTTCATTACTGGCCTTCCACTTTCCACACACCACTGCTCCCTGTACTCATCGTTAGGTTGGACTTCCCTTCACTATAGAAGGAATAGAAACACCGCCCTATGGGCCTTCAGAGCGGTGACCAACAAGCTCCCCTCATATGTCTCAGATTGTATTCCCCGGAGTGTGTTAGGCACCTACACTCTAAGGAGCTAGCCCCTAATTGCCCTCCAAGTTCCAAGGGTCAAAACTTCGTTTTGGCAAAGCTGCTCTAAGCTTCTCTTTACCCACATTGTAGAGCGGTTTACAAAGGAACTTGAAGCTAGGCTGCCCTGTTAGCCTGAATATCTTCAAGGCGTTCTCGATCGCTACATGAAAGCACCTTGCAAATGTTTTTCCTCACCACTAGCCCACTAATTCAAGAACTCCCCTTTCCATCCTGATGCTCGCTATGTTTTTACCCCTGGCTCTCACTCTTTCCCTATAACTCTTCCTGCTGCACCCACCCTTCCCTGTCCACTCCAGGCTGGCTAAAGTCCCACCCCATCCATAGCAGTGTCCCAATTATCTATCCCCCCCTCCGTCATTATCATAATAAACAAATACACAACAGCCATCGTCACTTTCTGTGGTTTTAGCTCAATTTTTCCCCCAGTCGTTGGTAATATATCCCTCCTCTTCTTTACCTCTCTAACCTACCACCCCATACACATCCTCTTTCCCCTATATGTGTAGTTGCCGGCTGCCTCACTCAAAAGATCTCTGCTTATAACCCCTGTATGCCTATGGATGACTGTACATCTGCTGACTTCTTCAATTGTAAAATAATGCTTTTTTTTATTATTTATTTCAACCTTGTACTGTACTGTATACACTGTATATACTTTTTCTTCTATTATTGCTTTTTGTATACCTGCTTCTGTACCATACTTTGATGTATTCATGACTAGGTCCACCTTGCAAATGAGCCTTGCTCAATGGTGCCCGCCTGGATAAATAAAGATTTTGGTTGATTGAGTGATTGATATCCTAACCAGCTTGACAGAAAAAAATCTCTGGCTACAGAAAAAATCTCTGTTGCTAACCCTGCCACAGATAAAATTGAGGCTCTGGCTCCATATGAAGCCTAGTGTCTATATGAGTGTATGCCAGTGGAATACTGAAGAATATTGAATTCATGCATTCCACGTTAACATTCCATGCTTGTGTGTGGGGTAAAGGGGAGTGAACTTTGTACTAGAGTAATACTGTTGTATATTAAATTCATGTATTCCATGATAAACAAACACACAGTTATTGAATGCGTAGAAGGACAGATGAATGATAGGTAGAAACCTTTTAATGAGGGACTATTTGGCATTTTCTAAGCAATTTTGTATTATATTTTTCCATCTTTTTTATCTTTTAAAGAGTTTATTTTTTTAATTTGCCCAACACATTTTCTAAGTGCAATGAGACCTTTCAGAGTGTGGGGTATTAGTGGATATCCACACTTCCAGTGGCAGTAAGGCCCTCCGCCTGCAGCATCAGGCATCATAATGTCCCTGGGCATGCAGGCAGCCATCAATACCCCACACCCTGTCTGGTCTTATTGCTTATTTGGAAAGAAGAATATATTTAAAATTCATAGCAAGGCTTTGCAAATCAAAATTAATTCAGTCATAACACAGGGTAGCAATGTTACGGTGTAGCAGTTGTATACTAAAAGAATTAAACTGCAAAACTATTTGTACCTTGGGAAGGAGTGAAGGGGGGCCAAAAGTCGACAGAAGGAGGGAACAAACACATAAACAGAAATGAAGATATGCAGTGGGCTGAAACAGTCAATTTTAACTCAACTTGTGCAAGTGATGAGAATATCTTGTCAGTTGCAGAGGCAATCAAATGAGACCAGTCCAACTGTAGTCAAAGTGCTGCGGGAAGTTTTTTTCCCTGACGACTGCACCAGTTCCCTTTAGTTTAGATTTACTATTGCCAACTCCACACCGCCATGGATCACCACACCAGTGAAATTTGGGGTCAAAAGAATTTTTGGGGAAAGTGAGATTCAAACCCAGACTTTCAGGATCACAGCCTAGTGCACTAACCACTACACTGTGCTGACTGCTGCCTAGCAAACCTGTGGTTAGACACATATGTGACAATAACTGATCCCAGACCAGTTCAGCTGAAAGGAGAAACAGGTCTCAGACCCGGTGGCACAGAAACTGGTCTAGGACCAGGCAGCTCTTAAACTGGTCTCAGACTAGGCTGGTCCCAGATCAGGTTGCTCGGAAACTCGTCTCAGACCAGGCTTGTCCAAACCAGTCGTCAGGGGAACAATCTTCCTACACCACTCAAAGGGACAAGCACAAAATGCAGAAGCTCTATTTCAGTGACTTATGGTCTCCCTGCACCTTGTGGAGGAGTGGTTGTCCATAAAACTAGACCAAAGAGAAGAGGCCATTTTGGTAATGGAATCCGGAACTGATATCTTTGAGAAGGCAGTTGAGACTTTACAGTCCACAGAGGTGCAGCACAATACTACTAAGGCTCATACTAAGGTGCAATAGGAGCTTTAAGAGGCTGTTGCCCATAATTAGCTCCTCCATTAAATTAGTGGCAATACCTTATTGTTCCTTCCTTGAGCAAATAATCAGCTAATTTTCATTTAAGTTCTGAGTTTGTTTTACTTATTATTATTATTTCTGTTGGTAACGAGTTCCATGGTGTTGCTATTCTTTCTGTGCAGAAATATTTCCTTTTAATGTTGTTAAATGTTTACCCATTTATTTGTAACGGATGACAATGTGTTTCAATTACATTATGGACACCTCGTTAAGCTTTGTTAGGGCTACTGCCAAAACAAACAAGGGGGAAGTGTTACTTTTAGGCATAAACCAGAAAATGTTGAAAAAATAGTGCAAAGCATAATTTGCATTTTCTGGATTTTGCAGTGAGCAAACGTGCCTGGATTACTGATACACTGAAACAACTCCTGATTTTAAGATTCAGGGTTTGTCTGAAGGTCATTTACTGAAGTTTTATGCTGCATACTTTAATCCACAGGCACAAACTAAATCCCCATGTGGTCCTAGAGGTCTTTGCAGAGCAAATTGTAGCACTTGCTACTTCAAAGACCAGAGAGGAGAAAGTGAGAACTATTATGGAGGTTTGCAATTGTGCTGCTGACTGTGACTTGATTATTTCCTTGGCTAGGGAAAAGATTTGATTTTTATGGGTCTTAAAGTGGCAATATTCCCTTATGTGTGAAGGGTAACCCAGGCTAGAAGGCATAGTTTCTTGTTGTGTAAACCGGAATTGATACGCTTGTCGACCACTGTAAACTGTTTTACATGTCTAAGTGTAAATTAACTTACAAATGTTTAAGCCATTTATTCTTTGATCAGTTCCTCTCTTAGGCTATAATAATTATCTATTTATGGGTCTTCAGACATCATGGACATATAATATACAGGAGAGCTAGTCTGCTTTTTTTTCTACTTAAGCACTTAACCAAAATGCATCTGTGGCTGGCAAGTGCCTTCTTTGTAACCAAGTAGGTCACAGTCTGCCACTGGTAGGGCCCTGGGCTTCTCACCTTTAAGGAGACAATATACGGTAGTTTAGTGGTTAGAGCAAAGATCGTCTCCTAAACCTAAAGAACTGGACACCTAGGCTTCAATCCTACAACTGGTCTTTACTTACTGTGTGACACTGAGCAAGTCACTCAACCTACCGGTGCCACAAGCCTTGTTCACACGGCATCAGCATTGTGTAGATTGGTTTGGCCACGCTTTCTGAAAAGCTGCGGATCAGCGTTCAGGCGGCATGGCTACAGGAGCGATGCATATGCTGCCAAGGAGTTCCGGCAATTTTAGGAGGGTTCCAGCCGGGAAGGGGGCATGGGTGTAAGTCGGGCTCCCCTAGTTTGTGGCCAAAGATCAGGGATGGGCCTTTGGACCAGAGTTCAGCAAAACTTTTTTCTAGCACTGTAAACAAAGCTGAACTCAGGGAAGCAGTTATTTTAGTAAACCAAGGACTAAAACTGGAAGAAAACATGGGCTCAGACTTGAGCCATGACACTGGACATGCACATATGCATGCCGGTGCCATAGCTCAACTCTGCACTCATGTATTCTTCCAATTTTAACCCTCAGTTTAGTAAAATAACCACTTCCCCAAGTTCAGCTTTGTTTACAGTGCCAGAAAAAAAGTTTAGCTGAACTTGGTTCAGACAAAATAATGTACATGCTACCATGACAACCAGATCGGCAGGCTGGGAAAAGCTGGTCACAAAATTGTGGGTGGTGTGAGCAGTTCATACATCAAAGTAAAATGCCACAAAATGTCTGCACCATTTTGTGATCCCAGGAAAAGAGGGATCGTGGCCACAACAGAACGGAACCTGAAATGGCCACACTGCGGCGTTCAGACATGCACAGTGGCAAAGATCTTGCTGCTCTGCACCTCCAAGAACACTGCAGAGTTGGTCGTGTGAATGAGCCTTAATTCTGTCTCTTTTTCTGTATCTATAATACCCCAGACCTTTCTTCAACCTGTGTGCCTAACAGCTGCTGCCATTGGTTAATGGATTTGCGAAGCCCTTCAGAGGCCCAGATAACAAATGTTTTGCAACACTGTAACAGGATTAGTGCCATACTTAAACAATAAGGCATGACAGGGGTGTTTTATGGTGGGATAATGGCCTGCCTTGGGGGGGGGGGTTGAAGCATGAGGTGAAGCCAAGTACTTTCACCACCCAAGGGCCATTAGCCCTGCATAACACACCAGCTGGAGTCCCTTACTGTGATTATGAAATGGGTCCTTTTAATAAATTGGATTTTTGTTGAGATACTTTCAGCTGGGCCATTGTGCTGGGATAATGGCCCAGCTGAAGTACCTCTTGGCCAGTCAGCAGTCAGCATTTTTTCTACCCATTTCATAACAAGTGTTAATAGCGAGGCAACCAGTCTATTAACATGGCCTCTTCTATATTCAGACACACACCTAGTGCAACTTTGATCCGCTGGCACGATAGCACAGTACTGGCAGACTTGATGGACCTTCAGTCTCCTTCAGCTGTCAGATTCTATGTTTCTATGTTTCATGCAGCTACAATATGTAAATGAATGCACCGAGTGCGTAGTGGAACATTTGATGGGTTTTGTGAGCACTAACAGGCTGCTTGTGCAGTGCTGCTATAGGGTAATAGGGCCTTCACTAGGTATCTCTTATGGTATTACAGACTCAGCATGAGGTCTGGACAAGAGGACTGTAAAACAAAAATGAGCGATCTGGCTGTCCAAACTTCATGAGAGGAGTATCCTATACCATGAGAGACACCCAGTGGAGGCCCTATTAATTTACTATAAATCAGTCTCAGCAACAGTAATGTACAATATGGCTCAAGACTTTATTTTTTTTTTTTCAAAATTTGAATAAAGCCCATCCTCCCCCCAGCTCTGAAGTGGAATGGACCACTTCTAACACTCCTGCACAAGAGACCGCTGTAGGTAGGATGAGAGGTACAGTGACTCTGTGCAGTGATTGGCTGAAATCATGCTTAAGTGATTTATAGTTCATTTTATTTTATTAATTTTTATTGGCCAGGTTAAAGTAATTAGGAAATAACTATCTACTGTTAAATGCCTTCTTGTTTTCCTTTCTGTGTCAACTATGTATTCTGATATGCTTTGATTACTGTTTGATAAATTAATGATCTAACCCTGTAGTGCTCTCAGAACTACATTCTATACCCCTCTCCTCAGCAGCAGCTGCTCTTCCTTTTCATATTTCAAAGAAATACAATATCAGGCACGCATACTATTTATCTGACTGGCCTGAAACATTGTAACTGATATAATAGCCTATAGGTGGTGTAAGAGCAGACAATAGTAGCTGTTAAGAAGATAGGGATTCAAAGTATTTATAAAAAAATAAGAAACTGTTTTGATTATTAAAATTAGCAAAAAAGAAAAACAAACATAATAAAGGACAGGTACTAAAAGGAAAACATGTGATTATCTTTAAGGTATAAAAACTGCTTCCTATCACAATAAATGGTTATGAAACCCTACCTTTACAACCCTGCCCCAGCATCTGTGATTCCGTGTGTGAGACAGAAAAAGCAGTGCTCTGTCCCCTCCCAACCTGATCTCCACTGGACTAATAATATATATTTCAAAATCCCCTGGTAGTCCCCTGGCCCTTGTCTGTTTAGTATATCTATGTTAAACTGCCTTGGTAGTCTAGTGGCCCCTCTCTCTCACCCAGTCCCCACTATCATACACACATGTATAAGTAACTAATAAGTCATGGCAGACTGTGTATTAAAGAATTTTACTGCACACCCCAGAGGTGTAGAAAGGCAAGAGGCCAAAGGCCGAGTGTCCTTACACCCCTGGGAACTGCACTAACATCCTATAATGCATACCCTGAAGGGGCTTACTACACTTATAAAATGGCTCAATGTCTCTTGGCCAATTAAATTGCTAGACTTTTTCTTGCCATCTTATAAATATGTATGTATGTTTTTATAAAATGGTAAGAAAAAAATCTAGAAATTTAATTGGTTGAGACATTGAGCCATTTTATAAGTGTAGCAAGCCCCTTCAGGGTATGCATCATAGGATTTTAATGCACTTCCCAGGGGTATAAGGACACTCAGCCTTTGGCCTCTTGCCTTTCTAAACATCTGGAGTGTGCAGTAAAATCCTATAATAAACAGATTGTCATGACTTATTAGTTACATATACATGTGTGTATTACAGTGGGAACTGGGTGAGAGAGGGGGCCACTAGACTACTAGGGCAGTTTAACATATATATGCTAAACAGGCAAAGGAGGAGTGCCACTAGACTACCAGGGGATTTTGAAATATATATTATTAGTCCAGTGGAGATCAGGGTTGGAGGGGACAGGAGCATTGTTTGTTCTGTTTCACGGAATCACAGATGCTGGGGAAGGGGCAGGATTGTAAAGGTAGGGTTTTATAACCATTTATGGTGATAGGAAGCGGTTTTTATACCTTAAAGATAATTTCATGTTTTCATTTTAGTACCTGTCCTATATTATGATTGTTTTTCTTTTTTGCTAATTTTAATAACCAAAATAGTTTCTTATTTTTTTGTAAATACTTTGGATACCTCTCTTCTTAGCAGCTACTGCTGTCTGCTCTTACACTGCCTATAGGCTATTACATCAGTTACAGTGTTTCAGGCCAGTCAGATAAATAGTATGTCAAAATGGGAGTGTGCCTCAGAAAAGCACTAGCAAACAGGCAAGAAGGAGGGGTGGAGGAACAATGGGGGAACATCAAAATTGCCATCACAGAGGCAACAAGCCTTTGTGTGAAGCAAATAAACAAATCAAAATGAAAGAGAAAAACACTATGGTTCTCAAAAGAGGTGGCGGGGAAGCTTAGGGAGAAAAATATATCATCCAGGAAGTAAAAAGAAACACAGAAGGAGCAGGACAGAGAACGGTACCGATTAAAGCAGAAGGAAGCAGGGAAGGCAGTTAGAATAGCAAAGGCCCAAACTGAGGAAAAGATAGCCAACTCAGTAAAGAAGGGGGATAAAACCTTTTATAGGTACATTAGGGGCAAAGAAAGACCAAGAGAGGGATAATGACGCTTAATAAAGGGAGGTGGGTGGGCAGAGAGGGATAGTGAAAAGCAGCGATACTGAATACTTCTGCTCAGTATTCACAAAAGAAGAGGGAGGAGGTACCTAATCCAATCAATAGAAGCACTCCGGATAGGGGGGTTGATACCAGTCCTTTCACAGAAGAAAGGGTTCTGAAAGAACTCCTAAAACTGAAGGTGGACAAAGCAATGGGACCTGACAGAATTCACCTCAGAATTCTAAAAGAACTAAGGGGAGAACTAGTAACACCATTGACTACCCTTTTTAACAAATCATGGGATGATGGTGTGGTACCTAAGGACTGGAGAAGGGTGGATGTGATTCCCCTTCACAAAAGTGGGAGAAAAGCAGCGGCAGGAAACTACAGACCTGTTAACTTAACCTCAGTGGTAGAGAAAATGATGGAATCACTTCTGAAAGAAAGAACTGTTGAGTACCTAGAGGCCAGCGGGGCACAGGACCCAAGGCAGCATGGATTCACAGTGGGAAGGTCATGTCAGATGACTCTAATAGATTTCTTTGACTGGGGGACCAAAGTAGTAGACCAGGGAGGGGCTGTGGACATGGCCTACCTAGACTTTAGCAAGGCATTTGACACAGTCTCACACAAAAGATTAATAAACAAATTAGCTAGCCTGGGAGTGGATCCCAGGGTGGTAGCCTGGTAAAATTGGCTGGACAGCAGGACACAGAGGGTAATAGTAAACGGAGTCCACTCTGAAGAAGGGGGTTTACTAGCAGGGTACCACAGGGTTCAGTACTGGGTCCGGTCCTTTTTAATGTCTTTATAAGTGACATTGCAGAGGGACTGGAAGAAAAGGTATGCCTCTTTGCAGATGACATGAAGATCTGCAACAGGGCTGATACACAGGGGGTGGAAAGGATGAAAAGGGACTTGGCAGGTTGGACGAATGGTCAAAAGTATGGCAGCTTAGATTCAATGCAAAGAAGTGCAAAGTAATGCACCTAACTGGGAAACAAAACCCAGGGAAGAGTACACAATGGGGGAGGGAGGTATTAACAACAACAAAAATGTAAAGGGACCTGGGGTAGTCATATCAGATAACCTAAAAGTAAGCAAGCAATGTGAGAAGGCAGTAAGAATGGCTTGGGAATACTGGGAGGTATAGGGAGAGGCATCACCAGTAGAAAACAGGAAGTTTTTATCCCTCTGTACAGACAGTTGGCGAGACCCCATCTGGAGTACTGCGTGCAGTTCTGGACACCCCATCTTCGCAAGGACATAAACAGGATGGAGGCAGTCCAGAGGAGGGCAACCAAAATGGTGCATTTTCTGCAACAGAAGCCATATGAAGAGAGACTAAAGGAGCTTAATATGTATACCCTTGAGGAAAGGATGTGGGGGGGGGGGACACGATAGAAACTTTCAAGTACCTCAAGAGAATCAACAAAGTCCAAGAAAGTAGCATCTTTCAGAAAAAGAGATGTGCAAGAACAAGGGGACACAATTTGAAGATAGAGGGGGTATGGCTCAGGGGCAATGTGAGGAAGTATTTTTTTACAGAGAGGGTGGTGGAGGCATGGAATGGCCTTCCTGAGGAGGTCATGGTGTCAAAAACAGTGGGGGAATTCAAGAATGCATGGGACAGACATAAGGCAATTCTGGTGGGGGGGGTAGGAGGAAGTAGGCTGCTGGTTAACTAGGATCTGCAGCTTATCCAGTAGGTAGAGAAATGGGCAAACTAGGTAGGCCAAGCAGTCCTTATCTGCCATCAAAGTCTATGTTTCTATATGCGTGCCTGATATCATAGTATTTCTTCACAATATGAAAAGGAAGAGCAGGTGCTGCTGAGGAGAGGGGGGTGTACAATGTAGCTCTGAGAGCACTACAGGGTTAGATCATTTATCAAACAGTAATCAAAGCATATCAGAATACATAGCAGACACGGAAAGGAAAACAAGAAGGCATTTAACAGTAGACAGTTATTTCCTAATGCCTTTAACCTGGCCAATAAATGTTTCCAAAACCCAGCCTTTACAACCCTGCCCCCCCCCCAGCATCTGTGATTCCATGTGTATTGGCGTAGTTTAGGTTTCCCTTATAAAAGGGTGAATGTCTGTGGCCGGTCATCCTTTAGTTCACTGGTGGGATCGCAGATTGTAGCAGTGTGTGGTGTGACACTGATGGTCGGGAAGGTAGTCTACAGAGGAGGGTAGCTTGTGGCTGAGAACTGCACATTGGTAGCAATCTGGAATAATGTGGCCTGGTGATGGTGGGGGCAGGAGCGTGGAAGGCATGACATCAGAGGAGGCGGCTGGATGATTGGGGGAGATGTCTGCAGGAGCATGGAGGGCCTGGCACTTCAGAAGGGGAAGAGAAGCATTGAGGGACATGGCTGTTTGGTAAGTAAATGTGGAGTCTGGTAAATCTGAGAGGTGGGAGTTGGGTATTGTGTAATCCCCTGACTGTTTAGCTGCAACCTTCAGGTGGAGCACCAAGAGACATGCTGTTGGGGTTGTAAAATTGGGGGGGGGGGGATTTTGTATGGTCCCCTGCAGTGTTGTTTTATTGACGCAAGTGTGTTCAGTGTGGGAATTTTGGAAATTGATGGGTTGTGCTTAATTCTTCGTTGATTGATTAATTGGTGGTATACAAGCTGTGTTTACATTTTGTGGTGGTATATTTTTCCCACGGTATACAGGTACACCTCCGGAGGAATACAGCTTTAATTGACAGGTATACAGTTTAAATTGGGAGGTAAAGTATATAGATTTAATTCGAAGGTATACAGCATTAACTGGTGCGGTAGACAGTGAAATACAAGATAATGGCTCATATGGGGAGAAAAGTCCCATCCATGTATTATATCTTTTAAACTCACCTAGTAGTCCAATGGACACCTCCCCTCACATGATCCCATTGTAATGCTTACATTTATATATGCTTAAGTGTTCCGGTAGTCTAGTGGACCCCTCCCAGTCCTTGTATTCAATGCCCATATTCTTGCCTCCTCCACTGGTGAGAGTTACCAGTACAGATCCACCTCTCACTCCCACGGCAGGCCGCCATCCATCATTTACATGTACTGAATCGCCATAACAATCTGTATAGTGATACAGTACTTGTGGGACATCAACTGAAAAATTCAATAGAACTCAGTAGCTATTATTAGGAGAACATGGATTGGGGCAGGAGGGAGCTGCAGCGCTGTTTTTTCGTTTCACACATGGCACCAAACATAGGAGAGGAAGGACTGTCCGACTCATAATCCATGGAGCAAACAATAGGGCCTCACAAGTTAACATGACTATAACAGGCTGCAAATGGCCTCTTAGTGCCTTATATGGGCTAAGGGCATGGGGACCTTTGAACATAGCAAGTTAGGGCACAGCAGTAACAGGTTTGGGATGCCCTAACTGCTTTTGCTTCTTGAATGCCTATGGTAAGTTTAGGAACATTACACTTTGTGGCCACCAGAGGGCTGTACTTCCAGTTGTTTAACCAGGAGTAGCACAGTAAGCTGAAAACTTGTTTACAGGTGCGACCTGGGAGCACAAGGAAGTTCAGTGACTTGCTCAGGGTCACACAGTATGCAAGTGGAGGCTGTGGGATTCAAACCCAGGTCTGGTTTGCTGGATGTCTCCAGATTTGCAGTTCAGAGCCTTAAACCACTGCGCTATACTGCCTCCTTTAGTGCCAAGTGCACTTTTTAGTGTCTTTGTTAGGGCATTCCTCTAGGGGGCTATATTCAAACATGCTTAAGGCACTCATACTGTGCTCCAAACCTGTCTGACTACAGCAAATTTAGGGAAGTGGGCTGATCCGCACTCAGAAAAGGGACTCTGTGTGATGCAGACTGAGACCTTTGACTATGAGGCCCAGTGTGCATGAAAGGTGCTATACAAAACGCAGCTTCTTACCTTGCCTACCCTGAATGATTGGACCATTCTCATGCCAAAACTGCATTGTATGATAGTGGTGTGTGAGTACCTATAGTCCAATACTAAGCGAACATTCATTCTCTGTATTCGATACTCAGTAAATAGGCAACAATAGGGAAAATCTTTAAAACATAGAAACATCGAAACATAGACAAAGACCAAAGGTTCATCCTGTCAGCCCAGTTCCCTATTTAGCCCTGGGATCTACTGTTCCTGCAGGATCTTAGCCCTCCCTATCTCCCCTGTTCACCTCACCATTTCTGATGCCCCAAGCAACCACTATACCCTTCTTTCTGTCCCAGCTATGCTTAAAATCAAAGAAGCATAGAATCTGATGGCAGATAAGACTGCTTGGCCCACTTAGACTGCCCATTTTCCCTACCTACTGCAACACCACAGACCCTACTTGATCTCTGCCCTCCCTTTCCTTACCACTAAGGTTCCCTTATGCCTATCCCATGCATTTTTGAATTCTGTTACCATATTTGCCCCCACAACCATCACTGGGAGGCTATTCCAGGTATCCATTACTTGTTCTGTGAAAAAGCACTTCCTCGCATCTCCCCTGAGTCTACTACCCCCTCCAGCTTCATGGCATGTCACCTTGTTCTTGAGCATCTTTTTTCTGAAAAATGCTTCCCTCTGGAACCTTATTTATACCCATGATGTATTTGAAAGTCTCTATCATACCCTCCCTTTCCTTCAGGGTGTACATATTGAGATCCTTTAGTCTCTCCTCACATGGCTTTTGATGCAGACCTTTCACCATTTTAGTTGCCCTCCTCTGGACCGCCTCTACTCTGTCTATGCCTTTCCAGAGATGTGGCTGACTGAACTGGACACAGTACTCTAGGTGAGGTCTCTCCAGTGTTCTATAATGCAGTAGCACTACCTCTCTCTTTCTGCTGGTAATACCCCTCCCTACACACCCTAGCATCCCACTAGTTCTCCCCACTGCCATGTCACACTTGTCTGGCCACCTTTAGGACATCAGATATTATTACCCCCAAAGTCTCTTTCCCATATCGTGGTCGTTAAAATCACTAATGGTTTCTCATCCACCACCTCGGCTAGCAGCCTGTACTATGACTCCACCACCCTTTCTGTAAAATAATACTTCCTCATGTCCCTCCGGAATCTTCCTCTTGTTAGCTTCCACTCAAGACTACAAGACCACGAGCTAGTATTCCAGTTAAATAATTCCCCACAGTTCATCCTGTTAATTCCTTTAATGAATTTGAAGGTCTCTATCACGTCTCCCCTGCCACTTCTGGTCTCCAGCGAGTACATATTCAATGCCTTGAGGTGCTCCTCATAGGACATGCCCTGCTGGCCCTGAATCAGTTTTGTTACCCGCGATGCACCATCTTGAGCCTATCCTTATCCTTACTGAGGTGAGGACCTGAGAAATGGGCACAGTACTCCAAGTGTGGCCTCACCAAGGATCTGTACAGGGAAAGTATTACCTCTCTTTTTCTGTTAGGAGTACTCTTCCTGGTACACACAATCATCCTATTTGCCTTGCTATCAACCTTGTTGCACTGACTCGATTGCTTTAAGGAGCCAATGATGATAACTTCAAGATCTCATTCCTCAGCTGTGGTACTAAGTCCCATGCCTCCCATCCAGTACTCCATCCTGGGTTTCTTTTTCCATAGGTGCTAGAGATGGGTGAAGTTGGGAAACTCTGCTTCATGAATTAATCCGCAAATTCAGCAATTGAGCAATCCACGAAGTGCAAAGTTCTACCCGTGAAGTGCAGAATTTCACCCACGAATGGCAGAATTCCACAATTCATGGGCGAAATTCGGCCGTTCAGGGCAAAAAAAAAATGGTAAAGTCACATACCTGTAGGTGAATTTTGAGGCTAATGGCATAAATTTGCAGATTGCTCCACAGAGGCAAATTTGCTAACTTCACAAGAACTCCACCAGTGAATTAAAACTTTGTAACATCTCTACTAGGTGCATAACCTGTGGTGTTGAATTTCAACTGCCAAACCCCTGAACACTCCTCCAGCTTTTGCAAGTCTCTGCATTTCTTTTATCCCCCCATCGTTATCCACCCTCCCACAGATCTTAGCGTTATCTGCAAAGGGACACAGCCTGCTCCCCTCACCAATATTACTGATGAACATGTTGAAGAGGACTGGACCCATGACAAATCCCTGTGGAACCCCACTCGTGACCTACCTCTCTTCTGATTGAACCCTGTTGAGTGCTACCCTCTGCTGCCTCTCCTTTAGCTAGTTACCTACTCAGTTTTCTATGACCTTAGCTGCACCCAGATCCTCCACCTTCTTCAGCAAGCATCTGTGAGGCATCAATATGAAAGCCTCACTGAATTTGAAGTACAGTAAATCCACTGCATGACCCCTTCCAATTCCCTGGTCACCCACTTAAAGGAAAATATCATGTTAGTCTGACAAGACCCTCTTGTCATGAATCCATGCTGTATGCAATCCTGGAGATGCTCTCTGCCTCCCTTCGTGTGGTCAGTTCTAGCAATATTTGGTCACCCTCCTTAGTCAATGGATGTGAATAATGAATCTCTTATTCATGGTATACAGGAATTAAAATTTGTTATTTATACAAATATAGGAAGACTGGAAAGGGTCGCTCACAGGCTATGGTGATGTGGCAGGCAGAAACTGAATGCACATGTAACTGGAAGCTTCACACTGACATTGCACCCAAAAATGACCAACTCTGTTTCTATGCAGTATAAAAAATATTTTTATTTTACTTACATCCACATGCAAAACAACTCTAAGGTGCAACCTCACACCGCTTCAAATGCCCTGATGTGTTTCGTACCTAGCTCAGCCACTTTCTTAAGGGGAATGACAATAAAGGGGAAAAATGGCCCATTTATATAGTGGCATTCATGAAGCTGTCATCTTAAAGATCCCACAATTAAATTTAAAGAGACAATGCATTTTAAACCCACCAAAGTATCCCAGTTATAACAATCACAATACTTTCTAAACTTCACATACACATATCATTAAAAACCAAAATATTCATTTAAAAACTGTTACTAAAATCATCATAAGGATTACAATCAAAACTTGCTTTGAGTAAGGCAGCCAAAATGGTTGCATGTTGTCATTCAGTTTAACTGTAGAATCTTTAAGATGACATCATCATGAATGACACTACATAAGTGGCATGTTTTCCACTTTTGTTCTCATTCACCTATCCTATTTTCCAATTAGATACAAGAGTGTGTTTCTTCTCCCTTCCTCTTCCCCTCCCACAATAAGTATTTTCTGCTGGCAACTTTCTTTGTTTCTATGTGTAATTGCTCAAGGTCACCCAGTGAGTATGCTGCAAGGGTGGCTGGTCTCCTGTGCAAAGCCTGTGTTCTAACCACTGCACCATGCTGCCTCCCAATATACCTCCTGGGTTTTTTGTTCGTGTATGTTATCCTCTGCTGTTAGGTTTTGCTTTTGAAAATTTGAAAATGTTACTGCTGCCAGGACGAGCATATTTTGTCTTATCTCTCAATCTGTAGTTGTCCTAAGGTTTCTTTCTGTATCTGACTTTGAAAATCAATAAACATTTTGATGAAAAAACAATATGTAAGTAGGGGGCTAAATTACTTCAGTGACTAAATCCAGGTATCCATGTATAATTATATACATCTAAATGGGAGTAAATGGACATATCTAATTATGGCTTTATAAATGTGACACTTGGCAAGAGTGTAGCTCTTATACTGCTGATTAACCCTTAGGCTGCAGACAGAATTAGAACATATAGGAATTTTGGACTGATATATCAGTCCACGGAACTGCAACGGTTAATAGTTAGAGCAACGCCAAATAGAGTCATGCAATTCTTTGTGTGTGTGTGGGAAAATGTCCAAATTCCATAAATATTATTTTGGCAAGTTGGCATGACACACTCCTAGCTTCCTCCTTAGAGATGTCACCCTCCTTCTAGGTCTAGGTTGATTGTATTCAACAGAGTTGCACCAACATTCAGCATGTACGGATTAAGAAAAGTGAGGATGAACTGAGCACAGCAGCCATGTTATGTTACACAAGTATTTTGGTCAGTATTTAAGAAAAATGATAATATGGAGGTGACATTTTCAGAGGAGATTACTACAAATCCCAGGAGGTTAATACAACAGACAAATATAAAGCAGATACAGGATAAACTCGGAAAACTTGATGGTAGTTAGGGAAAGTGGACCAGAAAACACAGCTCCCTAACTGCTCAAACAGCATATGAATTAACAGGATCACGTACTGTACATATATTTGTAATACCTCACGGGATGAAGGGGCAGTATCAACAGACTGAAAAAAAGGCAGTAGTGTGCTTGTACACAAACAAGCATGTGTCAATGCCAAATGTGCTTGCATGTTGTGACGCCCAGTATTTGATTAGGTGTGGTTTTTAAATGCAGCAAGCAAGATTTGTGATTCTCCTTAAAAAAAATCAGCCAATGAGAAGTGAGCAAGCAAAAGCACAGTGTCACAGTCAGCCAAACAACTGCGGACAACAAAGGATGCAGATCAGCAAATCCCAACATGATTGATCCGTGGACATTGCTTATTCAAAAACTGACCTGGGTCTGGAGGAGGTTCTCAGCAGAAGTGTGGATTGAACTATTTTCTGAAGCCATGCAGTGTCCCTGCCCTCGCCAACTACCATACATGCCCACTACTTACTCACAGTGTCCTGCCTGGTTTGGGAGGGTGGGGTGTTGGGGTTGGAAACCCTAACACCTCATTTCCCAGCTTTGTCGCTTTGACCCTAACTGGAGCATTAATGAAGTTTTTTACAACTTATTTCCTTATTTTTTGAGAT
Source organism: Neoceratodus forsteri (assembly GCA_016271365.2). NCBI lineage: Eukaryota > Metazoa > Chordata > Ceratodontiformes > Ceratodontidae > Neoceratodus > Neoceratodus forsteri. Next base: position 1,838,060,554 of record CM057449.1, read on the forward strand.
TGTATAATAGTATCTTTATTTTACTATGGGAGCGCAGGGTCCTCTGGACCCTGCCATCCCTCTGTAGATGTATATATGTATGTAGCTGTGGAAGCACAGGGCCCTCTGAGCCCTGTGCTTCCATTTATAGGACAACAGTGACCAACTTGTCAGCATAGCAATCTTATTACCCCACCTCATTTACCCAGTTCGGAATATTTTTGAATCTCTGCCAAAACATAATTCTGCACAACTGCAACCCCATTCCACACCACAGGTGCAAGAACATATTTTGGGCAAGATTTGAAAAATGACTGCTGTGACATACGTGAGGTGGGGTAATAAGAAATTGCAATGAATGGTCATAACCTTGACATTTGTTTCATATTTGTACCCCAAATTTTCAACATAGTCCTTATGACCCCAACTCATAAACCCCATAGGTGAAAATTTTCAAATCTGTGCCAAATGCCATTCCATGCCACAGGTGCGAAAACACAAGGTTTTGCGAAAAAATGGCTATGTTGAAAATTTGGTGTCAAAATACTGAAAATTACCAGTTATGCACATGCGTAGCATAATTTCAATGAATGCATGTGACTCGGCCATTTTTAGGAATTTTTTCACCAAATTTTCAACATGCCTATTTGGGACCCCACCGCATGAACACCGGTGTAGAAATTCTCTTATTCATTCCCAAAATGTGATTTCGTGCAGTGACTGCGAAATTACATTCTAGGCCTAATCAACAAAATGACAGTGGTATTGTTCATGAGGTGGTGTTCCAAAAGGCCATGTTGAAAATTTGGTGAAAAAGTTCCAAAAAATGGCAAAGTTATGAACATAAGTTCAAAACGCCATTGAAATACATTATAAGGCACTTCCCTTTATTCCTAAATTTGCAGTTCAGCTTTGAAGAGTGCAGTGCAGACGTGTCCCAGTCCACAGAAGATGACAGCCTATGAGCCCCGGTGATAAGTATGGGGTAAAGGGGGGTGTGGTGTGGTGGGTGCTTAGTGAGGGGGTAGGGATTGGAGAGGGGGACAGGGGAGACGAGGAGAGACTGTTTAATTTCAGGTTAAAAAAAAGACATTGGGGATGGTTTTCTATTTTTGCAGGTAAGTAACAAATAAATTTACTTCAGGACACTGGGGGTGGGCTCCCCAGTGTCCCACTCTGCTGGGGAGTGGGATTCTGAATGCCAACATAGGGACTGGGCCCCCAAATGTCAGCAAAACTTATTAAAACAACGGGCTGGGGAGCATCCCACACCGAGAGTGGGAATCCCAGTGTTGGATTATATAAATATAACATTAAAAACAACAGGGAGGTAAGGGGGGTGCCACTACACACCAGAGAAATACATTACAGCACGGGGACAGCAGAGAATTCATGAGAAAGGATCCTTTTTCATATCACGCGGTCATGACAAAGGATTCCTAACAGTAAATCAAACACTTTTCTGGTGCATATCTCTAACATTAAAGTGCAGATTGCATCTAAGGGGGTCCCGATCAGCCAGCTAGGTGTGGTGGTCTCTCTCCAGGATGCCATTTTTGTGGCTTTTGAAAAAAAAACATTTCAAGAAAAAAACTGAAACAAGACGTTGGCTCACAAAAAATTATTTTTCTCTTACAAAAAAATTTAATTCTCACAAAAAAGGAATGGGTTTCACGAGAATGAATCCTTTTTCGTGAGAACAAATTCTTGGTCGATTTTTCTCCCTCTATCCTGAAAATTGATCTTCCCATTGAAAACAATGGGAAATGAAGAACGTAATAACTTTGCAACAGACTAATAATTTTACACAAAACAAAGCATGCCTGTTCTGTTACTAGAGATGCAGCAAATTTAAATTCCGCCAGTGAAGTGAACGCGAAGTGGGCACTTCGCGTTGCAGAGTGGGCAATGCAAAGTGCTCACTCTGCCTTGTCACTACCACTTCGCGTTAAGGTGGAATGGCAATGCGAAGTAAGGCGAAGTCATTGTTTTTAATGGACTTCGTGTTCCTCATTATAATTCTAAGTGATCCACTTGGTGTTTCAGATTTGGCAGCCCCCCCACACATCACATGGCTTACAGTACTGTAAGTCACATGCTCTTTAGCTAGTCAGGAAAGAAGTGAGTCATACAAGCAGACACTTTTACTTTCTCCTGTGCAGACGGAGAGAGAGGAGTGTGTTTTGTGACTGCTGGTACTTTTAGATCAGAGCAAGGAGGAGATTTAAACTTTGATTTAGACCCAACAGCTTTTTTAAAAGCTACATTTTTTTTGTCTTTTCTGTACTCTTTTTTACTTAATTTGTTCTTTCTGTAAATTTAATTTTTCTACCTATATAAGTAGTTAGTTGTTTGTCTGTGTCTGTGTGACTGTGTGTATGTGTTGTGTGACAGTATGAGTAATGATTGCTCGGACTGCGGGAGCTCAGTAGGAGAAATGGACCAGGGTGAGGGAATGTCTGGGGCGGAGACAGCTCTGGGAGAGTGTGGTAGTGGTAAATGTCATACCATGCACATATGTGGGGGGCATGGGTGCCCATTCCTGTTGGACCACTCAAAACTTGTGAGTCCCCCCCCCCCAGAAGCAGGACCAGCACCGCCTCCTGTCCTGACTCTGAGGCAGTTGAACCACAACCACCACCAAGTCCAGCACCAGGTCCTCTGGAGCAGGATGCGCCTGTTCCCCCAGGCCCAAGTGTGGATCCCATCCCTGTTCAGCACCGTGACCAACCGGCTGCTGGTTCATCTGGCCATCCCCTGCCTGTGCCTGATCCTCCCCGCACCTCCGTGGTTTGGCAGTTTTTTGACTGTGTCGGGGGGGCAGCAGTGTGGTCAATGCCACCTATGTGAGGTGGAGGTGCGCTGTGGCCTCCGGGGGACTCACCTGGGAACTGGGGGCCAGCACACCCATATGCTCAATCACCACCAGTTGGAGTGGCAGGCTGCCACAGAATGGACCATGCCTGCACCTGCTGGCCATTCTGTGGCAGAGGGTGCAGCTGTGCATGGCGGCATCCCTAAGAAGAGGAGGATCACAGCAGCACCTGCTGCTCCACCAGCATCCCCCCACCACCACCACCACCACCAGCAGGTCAGCCTGTAGAATGTGTGGACCCCAGAGAACTACGTGTAACACAGGCTTACTTGGCAGTTCTCTGGAGTGCTGTTGAGGAGAACAACGAGAGGGTGAGTGCTGTGGAGCAGCGGCTGAATCACAGAGGGACATCAGTTGCAAATTATGTCCATGCTGGAACTGCTGCTGGATCACCATGGGATCCCACATTAGTTTTTTTTTTTCCTCACACCATGTGCCCCCCCACACACCTTCCTTGCTGTGTTATAAAATTATTCCTCCACCATCCCCGACCCTTGTATGTTATTATGCCCTTTTTTTGTTGTCTTCCATATGTGTGACACTTTGTATTCTGAGCAGTGCAAGTATACTGTGCTAAACTGCATGTGTGCAGTCAGTCTTCTTTCCAGTCTGTGTATGTACTGCAGACACTGTCCAACTCCCTGAATTAAAACACTTATTAATGAGTACAATGGTGGGGTGGTGAAGCCTGGAGAGATACTACAAAACAGGCTTACAATACATCCAAGTAACTAGTAAAAAAATTAATGTTGTGATTCGTGATGTGATTGTAAATCGTGATTTGTGACTGCATTTGTGACCGTGATGATGAAGAAACGTGAATGCCTACGGCTGTACTTCCCCAGGCCCCGATGAGGTATGGCGCAAAACTCCCCGACTTAAAAACACTCATTAATGAGTACAATGGTGGGGTGGTGAAGCATGGAGAGATACTACAAAACAGGCTTACAATACATCCAAGTAACTAGTAAAAAAAATTAATGTTGTGATTCGTGATGTGATCGTAAATCGTGATTTGTGACTGCATTTGTGACTGTGATGATGAAGAACGTGATTTGTATCACAAGTGACACATGATGATGGTCCTGACTTAAAAACACATATTAATGAGTACAATGTTCATTCAGAATTATGCACCACACCTGTCCAGTACTTTGAAGGGAAGTCAAAGAAACAACTGTGACTTAAGTTAGAGATGGAGATTGGGCCCTAAAGGGATGCAAATGCACAGACAAATTAAGATTGCACTGCACACTGAAGAGATGCAGATGCAAAGGCACAACACCTAACCAGTGCTCACCATCAGAAATTCAAATCTGGAAAAGAATACCTTTGCCGGTTGGGTCGGGTCATGGGGGGGGGGGCAGTGTACTGCACTGTTGCAGTAACAGTCACTAGTACTAGTACCAGTAAAGATACCACAAAGAAGTAAAAAAATGACACAGCTGCAGTAGATAGCAGGTTCACATTGCTGAAATTATGTGGCACAATAAAAGATGTCTGGTTTGATGACACGCGTCACACACACTCACACACACTAAGTAATGCATAGTAAATTGAAAACTTCAGTAATATAAACACATATTTAAACAAACTAAAATTATGCACTACTGCACCACAACAATCAGCAAAAAAATGGCAAGAATTATTGAAAATTTTACCGTGTGTACATTAACACGGTTATACAAGAAAAATATCACCAAAACAGAAAGCACTGTCTTTTCTCCAAGTTAAACTACCTACACCACAGATACGCCCCTCCCCCAAAGCACGCTTCCACTATCTCTCAGTACACAGACTGAATGTTGTACATTAACATTCAAAATCCACACACAAACAATAAACGCTCGATGATATGAGCACAGGAGGGTTTCCTATAATCGATGAACTAAAGTTTCAGCAAAAAAAAATGACTCAAAAAGGCTTTTTAACAGCTTTTAGAAGGTTTGAATTGCAGAAGAGCTCTCAGAGCAGATTGTCTCCTACAGCATCCTACACACACTACCCCAAACTGAGGCTGTGCAGAACAATCTAGAGTCCATGTGACCTGAAATCCCAAGAATCACTGCAAAATTCGCCTTGGGAGCTTAAAAACAAGGCGAAGTACATTGTTTTCAATGTACTTCACCTTAAGAATTGGTGGAGTAGTGGTTTGGGAAGGTGGAGTAATACAAAGTCATTGTTTTCAATGGACTTTGTGTTACCCATTATAACGCAAAGTACTCTGCTTCGTGTTGCAGAGCACTCCGTGAATTCGTCTTCACTCTGCTAATTACTTCGCGGAGCGAATTGGGGCCTCTTCACCCATCTCTATCTGTTACCCAAGCTGTTTCTACCATCAAAATCACACTAAAATTCCACACCATCTGGATGCAGGGCAATGAGGACAAAACTGTAAAAAGTTGACACTTAATGACTTTTTACACTGTCTGGATCTCAGAATCCACACATCCAGCTGGAACAAAACTTGCCACATCAAGTGATCTTCCCCACAGGACAATGCATACCAAATTTTGAGCAAATCCACTGATTGGTTGCAAAGTTATTAAACAGCATGATTTGAGGTTTATCGTTAAACATGCTACTCAACCTTAACAATATGGTGGTGCTACTAGGCTCATATAATCAATCAGTCTCTGTATCTATCTCTCTATCTGTCTGTCCGTCTAGCTATAGAGACCACAGTTTTTCTTAAATAAGAAATAACAAGAAATTCAAGAGATAAAAAGAAATAAAATGAAAACAAACACATGAAAAAAAGGTTAAAAATTATTTACTTTTTGGCAAAAACTAAAGGAATGCTTGCAGCAGTTGTTGTTTAGGCTCTGTTGTTACCACAGAGATGGTCCACAACGAACTGGCAGCGGAACTGGCCGATTCACAAAACCCATGGCATAATACCGCTTAAAACAATGTAGTGTACTAGGAATGTGAATTCTAGTGTGTATAAGGTCATTTTGAGGCATTTTGAGAATGTAAATGTGATAACAGGAAATAAAATTACATTTTCAATGAATAAAAAGAAATAAGAAATTCCAGAAAAATAAAAATAATTTCATGGGTATATATATATATACCTATATTTATACCACGAGGGTGAGAGCTTTCTCAGTAGGATAACCTGTGTTATTTCCTCTGCAGTGAGGATAAATCCTGATGACATCAGCAGAGTGAGGATATCGACATTTATCCATACTATGCTGATATCATAAGAGTGAGGATAAATGTACTGCAGCTTGCATTCTAAAGGAAACTGCTTCAGAAAAAGTTTATCTCTCTCTCACTGAAGCTGCAACTTACTCAATTAGCTTTGCAAAAGACTCTCACCTATGTCCCATTGTGCTTCTAACATTGCTAGCCCATTACTGTGCTGATCTCAGCTTCAAAACAACCTGAATTCTAAATGAATGTCTTTTACAAAACAAGTTCTGTTTCTCAGTGCTACCTGCAGCAGTTTGCCTTCCTCACTGAGCCTCTGACTCACTCAATTAGCTTTGCAAAACACACTCACCTGTGTTTCTGACTCCCAGTCTATTCAGAACACACACACACACACACACACACACACACACTGACAGCACACACAGAATGAGCAAGAAACACACAGATTCAGAAAAAATGTTCCTACAGCTCTCACCCTTGTGGTATAAATCGCACACATGATGGGCAGATCATGGCATATGGAAAATATTCTCACTCCTGCCTCATGAGCTGTGTATTTTCACTCGTGCCTTCGGCACTCGTGAGAATACACAGCTCACTCTGCAGGACTGAGAATATTTTCCATATCCCACTCCTGCCCATCATGTATCCCATATATATATATATATATATGTGTGTGTGTATATATATATATATATATATATATATATAAAATGGGTGGGGAACATCAATAAAAATCGGGGTCCCTGATTGGAGAAAACACATCACATGACCGTGCATTATTCCACAATGAACACATGCCTTCCAGTAGCACTGCATGCTTGAACCTTGTCACCAGCACTGAGATCACTCCACGCCTGGCACAGACAGGCATACACACACACACACACACGCATACCTGGCACACACGGACTGCCACCCACAGCCATTAGGAAATCTCTATAACAGTCCCACACTCTACACAATTATGTGGTTGATCCTGCCATAATTTTTAAACAAAGGGTCATTTAAAAAAACTTATCTGGTTGATCCTACCATTTTCAGAGACTGTCTTACAGTAAAATCACATTCACTTTTTGTCCTGTAATGTAGTGTGTTAATACCATCAAAGGACCAACCCAAATTCAACATGTTTACAACTTAGCTACAGTACATATAAACACTGATACTGTACTACTGAAATGTTCCATTGATTTAGTAAATTTCCTCCTTCCCCAGTTATGTACCTTTTACACACTAATGTAGCATTGAAGCTGTTCACAAGCAGCATGTACAGTATCTAGGAAATATTCTGTTCCAAAATCGTTAGGTGAATGCTAAACTTATTATAGAAAGCACCTCACTAAATAAAGTACAGTTACGTAAGAATTTACTGTAACAGTAGATCTTCGAGAGAGGTTCCTGCAGTAGGTCATTACATATAGAACTGCGCCACCTGGTGTCAGGACCACACAGCAAACTTCTAGCTAGCAATCCATAGCAAGGGACCGCCGCCAGCGTCATATGACAGGACATCAGCGAAACACTATATAGGGGGCGGTCCCCATGCCCGCCCTCCAGTTCTTCCGCTGGAAGACCCCTGAAAGGGAGACGATAGAAAGGAGAATATTCCTTGAACATGGAGCTGCTGAAAGAGTACCCTGGGAAAGGAAAAGAATAAGCAGAAGCTGGGGGAAGGTGGGAGGGAAAGAGGTGACCTACTGCAGGAACATCTCTCAGAGATCTACTGTTACAGTAAGTTCTTACCTAACTGTACTATCTTACTTTGAGAGGGTTCCTGCAGAAAGTCATTACATATAGGACTGAATTCCCAGCAGTCAAGAAGAAAAATAGTCAGAGACTGAGGCCCGGGAGGCAGAAGAGTCTGCAAACAGAGACCCAGGTTAGGACAAGAGGCCTTGTAAAATGGCCAGTCCAAAGCCAGCCCTGCGCCTAGAGGTGATGTCCAGGGCCACAGCACAAATGTCAGAGGTGGGCACATTTCTGAATAATGCAGTAGAAGCGGCCATGCCGCGGGTCGAGTGCCCTTTTACTTCCACTGGAAGTGGTTTTTCATACTTTTAGTAAACAAAAGTGACACAGTTAGCCAACCACTTAGAGAGGCATTGCTTAGAAACAGGTATGCCCTGATGTTTGGGCGCAAAAGAAATGAACAACTGGTTGGACTGCCACACCTCCTTAGTCCTAGAAATATAATAGCACAGAATCCTATGCACATCCAAAGTGCGCACAAGGTGTTCCCCCCGTTGGAATATTCAGGGTAGTAAACCGGCAATTGAATATCCTGGTTTAACATAAACTCAGATACCACTTTTGGTAGAAAAGAGGGATTAGTCTGCAGAGTCACCCTGTCACTGCGGAAAATTAAATAAGGCTCCTTACAAATGAGGGCCTGAAGCTCAGAAATCCTTCAAGCTGAAGTAATCGCAACTAAAAATAGCATTTTCCACGACAAGTAACGCAAAAAGCAGCTTGCTGCTGGCACAAAAGGGGGCCAAGTAAGTTTCTCTAAAACAAAATTCAAAGCCCAGGGGGAACCGGACTGTGGACCGGAGGTTTCAAGTGGAGGATCCCCTTAAGGAAGGTTTTAGAGACCTCTGAGAGATTTTTGCTGTTCACCGGAAGGTGGTAGGCCAAAATTGAGGAAAGATGGACCTTCAGTGAGGAACAGCTGAGGCCCAAATTGGAAAAATGCAAGAGGTACTCTAAGACCTGGGGAGCTGGGCAAGAGAAGGGGTCAAAACCTCTGGCAGTCACCCATATAGTAAATCTCTTTTACTTCATCACATATGTCATTCTGGTGGAAGGCTTTCTGGCCTCCACCAAAACTTGAGCTACTCGGGAGGAGACCCCGAAGTGTGAGACAGCTATGTCCAGAGGTGCCACACATGCAAGTGGAGAGATCTGAGGCCCGGGTGCACCAGGCTGCCCTGCTCCTGTGTTAGAAGGTCAGGAAGGAGAGGCAGAGGCACTGGAGGTTCCAACGCTAGCTGCTGTAGCAGGAGGAACCAGATCTGCCTAGCCAGAGAGGAGCAATGAGGATCATGTGTGCTCCCTCCACTTGAAGCTTCAGCAGGACCTTCTGCAGAATTGGAATGGGAGGGAAGGCATACAGAAGCCTCTCTGTCCAACAAAGAGACAGCGCATCTCACCAAAAAACACCCTGCCCAGGAACGAGTGAGGAAAAATCGGGTAGTTTTGTGTTGGATAGGGAGGCAAAGAGGTCCAGCTCTGGTCAACCTCACTGGTCAAACAGTCCTTCTATGACCTCTTCGTTCAGTTCCCACTCGTGAGCCCACACGGTGGTGTGGCTGAGACTGTCCACCAGGACGTTGTGAATGCCCGGAACATGGACTGCTGTCAAGAAAAGATCATGCTGGACTGCCCAGTACTGCAGTCACATCGCCTCCCTGCAAAAGGGATACGATCGGGTACCTCCCTGTTTGTTCATGTACCAGACCATGGCTGTACTGCCAGTCTGGACAAGGAGAGTTCCCAGGCATAAGAGGGTCTGAAGTGCCTGAAGAGTGCAGAACACAGCTCTCATCTCCAGAATGTTTATGTGCAGATGCACTTCCTGTGGCAACCACTTCTCCTGGGTTCAGTAGTCTCGAAGGTGGGCTCCCTAACCCTGACCCAAGGTATCCGTCATGAGAGTCATGGAGGGATGACGGGGGTGAAAAGGGGCCCCCAAGGAGAGGCTGGATAACTCCTGGCACCAAAGAAGATCTCTCTTCATGCCGCTGGAGACCATGACCCTGTGGTCCAGGTTCGTCCAAGTGCTGATCTCACTGTACCCTGACTGTCCACTGGGTCACCCTCATGTGCAGTCTGGCCAATGGTACAGTGGGAATGGCTGCCACCATTAGTCCCAACAGCTGGAGAACAGAGCAAGCTGTGGTCCAACAAGAGTTGGCTGCAGCGAAGGCTTGCTGTTTCAGGGTATCTGTTCTGTCTGGAGGGAAGAAGGCCCTGCCCTGGACCGTATCCAGCACCACTCCAATGAATTGGAGGTACTGGGAGGGTGAAAGATGGTACTTGGGGTAATTCACTGTGATGCCAGGATGCGAAAAAAAGGTCTAGGGTGGTGGAGTGAAACTCCTGCAGACTGCCCTGAGACAGGGCTGACAAAAGCCAGTCATCTAGGTATGGGAACACATAAATCCCCTTGTGACGTAAGGCTGCCGCCACCACCACCAGGCACTTGGTGAAGACCAGAGGTGCTGAGGAGAAGCCAAAGGGGAGAGCCTTGAATTGGTAATGGTTCCCCTGGAAAGTGAACCTGAAATAATGGCAGTGGGCCTGCAGGATAGGAATGTGCAGGAAGGCATCCTGCATGTCCAGTGAACAAAGCCACTGATTCTTGAGGAGCAGGGGTAAGAGTCCCTGGAGAGTCAGCATACGGAACCTCTTGTATTCAACAAAGAGGTTCAGCAGGCTGAGATCTAAGATGGGTCTCAGATCACCTGTCTTTTTGGGCACCAGGAGAAGTGGGAGTAATACCCCCTTCCTCCCTGTGCGGGAGGAACTGGCTCTACCTGTATGGCTGACTTTGACAGAAGAGACTAGATTTCCTCTTTTACAAGAGGAAGATGACTTGACGGGTAGTGGGACCAGCCCAGAGGATTTTCTGGAGGTTTGTCCAGGAACTCTATTGAGTGCCCTCTTGCAATTATCTGTAAGACCCAAGCATCTGTAGTGATCTCCTCCCACTCTCTGAAGTGGAGGGTGAATCTTGCCCCCACTGGCTCCATCAGAAGATCTGGAGGAGGTGGAGGGGCCCCCACGAGTCAGGAGGTGGAGGGGAGGGCCGTTTGAATACCTCCAGTGACTCTCTGGGATTTGGCTGGGGGGGCCCCGGACCCTGTGGCATGATGCTTACCCTGACGTCTGGCCAGGGGTTGCTTGGTCCACTTCCACTGTGGGTGATAAAAAGGTTGCTTGGGTTTAAAACCAGAGTGGTACATGGAGCGGATGTCCTGAAGGATCTGCTGCTATCTTGTAGCTCGGTAATAATATATTTTACTTCGCCCCTAAAACAGGAAGGGCCCATGAACAGGTGCGTCCAGGAGGATGGATTGGACATCATGCACCAGACTCGCTATACAGAGCCATGCAAGCCTTCGAAGGCAAATGCCTGAGGCAGTGCAGTGGGCCACCGAGTCCACTGAGTCATAGGTGACTCACAGGGCATGGTGACAGGAGGACTTGGTAAGCCTCACCGTGCGGAGAAGTCTGTCCCTGAGGTCCTGGTCTGGAATCAACTGGAGCTCTGACTCAAGATCGGCCAGGGAGGATTTCTGATAAGAAATCACATGGACCACATAACTGAGTGACCTTAAGGTGCAAGTGGAGAAGGCATAAACCTTGTGGCTGTATATGTGAAAAAGTGAAGTCGCCCCCCTCTTTTCTAGGAAGATAGTGGGTCCTGGATGTACTTCTGTCCTTTGTCCCTGTCTTAATTGTTATATGTTTGTTTGTTGGGCTGGCCGCCCACTTTGTTATATATGTTTATTGTAGTCTTGTTTATTGTTTGTCCTCCTTTGTCTTTTCCCAGTACATCCCAGTACCGCTATCCTGCCTACAAAAGTCTGGTTAATAAAGTTTTGAGGATGTCAGGACTGCTCCCGATAATGCTGTAAAAGCGTCCTGGCCCTCTGTATATTGTATGCTTGGAGCTTGTAAATATGCTCCCTGTAATAAGAGGAAATGTTTCCCCAATTTAAAAATAGTAGTTGGAGCCATTTTTGTTCCGCAGGCTTCCCCCTGTTGAAAATGCCTGCTTGTAGTTTGTTTGTGAGAGGGCTGAATTAAGAAAACCCTCCGTTTTGGAAAAATGTCAGGGCACTGCTTTACAGTGCCCTATTATACCCGTTATGCTTACTGCGCCTTTTAGGTTTTAATTTAATGTAAAGAACCTCCTGGTTCTTTAGTTTGAACCCCGTTATGCTTTTTTTTTGCAAGAGCTCTGCAGAAATGCGGCTTGCTGTATAAAAATATGCCGCTGAGTTCCTGCACGATAGTGCGATAGTGCGAGCGCTGGTAATTTTACCCGCTCAATCGTGTGCACTGTCGTGATGGCATTTAGCCTTCTAGTTTTCCCTGAAATGCAGTTTGCTGAAAGAAACACAGCATTTTGAGAGCTACATACCCTCCGGAGTCGAAATGCAGAGGTTTGGAGCTGTTATTAAGACCTCCAGAAAACAAAGGTATTTGCTGCTGCTGCTGTTGCTGCTGGCGTCTCAGAGCTTTGAATGCAACCTTCCTCAGCTCCAACAGTCCATTAAGAGCCGGCTGGCCGTTTCCTGACTGCATTTATGCTGCTGCTGGAAGGGGTGGTGCTTGCTGAGGCCAGAGTTTAATTTTACGTCCTCCAAAAGGACTGTAATTCACTTCCATGCTGCTACATATGTTGATTTGTTGAAATAAAGATGTTTGACTGTTGTGAATAAATAAAATGCTGTGTAAATAAAGAAAGGTTGTTAAGAGAAAGGTACAGGAGTGGAATTAGGTGATCACATGACCCCTGAATGATATAAAACCTATGCTTTTAGAACAGGTAGAGGATGTGTGAGGTCAGTTGAATTCAGTTCAGCCCAGCGCAAGTTCTGACCAGTTGAGCTCAGCCAGACCTGGATGTGAAGTTGTGAACATCCTTAAAAGCTAGCGTTTTCTAGCTGTGTTAATTTTCCTGTTGTTACTGTTTTGCTTCTCTTTAATTTTGCCATTTTCAGTTCACTTTAATATTTTTGTAAATAAATACCTTTATTTTTTCCTGCCAAATCACCTCATTGGTCCATTTTTACCTACAGCCTGTGACAGTATTGATTCATCTGCTTAGACTCTGTCCGGAGGACAGGCACTCAGGTGGTTTGGCTTGGCTGATCTGTCATGGGCAGCTGTTATCTCTACATAGTCAGCCTTAGGCTGTGTAGTGAGATGAGTAACCCTTTCCAGGGGGATGGTACATCCTATCAGCCTTCTTAGAGACTGCAAGGATAGAAGATGGTTGCTGCCAGATGATGGACGTCAAGTCCTCATGTGACCCAATCCACAAGGGGATGGGCAAGGGGTCCGCATCTGTCATGTCCAAATGTTCTGTAAGCCTCTTTCTTTTGGGGTCCAGCTCTTGGGAAGTCCAACTGCATGCTGACTGGATAGACCGGAGGAGCTCAGCAAATGAAGGGTCCTCCGGGGGAGATTGGGGGACTCTTTTGGCTGGGTCTCGATAGGGGAATGGGAGCCCATGCTGGCAGAAGAGTCAGAATCTGCTTCTGAATCTGAGGACATAGGCCTGCTGGGGGAAGAGGCTTCATCTGAAATGTCTTCTGTGGCCATGTTGCCAGGGAGGGCCCTGGGAGGGGGGTGCCTGGTAGAGTCCCTGTCTGACCACCGGGGAGAGGCTCCTAGGAACCGCCCTAGGGGTCGGCACAGAGGCTGTGACTGGTGGCAGATGACTGAGCTCTTGGAAGAGCTGGAATTTGACTTCTTTTCACCATGAAGGAATTGCCCTGAGGGTCAGCCTGTGACCTGTCCAAAGCCTGAAGCTGCGGAGGAGGAGCTGGTGGTGGAGGCAGAGGCTGGATGTTTGGGTACCCTGAAGGAGGGTATGAGGAGTAGCCAGGGGGCTGGTATCTAAAGGGCTAGCCTTGGGGGTTGTACCCCTGATATATGTGACCCTGCGTCGAGTACCCTGGCACATAAGCAGGCGCCAAGTAACCTGGTGATGGATACCCTGGTACTGGGTAATAAGGATACTGTGGTGGAGGGTAGCCAGAAACCATGCGTGGAGGACCAGCAGGTGGAGGGGCAGATGGCCCTGAGGGAGGCGGGGCCGAGGGACCACTAGGTGCGGTTGGGTCCGTTGGTGGGCTGTGACGATCAGGGATCCTGGCAGAGGCTCAGGTATCAGAGCAAGAGAAGTAGGCAGGGCACCCAAAGAGCCGTCAGATGGTGGAGGGCGGTGACTGGTACACCAGCCATCACCTGGTCGGAAGGGACGTCAACCGCTGAGGAGCTCCTCGGAGTGAGGTCCCGAATGGGATCTGATGCTGGGAGATCAGGCATCAGGCAAGGCAAGGCACATTTTATTTAAAAAGATGCCCATCCTGGAGGCTCTGGGCACAGAACATACCAAAGCTTCATTACATAAATCATAAACATACATACATACATAGTCAGGGGGCACTAAGGAACCCGATGCCTGGTCCAAAGTGTATGAGGAGGATCTAGGTGAGGTGGCCCCCATCAACAGGCCAGCTGGAACAATGGGGGACCTGACGGTATAAAGATCCGCCGACGGGGAAGATATCCCTAGAGCAACAGCACTCGCCTCCTGGTAAGAATCAAGGGACAGTGAGGGGTCAGGTTGGGTCAGAGCAAGAGAAGAGTCCCGGGAGGGAGAACCCTCGAGAGAAGAGTGTGGGTCTGGCAGCTGGCTCTGCCCACTGTTTGGGAGGTCAAAAGAGCTCAATGGGAGAGCCTTGGCTAAGTGGTTGTCGGGCGAGCAGGCGACTGACTGAACGTCCGTGACTGAAAGGACGTCAGAAGGACCGACGTCTGACTTTTTGATTGGGTCAGGCAGATGGCAGAAGAACTGGAGTCTGGCTTATCAACCGGAGCTGAGCGCTCTTTGGTGGAGCTGGAGGCTGACTTACCAGCCAGAGAGCTGACCACAGGCCCAGAGGAAGAACCCTCTTGTGAGGAGCGTCCCTTCCACACTCTGACCACCGCGGGAGGAGGAGCCGGTGACTGCTCTGCCGGGAAGGATGGACACTGGGCAGAAGGGGTACTTAGCAAAGTAGAAGCCCCACCTGAACCTACATCGTCAGCCTGGCAACGCTGGACAGAAGGGGACCGGTCCTGGTCCTGGCACTTCTCCTTGCGCTTGGTGGTGGGGGAGGAGGAGGAATGTTCCTACAGCTCCTGCAGCTCTTTTTCCAGGCACTTTTTAAGCAGGTGGGCTTTGAGGGCTTTCTGGCATCTGACTTGTGTGGCCCATTTGAAGGACTGGCAGACCTCATAGTCTTCAATCCGATGCTTGGTGCAGAGGACACAGCAGGAGTGTTCATCCCCATGCGGGATCTGGGCACTGCACTTGTTGCACTTCTTTGGACAACGTGACTGAGAAGACATGCAATAAAACAAACACTAATATAGAAAATAAGAAAAAAGTGAAAATACTGAGCAAAAGTGGCGGTTAACTGGTAGCAGAGTTCACCACGAGGTTCGACTTGTACAGGTCTTCCGGCAGGAAAGAACTGGAGGGTGGGCATGGGGACCACCCCCTATATAGTGTCACGCTGACATCCTGTCATGTGACATTGGGGGCGGTCTCCCGATATGGATTGCTAGCTAGAAGTTTGCCGTGTGGTCCTGACACCAGGGGGTGCAGTTCTATACGTAATGACCTTCTGCAGGAACCCTCTCAAGGTAAGATCTGAACTTTCCTTACCTCTTTATATCTTCAGGAAGTTCAGTGTTAAATGGGATTTGATCTGGAGATGTCACAATTTCATCCAGCACCTTGAGCGTATCTTGTAACTCGGCACGAGACACAGTGTGCATGGAAGGAAGTCCAAAGTCTTGAGTGTATATCAGTCTATCTTGTTCATCAATTTCTTTACATAACAACTTGTCTTTGATTTCCAGCATAGACAGTCTCTCTCTGATTGTTCCAATTTCCTTCTGCATGGAAAGAAGAGATTGACTGACTATAGTAAAGAAAATGTGTCTGTACCAGTTATTATGTTCTATAAAATGACAGTGAAAAATAAGCAAACCAGATTGCCCAAGAATGACCATATGACTGCAATGATTTCACATCATGTCATTCACTCTGCAATGATTTCACATCATTTCATTCGGTTGTCTAGTCTACTTCTCCTTTTCTATAGCCATAAGGCCTATATACTACACAATAGTGAGCCATTTTATGAGAGCAAGAACTCATTCTAAGGTGTGTGACAATGCTAAATCAATGCACTTCCAAAAGGTGCAAAGGCACTTATCATAAACCTCTCCTGTCTCATCACCCAAAGGGGGCATGCAAAGATTTAGCACTACAGTACACCCTGTTGTGGGGTATTACTTACATATAGTCAATAGAAAATACGCTGGTCTCATTTTTCAGATGTAGTCAGTTCAAGCATTGGGCCACCACACAGAACTGCTCATCACGTCAGTGCCTGCACTTTGAGGGGGGAATAGTTCCCCTGCAAGTGTGGCACAATGCAAACTGACAATCATGTTAGCCAGTGCTGAATCACATCGCAGAAAGTTCCTGCAAATGCAGCTTACCATGACATGTTTTACATAACAGTGTGACATGTTCCCAATGACAGGCACAAGGGTGCCCTTCTGTTTAGTACCCTCTCCCAAAACCAACCCAAGTGCAGGGTTTGCTGGCAGTCCAGTGGTTCCCACACCATATGTTCCAGTTATGTCATCACTAGTGAGCCAGTTGTCCCCTCCCATTATACTAGAGACCATATATGCTGGTGATCTATGGTCCCTACCACAGATCCCCAGTGCTACAAGCCCTGGTACTCCCCCCTACCAACTCTCTTACTACATGGCTGCCCAGCCACAAATTGGGCTTACTCACATAACTAAAAACCTGTCACCCAGGAGTGTAAACCATCGCTATAGCAGCCTTGCCTCTTTCTACAAGCACCCTCAATGGAGTTTGTGGGCACAAGGTGAAAGTGTTACACAGTAGACCCAAATAACTGACTTGAGGCCCTTGTCTGTTATCCACATTATAAAAGCATAACAAAACTGTACTTTGTTTTTATAATAGGCATACCTTTACAAATAATATTTAAATATCAACAGAATTAGAGAAACTGTATGCATACTTTACTTGATTCTATGAGTAGTTACAACACATTTACGTGTTTTTAATTTATTAATCTTCATAAATGTTTCTGAAACTTTGCCTGCACCACTATGCCTTTGAAAACAAGAAAGATATGGAGTTACTAAAGACAAATATGGGATATGCAACAAGGAAATGTTGAATAACTTTTTTATTCATATGAGCTGTGGTGAACTCACATGACCTCATGAGGTAGAGCAATGCATAACCACATAAGTGTCTCCAAGGTCACCACTGTGAGTTTGGATGACAAATGCATGTTAACACTACCCTTGTTGCACAACTGATTTATGCAATGTAGTTTCTTTTATGGTATAATTTAGAGCTGTGGGTAATGAGAAAATTTCCAAAATCATGGAATTTCCAAGAAATTTCACAGAATTCCATTAAATTTCATGGAATTTCTTCTGAATTTCTCAGCATTTTTTAAATTTATTAATTTTGTCATAATTCGGATGTCTATATAGCTAGAGGTCTGAAATGTGGCACGCATACTGTCTGAGAGGAGTTCTAATGACTTGCCATATACTATGAGATTAGGATGGATTATTTCAAAATTATAGGCACTCAACATCTGTCATTTTGGGCCAGATATTCAAAGCTTTGCCCCTGGGTTAAGTTAACACTGCCCGGCAGGCAAACATAGCCCGGAGCACAAAGCAAGCTGTATTCAAAAGGAATAGCCTGGGGCAAACAGCTTCTGAATATAGCATGGGAATGAGGCCGTGCAAACTGGGCTGGGAGCGCAGGGCAAACGTAGCCCTGGAATAAGATAGCACTGAATATAGCAACCAGGAAGTGCAAACCATAACAACAACACAGTGCACAGCGACGTAAGGGCAGGTAGAGATGAACTATGTGGCCAATGTGTGTGCCAGCATATACGTGGAACCAGTACAGCAGCAGGCAGCAGCAGATGTGAAAGAATAGCGATCAAAACTGTATAATATTCCCCGAACTGTTAGCGCTGCGCTAACACATTAACGCAGCTTTAGCACGGAGCTAAGCTGTTTGCCCAGTGCTAAGATTTGCCATATTCAAAGTGACATGCAAATGAGCCTACTTATGTAGTCTCTGGGCAAACAGCCAGATTAGCATCTCATTATTCCCTGATTTGCATGCAGTTTGCCCAGCGTTACTGCAGGGTCCCACAGCTCCACCTGTAGGTCAGTCTGGAAGTACAGGGGCTGGCCAGGTCTGGCCGCAGCTCCACCTGTAGGTCAGTTTGACAGTGCATGATGGTTGCTGTAGGCTACATGTATGCAGTACAGCATAGCATTGTGTGCCCCAGGGGACAACACAGCATTGGCACAGGTGGTGGTTGTGCTGCATGCAATGCACTGTAGGCCATGCTACAGTGCACAGCAGACACTACAGTAGCAAGGGGGCTGGTAGTGTGAGGGACACAGCAATGCCTATGGTATGTAGGGCAGTGATGACCACTGCACTGTACACAGTGACAGGCCCAGCTTGCAAGTGATTACTGACAGTGGAGAGTACTGTGTCGCCATTGTGTGCACCACAGATGCTGCACCTGTGGCATGGGATGCTCACAGTGCCATATACATGGCCGGCTGTGTGTGCTGTGGCATCTGTACAGTTGTGCAGTATGTGGCTAGGGGGGCATGTAAGTTCCGACAGGCACATAGGTGGTGGGGTATTCCCACTACTGGCCCATGTACATTGCATGATGTGTCCCAGCCTTGTGGCCACACCTGGGCTGTGGTGAGGTCTGGCCACCCGTACACCCTCCCCTCAATGGCCACCATGCCTACAGTGCTCCATGTGTGTGCTGGCATCTGTTGGTCACCACAGACGTATGGTCTGCAGGTGTGTGCTGTATGGCCACACTACCATGATGTCCCCTGTGGGTCGGATCACCCCTTAATGCCTGTGCTTGTCTGGGACTGGTGGCTGCTGTTGGCATCATGATGGTGCCATCAGTGAGCAGCATGTGTTCTCCATGTCTGGCATTTTCTAAGTGTCATACTCTTGTGTTAGGGTCGCGTAAGCCACGCAAATCCCACGAAAACACCACGCAATGCACCAAAGACATGCAAAGCTGTTTGCCCAGGGTTAAGGCCAGCTTTTCCTGGGCGGTAATATGTACCACGCTAAGGGTTGTGCTAAGTCGCGTTAAACACCCTAGCACGGTGCTAGTTGCTGAATATTTCATAGCGCCTGTATTCATGTTTGCTATGCCCCTTGCACATAATTTTGGTTTGCCCAGCACTAATACTGTTTGCACGCGCTAGTTGGCCTTTTGAATATGGCAGCTCCACGCTAGTCTCGCGCTAATCCCACGCAAACTGTTTGTGAACCACGCAAAGCTTTGAATATCTGGCCCTTTATCTTTTGTGGGACATTTCATGAATTTTTTATCTGCATACACCTCAGCCATCTTTTGGACTAGAGCTCTTACATTTGGCATGAATACATGACGATAGGTGTTATAAAAGTGTGCCAAATTTCATCACAATAAGATGGATTGTCTCAAAATTATATGTGCTCATCTGTCATTTTATTTTTGTGGGAAATTTCATGAAAATGTTTATCTGCATATACCTCAGCCATCTATTGGGCCAGAAATCTTAAATCTGGCATGATTTCTTGATGATAGGTGTTCTAAAAATGTGCCAGATTTCATGACATTAGAATGCAGCATCTCAAATTATATGAGCTCAAAGTCTGTCATTTTATTTTTTTGCAGGAAATGCCGTGAAACGTTTTATTTCCATATAAGTTAGGCACCTTTGGAGCTTGACAAGTGTAAATTAGCATGAATAACCTTTTTGTAATGGCTATAGAATTATCTAATTATGGAGATAATTGGATTTGAGATTTTAAAGTTACAGAGGTTCAAAAGTGTACTATGTAAATATTTGCAAAATTTTTTGAAAACTCTACAATGTGGATGTTTGCAGGCATAGACTTAACATTTTGACATGCATATCTGATGTCAGTGTGTCCTGGTGTCTAGCACAACTGGATAAACTGGTTTAGCAGTTTTAAATTAACAGTGAAAAAAATATTGGTAACATTTTCTCAAATATGTATGGTAGCATACCGATGAAGCATCCAGAATTCTTTTTGTGGAATTTAACATTCACAATGCATGCATCACTACTTTGTTTGATAAGCTGGGCTGAGCTTTTTGCAGTCCTGCTGTTCTTATCTGGGTAACTATTTTGCCTCCCTTATCTCTTAGCATAGCCAGATTGACTCAGTAGAATAACTGATCCCACTGATATCCCCTTTGTTCTTTACAGTGACAAAATCCCTTAAAACAAGAGTTGCATACTCCTTTTCCTGTCAACTTAACCTGTTGGAATAGCCAAAATTCTTCCTTCCTGGTCCCCCAGACATTGTCTTCCCCAGTACATCTTTTTGAGTACCTCTATGTCCCAGACTTGCATGTACGTCAGGCTCCTTGGCTCATCAATTTACTGGGTGTGATCCTTATATATCCTGCATTCAGGATGGAATTGTTGACACTCTGTGCTTCCTTGATCCAACTGGGGGTACCACTAGTGTGCTACCCAGCTCAGTTGTCAATTTCTTTGTGAAACTATGCTTCTAATTCCTGAACCTAGTGACCTCCTGCACTACCTGCATCCCATACCCCTATCCTTTAATTTGAATCCCCCAGATAAGGCTGAGTGAAATTAGCCAATTCCAATTTTATAGAATGTTCATGGAATTCCAGTGTTTAAACAAAGACTCATGAAATTTGACTCTAAGTACAGATGTTATTTTGCAGTTTTTGGCAGCAAGCAATTAATAAAATTGACACACACAGTGTCCTTGTAAGGTATAAGAACCTGCCATATTTGATGGCATTGCATTCTCTAGTTTAAATGTTTCAGGAGTGTATATATTTGAGGTTTACATTCTTACAAAATTTAATTTTAAAATGTTGTGAAAGTTTGACTGCTTTAAGCTCAGTCCTATTTAAAGCTGTAAATATGAAATTTGTCATAAATGACCGTGTGGTATAATAGTTTAAATGTTTCACATCTGGTTACGTTTGGTTATGTTGTTTTAAAATCAGAGCGGAATAACTGAAATTTAAATTTTGGCAACATGTTTGGTAGGCTATAACTCAGTCCCATTTGAAGCTAGAAATCTGAAACTATGTACATATACAAATGGTGTGATAACCTGCATACATGTAAAACTTTATAACATTTCAATGAATACTATCAAAATTATACTAAAATAACAGAAATCTAAATGTTGGCAAATTGTTTGGCTACCTATAAATCAGCCCCCTTTGAAGGTTGAGACCTAAAACGTGGTGCACATACCCATGTTGTAAGTTTCTCTAAATCCTGAAACTTCATAGAAAATTTGGAAAAGAAAGTTTAAAATTAGATCAAAATAACTGAAAATTAAATTTTGATTAAATGTTTGACCAACCGTAACTTCCCCTTTCAACCTATGACTCTGAAATTTAGTACACTTATGGAAGCCATAACTAACTGTCCACTGTGGCATCGTATTTTAGGAGCCATGTCAGGACAGCGCTTAGTGGTTTAGTGCTGGTCTGACATGGTCCTATATTCAGTCGAATAGTGCCGGTGTGCTATTCCACTGAATACAGTCCACTCCACTTATAACACCCATGTTTAAGACGGGCAGTCAGTTTGCCTGGGCAAAATTCAATAACCATTTGCCAGTTCCATAGCCACCAATGTTAAAATCTCTGGATATAGCATTCTATGCCCGCCTTCTATTTCGGGCAGATTAGCTCCTAATTAGTGTCAGTTCACACCTCGTCATGCAGTTTGCAGAGCTTGCCAAAGTGTGAACAGACACTAATTACTAGCTATTCTGCCTGAAATATAAAGGGCAGAGAATACTAGGACCTACACCAGCAGGGCTCTGCATTCCTTTCACCCAGTTTCAATTGAAAAAAAAACTGTGCATCTGGTTGGAGACTTTCCCCTACCTTCCGATCACACAAGGGAGCATCTTAAAATTCTCCTGCCTCCCTAACATTGCGTAAGAGCATCTAACTTTGGTTACAGTTTCAATTGGAGAAAAAATCAACTGTGCATCTGGTTGGAGACTTTCCCCTACCTTCCGATCACTAAGATCATGGCACCCGGGAACAAGGAGCAGTTTAAATTTGCAGGATGGGCAAAGCAGCTCCACCATCAGTTTATCAATCTCACTACCCACATAGCCTTATTCAGAGACTCTCACCTCTCCCCTCTCTTCTGATCGTGGACAATCACGGCACACAGGAACAAGGAGCAGTTTAAATTTCCTCCATTACAGCAAATACTGTAGTGGTTAGAAGGGTCGGAAGAATCGCGCTTGCCACAAGGGAGCATCTTAAAATTCTCCTGCCTCCCTAACATTGCGTAAGAGCATCTAAAAATGCCCCCGCCTCCCCTAACATTACAACAAATCAATAAAAAATATTAACTTTGGTTACAGCGACCAACCCATATAACGGGCACAATGTGCTTGCATATATGTGCCTGTTATAAGCGGTGGGGACTGTATTGCATCTTCCGGCCTCCGGGCTATCACAAGGCAGAATGCAAATTTTTGCACTCCGCTTTGCGCATTTTTGAATATCTGGCCCCTGAAGTCTTAGGTAAGAACTTAGAATTTAGATCAGTTCAGGTAGTATTTATCCTATTTGTACTTTTGTTGCTGAAACCTGTTTGTTTTTGATTTTCTTAGTGTACTTGTATTCCCATTTGTTTGCTTTATACACTGCTGCCCACCAGGTTCAAGCACCCTGTATATGTCACAAATTACTGCATGGCAGATTGGCGTAGTCACCATTGAATTACATTAAGTTCCTGAAATATCTTGAAGATGTCACAACAGAAACAGTAATAAGAGTGCTTGATCCAGTTGGGTGGCTTAATATTTTGTGTCAGTGGTTCAGTAGGTAGCATGCTTGCCTCTGGGGCTGGAAGATCAGAAAGTCCTGAGTTCTAGTCCCACACCAGGCATTTGGGATAATACCCATAACTGACACTTTAGTGCAGTACAAAGGGGTACTGCACTGTTAAGCTGCTATCCTTTGGATGACACGTTAAACTGAGGTCCCTTGTGCCTAACTGTTCAGATGGAAATAAAACATTCCATCACACTTATTGAAGAAGAGTGGGGGGATTTTTATTGAAGAAGAGTAAATATACAGTATAACTATACAAGCAATATAACACACCTTTCTTAGACATTCATGAGCACTAAAGTAAGTAAGGTGTTATTGTCTCTGGGCATTACAATAGTTCATATACATTTCCATCTATTCAAACCTTATGCTACTTTATTAAAGAAAAAAATATGTACGGCTGTTCCATAATTGTCTCTTTCTTGGACATAAATATTTTCTACTATCTTGATCATGTACCTTGTTCAATTCATGTCCCACATTCTGTAAGATTTCTTGAAAAAACTCATGCTTCTGTTTGTTAAACTGAGGTCCCATCTGCCTGGATTGGTGGTAGTTCAGGTGGATGTTAAAGATCCCATGGCACTTATCGAAAAGAGTAGGGGAATTTCCCTGGTGTCCTGGCTAAATTTCCCTCATTCACTAAAAAAATACCACCAACAACTTAATCTGGTTCAAGGTCAGTTGGCATTCATCTATATCCCCCTCCCCCGGGTCGTGCCTGAAAATAGGCAGGATTTGTCTAGTGCACTTACCCGGTCAACAAAAACTAAATAAATAAATAAAATACCCAAGAGCATCTTGCCTGCCATATATAGTACCTTAATGTTGCACAGATGATCTGTTGGGTACTGGGTTCATAATTTCTCCACTTTCCAGAGAAGATTCCTAATATTAGTTCTTGGTAGGTTATGCTCTTAAACAAGGGTTCCCGCCACTGTATTGCCACATAATTCCAGACGTATTTTACATATGGACATTAAAAATATAGATGTTCCTGGGTTTCCAACTGTGTCTCATATCCTTTCCTTGGACAACATCTTTCGTTGAGTCATTAGTGTTTGTGAGAATTCCTCACCCCAATTTCCTATGGCTACTCAACCATATAGCATCCCACACAAAAGGAGGTAATCTGGGGTTTCTCAAATGTTTTAAAACTAATTCAGTATCAGACAATTGACAGTACTGAAATGTTATATCGCTACTAATATTCATTTCCATAATAATCTTATACAGCCTTTTCTTATTAAAGGGACACTGTCAACCTGTTTTTCATAATATTATTTCTAGTTAAAAACCTACATATTATGATTGCTTACCTTCTCTAACATTCATTGATGTTGCTGTTTGTTTGGTCTGTTTCCTTGTTTAGTAAAACTGAAATGCATGGCAATGTATATTTATAAACAATCTTGTTTTGTTTACTTTCCTGAATCTGTTCTTACTGCATGCTTCCTGAGCATTAGAAACACACCCAAACAGTGCAGTCACTCATGAGGCAGTAGCCTCCTAACCTCCCATTGCATCATGAGAGGCCAGACTGTGTTGTGGGTGTTCCCAAGTCCAGGAAAGATGCACTTGGAGCTGATGTAGGAATGTAAACAAACCTGTGTTTGTGTGGTAACACCAGTATGGAGGGCACTTCTTTTAAGAAAAAAAGAGTCAGAATCAAACTACCAGCTGCATCAGCAATCTTTACAGAATGTTGGCAATCATAAAATGTGTTTTTTAAACTAGAGACACTTTGAGACAAAAGGGACAGTGTCCCTTTAACAGTTATCATTGTTCCATAAGTTATTTTCCATGCTTTAATCCTTTGCACTGCTCCCATTATGTAATCGGGTACAAAAGTTGCTTTCTTTATTGTTCTTAGGTGAGAATGTTGCCAATCAGAAACATACATGGACAACCATTCCCTAAGTAAAATGCCCATATTTTCCCTACATTTTTAATAATCATATTAATAGTAGTCATCAAGAAAAAAACATTGATAAAAAATGAATGGACTGATCATTCCCAAACCTCCTTTTTGTGAGGACTGGTATGTAATGTCCCCTTTTAATTGGATTTAAGCAGCTACCCCAAAGGGCATGGAAAATACTGTACAATCTTGTTTCTAAAGTTTTGGGTTGCAGAAAAATTTAACTGTCATAAAAATACTGGTATCAATAAAGTTTTTATTAGCAGGACCCTTTTTAATTTTGATATTCTTTTATATTTCTAATTGTTTACTTTCTTTTTGGCAATTTTAAAACACACTTCCCGGTTCTGCTCTGCCATGTTCTGCTGCCCAAAGGTGGTACCTAAAATGTGTATGTCTTTTTGTTTTAACCAGGAGAGACACACTAAGCTGAAAGCTTGTTTACAGGTGCGACCTGTGAGCACAGGGAAGTTAAGTGACTTGCTCAGGGTCACACAGTATGCAAGTGGGGTCTGTGGGATTCAAACCCAGGTCTCCAGGTTGGCAGCTCAGAGCATTAAACCACTGTGCTATACTACCTCCTTAATTCTTTGGATGATACACTTTCTGGGTAATTTCTAACTGATTTCCCTAACGGGTATCAACTACTCTTATTATAGTTTATTTTGGAAGCAGAAACTGTTGAACATTTGCCCATTATTCATCCAATTTCCATAGGAGATGTTTCAGTCTGTATCATGAATACTATGTCATCTGAATAGGCCATCGCTTGTATTGGTGGAGATGTAGGTGTTAATGAGATGCCACCTATCTGAGAGCTGGAGTGTATGTTTTGAAACAGAGGATAAAGGCAAAAAATGTACAATAGTGGACTCAGTGGGCACCCTTGCCACACACCTCTTCTAAGGTTGCATGAGCTCCCTAACCACCCGTTTATGTAGGAATAATAACAGCCTTTTGATATGACCACTTGACCCAGTGTATGAATGTGCTAGGTAATCTAAATATCTGTAATACCTGAAATAAATACTCATGCGAAATCCTGTCAAAAGCTTTTTCTTGATCAATACTAAGTAGGTATCTGTTGACTAAGTCCGTGGACCCTCTACTAAATAATTCTCTTATGTTATCAGGTTATCTTGTACCTGTCTATTTCTTATAGAAAATGTCTGGTAAGGGCTAATACGTAAGTCAGTGATGTTAGCTAGTCTATCTGCCAGACATTTTGCCAGAATCTTATAATCTGTATTCAACAGACTCAACGGACTCCAGTTGCTTAAAACGCCTCATCTCCTTTTTTATAAAAGTATGTCAGGAGTGTCTTTGTCATAGTTTCAGGTAGATCACCTTTTGAAGACAATCATTATACACTTCCACCATTGACAGAGCTAACTGTGTTTAAAAATTCTGATAATAATCTGTACTTAGACTGTCTATCCGTGGTGCTGTATTCTTTTTTTTTTTCCTCCCCTTCTCTCACCACCAGACTCCTGCACCTTCTGGAGTCTCCAATGGCCTGGTTCGTCCTCGCTCCTTCTACCGGTATCCAGTGCAGTCCATCCCCCCCCCATGGAGCCTTGGATATACGCCCCAGGTGGGTACAGGGTGGGGCCCTTACACCCCGACGTGACTTGAGTTTCATCGGGGGATGCTGGTACTGGCACCGGCAGGGGCGTTGAGGATCGTGGCCAGGAGCTCCGTCTACCAGGAGTCTGGTGGGGCATTTTCCTGGTTTTCTTCCCTGCCCTCTGGACATCGCGCACTAGGGGAGCCTAGGGGCGGAGCACATCATGACGTGCTTGATGCTCCGGCTCCTGGCAGACGTCCTTCCCTCCCCTATGTGCAGTCTCGCGTCACCTCCACCTGTGGTCACCCAGGTGGCGGTGTTGCAGCGGGACTTGCATCCCTACCCACCCCCCTGGAAGAGGAGAGCAGCCGTTGGGCGCTCGATCCTCCTTCCCCGGCCAGCCCTCCAGCTACCCGAGTCCGCTTTCAACCCGGTCGCCATGCCTAAGGAATTCAACTGCATGGGCAGGCCGGGCTCCTGTACTTTTTCAATGTCTTTCTCCAACTCTTTGTTGTGAATGGAGCTATTAGATTTATTTTATCTACCTCTTCCCTATCTGGGATATGAAGTCGTGCTAAGAAAGTGGAATAATTTTCTATGCTGGGCTCTGTACTAAAGGTATCTTTAGTGAACCTGGAGGCTTACTGTAATATTTCCTCTTTAGTACTATCTGTCCTTTGATGTTGTATAAGGACTGTATTGCTCTTCTTTCAGCTCTGTTCTGACAATCTTTGTATGGCTCAAACGTCTGTTTAGTACACTGAGTTCCAAATCACATTTCTTGTTGTAGTGATTGTACTCTGTTTTACTGTAGCTGCCACATTTCTCTTTGAATCACTAAAATCTGTGTACTATAATCTGCCTTTTCCAATTTGGCTCTGGAAATTACTTTTTGTAACTGGCCTCTTAATCATAAATATTTTATATATTCTGTATTAGCTTTCTGTCCTGTGTATGACTGGAATAATTCACAAAAGTCCCTTTTACTATCTTCCCACCAGAGGGCGATATCATCATAAAAACATTGTACTGATAATCTAGCCTTCCACAGGGAATACCATTCTTTTGTAATATTGATCAGACAGAGCATTCGTATTTAACCTCCAGAGCCCTTTTCCATGAGTGGGGCTCTTCTCCATGTCAGATCACACTGCAGTAGTTATTTTTGCATCTAATATTTTGATAAGTCTGTAGACAAACAAGTAGCCGATTCTTGCAGACAAACAGCCTCTAACACAAGTATGTCCATATGTTTGGTGCTTAGCCCAATATACATCTTTTAACAAAGCTTGTTCCACTAGTGTTCAAATAGAGTCACAAAACATCTGTGCAGTGTGCAGCCTGTATCAGATCTTTCCACACCACAGTTTAAATCTCCTCCCCATATTATCAGTCTAGAGGTCTGTATATAAGGCTGAATTTTTTGAAACAGCTAAACTCTTGTGGCTTTTGTTTGTGGAGCATAAATTACAATTATGTGCATTCTATCTCTTCTAAAAGTAATATCCAGAGCAGGAGCTCTCCCTGGGTGAATATCTACCAGTTTAGTCACCCTAGATGTTGGGCCATTTAGTAATATCCCAACCCCATCACACTTACTTGTGCCAATGGACCAAAAGGCTGGGCCTTTGTTCCAAAGTTTGGTGGCCCGTGTAAGTTCATATTGGGTTTTCAATCTAGTATTCTGAAGTAATATCTGTATTTAGAGGCCTGCAGTGCTGCAAAGGTGGAAATGCGTTTTTTGTAACTTTGAATACTTTTAATGTTATTACAGACAAAAATCACGAGTAGTAGAAAAAAATTAAAGGAAAAAGAAACATTTTCTTATTTCAATTTTTCTCCAGACCATGTTTTCCATTTTTTTTTTCTTTTTGAAGTCACGGACTCTGACTGTGACTCCTTTTGGTCTGAGGAGAACTCTTGTTGGGAAGAAGGGAGTGAGGAGACCTCAGAGTCTCCATCCTCTTTCTCTATGTTGCCACACTCTTTTCCCTGAGCTAGAATATAATATTTGTTTTGCATAGTTGGAGGCAATTCACTTTTTCCCTTTCAATCTTACTTTACTTTCTGTTATTGGTCTTTTCTTTTTGCCTTTAAATTTAACTGTTTTAAATTCCTCGGGGTGGGATGGTGGCATTTGCACCGGGGACAGAGGAGCTTGTGCAGCTTCCTATTCATTTTCATCTATTTCTGAACTCATTGCTTCCTTCATTTCCAATTCAGGGTCTTCCACCCTTACCCTAGAGCCTCAATCACCCTGTGTAGATGGGCAGGGCACTGGCTCCTCAGTTTCCTGAGCCTCCGCATGTCCAGGTCCATCAGTTTCAGCAGTTCGTAGCCATGCCTTTTTGCTGTGTTTGCTTTATCATTTTCTCCTAAGACAAACTCCCCCCCCCCGTTGTGGGAAGCCCATGGACACTTCACATAAAAGTGGCACTTTTTCACAAAGATTACAACAGAAAGCATTTTTACAGTCTTTTGTCATGTGCCCATACTCTAAGCAATGACTACAGCAGGAACTGTCACAGGCGTCACTAAAATGTGATCTAGATCCACATTTAAAACACTATTTAGGTTGGCCTTGATATAACAATTTTCTGTGATCCCTTCCCAGGGAAAAAAAACTACTCATTAAGCACAGAACTCCATTATTAGTTGACTTAATTTTACCCTGACTCCCCCCCCCATCCGTATCTGTTCAGTCAATAATGGGTTCAGGTTTGTCCTGGACTTTATTTATTTAGCTTTTGTTTACCAGGTATGCACGCTAGACAGTCAAGTGCCTATTTTCAGGTGCAACCCGGGAGAATTACAAGGTACAGGCAATAAAGTCTTTCGGATGAGACGTTAAACTGAGGTCCCATCTGCCTGGATTGGTGGTAGTTCAGGTGGATGTTAAAGATCCCATTGCACTTATCGAAAAGAGTAGGGGAATTTCCCTGGTGTCCTAGCCAAATTTCCCTCATTCACTAAAAATACCACCAACAGCTTAATCAGGTTCAAGGTCAGTTGGCATTCATCTGTATCCCCGTCCCGGGTCATGCCTGAAAATAGGCAGGATTTGGCTAATTCACTTACCCGGTCAACAAAAACTAAATAAATAAAATAAAAACAATTCAGAGACAAGGTACAGCAATCAACAAGGTACAGGCAGTAACAAACACCAATTTCAAGTACAGAGTCAAGGCATGGCAACAACAGGAGGCAGTCAAGGAAGCAAACATATATCAGCAGGACAGATTCAAGGGATACACTATACACATGCGGCAAACGTGCATAGTCAGTGGGACACAGACCCACCATACGGAGGGGGCAGCTAAGGGCAAGGGCAGGAGGATGCTTGTTTTAAGTAGCCCCAGGACCTGAAGCAAATGTGGGAGGGGCAGCCCTTGCATGAGCAGGGAGTAGGTTCCAGGCTCTGGGAGTGAGAGTCATGAAGGCACGATCCCCTGTGAGGGAACAAGTTTTGGGGACCTTAAGAGCCTGGGAGTCACTGGACCTCAGCCAGTAGACGGGGGGCAGGCTTGAGCAGTTCGGCAAGTGCCGGTGGGGTGGACATTCTGATGATGTTGTCTATGAAGTTGCCCATAACAAAGATCGGTGGTTAGTGGGGGAGAGCCACCCTAGCCTGGAGTAGAGCTGACAGTGATCGGTGAGGCGAGGGGCTGACAGGGCGAAGCGACATACGTTATTGTACACTGTGTCCCATTTTGTGAGCCAGGTTCACATCTCTGCTGTAGCCAGTATAGAATGTCTACAATATTTACTCCTTCATTTTTAAATAAAACATTTACAGTTCTTAGGGTTGGACAAGTCAAGGGTACTGCTAAGAATGGAATCCATAAAAGAGTGTTTTTTAACTTGCTATATTGTTTTCAGGATCTGTCCAAACCAGCAAGTTGTTTAAAGCTAATGCCATAATTTGAATCAACAGTATGTATCAGTGCCTAAATTTACGAGGCAAAGAACTTTAAAAAGTTAAACAAAATTTGTGCTACATATACCTTGTTGGATGGAGTCTTCAGGCCTCCCTGATGATGCCTTAAAGTGAAACTGGTAGGAGGTTGGTGGCTCCCACTGTGTTGTTCCTGATTTGGGGCTCTGTGTTACCTGACATGTTTTATTTAATCTCTCAGCTATGTCTCAATAAAAAGCACTACATTTGCTACAATATTTGCTCATCTTTCTTGCAGCTGGCAGTGCTGGAGTTTTTTCATTTCTCCCCTTTGTAAAGACTTCAGCCTGACCATGTTTTTCCATGATGCAAGCTCTCCCTTTGTATTAAACAGTTTAGCATACTGTTTTGGCTTGGTATTGTGTTCTGTTTGTTGGCCCCAGGGCTCCAACTGTAAGCTGCTGAGATCAATAGAAAGGGATCTATGCATTGTATTATTAACATTAGATGGGCCAGCGACAGGGGTAGAAATAGAAATAGTACTGTCAGCATCATTTGCTAAATTATTCATATTTTCCATAGCCATGTTTTGCAGAGTTTGTGTTGTTTTATTACCTGCATTAATAGTAGCGTTCTGAAATTCCTCTGAGCCTGGTATTTCAATGTTGAGTAAGCGCTGTTCACTGCTTCCAGCTTATAACTAGGGCTGTGCATGGTCCGAATAGTATTTCCTGAATACTACAAATAGTAGGCTTGCCGAATATTCGGATGGACATTCCGAATAGTTCACTATTCAGCTACTATTCAGAACTTACTATTCGGTGGGTGAGATTTCAAAATCTCACTGAGCTTCAGTGGCCAATCATAGGCTGTTTTTGGAGCTCAGAGCCAGGAACACCATGTGAACTCCTCACTCTGAGTGTGTAGATGAGAGGAGGCAGTTGTTTCTCAGAGAGCTAGCCATACCTCTCAACCCTTTGTCCCTCAAATGTGGAACACTGCCTCTCAAAATGTGGAACAAATGAGTAAAATGTGGAACACTTAATCAAATCTTTACCTAGGAGGCTCAGAACACTGTTAACATGTTTGAATTTATGTTCAGAAAGTCTGTTATTAATTGAATAATATATTTTTTGCATCATTTACTATAGATTTTTGCTTTAAAATGTTAACACTGAATGTGGAATAAGTCCTCACAATGTGGAACAGGGAGCTTTTATGAAGTAAAATGAGGAACGTTCCTCGTAATGTGGTACAGTTGAGAGGTATGGAGCTAGCTCTGTTTAGTTTACCACTTGTAACTTTTATAACTGTTTGAAAAATGTTTTGTGTGTGATCCAGTTTTTACATCTGATCACCTTGTGACTACATCTGACTGCAGTTTTGTTTTTCATCCCTGAAACTGGGCTCAGTTTCAAGGAAAAGGAGAGTGTGTGTGAGTGAATCTGTGTGTGCTGCTACATGCTGACTCCCCTTCCCCACTGCTTACAGTTTCACAGCTCAGCTGAAGCAGTGTGGTTTGATTTTTTGCTTAAGTACCAATTAGTTCTTATCAGGATTTTTTTTTGTCAACAAAGTCCAGTTTGGCTTTTGCACGTAGTGGGTAACTGTTACTGGGCTCAGTAACAGTGAGTGGCTCAAGCTTTTGCTGACTGCCCCATCCCCACTGCTGTGCTTGCTTAGCTTTTTGTTCCAAATCCACACACAGCCCCTGTGGTATTTTCTATTTCTTTTGTGAAGCAAATTGGTATTTTGCTGTAATCAGGTTCTGGGCTCGGTTCCCTGCATAAGTGAGGTGTGATTGTCATCTGACTCCCTCTTATCTGCGTTGCAGCTTACCGCGGCGCATACATCATCCGTGTATGCGTCGTATTGTTGTTCTTGTAATCTGTGTCCTGCAAGTACATGCACAGTTGTCTGCACGCATTTTTTTTGTGATATATAAAGCAGCCTATTTTTTTCTCACTGGGTCAGGCTTGACCCATTGAATTGTTGCTGACTGTAGTCTGGTTCTTGGCTCAGTTCCCTGTACAACTGAGTAAGGAGGGTGTCGCAGGTGACTCCTCCCTCCACAGCTCACTGCACCTGAGTGGCCTCCTGTGCATGTGATTTTTTTCTTTTTTGTGTGTCTTCGCCCCCCCCCCGTGTGTGCACTACTGTGAGTGTGTACACGTAAATTTTCTGTGAATTGCTTTAGTATTTCTGTGTGTGTCAGGCGTGACTCACTCAGTTCTGTGTGTTGTAAGTTGTTTGGTGCGCCTTCAAAGCTTGAATTGCTGTACTGTATGACTGCACAACTGACACCATACAAGTAAGAAGTTATTTGCTGACTCCATCTCTTTCTAGTATCAGCTTGACTTTATAAGCTGCTACATATGCGGTGTTGCTATTGTTGTTTTCTGCAAGAAGCACCAACGTAAACAAAGACACTAATCACAAATAATATACACAGTAAGTTACGGACCATGTCTCATCAATCCCATAAACGTGCATGGTCCAGCCCAAGCAAGTCATCTTCACCACCAGTCATAAGTGGTGAGGAACAGGGTAAGAGAAGGTCTGTTCGTATTCGCTACTCTAAAATAGTTTTCTCCCCTGATAAACCTTCAGGTTCTGGTGTCAGTATGATGAGGGGGTAGTACTAGTACTACTATAACTTCAACTGCTGCCACTACTAATACTAGTACTGCATTTGCAGCACCATCATTTTATAAAAGTAGGAGGGCTTTACAGCTGACATCTCCAGTTATACAAGAACAAGAACCCACCCCCACTACCAGTGGTAGTGCTATTTACACAACCACCCCCATAGAGGCAACATCGCCTATCAGTGTGCTCCTCCCCCCCACCACCAGTGCCGTGATTTCAGCAACAACAGCAAATCCTTTTTGTACTGTTGACACCACCACTGCCATAACAGTGTGCACTGTTATTTGTGCTCCTTGCACAGCCACTGTCACCACAACCTTTGCTTCCATTAGTAGTCCTGAGTGTTCTGCTGTCACCATGACTACTGCTGCCAGTATTACAACTAGCTGTAATATGATGCCAATTTCTTCGACTGTAACTCCTGCTGTAATTCTGGCACCAGGACTACTGTCGACAGTGCTACTACCTTGCCAACTGTGCCCATGACCATAGGTACTGTGACTAGTACTGACCATGAGACTGTTACAACGACTGCACCAATTGTGTTGCCAAAATGTACTGTTGCTCAGCCTCGCAAGTTTCCTCTCACCACATTTCCTTTTGCTGATGTGGAGGATTCCGAAGAAGGGCATTCATCTGGTTCTGAATATTTACCAGAGCCTCAAGACTTGCCAAGTACATCATCTGACAGTGATACCCACCTAAGCGAATTTGGCGATGAGGCCGAATATGCGGCATATCTGTGTGAGAAGCGTAAAAGTGCAGCTGCCAAAAAATGCAGTACTTCTTGTCGTGGCAAGCAGGCCGGTCAGGGTCACTCTCCTCCTTCTCCTAAAAAAAAAAACAAACAGTCCACCCTGTCCTTTCAAAGAGTTGTGTCAAGTTCAACTCCATCTGATACACAAAGTAGTTTTACAACTACATCTGTTGCAGAGAAAGAAAGGGGTAGAACAACTGCATCCACTGCACCCAGGTCTAAAGAGGGGAAAGGTGCAAAACATGCCCATGGTCGCCCTATTGGGGCCTGTACTTCCACTGTCAGTGCAAGGAAAAGTGTGGTGTGGCTGTACTTTAGTGTTGTAAAAGATGATCCAACAAAGGCAGTATGCTGTGTGTGTGACTGTACTATAAGTCATGGTAAAAACCTTTCATCTCTCACAACAACATCAATGATGAACCACCTCCGAATGAAACATCCCAGTGCACTTCAATGATCCACAGCTGTTCCTCCCCTCCACAACATGTGCCTGTTAAACCCTCTTCTGGTAATGGTCCAGTAGTATGCACAAAGTATTGTTAGTGATTCTATTACTGAGACAGACAGTGTGCCCTCAACTCCCCCTACACCACTTATAGCGCATCCCCGTAAGGGAGCATCACCCATTCTGCCTTCTTCTGCTCAATCGTCTATTATTGTAACACCCTCCACCATGGGTTCAAAGTCAAAATCAATGCGATGTGGTACCGCTTTGACTACACCCATCATGCAAGTCTTCCATGCCCGCACCAAATACCAGGCATCACACCCTACAGCACAGCAGATCACCAATTTAATTAGTGAGATGATGGCCTTGGATCTGCAGCCATTTTCCATTGTGGAAAACACAGGTTTCCATAGGCTGCTGCAGCATTTGCACTCTAGGTATAATATACCATCATGGACCACATTTTCATGTACTATAGTACCCAACATTTACCATGATTTGAGAAAAGAAGTTGCAAGACTACTAGCACAGGCTGTTGATGGAGTTTGCCACTGCACAACTGACATATGGACCAGCATGAATTCAAATCATGCATATATATCACTGACAGCACACTGGTGTGTTGCAGATGTGGTAGTCACTGGTGGTGATGGTGGTACTGGTGCTGGTTCTGTCTCTTCCCCCTCTCCCTGCAGGTCTGCTTTGCTAAATGACAATGTTATGGAAAAGGATCACCGGGCTATAAACATACTGTCATTCCTGCAAGAGATGTTGAGCCCATGGATTTATGGCAACAATTTGCAGGTAGGGCTTGTGGTCACAGACAATGCCACAAATATGATAACAGCACTTAGAGATGGCAGTTTTGATGGGATACGCTGCTTTGCTCATACACTAAATTTGGTGGTGACAAAGGCTTTGGCAAACACAGTGGAGGCAGATCACACAGTCAAAGTAGCCAGAAGCATATGCAGCCACTTCCATCACTCTGTGAAAGCCACAAACCGTCTGCATCAGCTACAAGAGCATCTTCAAATGCCACAGCATCATCTCATCCAGGATGTACAGACCCGATGGAATTCCACCTACTACATGCTTCTGGAGCAGAAGCGGGCCCTTCATGAGATAAGCATGGAAACTGATATGGGGGAGTCCTCAGACAACAGGACTGGGCTGTGATTGAGGGCTTGGTAAAGGTTTTAGCCCCATTTGAAAGGAGCACTCATGACCTTAGCTCTGATTCTGCACTGCTAAGTCAGGTAATTCCTGCTGTACAGATCCTGAAAAAAAGCCATGAGGAGATTCAGTGAAAATGCTGAAAAAGAACCAAACCAGACACCAGGAACAGAGATATCCCTTGTGGAAAACCTCACCAAAGAACTAGAAGTTAGATTTTCTGATCTCTGTTCCAATAAAAAGCACATATTTGCCACTATGTTGGATCCACGTTTCAATTGTGGGGTACTACACCTTATAATACCCACTCACAGGATTACAGACATTCAGAAGCAGACGTGCTCAGAACTTAGTTTCTGCATCCTTGGGTCAATGAAACCAGCAGGTAACCCTATTGATGAGCCAGTCTCAGAATCACAAACTGAAAGCAGTTTGGAAAACCTTGAGAAGGAGGGTGACTGTTAGGCTGAACTCAGCTCATCACTACAGGCTGAGCAGCGGAAGAGAACAGAACAGCAGCCACAGTCGGCACCAAATCTGCTGAACAGTTATTTCAATGAGCCTCTGGAGTCATTTTCCATAAATCCAGTGAAGTACTGAATCAAAAGGATGAAAGCATCTCCGCACTTAGCACAGTTGGCCCTTAAATATATATGTTGCCCCTCTACCAGTGTACTGTCTGAATGAATGTTCAGCACTGCTGGGGATGTGGTGGAACCTCACCGATTCTCACTTGACCCAGCATATGTGGAACAACTTGTGTTTATAAAAATAAATCTACCTCACCTTGGGTATACATATGGCCACTAACAATTGCATTAAATAATTGTCTTGTACTAGATACAACATTTGTGTGTTGTAGCACTGACCAATACACAAGCTATTCTGTGTTAACCATCATTGTTCTGTTAGCAAATAAGCACATGTTAACATTCATGTTCAAAGTCACACTAACACAAATCTGTGACCAGCACCCTTTTTCTTTATTACTTCCACTGTCATGGTGTATTCTTTTGAACGAGCATGCCCTGCAGTTCCCAGTGCCTAAAACTGCCACCCACCTATTGATTGCTGTTCCCAATGCAAAATCCTCAACTGGTGTTGCTACATCTCTCATCCCCTGTGTTGCTCGTGCCCATATTCCATCGATCCCTTTAACAACTTTCTAGGTGCCAGTAACCAGTGTGGCATCACCAGTCTCAAGTAGTTCACGTGCATATGGCAGCTAATAGTGTGTCATCTCCAGTCTCAGTGTTTCCCATGCCTGAATTATGGCAATTACAAGTGTGGCATCACCAGTCTCAGTGTTTCCCATGCCTGAAATATGGCAGTTACAAGTGTGGCATCACCAGTCTCAGTGTTTCCCATGCCCGAAATATGGCAGTTACAAGTGTGGCATCACCAGTCTCAATGTTTCCAATGCCCGAAATATGGCAGTTACAAGTGTGGCATCACCAGTCTCAGTATTTCCCATGCCTGAAATATGGCAATTACAAGTGTGGCATCTCCAGTCTCAGTGTTTCCCATGCCCGAAATATGGCAGTTACAAGTGTGGCATCTCCAGTCTCAGTGTTTCCCATGCCCGAAATATGGCAGTTACAAGTGTGGCATCACCAGTCTCAGTGTTTCCCATGCCTGAATATGGCAGTTACAAGTGTGGCATCTCCAGGCTCAGTGTTTCCCATGCCTGAAATATGGCAGTTACAAGTGTAGCATCACCAGTCTCAAGTATTTCAAGTGCATAAAATATGGCAGTTAGTGTGGCATCTCCAGTCTCAGTATTTCCCATGCCTGAAATATGGCAGTTAACAGTGTGGCATCTCCAGTCTCAGGTATTTCACATGACTGAAATATTATGGTTACAAGTATGGTATCATTTGTCTCAAGTATTTCACATGCCTGAAATATTCCAGTTACCAGTATAGCATCACATGTCTCAAGTATTTCACATGATTGAAATGTTCTGGTTACCTGTATGGCATCACCATTTTCAAGTATTTCCCATGCCTGAAATATTCCGGTTACCAGTGTGGCATCACCAGTCCCAAGTATTTCACATGCCTGAAATATTCCAGTTACCAGTATGGCATCTCCAGTCTCCAGTATGTCACATGACTGAAATATTCCAGTTACCAGTATGGCATCTCCAGTCTCCAGTATTTCACATGCCTGAAATATTCTGGTTACCAGTGTGGCATCACCATTCCCAAGTATTTCACATGCCTGAAATATTCCGGTTACCAGTGTGGCATCACCAGTCTCAATTATTTTCCAAGCCTGCAAAATTATTGCAAAGTGCTGCAGTATGCTGCGAGGAGCAGTGTAATTCTATGGTAGTTAATCTCTAGTCAGCCAATATTTTGTGAAAGCATTTACTGCAAAGTACTGAAATTGCATCTTGTCTTTCTTCACTGTATACTATTGATACATAATACAATTCCAGAGAAGGTGGTGAGATAGACTACATGGACAACGACAGACAGGTGTCTCTTTATTAGATGGTCTCAAATATTTTTCTCCCCAAGCAAGCCTTTTAGTTCTTGTAGCATTGGGAGTAGTACTACTACTACTAATACCACTGGCAGAACTATTACTACTACTGGTGTCACCACCTGCTCCATCTATACATTCACTGTTACATCATTTTGTGCAGTAGTAGGAGGGCATTATTGCATACCTGCTTTGTGCAGGAAACAGCAGACACCACCACCAGTGTTCCCACTGTTATCATTATGGCTGCTACATCTACAGTCAGTGTGCTTTCCACCACCACCAGTGCCATTCATGCAGCAGCCACCCTTTCAGCTGTCACCACTATGGCAGCCACTGTTACCACTATTCTAATGCCCATGGCCAAAGCACCGTCTACCCTGTGTCTGTGGATTTATGTGATAACCACGAAAGCACAATCGCGATTGGTGGCAGGGCAAGTATATATCACCGAAAATCTATTCCAGTGATGTACACCCCCAACGCACAGGAAAACAGTGCCAGGGACTTAAATTTTGATTGTTCATGCAGTGGGCTGTGCCCCTTGCAGTGCCCCACACCCCCTTCTAAAGAATTCTTAACTCCAGGGGGTGCATGTCAGAGGGGGGGTGCAAAATCTGGAGAAAAAAAATTGGGGCTGGGCCCACAAAAATGTAGGTGTGCCTGGACCTGAACCTGGAAACCTTGCACCTTTAGGCTGACAACCACCAACCACGCTATGGGGCCAGCTTGGCAGCCCCACACCAACCACACCAGGCCAACACTCCCTCCCTCCCTTCCGTCATGCTGGACCCTGCCCCCCCCACACACGTACACATATAGTGATGTCCTGTCGCTATATGCACCCACCTCCCCCATCCAGTCACCCTTCCTTAGCAGTAGCCCCTTCGACATGCACCAGGATTGAGTTGCCGTTATTGCAAGCACTCGATCGCTGATGCCCATGTCATGGGCTACCATGTCTGTGACCATGAACACCCTCCAGTGCTGACCCAATACAATGCTTGATATCGTTTTCGGAGTGCTATATGTGAGGTGTGGTGGATCAAGTGTGCCGTATGTAGCTTGTGTTGCATTAATGAGAGCTCTGCATTGGTGGTTGAAGTCTCATTGAGGTGTACATGCTACACCAGGTTTAATGGGTGATTAATGGTGTTGTTAAAGTGCTTTTTTAAAGTTTCCTTAAAAAAACACCTTTTTTAGCCGAATACCGAATACCTGGGAACTGAATACCGAATATTCGGCCGAATATTCTGGAAAAGGTATTCGCACAGCCCTACTTGTAACCCCTTCCTGCCTACTCCAGACCACAGCTCAGCATTTGTGACAATTTCAGGGTGCTCCTCTTGACACTCAGCTGATTGCCACGCTTCTAGTTTATACCGCTGTACTTCTGGGCCCCAATCATCAGGAATCCATTCCCCTCTTTTGTTTCGTTTCCAGCCTGCTGCCTCAAAAGCTTTTTCAGCAGTCCAGGCTGATTTTTTTCTGTTGTGCTGAGACTGTTTTTGTTTTAACAGAGGTTTCCGAAGTCCCACAATTTTTTAAACTTTGTATTTTATTATTTTAAATAATGCAATACAAGCATATGATCTCAGGGAGTCAATTGGTACACTATATGCATACATATATTAGCAATACAGTAGATGTCAGTCTCCCTTCTGGTGCAGTCTCTTATGGGAGAGATGAAATATAAACTTTACATATTTATTTATTAAATAAGCCAACCAGCAGTCAAACGAGGGGCCAAAAATCAAGATTATAGAAGTTAAACTTATTTCCTTATCAACCCACCAGTAGTAAGTGGCATTGCCCCTATATTTTAACTAAAACCTATATACTGGTTTTCTGGGCTTCCAAATATTAAAAACATTTGTCTGATAATCTTTACTACTTCCTGACCACTAACCTTGGGAAGTCTAATTCTTAAAACGTAAAATGGTCTTAGTAAGAGGTATAAGTTTTTCATTTCAGCGTGCTTGCACAGCTGCTGCTGTAATTTCCACGTCTGTCATCTCCCCAGCTGACACGTCAGTGGTGTCTTTGATCCTGTCCTGCTGGGGCAAGTGCTCCCTCTGCTTTTCTATAATCTTTTTTCTTCTCTGACAATGGTTGCCAGAGCTCCTGTTCAGCCTTCAGGATGAACACATGATTGCTAGCTTACAACATAAGCCTCAGCTATTTGATAAAAAGTGGGGTAGATTGTTTACGCTTTAAACATCTTAACTTGTTTTGCTTTGTTCTCTGGATTTAGTTTCCTTACCTTGAGTTATATCTATGGTATATTTTATAGGATTTCTGGGAGTCACTCCACAGGGTGGGATGGGTAGGGGAGGGTGGGTGGCTGTTTTATTATCCTGTATTATGGTATGGTCTGATTTTTCATAGTTGTAACCTCTGTTTTTTTTCTAAAATTGAATAAAGTTTATTGAATTTTGAAAAAAAATATTTTTTCTTCTTCTTCTGCCAACATATCCATCAATTTCTGCATTTTCTTTTAATGCTGCTATCAATTCTTATTCCACTTTGCAAAAGTTGTCAGTATTCTTGTCACTCTCTGTAGGCATACAAGCACTATTGTTCTGGGTAACTTCATTGGGTTCTGTGACTACCACTCATTCGGGGACCTCTTTTGCTTTATTAACTGAGGTAGAGGTACGATCCTCAGCCAGAGCTTTGTCTGTTCCCTCCTCACTCTCTCCAGCAGTGTACACCATCTTGGACAGATGGCCAAGGTTCCCCTACTGCCAAGAGGGGGAGTTTCCCTGGTGCCACGGCCAACATTCCCCCATCAATAAAACAGATCCCTGTAACCCCCTCCCCCCGGGACACAACTGGAAACAAGCTGTCACAGCTTGCAGTGCCTTTCCTGATCAAAAATTACAACTAAATACAATTGATGTGGGGTAAATATTAAATATTTTACAGTTACTACACATCTGTGATTGCAGCAGTGTTTTAATCAGCACAATCTACTGTATCAGCTATTCCAATGATCCATCTCTTAAGGCACATAACTTGAAAGTCAGCCTGCTTCTGATACACAGCATTGGTAAGGTATACCTGGAATAACTAAGCGGGGTTCCTATGTCCAAGATGCCTTGCACTGTGTGAGCAGGAGCCAGTAGTGGGATGATAAGGGAGCAGCTCTAAATGAGTCATGAGTGACCAGGTTGGTGGCAGTGTTGATAAAGTAAGCAAGCCAGACAATCGACCACCCATGGGATCCTAGGTTGTTTTATTACATTGTCTTATAAACAAAAAATGTACCAACAATCATCCTTTCATCCTTTGCATGAATAAAAAAGGACCAAAGAATATAAAACAGTGTTGTGTCCCACCTCCAGTATTAAAGATAAATTTGAGCACAGCATGTTTGTGTCTGACCCTATTTACCCCTTAATACTTGTAGCTATATTAACTGAATTTAGATATGGCAACAGTTGTAAAAGCTATATTATACAATGACTTGTATAAATCCTGGAACCTGATTGGTCAACTCAGACCTTCACCCATGACGTTATCTCAATCAGCACATCACGGATCAAGTCCCAGCACACATATGACCACATTAAGTGTTAGAAGAATCACTCCTCTGACTATGTCCAAGTTGTCCACACTTGTCATGGCTGCTCTGGCCTTTGCCAGTACCTGCTCATTTTTTTTTTTAATATAATCCCTTCCTTCCTCCCTCCCCACTGCCACAAACTGAGCCCAAAATTGTCCACAATATTTATAATGTCTCTTATATGATATGAAATTGAATAAATTTGCTCCTTGTTTCTGTTGTTTTTTTGGTTTTAACAAATATAAAAAGAAGTCAACACCACGATCGGCTTCATCCACCTACACCACAGCTGACTTCACTCCAAATGGTTGCAAGTAGGTAAGCATGTATGCGGGTGGCGCTTCACTTACTGATCAGCTGTGGATCAACTAACTTCAGTAAATCATCTTTTTCCTGGTACAAACACCAAACACCAACTATACTGGGAGAACCACATTAAAACATCTCTGTGTTACACGTGTTAAGTGGGGGAGCAGCAGGAGGAGGAGGAGGAGGAAACATCTTAGATTTATTATTAACAAATAGCAGAGAGATTATTCATAAAATAAAAATAAGGGAACAGCTGGGAAGCAGTGATCATAGTATTATAGAATTTAACGTAAAAAAATGACATTATATGAGAGGAAAAACAGTTGCAAAGAACTATAATAGGGCAAATTTCAAACAAATAAAATAAGAAATAAAAAAGTGGGATTGGAAACAGATTTTCAATGGGAAAAATGTAAATTGAATGTAGGAAGAATTAAAGATAGATTACTAACTCTAGAAAAGAAGTATGTGCCCAACAAAAGAATGTACAATAGAAGAGGAAAAAAACTACCATGGTGTACAAATAAGGTAATAAAATTATGTTTAGGGAAAAAAAAAGTTTTTTAAAAAATGAAAGAATTAAGGATGGATGTGGCAATATCGCATTATAGGACTAGTTTGAAGAGAGTGCAAAGCACAATTAGAAAAGAAAGAAGGAAAGTAAAGGCAAATCTGGCATACAGGAAGGATAATGGTAAAAGATTCTATGCATACATAAATCAGAATAGTAAGGATGAGCAAGGTGTGGGTCCATAATATAAAGATGGCATTGAACTTAAGAAACCAAAAGAGATGGCAAATGCCTTAAATTAGTTTTTTGGAACTGTATTTGAAAAAAGTGGAGAGGTAAAAGAGGTTGAAGTGAAAGACAGTAATAATCTAATAAACCTAATGACAACAAAAGAGGAAATAGAAAATGTAATAAACAAATTAAAACTGCAAAAGTCAGCAGGATCAGACCTATTGCATCCAAGATATATTAAAGAACTGGCACCACTGATATCAGAAATTTTGGTATGGATATTTAATTGGTCCTTTATAACCGGTGAGGTGCCAGAGGATTGGAGACAGGCTTTTGTGGTACCATTGTTCAAGAAAGGCAGTACATCTGAAATGTCTAATTATAGACCTGTGAGTTTGACTGCAGTTTTGGGCAAGGTGGCTGAAAGTATACTGAAAACAAGAATGGAAGACAATTTAGAAATTTTAGGATTCACCGATAAGAAACAACATGGATTCAAGAAGAACAGGGCATGCATTACGAATCATTTGTGCTTCTACGAAAACATTATTGAGAAAGTAAATAGAAACATACCTATAGACGTCATATTTCTAGATTTTCAAAAGGTCTTCGATAAGGTATCACACAATAATCTAATTAAAAAAATAACAAAAATAGGGCTGGATAGTCGAATTGTCACCTGGATTAAAAACTGGTTAGGTAACAGGACCCAAAGGGTGAGAATAACTGGAGAATTATCTGAAACCATTAAGGTGGAAAGTGGTGTCCTACAGGGTTCTGTACTTAGGCCGATATTGTTTTCTCTATATGTCAGTGACCTGCATCAAAGTATTTCTAACCAGGCAATCAAATTTGCAGATGACATGAAGTTGAGAGGACCAGTTAGTTCAGAGGAACAGCAAAAGGCACTAAAAATGGATTGAAAGAAAATTGAGAATTGGGCAAATCATAACAGAATGAAATTCTGTATGAAAAAATCAGGAGTAATGCTTTTGTGAAGAATTAATAGTAAGAATAGATATGTAACAAATGGGGAGGAATTACAGGAAGTGGAGGAAGAGAAAGATTGTGGAGTACTTATAGATAGCAAGCTGAGTTTTGTCAGACAGCGAACTCAGATTATACAAAAGGCTAACTATATGGTTAGGAACATATAACGTAGTTTTATGAATAAAACAATGGGCTGTTTATTACCCATATATAGATCATATGTAAGACCGTATCTGGACTTTGGGTCACAGCTTTGGAGTCCTTATACTAAAGGTGAGAAAAAAAGGGTGGAGGCCGTGCAGAGAAGATACACTAGAATGATGCAGACTTTAGGTAAATATGAATATAAGAAGAAACTAAAGAGGACTGGATTGTCTATCTTGGGACAGAGAAGGTCGAGGGGCGACCTAATGGCCTTATTTAGGATTATAAAT
Source organism: Neoceratodus forsteri (assembly GCA_016271365.2). Taxonomy (NCBI): domain Eukaryota; kingdom Metazoa; phylum Chordata; order Ceratodontiformes; family Ceratodontidae; genus Neoceratodus; species Neoceratodus forsteri. Next base: position 1,838,104,315 of record CM057449.1, read on the forward strand.
GATAAAGAACTAGTAGACGAGATAAGTTTAAGTCTGCAGGGTAAACCAGAGGGATTGAGAGGGCATGGGGTACAGATCAAGTTAGAGGTAGTAAAAAGAAACAAAGTATTCTACTCATTCATAAACAGAACTGGGAGAATTTGGAACACCTTTCCAGTGGAAATTGTTACTAGTAAGTCATTAACAGAATTTAAAAGGAGAATTGATGAATGGACACCGGGAAATGGGATAACATGTGCTCACTGAGGTGGGGAACGGTTCATATGGACCTATGGTCTTCTACCATTCTAGTCCTAGTATATAAGCACCTAGTATATAAGATTGATTTAGGGAAGTTATTGAGGAGTAAACACAGGCAGAACATGTTGGCTAAGGTATAACAGAAGTGCAATCTAACTACAAGTGCAGCAGAGATTAGGGGTCAGCCATAGCTAGGGCTATGAAAGTGGGAGAAGGGAAGGTGAGTGGTAGGCATGTCGGTAGGCAGAGAAGTGGGGGGGTGGTGGTGGAAGGGGATGGAAGGAGGAGGAGGAGGCAAAGTAAAAGGTAGGAGGAGAAAGGTCTGCTGGGTTCTGACCCCTCCAGTATGATGAGGACCCTGCCTGCACAAGTCAGGGGTCAAGCATGACAGGAAGGGAGCAGGTTGTGGCAACGAGAGGTAGAGAATGATAGGAAGGAAGCCAGTTGTAGGCAGTGAGGGGGAATAGGCTTCAGAAGAACAGAAGAGAGGGTGAAGGTGAGACAGAAGAGAGGCCAAATCCCAGCCCTTCAGGATGTGGAGAAGTGGAGGGAAGAGTTGTGTTAATGGTGTAAGGATAGGGTAGGGACAAGCCCTTGGTACGACTTTGGATGATTGAGAAATCACAGTAAGAGAACAATGCAAGGTCTGAAGGGAGGGAATTGGGGAAAGGGAAGGGAAGGAATGCTGTTTTTTAGGGAGTAGGAGGTGGAGCTGTAGCAGGGGCATTGCATGGGTACTGAAGAGGGGTTGGGTTTGTCAGGGGCTTAGAGGGGCGAGTTAGGGAGGGTTGTAGCAGGAACAGTTAGGTGCAAGGATGTTTTTGAGGGCAGAGTTGATGGAGTAGTATGAGGATGAGTGACGAATTTGAGGGGGAAGGAATTCCACATTTTTTGGAGGCTTTGAGAGTAACTATTCACATAAATACTTATCCCATATCTAACCAGTTAAAACCTCACCATAGTTTCCTAAAACAGGGGCAGACAAATATTCATGCTTATGTGCCCTAACCAATAACAAAGAATTAATTCTTAATACTGTCAGTCACAGTCAATAAAGGTATGTCCTTGTTCTGCAATACATATTTACAGCACATTTGCCATGTACTCCATTTGATATATGCAAAAAAAGACTAGAAGAGTACTGTGTGCCCATGTATCCCATCCCTCATCTATACTTCCATAAATCATAGTGAAATATGACATATATGTAACTCAGGAACTGCTCATCTACTGGCAATTAGTGACCAAAAGGAATGAATATATGAATAGGTTCAAAAAATATGTCCAATTATTTTGGGTTCTTTATTACAAGCAAGCCTGTGACAACCTCTGACCTCAAGGCTTTTGTGTTTAGCATTTCCCTTTAAAGTCACTTTACCATGGCACAACCACATAATAGCCCACATTTTCTGGGGGATACGCTGGTCAATTACTTGCTTTGTGATTATTTGTATGGGGACCCCACCAAGTGGATCAAAACTTGGATCCATATCATTTGCTATAATGTGCACATGCCTCCTGAAACGGAGATAATCCTGCAGAGGTGCTGTCCCCCAACAAGGGCCATATATTTAGAACTCAATAAACTACATACAAAAAATACAACTGAGTTTATCATGTTTAGCCCCGGTTTAACCACTTAGTATGTATGATTCTTTTAATAGGGTTTAAAAGAGTAGGGTGTGTTCCCCAGTGTGTCCTGGCCAGCATTCCATCTGTAAGGAAAACATGTTCATGTAGCCCATGCCCCAAGTCACCTGGAAACCAGCTGTTAAAGGTTGGTACACTTTTCCTGGAGTAAAAAAAAACACTGGACTCCATTATTGATTTAACTAAATAAAAAAGCCATGGACATTTAACCAATTACATGTTGCCTGAAGATGTCAAGCAACTGACAATATATACATATTTTGTCTCTTTATGTTTGTTCTCATTTGATAAATGCAGAGTTTAATTAATTTAATATTTGTCAGTATGCCATGGAATTTAGTACAGCACGTTTTTGGAGACAGTCCTTACTGGTAGGGTACAGCTGTCTCTGGGATTAATGTATTTCTCCTACAACAAAAGACATCTTGTCATGGAAGTGGGAACAGAGTAAAAGAACAACTGGCATCTCAGAGAAACCTCAACACGATAGTTAGACAAATTATAGCTTGTAATGTAAATATTTTCAGTTGTGATCTTCCGCTTGTTCTTTCTTGCTAAGAATATTTACATGGAACAGGACTCTTGTACAACAGCGTTCGTCTCCTCCAGATGTTCATTTCCATCTCTTGGTGACATAACAATCTGTTGCCAAGGAAGCAGCTGTGATGTCACAAGCAAAGTGTTATGGCTTCAGGACAGGGAATAAGTAGCTATTACAGATGAAATTTAAGGAATAAAGATCATATTTACATGCAGATATTCTTAGTAAGAAAGAACAATGAGTAGAAAAATGAGTACAGAAAAATTACAGGATATTTAACAAATGGCCTGACTTAAAATATGCAATCTATTTTCACAGATGAGGTGGCAGGACTATAACTCATGAGTGGGGGAGCCACAAGTTTATACTATACTGTGCTGTACTATACTATACTATACTATACTATACTATGTTTTTTGGATTGCAGAAGGCTGGAGTGCCCATTTTTGCTGTCCCCACTGCTCAGTGGATGCAACTGTGTAGGTTGCTCTCATTGAAATAAGTCTCATTTTGATTTAAAACTAACATTTTTTTTTGTGTAACTATATCATCAGGTAGTTGATTCCATAGCCTGATTGTTCTAGATGGGAAGGTAGTATTATCCTCATATTTGTCCTTGATACAGTTTGATAAATTTGCTTATTATGTGTCCTTAAATTGTAATTACTTTCTTTATAAGTAATTCCGAGATTATTCACCAACTCTACATCCTGCAATAGTTTATAACGTGTCAGTAGGTCTCCTCGTTGTCTCCTTTTCTCTAGTGGCCATAACTTTAGCTTGTATAACCTGGTTTTATACTGGGTGTTCTTTAATTTGCTTATTTGCCTGGTATACCTACGCTGAGCTTTTTCCAGGACCTCGATATCTCTTTTGAGTCCAGAACTCCACACTTGGGAGCAATAATCGAAATGTGGCCTTATAGAATGGCAACATTACAGACTGTGATTTATTTGCAAATGATCTAATGATACAATTTAAGTGATTTACCTTTTTTGCTACTTGCTTACACTGTGTACTAGTTTTTATGTTGTTGGAGATTGTAATACCAAGGCCCCTAAATTGTTCCACTTTTTTAACTCCATGTTATGAATCTGATATTTTTGTTGTGGAGTGTTTTTACCGCAGTGCATGACTACACACTTCTCCAGACTCAAGTTCATTCTGTTTTTATCTGCACACTGTACAATGAAGCTTAGATCTTTTTTCATGCTATCCTGTTCCTCTGTGGTGGTGACTGTGCTTTCTAATTTTAAATCATCAGAATATTTGACTATTGTAATTTTTCCCTTTATTTGGAGGTCCTGGACAAACAGATTAAACAATAGTGGTTCCAGGACTGCTCCTTGGGGGACCCCACTAGTAATAGCCCCTTCACCGGATAATGATCCATTTACTCTAACTCTCTGAGTTCTGTCCAAGAGCCATGAGGCTATCCAATGCACTATTTTAGCATTTATTTCCAACTCCCATAATTTATCAGTTATGTTTCCATGTGAGAGGATGTCAAACGCCTTTTGAAAATCAGAGAAAATTATATCCACTGGTTTGTTTTGGTCTTGATATCTGGTGGCTAAGTTGTAAAATCCTATTACATTTGTATTACAGCTCCTGTTATTTGTAAAGCCATGCTGGGTTTTACCTACACATCAAAATAAAAAAAATTAGGATGAACACCACTGTATCACTTAGAGTTCTCATTTATTTCAGAAGATTTTTCTTTGCAGTGGGACAACAGTTTTATGGCCACGCCACTTCCTCGGGTCCCTTTTTACATTTTGTTTTAAAGACAAGGTAAAAACAAAAAACATTGTTCAGTATATTCTATTGGATTAATTCATATGTCACAAACAATGTCTGGCAGATATGTGCAACTAAGTACCAAAAATCCATTTACAAACTAATTGTCACAATTGCAACAAAAGAATAGAGGTGAGAATGGATAATGTTTTTCAAGAAAAGTGAAAAAAGTTTCAACATTAATATTTAAAGTAAAAAGGCAGTAAAAAGGTTAATGATGTACCTCCAAAAAGGTGGAGGTAAATCATTAACCTTTTTACTACCCTTTTACTTTGAATATTAATGTTGAAACTGTTTTCACTTTTCTTGAAAAAATTCTCACCTCTATTCTTTTGTTGCAATTGTGACATATGAATTAATCAAAGAGAATATACTAGTTTTGCCACAGCATGCACCTCCTGTATGGAAAGCTTAGTATGGCAGTAGAGTTATAAGTTACTAAGCAGTAGAGGGTAGGGGGCCCGAGTTTGATCCCCAAAGCGGAACATTTTTTCTTTCCCACTACAATTTATGTAGTTTAACAGAAATTGTTTGACGCCATTGCTTCGTTAAGCAAAATTTGAATTTCTGTAATGCTGATAACTTGAAAAGTTCCAGCTCAGACTTTGAGGTTTAAATGCAACTTGGGAAAAACTACTTCAAACAGACAGAGTGTTATTTATAAACATCCACTGCAGCTGTGTAAGGGGGTATCTGCACTCACTGCTTGATGTCCTTTGCCACAGCATGTGTCTCTTAAGATTAGTATAGTGGTAGAGTTACAGGCTATCAAGCAGTAGAAGGTAAAGGGCCTAGGTTTGATCCCCAGAGTGGAACATTCTCACTACAATTTATGTAGTAATAGAAAAATTGTTAGATGTCATTGTTGATGACAGTGACAGAATTTCAGCAAGCATAGAAGTTCTGTGCAGCTAACTTGAAACGTTCCAGCTCAGACTTTGATATTTAAATGCAACTTAGTAAACACTATTTACAGATTGTTAATTATGAATAGCCACCATAGCTGTGTAGAGGGGCCTGCATTTACTGCAGCATGTCCTTTACAACAGCATGCTTTTCTTGCATAGGAAGCTCAGTACAGCGGTACAGCTACAGACTTCCAAGCAGTACAGCGTTGGGGGCCTGAGTTTGATCCCTAGAGTGGAAAATTTTTTCTGTTCTCACTACAATTTATTTAGCATGAGAGAAACTGTTAGATGTTATTGCTGATGTTGATGATAAACTTTTAGCAAGTTTTATATTGCTGATAACTTGACAAGTTCCAACTCAGACTCTGAGATTTAGGTGCAAATTAGGAAACTGTTCTTCAAATAGAGAGACAGTTCATTACAAAATTTCACTGCAGCTGTGTGTGTGGAGGGGGGGTCTGCACTCAGTGCTGGATGTCCTTTGCTACAATATGCATCTTCCATCAAGGAACCTTAGTACAATAGTAGTGCTACATGCTATCAAGCAGTGTAGGGTAGAGGGTCTGGGTTCGACCACTAGAGTGGATCATTTTTTTTTCTTTCTCACAACAATATATGTAATATGAGATTGCTAGATTTCATTTCAGATTTTAATGATAGGCTTTCAGCAAGGCTTGACATTCTATACTGTGGATAACTTGAAAACTTCCAGCTCAGACTCTGAAGTGTAAATTCAGCTTAGGGAATATTACTTCCAATAGAGGGACTGCTCATTATGAAAATTCACTGCAACTCTGTGTGTGTGTGGGGGGGTGGTGGTTCCATCTCTCTCTCTCTAGGAAGCTTAGTAGAGCTATAGGCTATGAAGCAGTAGAGGGTAAGGGGTCCCTGGGTTTGATCCCCAGAGTGGAACTTTTTTTTCTTTCTCATTACAATTAATTGACGCTGTGTCTAAGACCCCATTCCCCAAGCCATTTCCCTTTTCACTGCCAAGGAAAGCCTGTCAGCCTTCTTTCTGGCTACATAACAGCTTCTCTGGTACCTTTAGTACCATTGGTACTTTGATTTTATTTGAATTTATAGATACATAGATACATAGACACTGTCAGCAGATAAGGGCCTATGGCTCACCCAATCTGCCCATTTGAACTTTTAAGTTCACTTTATGTTTTACTAGAAGTCTGTTGCCCCTTACTCCCTGACCTCCAGAATTCCCTTATGTCTGTCCGATGCATTCTTAAATCCAGTGATTGTTTCCACCCCCACCACTTCCTCTGGCAGGGTGTTCCACTTGTCCACCACCCATTCTGTGAAGAAATTCTTCCTCACGTTTCCTCTGAATAGCCATCCCTCCAACTTCATCCCATGCCCTCTAGTCCTGGAACACCTTTTTCACTGGAAAATAGTGTATTCCTGCACCCTGTTCCTCTCTGTAAGGTACTTGTATGTCTCTATCATATCTCCTCTCTCCCTCCCTCCTCTCCTCCAGGGAGTACATATTCAAGTCCTTCAGCCTGTCCTCACAGGACTTAGGATGCAGTCCCTGTACCATCTTTGTTACCCTCCTCTGAACCTTCTCTACCCTGTCTATGTCCTTACATAGTTAAGATCACCAGAACTGTGCACTGTACTCCAGATGGGGCCTCACTAGTGTCTTGTATGCTGGAATTACGACCTCCCTTTTCCTGCTGGTGATGCCCCTGCCTATGCATCCCAGCATCCTATTTCTATCCGCTGCCTTGTTGCACTGTTTCCCTACCTTGAGGTCATCAGAGATGATAACCCCAAGGTCCCTTTCCTGTTTGGTGCATGCTATATCCTCACCTCCCAACTGATATGTTGTTCCAGGGTTTTTGTGCCCCATATGCATTATCTTGCACTTCTTTGCATTGAATTTCAACTGCCAAACCCTTGACCATTCTTCAAGCTTCTGCAGCTCCCTTCTCATTCTATCTACACCCTCTGGTGTGTCCACTCTGTTACAGAGCTTCATGTCATCAGCGAACAGGGAAATTCTGCCTTCTAGGTCCTGCGCAATGTCACTGATGAAGACGTTGAATAGGACTGGTCCCAGCACTGATTTCTGTGGTACCCCACTGGTCACTCTTCTCTCTGTTGAGTGACAGCCATATACTACCACCCTCTGTGTCCTGCCACCCAGCCAATTACCTACCCACCACACTACTGTCCTACCCACTCCCATATTCCCCAGTTTGTTTAATAGCCTTCTATGTGACATGGTATCAAAGGCCTTGCTGAAGTCCAGATAGGCCACATCCACTGCCCTCCCCTGATCCACCTCCCTTGTAACCCAGTCGAAAAATTCAATGAGGTTGGTCTGGCATGACCTCTGCCCAGTGAAACCATGCTGCCTTGGGTCCTGTAGTCTGTTGGCAACCAGATGTTCCACCAATCTCTCCTTCAGTAGTGCTTCCATGATCTTCCCCACTACCGAAGTCAGGCTAACTGGTCTATAGTTCCCTGCTTCCTCTTTGTTCCCACTTCTGTATAAGGGGACTATATCTGCTGTCCTCCAGTCTTTGGGTACCTCCCCTGTTTCCAGTGTTCAGCTAAACAGGATTTCCAGAGGTTCAGCCACCACCTCTCTTAGTTCTTTTAGGACCCTGGGATGCACTCCATCTGGCTCCATTGCTTTATCGACTCTTATTCCTTCCAGTTCCTTTAAGACCCTTTCCCATGTAAAGGGACTTGTGTCTATTTCCACGATTCCACCCTTGTAGTCCCTTCAGGCCCATTACCCTCCTCTTCCTCAGTAAAGACTGAGCAGAAATGCCGGCCCAGTGACGCTGAGGGTTGGGGCGCTAGATGCCACACCTCGCACCGCACTGGCAACCCAGGTTCGGGAACGGACTCAGGTGCCGGGGATCAGCAGGTGAATGGTTGAGGAATGAGCGCCCACATGGTGTTCTCCTCCCTGGATCAAGGGGATGGGATTGCCTGGGGAGCCAGAGACCCCCAGTGGAGACCAGGGGTACTGTAGCAAGCTGGGCAGGCATGTATTAGCGTGGCCGATGCTGGCAGAGTTGCTGTGTGCCACAAAGCGTTGGGGCATGCCCACACACGGAGAAAGGGACAGAACACGGAAAAACCCAGTCCTGGGGTAGGCGATGGCACCAACCCCCATGCCCAAAGCTGTGCGCGACCTCGCCGACATTCACAGATCCTCCGCCCGGGGCCCACGTCTGCAGCTGGAGTCTATGGTTTGAAGTGCGCCCAAGGTAGGAGGGGCCGCCCCACCCCAGAGGGTTTAAGCTGGGGGTGCCAGCTGTGAGGCGGGGGCAGAGGTAGGGAAGGTATGGACAAGGGGGACTTCAGGCAGGGCAGGACAGGTTGGATGCCTGAGAGAAACTCCTGGGACCGTGACCAGAGCGAAAGAGAGTCGAGAAAAAAAAAAAAAAAGACTGAGCAGAAACATCTGTTCAGTATGTCAGCTTTACTGTTGTCATCCTCCACTCAGCCCCCATCCTCCCCCTTCAGTCTCACTATCCTTCCCTTTGTCCTTCTTTTTTCCCTTATATACCTGTAAAATAGGGGTGTTTCTTCCTTTTTTTATGTGTTGTGCAGGTCACATTTTATAAGTGCAATAAAACACTCCAGGGATGTGTGAGTATGCCTAATAATCACACTTCTCTCTCAGGTGTTTAAAGGTACTCTGTGCAAGCGCCTCGTGCCTAATAACACAATCAAGCAGTGTGTAATTACTGATCCATAATCACACACCCTGTCGTGCATTACTGCTTGCATAGACAGTTTATTATGAGGTCAAAAACAATAAACTAAAGTTAATTTTAGAGTAGGGATAAAAGCCCGCAAATATTTTTCCTGTAAATATAAGCATCTAAAATCACATTAAAACCATAATATTCCGAAACCAGAGACTTAAGGCCTACAGTTGTGCTCATTTGTAAATAATAAAACAACACTAGTTTAAAAATGAACTAAGATCTACATACCTGTAGCTGCTGTCTTTCTTGCAGTAGTCTTTCTCGTCTGAATAATGAGACGTGCAATCTTTCCTGCAGGGAACCCAAGCACTCTTGTCCAGTCTTGTGCACTTGCTGTGTCTCCCCATCACTGTGCCTTAAGATAGCAACATTAATAAAAGTTATTACAACAACAGAATGAGAAATGTATGTACTTTTACAATTCAAGGGTTCCTATATTCAAAAACCGCAGTTTGCACCATGCAAAGTTCCTATCCTGAGCACAAATTTACATAGGTACATAGATGTTGATGGCAGATAAGGGCCTACGGCCCACCTAGTCTGCCCATGTGCCATGCCCTAAATGTGTTATATCCAAACATGTTTGGAGAAAACTGTGCCTGCCTTGAAGAGCAACTATCATGCTCTTTCTTGAATTCCCTCCTGAGAAGCCCAAATAACCCATACCTACTCCAAAATCGAATTTGATTTAAATTTCTTTTATGAAGTGCCACGATTTAGGAAGGGAAGGGATTGTAATTTTGCTCCGTGGAGCTCCATCTCGCTGATCCCTTCCACTTTCCTGTACCTCTGAACAGTGCACTCCACCCCCGATCTGCCCCCACGCTACTACATTTTGTGACATAAGAGTATGTGGAGCGCAGGGGCGAGCATCCATTGCATTGTATGGGGCTGCATTTAAAAGTTTAAATTATGTGGTGTAGAGTAGCAGTCAGAATAAATCATGACTTACCGCCAACCAACAAGGGTCTTGTTGGTTAGAGTAAGTATCGCAATTATTCGACTGCCATCTACACCACATATTCAAACTTAAATACAACCCCGTGGAATGGATGCATCATATGTCTGAAAATGCTATTAGCGTCAGTGGGCTCGGCCGAAACACTGTTCAAAGTACAAAAAGTGAAGGAACAGCGGATCAGAAGGCAAATCTCCCTTCCTTCCTGAAATAAATGACGCATACAAAAAATTAAATCAGTCCATTAAAGACAATAAGGGGTTATTTGGGCTTCTTTGTGGGACTGGATCAAAAGTTGCTCTTTAAACATGTCTGAATATAGCTTTCTAGAGCAGTGCCCAAAATGAAGGCACTAAATGGTGTACTAGGAACAATGCACACCCTCCCCTACTGGCAAGTGAGAGGTCATTTGCATCTCAATATAGCATTATTACAATGTGAGGAGCAATCTTTCACTCCTTGGAGTGCATGCAGGCTACAGGTTAAACACTGTAGCCTATGGTCAGCAGTAGTGCTGTTAAGAAAAAAAAAACAGCATAGGCTCCCACCCTCGCTCACCTAATCTCCTTTGGGAAACAAATACAATTCCTTGATGTCAAGTGGTGCCCCTCTCCCACTTGATCACTGTTAAATAATGTACCCTAATGTCTAGCAACACCCTCCATCTGGACCCTATCCCCATATACAATAATTCCTTGGTGCCCTGCAGTACCCCCTCACCCAGTCCCTACTGGCATTATAATAATATTCCATGGCCAGCCCGCCAGTGCAGCAATAGTACTACCATTCACAACATCAGCAACCGGAGTACAGGAATGAACTCGAGTCCTCTGGGGTCAGCTGGGGGAAGGAGGATGGAGCATCCAATGCCTTCTCTCTTTTATTTCCCCCTTCTCCCCCTTTTATTTCATTTCCCCACCCACTTTTTACATCTGCCACTTGAGCATACAGCTCTTTCTGTTCTGCAGCGGGTATCCTCCAAGTCCCCATTCTTCGGGCTTCCTGTTTTTTTGTCTTTTCCTATATTGACTGCTACAGCTTTATCTTAGCAGCTTCTCTCAGAGTGCTCCTCTCCACGGAGCACCTGCTGCCGGCATGGCTAGCTTGCCAGAGTGTACTTTCTTGAGCTTAACTTGAGCTGTTAGCATTAGTTTCTTTGTTGCACAGTGGTGTTTTTTTATGCATAGTATGCTACTTATTAAGCATTGCACATGTTTACACTTATTTTGTATTAAACGATTTTCAGTTATTTTTTGAAGCTGTATAAAGGACAGTCTGGCACAGGTCTGTTACTGCAGCTTTAAATGGCTTCAGTATAAACTGGCCAGCAATACCTGGTAGCCCCACACCCTGTCAAAGACTCATCCCAAGTTGATGCCCTGGGGATTTTGTTACAGCTCTCTAAGCTTTCACAATAAATTTATTTTCACTGCATCTGTGCTGTTCACTGACCTTTTTTAGCTGAAGCCTGCTACCTCTCTCATTTGAGCACGTCTCCCAAGTGTGTGTATCGTGGAGTGTTCAGTGGCCTGTTCTCCTCCTTTGGGGATCCCAGTATTATCCATCACTTACCTGCCACCTAACAAAGGCTGGGTAACAGCATGGCAGAGATAAGCTTATGCAACAGAGGGTTGGGACACAGCAGATACTGGCACGGCCTACTCATGCATGCCTGCTCCTGTCATCATTTCATAGCTGCATCCCAGGGAGGCACTAATAGGGAAAAAAAGGCACTTGTTGGATAGATTAAAACCCTGCCTTCCCCCCACATCCACCGTCTCACTTCCCTTCCCTGACTCCTGCAATACTCTGGGGCTTCACCCCCACAGGGTGCAACTGGATACAGGGGGTGGAGCAGCATGAGGAACTGAAAGGCAGACCCAGCTTCAGGGTTCACATGCCAGGAGAATACCACAGTGGTGTGTTGCAGGTGGCCCAGGAAGTCCCAGGAGTCCAAGTAACAGGGTCCTTGATGGACAGGAGGTGACCCTGGCAAGAGGTGGAAAGAGGCCCTAGCCAGAGGACCGGGGGTTAAAAGAGAGTTCAAACAAAAATAAAATTTCTTGGTGCCCAGTGGTCCCTCCCCATTGCAGACTGTCTCCTGACACCCCATACCACCACTTGCCCCAAGACAGCAGCTAACACTTTTCCTTTGCTCACCTCACTTGCCCCATGCAAGTCTTGTATCTATATAAACCACTGTATATCAATACAAAATATGCAGTCGGAAAAAAAAAAGTCTGCTTCATACTTCATTTTTCTGCACAATATTTCTTTTACTCCTAACTTAGTCAAATGTAAAGCTGAGGATGAGTGCTGGTCACCGTCTTGGGGCAGACGAATGGCATTAGGAGAACAGGAGACTACCAGGAATGGGGAGGGACCACTGGACACCACCTAGGGAATATTATTACAATATTAATGGGGTTGAGTAAGAGAGGGGGTACCACTGGTCTCAAGGGAATACTGTTATAATGCCGGCAGGGATAGGATGAGGGTGTCTCAAGGGAATATTATTATAATGCCAGCAGGGATAGGATGAGGGTGGGAGTACCACTGGACGCCAAGGAATTTTACGTGTTTGCCAATGGAGATCGAGGGAGGGAGGAGGAGGAGGAGTGTTTATTATTTGCTTTACTTGAAACACAGCACTAGTGCTGTGGTAGGGGTTCACACATCTTTTATCTGAAACATGACATCAGTGCTGCTGTAGGGGGTGGGTGCACACACCACTGCGGCAGTTGTTAAAAATAGTATTTTGGAAGCATTAAATAACACTGTGCAGACTGCCTTTTAACATTTCCAAAACCCTTTCAGTATACCACTGCACCATGTATCCAAGAGGTTCACCTAATTTTTATTGGTGCAGTGGTGTATTTAATACGAATGCACTAACCACTTCTCATCATGCTAAGTGACACTTTGAATATACTAGCATCCGTACCAACAGGCTGTCAGATGTGCTATATGCAATTAACAAGGTGTTAATCCTGTTAGCACTATGCAACTTGTTTAAATATCTGGGCCATGGTCTTCACAACTCTTAAAAACAGGAGCCTCTGAGGGGCTTTAGAGACATAGCAAAAATAGCCTAAATTATGTAAGCAATAACACGCAACAGGGTGTGCATTAGTCTGGATAAATTCACACCCAGGGAGTGTAATAAGGCAAGAGTCCACAGGCCGAGTGCCCCTACTGACCCTAGAAGTGTGTTTATCTAACTAACCCACATCCCGGAGTGTGTTATTGCACTTATAAAATGGGTACAGGTTGAGAAAGATGATGCAGTTGTTAGAAAAACTGTAAAAAAAAATCCAATTTTATACTAAATAGTCACTCTGCTTGTCCAGTTGTCACTAAGGACACTCTACTGTGTGGCATTCTGTGCAACTGACCTGCAGTGTCCCCACACTAGGCTGCTGGCACAACTGTGATTTTCTTTTGGTCTTGCTGATAACATGCAACCATCTGCAGTAGCATGTTTGGTGAATGCACAGGTGCCATCATACAACTGCTGGTCAGGAAAGCGTTGTTGGTACAGGGACAGTCTCAGGAATGGGAGGGAGGGAGATTGAGCATGTCAGGAAAGTGAAAGTGATTTTAAGTGTGAGGGAGGAAGAGAGAGCAGTTTTTTCCTTTTAATTTTGAAAAACCTGAAGCGAGAAGCTATCTTGTAGCAGGGATAAACATAGCGGTGAAATGATTTTGAACAGTTCTACCAGATGACGCATGTATCTCCTGGGTAGTGAAGCCACAGATACCGGGTATTTTTTTAAACTGTGGTATAGTTTGAATTAAGAGCTTGCCTAGAACCCCGTCTTAGCTAATCAAAGAACTCGATTTCCCTAACCCATTTTATAAAAGAGACTCAAAGAAAGTGTAACCCCCCTACAAATGGGCCCCAACCAGCTGCAACATTCCTGGCTAGCCTACCATTCTCCATCTGGGTATCCAGAGTGTGTGACTGTTTATGGACCCTGAAGTGCATGCATAACTGTTTGATTGATAGAGCCTTTAAGCAAATTAACCTGATTACACCCCTCCCTTGTTCAAGCCCCTTAAATAAATCAGATCTAACTCTTTTTTGCATTTACCCTAACTGTAGTTCCAGTTTGTGCAAGAGTACTGCACTGCTGTTATTTGCTGTGTCTAATCTTGTTTTACAGGGGGTCTCCAGGGCTGGGCCAGAGGAAAGCCCTGGTGGTAAGTGCAAACAGTGTGTACTTGTGTGGTGTATCAGGGGTATTGTGAAAGTGATTATTGTGCATTGTTCCAGCCACTAGTAAGGAAAGGGGGGGGGGTTACAGTGTCCCGGAGGGCTGTGCCCATGTTAGCTTGACCACTACCAACCCTGACCTCCGGGTGGAGGCACCTGTTTCAGAACTCAGGCCCCTTAACCTGCTACTAGCCAAGCAGGCAGGGGTAGTAGCCCTTGGGATAGCGCTACCTAGGGGTTGCAAAAGTTTTTCACAACTACTTTAGAAATACCAGAGGATCACCAACATCAGATTTAGTTCTCAACTGTTTTCACATCACAGTAAAGGTATATATTTGAGATTCTAGTCATCTGCTTGGGCTGAGATGTAACCCCAGATGTGGAACGTATCAAATCCTGAGCAATGTGTCCATGTCCATTGTACCAGCCCCTATCCCAAATCAATATGTTTTGTCTGGTAAACATATTTAGCATTCGAGTGCAGTGACAGGTGATACTCAGGGCAATGCTCAGAAACTTCAGGCTTCTAGTCATAGGTCCCTGCTCCTTCACTATATGCAGCAGAGGGGACACATGAAAAACATAAATGCAAATCTATTGCAGTGCAACCTGGAAGAACCACGGAGAAATGGCATCCCTTTCACAAGAGCTACTATATTCTCTTATTAGTAAATCTTGAATTTTGTCCATTTTTATTTTAATATCACGTCTTTAAACTAAACATTTCTGAGGAGGCACGACTATGCCTATTCACAAATACAGCTACTTTTTGGGCAACTTTATGTCCCCTTCTTACCATTCCTGCTGATCAGGACCTCCTTCAGCATGCCGCAATATCACTGCCCTTTGAGAAAGTCTCTGGATCCTTTCCCCTGATCACTTGGGATGCCATTCAACTGGTCCTTCAATGCCCCCCCACCCACAGTGGGGCCCCTGTCTGTCAGAATCTTGGCAGTCTTCCCTTTACTAATCCAGTCACCCGCGGCAAGAAAAAGAGGCACTCGGGTAAAGAATTCAAGAACCGGGAGAGGAGCTCAAATGGATATGATGGCAGGTCCCCAACTGCAGTGATAGTGGGCTGGCTAGGTCCAATTGTTGTATTCCCATGAATAGTTTTCACTGTTTATATTGAGAGTTAGACCAAATAATCCAGGTAACAGTTCGTACTGTCCCAACAGGCTATATTGTAACCCTTTTCCTGTTACTCAATTGGCACACCAGTGAGTAGGGCCTAATCAAAAAGGGTTACTCATCTGTAACAGAAGCAAAACTAAATCTGTATGTCATCTGTAACAGTGTTTCTTCTAAGGGATACAGTATCTGGGTCATACTTCTGCACCTAGCCTGTGCCTGCATAGTGCCTGGTAGTATTTGAGAATTCAAGGTCTGACTCAAGCAATGTACTATTGGCTCATCTAGGACCAGGATAAGCATGGGGTGTTGCTGCCATACATACCATACACAGCCTAAATTTTGCTAATGTCATTGCCTCAAGTCCCATGTCTTATCCCTCCTTACCCTCCCTGCCCTCTCCAGCATCAACTGGTCCCCTATTCCTCAATCCCCTTGTGATGATGATGCACCACACTACTTCTCTAGCAATTTCCTCAAGCCCCCCCCCCAAAAAAAACTATAGTAGGGTGAGGGGCTTCCATCTCCCCTGGGTCTCAGCAGACCGTGTCACACTGGCAAAGAAATCTAATGCTGCCTGGGCCTCCCATAATGCCTTAGACTCTTCTTCTCACTTTATTTGCTGCAAGCAACTTTGCAATGGTTGCCTTTAGTAACTGACAGCCGACAATGCCAGACATTTTCAAGTCACATTCCATTCAAAAACAAGTTGTCCTTAATTCTGGAAGGCAGTTCACATTCTTTTGGACCCTCTCCCCCACTCCACTACCCCACTCTGTGAGTTGCTGATTCCCTTCTCCCTGCTGCCTACAAAGTTTTTGAATATGTACTGTACTTTACCAGTTGTACTAAATCGCTCTTAGAAAATGGGCTTTCAAAAAGCTGAATCCTAACTGGATGAAACACCCTTGCACCCATGCTTTTATTTTTCAACAATGCCCTGTAAAAAACAAGTGCCAAATCGGGGTGCCCCATTACTTAGCATATTATTGGGCTTCCAGAATTTTCAAATTCACCAGCCGTCATTTTTTTCTGTCTCTCTTAGCGAGACTGCTCTCCCTAACTACAACAACAGCACTCCTGGCAGCAGTACGCTTGGGCACTTAGTGGTATTCCCCGTTCGGCCACTCGGTTTTCTGGATAACAAAAGAAAAATGCAAAATCAACACAATACTAGTTTTCCTCAACAAAGAATCTTTAAAAAAAAAATCTGAAGCAAAATAAGCCAGCACAGTATCGGTATCTTACAGCGGCTTATCACGCTTTGTTCCCATTTGTCCATAGCTATCCTGAAGGCAAACAGAAAGAAAGCTGTGCAAAACACAGCGGCTTCAACTTTCTTTCCTTAAAAATGGAGAAGTACCTCTTTGTATCGATGCCATCTCTCTTCCTTGATATATTTTCACCACTGCAGAGAAACACACAGTGGGAGGAACAATGCCAGTTAGAAAAAAAATGGATCACAGCCAGTGTGTGTGTGTGTGTGGGGGGACACTCAACTTTTCAAACCAAGAAAATGTCACTCACAATCTCTGCCTCTGTGGGGGGGAAGGGTAACCATGACAACCAGCTCCACTCACAACTATTACAGGCGGAGGAACTATTTTATTATAAAACTTATGTTAAACTAATTTTTTATAATTTTTTTTATTAAACCATTTTGTAAGTGCAATAATACCCTCCAAGGTGGGCGTTATGGGATATATCAGAACTTCCAGGGGCTATAAGGCCCTCCACTTGTGGCATCAGGCCTCATTACACTGCTGGGCAGTCCGTTATATCCCAATAATGCCCCTCTGTTTGGTATTATTACTTACATCACATATGCCCTACCTAATGCCCCTCCCTTCCACGTCTCCAACCTACCCTCTCCACTTCTACTACATTTTCCTCCTTTACTTACTAGCATCTCTCTTATTGACACACTCAAGGCCCTGGAGGCTCTTGACCCTACAAAAAGCGATAGTCTAGATGGTCTGAACAGGTCCTCCTCTCTCTTGCTGCTCCTGATATTGCCACCAGAGTCTTCTCCTTCCTAAACATTGCTTTCACCACTTTTACATTTCTTTAGGCTTGGAAGGTGGCAAGTGTTATCTCTCTGCATAACGGGGGCAGACTGATCTCACACAGGGAACCACGGACCAGTCTCCCTCCTCCATGCTCTGGTAAAGCTGCAAGAACATTTGTTCACTGTCACCTTACTCCTTTACTCTCCATCTCTGCCTTCCTCAGTCCTTTCCAGCCAGGCTCCAGGGAAAATCACTCCACCGTCACTTACCTGCTATTGTAAAGTTCACTAACTTCATCCTTACTGGGATGGATTCTCACCTCCTTATGGCTGTAATTTTTATTGACCGCTCTAAGGTTTTTGACATGGTCATCCACCACCTACTGCTAAACAAGCTGTCCAGTGCATGGTTGTCTGTGTAGATCACCTGCTGGTTTAATGCTTATCTATCCAACAGAGTCCAATCTGTTCTATTTGGTTGGTCTCTCCCCCCACCATAGACATAAAGGTCCCCCAAGGGTCTGTCCTTGGCTCCATTCTTTTGTCTATTTTCCTAAGCAACCTGCCCTCAGTCTGTTCCTCATCCCACATTCATATGTATGCAGATGATATAGTTCTGCTTGCCAGTGGCCCAGATATTGTCTCCCTCAAGTCCAGCATTCAGCCTGACGTAGAAGCCATTCTATAGCTTCCCACAAACATGCAATCATGCTACAGTGGAACCGTAAGGTACACTCTCGGGGTGGCTAACCCCAGCTACATCAGAAAAAATGAGGATGCACTCTATGAAAGTGAAAATGGCACTCAAGTTATGGTTGCTTAAAGGACAATTTATGTTACAGTGCACAGCATACAGTCCTGGTATGTGTTGAGTCCAAAACAGCAATGCACAATTGACAAACATTAACATGCAAAATAGTAAAAGAATTACAACATTTGAGCTTGCTAACAGTGTTGCAACAGGAGGCCCAATGCCCTGGCACTTCACTCAAAACAAGCTTGTACCTGAAGGCCATTCCACAGTGGTTTCACTCAAACCAGCTGATCCTGAACACTAACTCACCTGTGTCTATTACCTGTAGTTCTAAACCATGGTTGGCAGTGCTGCCCTCCCACCCACTGCCTAAGACCTTGGATAGTTCCCTTCTGGATCATGTCACATCTTTCAAACACCTTGCTGTGGGACTAGACCAGTCCCTGGACTTCTCTACCTATACTGACTCCTTTTCCTCCAGGGCTGTCCCTATGCTTGGTGCCACCCTGGGAACAAAACTTGCCTCCTTACTGTAGCAAGTCGTCCAGAAAATGATCTGCCCTGGTTTTGATGACAGCAGCTTTGTCTAAGGTCCAGTCACCAAAACCTTGTTAGCCAGACTGGACCCCTTTACCAAGCTTTCTGTTGTTTTGTCCAATACGGGCCCTGTCATTCTCCACTGTGATCTCTTCTCCTCCCTGGGCTGGCCTTCCCTAGAGGGTTGTAGTTACTTGCACTCTACCTTACTGGTCTTAAAGTACTGGTCAAACAACCTCCTTAAATAACTTACCTCTCTGCTGATGCCTTCCCCACCCTCAGCCTATCTCCTCAGACACTCTAACCCTAGCTCCTAGAACTCCAGATGTCACAGGGCCCTTGGGAAAAAAGACTTTCTTTTGGAGACTCCCCACTTTATGGGACCCTTTCTTCCTCTTATCTAATCTTTCTCCTCAAGGTGGTTGCTGAAGAGACCCTTAAGGGAGCTGCTCCCCACTTCCTGTGTCTGCCTCTCTCTGGATCTGTAGGCTGGCTGCCACCCAGCAACTCCTTTCCCTTGGCTCTTGACCTCTGCTTCCAGTGTTAACTGTAATGGTCCCCTTTATTGGACTTGACTGTTGGTCCTCTCCTTCGCCTGTATGTGTTATCACTTTGAGAGCAACCTATTTAATAGGTCTACTTCAATTTATGTCTGCAACTATTTGACGTCATATGCTATGCCTTGCCCGTTTATTTCCTGTATATTATTTTTTTACTCATACTAAGGGGTAACCTTGTATTGTTTAACTCATGACTGTTTCTGCTCATAGTTATTCTGCAACTGCATTCTGACTCCGTATGATTCGCTCTATTGTTATTGTTCATAATGTATTTGCTGCTGTAGCCTACTTAACCTCATTGTTCCCCCTTCCTCCCTGATGCACGTAGAAACAGGCTGTTACAGCTCAGAGTTCCTTTCCTGGCCAACTCTTTCAAATAAAAAATAAATAAGTAAATCTTCAGCAGAAGACAAGTCAGATGAAAAGGTTATTTGCTACTGAAACAGTTTTCTGGAAAACAAAAATCTTTAGCACAAAAAAACAGCAAAGCCCCCAAACAAAACTTTAAGCTTCCAATATACTATGCTATTTGTATGAGAAGCAGTAGTAGCTACATATAATCATACATACAGTATCTTAGCGGGTGAAGCAATCGCTCCTCACAAGGTGAGTGACACAGTTGGGTATAACTAAGGAATGGCTAAGTGTTTAGGCCTTTGAATGGATGGGGCCAGGGATCCAGTGGTGCAACAAGGATTTGGAATGGTGCAGTTCCTACACCTGTGGGGATCCTTTTGACAACTAATCAGAAACAAAGCTCACACCATTCAAAAATAAGCTACGTTCCTACCTAATTGCACTCAGTGAGTGTGACTGCCCCCTCTAAGTCGACTCTAGGTGGGATTTGTACTTAGCCCAATCTTGCTCTTATTTGTCTCGATGTGAACCACTTACTTCTTCTCCCTACCTTGCTTACTTCTCAGTTCCCCTTATCCCCCCCCACCCTTCCTCTTCCCTTTACTTCCCACTCTCTCCCTTCTCTCCCCCATCTTCCAACCCCTAACCCTCACTTCCCGTCCTAAGCCATCCTCCCACCAACAACCTTTCACCCCCCCAAGCCAGTCCTAACCCTATTTGACAACCGCCTCCTGCAGACAGACTTTTTCCCTGTCTTTCCTTACCCTGCTGCACTGTTATCTCCCCTTAGTCTGACCTCCCCCTGTTCCATGCACTCTCTTCCTCCTAAAGTTTCCTACCATAACCTATCCTGTTCAACATTTCTACCAATTTAAAGTGTTTGTATAACCAGTCGTTCATCAAGTATCATGTACCCTATGCTCTGATTCTAGTGTGAACACTGTATACACTGTGATTTACCAAACTGCTCACTGTGTATGCTTTTCCACTGAAATGTTATCCACTTCATTACCTCACCATTTATATGGTGATATGACAGCTGCTCAGTGTCTGTGCTTTTCCTATGAAATGTAACCTACTTTATGTCCTTACCATTTTGCAGTATTTCTTATATACTTGAGTGTTTCTTCACTCCCTCTTGAATATCACTGACGAGGAATGTGTCATTCCTATGTTTTTGTAATTAAGACTAGCTGACCTGTGTGTTCTTGTATGTTTGTATATAAATGACATGGAACCATTGTAAATGAGCTACTAGCTCAAAGATATTGTAATCCAAGATATTCATAAATAAAAATAAATAAAAAAAGCTGTCAGGGTACTGACCCACAGACAAATATATATAGTTCTCCCACCTATGATAACATGGAACCTGTTTCTATATATCACAATATCCCACAAACCACATGCAATAATGTGGTTCAGTAGTAGCACAATGCAATGATACAATGGCACAAGTAAATGCAGTGAAAAACAAGAAAGGGCTTTATTACGGAGAAAAGGAACTCAGGAACAGATATCTGGAACAGGAAATTGGTAAAGCAGGTAATGCAAAACAATCCATGGCAAACAACAGGTTTGAATCTCAGCGCCCTCCAAAAACAATAAGTCACACAATCCCCAAACAACCACTTCCCTCTGGTGAACTGTGCACCAGATCCCCCGAGTCCCTCTGGGAGCTCCCAAAGTTGATACATGTGTACACGTAAAGCAAAGGGTTGCAGGCCTGTTGGTCAAATGGTGTGGTACCAATTGCTGAACTTGTCTATTAATTCATTTTACAGTTTTGGACCCTGAAAGGCATACTGAGAGCTGACATTTCATTTCCATCTGCGTCTTGGGGGTGTGTGTGTGGCATGGACCTGTTTTACTGAAAGAGGAATGTTGGCCATGACACCAGGGAAATTCCCCTGCTCCTTGTTTGTTTGTGTTTATGTGGAAGATCACCAAAGTGGGACAGGAACTTTGAAAATACAATTTGAATATTTGGCAGTATGGGGTGCCCCGTTCAATGTAGAAGAAAGTGTGGCAATCCGTTTAGGACAGCTTATAATAATTCCTAAAAGTGTGGTGGGCATTGAGATGTCTCCACAGCCTATTAAAATTGTAGGTGTTAAGTTTGGACCCGGGGCTCTTGCACATCTAAATTGGGTGGAAACACTAGAGAAATGTGACCAAAAATTTCAAGGTGGAAAGCCTGGATATTACCCGAACAAAAAAGGACTGTCATCATTCACCAGTTTGTAGTCCCAATTTTACTTTACATCAGTTATATTTTTTCTCTTCCGCTAAATTTAGAAACTAGACTGCTGAGCATCTTTTCCCGAATGCTGTAGAGGAGTAGACTGAACCCCATGCAGACAGAAATGACAACTTTTCCAGGATAAGGGTGGGCTTAATATTCTACACCTGATGGTGTTTGTTTTTTCATATCCTGTTCTGGTCTGGAACACTTAGGTTAGTCTTAACTCCTGGGTACTGCATTGCAAGATATTGGATTCAGGGGAACGTCGGGGCCTTCCTCTTAGTATGGCAGAACATTGCACCAAAAATAACTCAAAGATTGAAACTTCCTGGGTATGTGATCCCCTTGATTCAGACGTTGTACAAGTGGAAAGTATCTGGGGGTCAAGTAGTTTCTTTTTCAACGAAAGACTTGTACAATGAGCTGATGTCCAATTTATGCCCAACTGAACTAGAAATTAAGTTGTGTAGTCATTCTAAAATTCATTTGGTTTTGGTTTAATTAACAGAGACGCAGGTTCCTTGGAAACTGTGGGATATTTTGTGGCTCTCCGCTTTCAGGAGACCAAACATAAGGGTTAAGAATAATCATAAAGCTTTAGAGGAGTGGTCCTGCCATTATCCACAGGGTCCAGCAGGTACTGAAGTTATGGACCATTCCTTTTTTAGTGTGATTTTACAACTGGTTTATAGTAGTTTCTGGTGAACATAGGGCAGCTTCCATGGGTGGAAAGACTCACCTATGAGTGTTTCAGTTCTGGGTGATCTTCCATGAAATTTAAATGGGACAGGAAATTTGTGCTAACAGGCAGCAATTAGTAGCGTTCCTAGTAAGGGAAATGATACATTTGCCTCCAAATGAGCCACATTTAACTTTACCTTAATAAACACTGATGTGAAGAATTGTTTTCTTTTTATGGACAACATTCTGCACAGTTCTCTTCATGGAACCAGTAATTTGGAGTGTTTACTATGTCACGGTTTGAGTATAGAATGTTAAACATGAGGTATTGTCCTATCAGAACCATGCTTAGTTCTTTCTTCAAACCGTAACATAGTTAAAACTCTAGATCACTGTTTCCATAACGAGAACTACAACAGAATGCTGCTGATAAGACACAACAATGCAAAATACTGTTTTTCACATCACTTTTTATTTATGTACAGTTACATATGGATCATGTAGGCTTGTGGATATCATTTCTGTAAATGGGAACATTATAAACAGCTACCAATTAGAAATAATTTCCTGTTCTCTTTAAGGAAGTACAATAACAGCACATTATCAGTGATATTTGCGTGTTCCAGAGATGTGGTGTGACCACCATAAATGCCCTGTCCCTGGACAACTTCAACCTGGACTGGGCCACAGTTAATAAGCCGGCATCAGAGGAGTGGAGTGGGCAGATGGAGGTGTGTGGGGTCAGGAGAGCCTTCAGATAACTAGGTCCCACATCATGTAGGGCTTTGTATACCAACCAGCTTATCCTGAAGTTGAGAAGAACAGTGTCCAGTTTTAAGTGGTGGAGACCGCTTTCCAGGTCTCAGTGCCCCCTCCCTCTGGGGGGGAGGGGAGTTAAACATCCCTCTGTGGATTCCAAGGGCAATCCCCTAATTTCCACTACAGAAGAAAGCTGCCTTTTTACAGTTTCTGTTCTGGTCTGATAACAGTGAAAGAAGTTGTACTTCGCCTGTGGGGCACCTGCAACAAAAGGGTGAGTGTTGTGCTCTATTTGAGAGGGCAAACAATATGTTTCTTCAGTTTGGAAAATGTGGGATGTGAGCTACTATTTGGGAGGTCTATTGTACTAGGACAAACAAATGGAGTAGTTTAAAATTTAAAGTCTGAATGGATTTCAAGTACTGTTGTAGAGGGGGTGCTACAGGTCATCCACCATTTAATCTACATTTCAAAGTTTAAGTTTCTGTTTGTCCAGAGAAATGGCCGGGTATGGGCTGTGGGAGCTGGAGGTGGGAACACCCCCCATCTTTAGTAACCAGGTCCACCTCTACGGATTTCTACTGTGATTGCTACTTGCCTCATGCGCCTGGCCAGTGATGAGGTAGGTACCCAGACGTGGGTCGCAAATTGGAAAATCTCTCTAGGAGTTGCAGACTCTAAGTGGTGTGGGGAGCTACAGCTTGGGAAAATATTCCCTTGTTTGATGGGAGTTAGAAGGAAGTAAGAAAACAAATCTCTCTAGGAGTCGCAGACTCTAAGTGGTGTGGGGAGCCACAACAAGTAAAATTTGGGTTCATCCTTTAAATGGACCGTCAGTCAGGTGGCCGGCAGGGGAGCCGGGCCAGTCGGGCTGTGTATCCAAAGCGCATGCAAGTCCAGGCTGAGTGCCTGGTGGGTCCAGAGCCAGAAAACAGTAGAAATGGGTTCATTCTTTAAGTGGACCGCCTTGTAGTCTCTAATCTGCATTTACAGTAAACGTAGCCCCTTGGGGGTCCATCTATGCTTTGTTATGTTCAGCTAGTTATGAATAAAAGCCACACTGAAAAATCCCAATCCTGGTTCCGGACATTACAGTTATTGCTTCCTGTAGTCGGATTTACTTGGGTGCCCCTGTGCAGAGTAGCCAAACCTATGTCCCCTTGTGCCAGGTAACCTCATCCTCCCCGAACCCAGGTCCCCACCAGGTATTGCTGCCAACGCCAACAGCATGCCACCTGTCATTTTAGTAAAAAGACAGGGGTGAGGGGTTACAAAAATGGAGGCACCGCTTTGGATTTGTTCGGGAAGGAAGGTGCTTGGGCAAGTGGGCTAGCGTTTTGGCTATCTGGCAGTGGGTAGCCCAAAAAGTTGAAGCAATTTCACTAGTGTGTTGCTGTGTGCTGTGAATCTTGTGCTGCTGTTTAAAAAATGCCAACTGTTTACCAAGGAGCTGTAAAGCCAAAGAGTGTGCCCTTGTCCTGCATCAAAAATTGTTTACAGCGTTTTTGTCAGCTTTTAAAATGAATTCTGTGAGGAAAAGTGTGGAAAACTAGGGGTAGCAACAGAGAAATTATGCCCTGGACGTTTGAAATGCTTTTAAAAATGATTTCTGTGAAGGAAAGTGTGGAAAACTAGGAGTAGCAACAGAGAAATTATGCCCTGGATGTTTGAAATGCTTTTAAAATAAATTCTGTGAAGGAAAGTGTGGAAAACTAGGGGTAGCAACAGAGAAATTATGCCCTGGACGTTGGAAATGCTTTCTGTGTAAAGAGAGAGACTGCAGAGTTAATGGCAATGTTACATGGTTGAAATGGGCTCCCGCCGTGGAGTCAGTTGAAAAAAAAAAAGTGTGCATTTTACAGTTTAAATTTGCCTGCTCGACGATCGCCGTGAGGAGAGGAGCTCTTCCGATGAAGAAGAGGCTCATTTGCATGGCGTCGTGTGGTTGGTCAGTTTGCCATTAGTCCCGCCCCTCAGCCAGCTCTTCTGAGACTGCCTCAGCATTCGAGAGGGAGACAGAGAGTAGTGCGTGTACTGGCAGTGGAGGAGCATCGCAAAGTATTCAAAGCGCTATAAACATTCAAAAAGTGACTTTTAAGTTTAAAATCGGGCTCAACCCGCAAATCGATTGTGGAGTTAGTGAATTTGGTGGTTAAAACGACGATCACGGAGACTGCCCGCCCGTTTGTGTTCAGAGGCCTTCAAAAATCTGGCTGCAGGCCGTTTTACCCCATCGCAGCAAGTTGCTACAATAACACTAGTAGAAGCAGGCAATCCTGTGCTGAAACCTGAAGTTTTTAAGGGACTGTAAATAAAATGAATGTTACCAGCATGTGAAAAGTCCAAGGAAAATCCTGTAAATGTGTGTTTAAAGCCAGATCAGAGCAAGTTGTGCAGTTTGAGTAAAAGTTATCAGTAGCTGGTGTAAATCGGGTGCGCAGTGGCTTGACCCAGATTCTTAAATGTTGATGCACAGGAGTGCTGCCGCTGCCATTACAGGGTGGGGTAGTAAAGTAAACACAGCAGCAGAGGAGCCATTTTAAAGCTACAGAGTGTGTTCATTAAAGTGGGACTTTCAGTTACAGTGAACTTTTGTTTGTTTTTCTGCAGTTATGGCCTCAGGACCAGCTCGTTACCGGATCATGCCGGGTTGCAGTAACAACAGCAGTAAATAGACTGAGAATATTGAAAAGTGGTGCTATGGAGGGCAACTGCCTCCTGATGTGGCAGTTCCTAATTATCCAGTGCGTGCATGCCAAATATGCTTAAGTGCTGGAAGGGATGTCTTCATGAATCCTCACTGTGCTGGATGCCTTCAAAAATATGACTTGCATAAAGCGCCTCCAATTCGTTTGGCTCCCACATGGACAAAAATTCAGGAATCTGCAGTTGGCAGCACACAGCATCAGACGGAGCCTGTGGAGGAAGGTCCCTCAGGGGAGTGTGGCACAAAGCTAGAGGGTGCAGAATTAGAGACAGAACCTGAAGTTGAAGTTTCGGATGCTGGATCTCAGAAAGAAAGTTCGGATAAAGCATCAATAGACCCCTGGGTGGAGGGGCCTAGCCCGAGTCTCTTAGGTGAAGATGAGATGCGGGAGGCCTTTGAATGGGAGGTGTCGACCTCCGCTCCTAGTGATGAATGGATAGTCTCGGGGGTGAGAACGACTGCTCACTCCTGGGCTCAGGTCCTCAGTGAAGAGGAAGATGAGGGGGAACTTATGTGGCCTTGTGAGAAAGGAACGGGTACACAGCCTCAAGATCTTGCCTCGGAGGAATGTGTTGAAGAAGGTGGTGATGCCACTGCCCTGGCTTTACAAGAAGAAGAAGTCAGGGATCCGTTTTTAATTTCTTTGAGGATGCAAAGCTGGCAGAACCAGGACTGGCCACCCCCAAGCTAGGCCATCGGTCTCAGATTGACCAAAGCAAGCAAAGAGGAGAGACTGGTTCATAGAAAGGCCAATGAAATCTATGGTATGACCTTTCCTACCTTTCCTCGGAGAGTCTGGGAGGAGATTGAGGACTGCAGGAAATCCTGGATCTGGGATGAAGCAATGAAACATGTGCATCCTGGGACCAACCAGCATGTAAAAAATAGACTGTTCCACGAAAAGTATACGCAGTGGAAGAGAGGCAGGACACTGTTTATGGACAGAGTGAGAATAGTGGACGGAGAGGGATGCGAAATCTCCCACTGTGTGAATTATGTGCGCCCAGATGGGGTAATAATTCAAGCCCCTGACCCCCGGTACTATTGGCCTCAGTGCAAGGACCTCCCAGCAATTAAGCCCGTGCCTACAAAATGGAGAGCCGAGTAGTGGTAGTCAATACTGCCACATCTAGACTGTGAAGTGCCCTTATTGATCTGCCAATATGAATAACCAAGGACTCAGGTGCTCCACATTCATCAGTCTACAGTGTACTGTCCTGTTCAGCAAACATCTACTGGCCCACCAGATGACTTCAGATCCAGAGAGGACACCAGTCCAGCTGTTTCCTGTTCATCGCCTGGTAATCAGATGACGTCGGACCAGCTGTTTTTCCTTTTGTTCCTGTTCTAAGGTTCCTTCTCCAGAGATGATATCAGCTCAGCTGTTTCCAGATGTACCCTCCTGTGGTTCCTGGAAGATGTCCGCCCAGCTGTATCAGAAGAAATGCTGCCAGGGAGAGTCTTCGGCTGTGGACAAGGTTGGTGCAGTTTGTCTACTACAAATGGCCGGTAAGTCCGAAAACACTTTTTCTATCTTTATGACATTGCAGTACACACCCTACACTACAGACTTCCAAAATGTGTGAACTGTCCGCAAAGACTCTCCCCTTCGGGACTTTGGCCTTTTAGAACTATGCTTCGCGGGGCTCCGGTCCAGGAGAGACTCTTTATTGGACTAGCCTTCGGGCCTTGTGGTCACTAGTTGGGACTTTTAGGGCACTCCATCCCCCCAAATGTGTATTGTAAATAATGTCATTATTGTACTCTAATGTAAATACTGTTTTTCAACCTTTTTTCTAAAAAAAAAAAATCTTTTTGGGATTGTTCAGTGTTTTTTGTATGGTAGGGGTTGTTAGGTAGACTGTGTATGCAGATTAGGAGGTGTTTTGTCTTTCTTTTTCTTACAGGTGTCCCTGGGAAGACAGAAGAGAAGACAAGAAGAGGAGGAGGGGCTCATCGGAGTTCCTCGTCAGTGCTTTATTGTGTAGAATTTAAAGTACTGTGTTGTTATTGTTATGGTTATTGCTGTATTAACCCTTTTCCTACCACAGGTGTGGTTGTGGGGGTAGTGAGGAGGCAGTAATTGGTATTTTAATGGTGTGGTTGCAGGTTGCCCAAGGTCGGGGAGGTCCCCGGGTTTTGTTTTTGTTTTGGGATATTATGTTAGAGCCAGATAGGTTTTCCCTAGAGGGTTAGGGGGGATGGACAGGCTGTGGCCCTGATCTGCAGTAGGGACTGCAGTGCTGATCTATCAGGGCTATGCTCTGGATGGTTCTACCAGAGCCACTAGGTGTCCATAGTTAGTGGATAGTGTAGAGGCTGACATGTCAGCTACAGGCCTCTAGGCCCTTAGTGTTACCTGCCTGTGCTTGCACATGGTAGGAGGGGGCCTGATCACCCCCCTCCGCAGGTAGCACATAGGGTGGGATGGCCTAAGGCCGGGTGCATAATGACTGGGGACAGTCATTTTCCTAGTCAAGGGCGAGTGTAAGCCCTTGTTACCCGGGGTTACTAGAATCCCAGTAAGACCTAGTGGTAGGCAGGGAAGGCAGCTTGTGAAACTCTAGTTAAATGGGTTTCACACTGTCTCACTCTGTTCTCAGTCACAGCTGAGACTGAGAGATGACATCACCATAGAACTTTCGCAGCTGCATAAGCCACATTGGAATCTGCAGCAGCAGGGAGTGAGTTAGAACCTTGGGAGTTTTCAAAGTCAGTCTTTGTTTGTTTACAAGAAGAAGGAAGTCCTTCTGTTTACCTCCTGGGGAGAAGAACAGCGTCCAGTTTTAAGTGGTGGAGACCGCTTTCCAGGTCTCAGTGCCCCCTCCCTCCGGGGGGGGGGAATTAAACATCCCTCTGTGGATTCCAGGGGCAATCCCCTAATTTCCACTACAGAAGAAAGCTGCCTTTTTACAGTTTCTGTTCTGGTCTGATAACAGTGAAAGAAGTTGTACTTTGCCTGTGGGGCATCTGCAACGAAAGGGTGAGTGTTGTGCTCTATTTGAGAGGGCAAACAATATGTTTCTTCAGTTTGGAAAATGTGAAGAAAAGTTGGGATGTGAACTACTATTTGGGAGGCCTATTGTACTAGGACAAACAAATGGAGTACTTTAAAATTTAAAGTCTGAATGGATTTCAAGTACTGTTGTAGAGGGGGTGCTACAGGTCATCCACCATTTAATCTACATTTCAAAGTTTAAGTTTCTGTTTGTCCAGAGAAATGGCCGGGTATGGGATGTGGGAGCTGGAGGTGGGAACACCCCCCATCTTTAGTGACCAGGTCCACCTCTACGGATTTCTACTGTGATTGCTACTTGCCTCATGCTAGCCTAGTGATGTGTAGGTACCTAGACGTACGTGAATTGAAAATCTCTAGAGTCAGACTCTATGGTGTGGGGAGCCACAGCTTGGGGAAAATATTCTCCTTGTTTGATGGGAGTTAGAAGGAAGTAAGAAAACAAATCTCTCTAGGAGTCGCAGACTCTAAGTGGTGTGGGGAGCCACAACAAGTAAAATTTGGGTTCATCCTTTAAATGGACCGTCAGTCAAGTGGCCGGCAGGGGAGCCGGACCAGTCGGGCTGTGTATCCAAAGCACATGCAAGTCCGGGCTGAGTGCCTGGTGGGTCCAGAGCCAGAAAACAGTAGAAATGGGTTCATTCTTTAAGGGGACGCCTTGTAGTCTCTAATCTGCATTTACAGTAAACGTAGCCCCTTGGGGGTCCATCTATGCTTTGTTATGTTCAGCTAGTTATGAATAAAAGCCACACTGAAAAATCCCAATCCTGGTTCTGGACATTACAGTTATTGCTTCCTGTAGTCGGATTTACTTGGGTGCCCCTGTGCAGAGTAGCCAAACCTAGGTCCCCTTGTGCCAGGTAACTTCATCCTCCCCGAACGAGGGTCCCCACCAGGTATTGTTGCCAACGCCAACAGCATGCCACCTGTCGTTTTAGTAAAAAGGCAGGGGTGAGGGGTTACATGTATTAGAATTCCATTATTTAAAAATCAATAGGACAAAAATCTATTTATTTAGGGCTTCTACTTTTTACAATTCCCTACCTGATGAAATTGTTAATTATACCAACCATCAAATCCTTTTAAGTCAGATTAAAACAATGGCTATCATCAAAGAATGAATGTACTTGTATCTAATGTTTAATTGTATATACTGTATCTTGTTAGTTATATTTTGTATTTACTGTACTTGTCGCTTGTAAAAATGGGCATTTTGCTCATCAGCTAACAAGTATAAGGAAGAAAAATGAGATGAAATGAAATTACCTAAGACAACCTGCTGTACTCTTCTGGTAAGGTATGACTCAAACTAGACGAAAACAGTACCCGTGAGCCCCATATAACGCCTAAGACAGTCCAAGAGCACTCCAAGGTCAACCGTGTCAAACACCGATGAGAGATCCAGAGAAACAAAAATGGCACAATGCCAATGTCCTCTGTCCCTCGCAGTGAGGAGATCAATAAACAACTTTATGAGTTGTCTCAAGGCTGTGATAAGGGTAAAAGCCTGATGGGAGAGATTCATAGATGTTGTACCTTTCCAGTCGAACCTCCATCTGCATTGCCATAATGATCTAGATGACCTTCTCCAGAAAGGGAAGGTTCGAGACAGGTCTGTAGCTCAAGAGGACATCAGGCTACAGGGAAAACCCTTCCCTAAGAGATTACTTAACAATCTCTGAAATAATCAGACTTACAGTCTCCCTGCAACCAATAAGCAGCCAGGTAGACCCTGGATCTGATAAACAGTAGGTAGGATGCAGTCTTGAGATCACAAGGAGCATGTCTTCATCCATAACTGGAGAAAACTCCCCCTAACAACTTGACTGAGCCCATCCTGGGACTGGTACTGTCGGCCCATGACAGGCCAGATAAAGAGCTCATGACCTTGGTGAGAAAGGATTGATTAAACTCATTACATTTTTCAATTGAAAAGACTCTTTTGGACCACAGAAAGGGAGGCTTTAGCAACCTGTCTATGGTGCAAAAAAGTTGAGCTGGTCAGTTCTTTCCCTCAGCAATCACCTTTGACAGGAACTGTCTTTTTCAGGGTGATTACCCGCTGATACTCATCAAGTGTGTTTTCGATGTTAATTTGTTCCAAAAAGTGAGACCTCTGCCAAGAATGCTCCAACCCCCATCCCTTTATCTTCAACTGCCTTAGCTCCTCACAGTACCAAAGGGAGCTTCAGCCGAATGTGAAGTACAAATAAGATAAGGTGCTAATGAGCCAAGGGCAGCAGTAAGAGCCATGTTGTATCCCTCCACAGCCTCCTTGACCCCATCAGCACATACCACTATCATGCTTGATAGGCCCAATAATGTCAAGAGTTGTGGGAGTGATTGATAATTAATTTATTTTGTTTAATTAGTGTAAGTGGTTTGGAGTATTTGTTTAGTGGTGAGTTGGGTAGTATATATCTGGGACATTGTTGTTGGGGTGGCATGGGTTTACTGGTTAAGAGTGTGGCTGGGTGGTTTCATTTGACGGCATCATGTGTGGGATGTAGGGACCCTTGGCTTAGTCACTCCCCGTCCCGGCTGTTGGATCTCTGCCTCTTTGATGACCCCACTGCTAACAGTGGCATATGGGTGTTGCAGGGAGATGGGTATCATCAGGAGACAGGATAGGAAGCAACAGGGGGTTGTAAATGGGGAGAGGGGGCACTATACATCTGGTAAGGACCAGAAGGCACCCAGGAGCAAAATGAGTCCAAGATAGAGGTGAGATGTGGTTGGTACCCATACCCAGGGCTCACACCAAACTGTGTGGGGAGGTAGCTGTTATACTAGCAGCCTCCTTTTGTTCCCTAAGAGCAGTGATGTGCAATGCCAGATCGATGAGGAACAAGGCAGCCATTATGGCAGATATGATGTCTTGTTCTTCACTCAGTCTGGCTTGCATGATGGAGACCTGGTTGGGTGGTGATGCTGGTCCTGTTTTGCAGGCAGATATCCCAACAGAGTTCTCAGTAGTGCATTGCTTTCTAAGGGATTGCGGGAGTGGGGGGTTATTTGTTTTAGATCCGAGATAAACTTCACCATACTCCCAGTTGGGGAAACCTCATTGTTTGAATGTGTGGCCATATGTGGGGGTCCAGATGTAGGTTGCAGGATTCTTGTCATGTACCTACCTCTGGGGCATGAGAGGGAGTTCCTAAAAGAAATTGTGGACTTCACCTCTGAGAAGGCAATGGAATTGCCCAGATGGTTGATTCTGGGCAACTTCATTGCCTGGGTTAATGATGAACTCTCGCAGTTTGGTCAAGATTTCCTCTAGTTGATGGAATCACTGGGTCTTGTAGTTACCTCTACGACCCATCAACACAGTCATGCTTTGACCTGGTTTCCTCTCTGAGACTGGAGATTAACCACCTCAAGATTGATCCAGTTAGTTGGCTGGATCACTGTATGGTGAGGTTCTTGTTCGGGACTCCTCCTTGTAGTCCCCCCCCAAGGAGATGGTCAACTACTAACCTTTAAAGGAGTTGTCCCCAAAAGAACTCGAAGCAGTGGTTGATATATTGGGAGTGATGGCGGCTTGTGCAACTGGTTTGGATGTGGTGGCGGTGTCCTATAATAGGGCCCTTACTGCCACATCTGATGCAGTCGCACCAGGCCATACATGACCCCAGGACTTTGTGTTTGAGATCCCATGGTTTGACAGGGAGCTCAGGGAGTCGAATTCCAAGAGTGTGATGAAAATCCATTGCTCACATAAGGTCAGTGACCACATACAATGTATGGGGCCTACAGGCAGACTGGATGGGCCTGGCGGTCCTTATCTGCTGACAATTTCTGTTTCTATGGTTGGAGGTTGGAGTGTTGTTGGAAGAAGTTGCAGATCGATGAGGACAGACTGGCTTTGAGGACTCACTATGGTAACTATCAAAAGACAATTTCCTGTAAGAAGGTAGCATTTCTGTCCAGGGAAATTGCAGCAGGGAGGAGAAACTGACCAGCTCTGCTCTTCCGGATGGTAGACAGACTTCTTCATCCAGTCTGTCTACAACAGGTGAGAGCTAATTCATCTGCATGTTGCAAAGAGTTTGCTCGTTTTTTCTCTAAAAGGGTGTTTTCAATGGAGTCTGGGATTTCACCAGCAAGGTTGTTCTGACCTGGCTTGGTTGAGCTGGTTGTGAAGGAGGGCTCTATGCCTGTCTGAGAACAGTTTAGTCTGACTTCAGTGGAGGAGGTCTGTGGAGTGATCTCGGAGCTGCGGCTCAACTTTTGTGAACTAGACCAGGGCCTGATGCATCTTGCTTTAAGCTGTGTAGGGTTTCTAGGCCCAGTGTTTGCCGAACTAGTCCAATGCTCCCTTTCTGAGTTTTTTTTTCTGAATGTATTCAAAAATGCACTGGTTAGAGCACTCTTTAAGAAACCATCTCTGGACCCAGACCGTTTGGCGAATATAAACATGTCCCTAATCTCCCTTTTTTGGGGAAGTTTATCAAGAAGATGCTGGCACTATGGCTTGAGGAACACCTCATAACTTTTGACATCTATGAACCTCTCCAGTATGGGCTTAGTTCAAGCCACAGCACTGAGTCCATGCTGATCACAATGCACAATGACCTTTTTAGGGTGAGGGATAGAGGGAAGCAGTCAGTTTTCATTCTCCTTGATCTCTCTTCAGCTTTTGACACTGTAGATCATGGGTTCTTGTTGGATTGTCTCAGGAGCACTGTGGACTCACCAACACGGTCATCAACTGGTTTGAGTCCTTCCTCTGGGATAGAATGCAGATGGTGGTGATGGGGAACTTCTTCTCATGCTTGATGCCCCTGCTCTGTGGTGTGCTTCAGAGATTGATCCTCTCACCCACATTATTTGCTGTACATATGCTGCCCCTAGGAGGGGTCATTAGATGGTACAATTTAGGTTTTCAGTGTTATGTTAATGAAACTGGACAAATACAGTATCTCACTAAGGAGGGTCAACTAGAAGCTACCATTTAGTTAAGTGGTGGACAGGCCAGTTGGGCAAATGCTCCATCCTGTCTGTACACTCTCTGTGTTCCGTTCCTATATCCAGTTGTACCTGTCCTTTGCACCCAGGATCCCCAGGCATGGTGAAGGTGTTAAATGTGTGCCTGGCTGAGATCAGGACAAGATGGAGATACTGGTGATAGAGCCTGGTCATCAATTGGGTGAAGAGGTCACCAAGAAGATGGTGAGCTT
This sequence comes from Neoceratodus forsteri, assembly GCA_016271365.2. Taxonomy (NCBI): domain Eukaryota; kingdom Metazoa; phylum Chordata; order Ceratodontiformes; family Ceratodontidae; genus Neoceratodus; species Neoceratodus forsteri. Next base: position 1,838,138,309 of record CM057449.1, read on the forward strand.
AAGGCTTGGCTCCTCTAGTTTGATGGCCTCTGCTAAGATAAAGAATCTGGGGGTCATTCTGGATGAGAGGCTGTCACTTGAGGCTCATGTGCTGGATGTAGTCTGGAGTGGCTTTTACCATCTCAGAAGCATCACCTGATCACAGCCTTGATTCCGCCTGAAGATTTGCCCTCTCTGGTACATGCCTCTGTCACATTCAGACTTGATTATTGTGATGTTCTTTACCTCAGGGTCAGTGGATGCATCCTATGATGCCTACAGCTAGTGCAGAATACTGCAGCCAGGCCTTCCTAGGTCTTGCCATATACCGTAACTCTGATCCTGCACAAGCTGCACTGGCTGCCAGTGAAGTGGTGTATCACTTTCAAGGTCGGTTTGCTGTGGTATAAGGCCCTATATGGACTGGGTCCAGGTTACCCCATGGACCTTCTGACTCCCTACACGTTCAGTTCTTTTTATTTAGGAAAAAATGTATACAATCAGACATAATTTGTTACATTCCATACAGGCACAATATAAAACTCATTACCATATAGTCACGTAAGCACAGTTTATACAAATAAATTATACATCAACATAAATAGGAATTTCACATGTATTTAACATTAATACCTAATCCTAGGTACTATTAAAAAATGTTGCCACCACGTACAGTACATTATTTATATTTCGTTTAACCTTAATAGGTATGCTTTGATATCTATACCCTTTTTTCATAATATTTCGGTAGTAGGGGGATGATCCAGACCTTCCACCCTCTCCGCTCTTCTGAGGTGGGCCTCCCGGCCATTCCTAGGGCTACAGTAGGTTAAAATCTTTGGGGGACTGGGAATTCGCACTTGCGGGTCCTACCTTACAGAACAGGCTCCCGCAAACAGGTGGCCCCTTCGGAGCAGGCCTTTAAGAGGGGCCTGAAGTCCTACCTGTTTCAGGAAGCTTTTGGGTCTGATATAGGAAGCTGTTGAGGTGGTGCTGCCTAAGTATTTTATCTGATAAGTGGATTTGCACATATTTATTTGAAATGGTTTTACTGATATTATTTTAGTTAAGCGTGTATTATTATTGTTTTGTTTGACAGTGTTCTGAGCCCCAGGGAATGGGTGCTTGATAAGTAAATCTTCACTTACTTACTTACAAGGCTCCAGATTACTTTTAGAGCCGTATCAGACCACCTGCACAGGCTGGAAATTAAATGGGAGCCCTGCAAAGGAAGGTCACAGTGTGATGATCCTAACAAACAACCAGATCAACCTTGACCTTGCCTATGTCAAGACCTGATAAGAAGAGTAAGCCCAAGAAGTGGCCATGCTGGTGGGTACCAGTGGCAACTGCCTGTGCTTGGCCCAGTCAAGTCATCTGAAAAAGATTATATGTCTGTTACGTCTACCCTGTCATTCCCACATTGTTTAACATTAATATAAGTGATATGCAGATTAATTCTGATAACATTTTATCTAAATTTGCTGATACCAAATTAGGGGGGAAGAGCTGATAATCACAGGCATATGGAGGCTGTGATTACGGACGTCAAAACAATAGAGGATTGGGCAAAATGCAATTCTATGCTTTTCAAAATTGATAAATGTACAGTACTGCATTTTGGAAGACATAATCCGGAACAAATCTATCTCCTTAACAACATCCCCCTTAAAAAAATCAGAGAATGAACGTGATTTAGGGGTAATAGTAAATAACAAACTTTCTTCGGCTAGTCATTTTACAAAAGTAACACATACAGCAAATGAAATAATTACAAAAATAAAGTGTAGTTTTGTTACACGGACTGAACAATGTATCATTCCAATTTATCGTACTTATGTGAGACCATATATGGACTACTGATCCCCCTTTTGGAGTACCTATTTAAAACAAGATATTACAGGGATTGAGAGAGTGCAAAGGCGAGTTACCAGAATGGTTCCATGGCTAGAAGCACTTAACTATAATAGAAGGTTATCAGAAACTGGGCTACACTCTTTACACCAACAACGAATACATGGTGACATGTTATATTTATATAAAATCCTGCAATCAACCGAGCATACGAAACATCACAGATGAACTTTTTCAACCAGATGCACAGTACTAAGATGCCACAATAGGCAACTTACTATTCCGAAAGTAAAAACTAATAAAAGGATAATTTTTTTACAATAAAATCTGCAAAACTATGGAACACTCTTCCTCAGGAATTAGTTAACAGTGTTAATATAAACCAGTTTAAATCTGGTATCGATGCATGGCTTATGGGAAATCAATATGGAGTATAATCTCAATGTCCCACAAGGTGGGGGCAATCTTAATGGGCCTTGGCCTACTTTTGTCCATAACAACCTAGTAACCTAGTAATACCTATATTTACGCAACACTGTCAGAACTGACAGAGTCCCAAGCCTCCCTTTTGCTTCTAATTACCCCTGAAGATATCCCACTGGATCCTGAACCCAGAGGTAGTTCATGCATTAATCACATTACTGAGTAGATTGTTCCATCAGTCCACCACCACAGTGAAGAAATATTTGCTAACATGTTTGATTTTACTCCTTCCCTTGTTAGTTAGAGATCACGTTCCCTGGTGGTCGTGTGATTCCTGAACTTGAATAACTCTATGGAATCCTCCCTATTATGTTCCTGCATATATTTGTAGGTTTCTATCAAGTCCCCCCCTTTCTGTCCTGTCTTCTAGCAGGTTAATAATCTTCATGTATCTTACCTTGCTGCCCCTGTATCATTTTAGTAGCCCTCTGTTGGATAGTTTCTACCTTCTCTCTGTCTTTTTTCAGATGCAGATTCCTAAACTGCACATAGTACATTCGAAGTGGCCACACCAAAGACCTGTACGACAGCAGTATCATCTCCTTGTTACGACTCGTAAAACCCTGCCTAATACATCTCAGCACTGATTTTTTTCCTTTCCACATGCTATACTACATTGAGAAGACACTTTCAAAGGTATTGTGACTCCTAGGTCCCTTTCCCATTTTTAATTTTCTACTTTGACTCCACTGATGATACATACCATGTGTGGATTTTTGTTGCTAATCTGCATCACTTTACATTTTTTTGATACTGAATTTTAATTGCCATATTTTAGACCACTGCTCCAGCTTTTCTACTTTCTAATTTTCATGCTGTTTATCCCCTCCTCATTGTCCACCCTGTCACAGAGTTCTGTCATCTGCGAACAGACTCACTTTACCCTGTAACACCATCCTGATATCACTAATACACTGTACATGTTAAAAGAGTACTGGTTTACATACATTTTATAGGAGCTTGTTTCTGCAGGAAAAGAGTGAGGACAGGGGAAAAAAATATTTATTTTTATTTATTTAATTTTGGTAACCGGGTAGCCCACTGAGTCCAGTAACGGGCCCTTTTTCAGGGGTGCCCCAATCAGTGATCTCCCTTTTCCAATCTGACCCCATTTACCACCATCCTCTGCTGTCTTCCCCCCTACCAACTTCCCACTCAGCTATGTCCATTGTTATTCCCAGAGCCTGTAATTTCTTCCACAGCCTTCTTTGTGGCACAGAGTCAAATGCCTAGCTCTAGTCAAAGTAGAGTTAATCTACTGCTTGTCCATTATCCACCATCCTTATTACACAGTTAAAGAATACTATCAGGTTGGTTTGACAAGCTCTCCCAGTCACAAATGAAGTGCTGCTTACTATCCTGAAACCCACGTCTTTCCAGGTAGTCCATAAGGTCCTCTTTGATTAGTGTCTCCATAAACTAATTCTTCTAGCAGAAGTAGTTGCTGCGACAGATGGTTTTCATTAACTACTTTAACTTATAGAAATCCATAAGCTGAAAAGGTGGATTTATAAGCTGAAAAAGAACTAAGTTTAGATTGCAAGTAGGAGCTGATTTCCTCACTGGGGAATAATGGCCAGTTCATAAAATGATTATCATTAACACATTTCGAAAGTAGCTGGCACAGCACCCTGCCGAGGAGCTCCTTGTGGTGGTAGTGGACAGCCTGAAGCAGAGTTGGGCCGAACACAAGGTTTTCAAGAGGACGGACAGGAAGGCCTCAAGTAGACTGCCTGCTGCACATGAGCAGGAGATTATGTATTACAAAATCCCAGCAAGGCCTGCCACGTGCAATGAGGTCTAATGGATAAAGCAGAGGCCCACAAACTGGTAGAGCCAAGAGTGTGTGTGAGTGTGTGTGTGTGTGTGTGTGTGTGTCTGTGTGTGTGTGATTTTGGGCAAGTCACTTGGCCTCTGAGTGCTCCAGTCCACACAGCTGTGAAAACTGGTAAAAGTAGGACCTTACAGGAAATGACATGTTGCATCTCAGCTGAGCTATCCTGGGTAAATAAATTGTAAAATAAAATAAAAAATATAAATAAATACAACTGACAGATGGCATATAATTAAAAAAATATTTAGTATTGCTGCCTGTTGACCCCTCCTAGATGTATGTGCATAGAAGACGTGTGTTAAGATGGCTGATCAAGGCCCTAACACAATCAGGGGAGTGGCTGGGGGCACAGAAACATTATGGCAGAGGGTGCATTTCCAGGTGCACTGTACGCACCCTCCCAGTGCCCAAAGCTAGTCAAACCTGGCCTCAGGATGCAGCAGATAGTGGACCAACACTGGCATGGCTCCTGTCCTGGCTGCGTTTGTGGTACCCCTTGCAGGGTATGATCAGGTTGCATTACTTGGCCACAGCTGGTTTGGTGGGTGGTGCGGGCACTCCACATTCCTACACAGCACCATAGGGTGAAATACAAAAGGAAAACAGTACTCCAAACCTCAGAATAAAGTGCATGCTGCAAGGCCCATAACTAAATAAATAAAACACACTATTTTCTGAGTTCCAGCACAGCACTGACGCATGTTAACTGGTCGAGATTTCTCACTTACATACAGACCTCATCCCAAGACTGCTACTGTGTTTGCAAAATCTTTATTTCATTTACATTATTTTCCATGTCAGTGCTACACTGGAACTCAGAAACCAGAGTATTTTTGCTTACACCACCATAGGGCTTTGAAAATCATGTCCTTAGTGATTAAGGCCTTTAACAAACCTTTGAAAAATTGGTTCTGACATAAGGACTTAGAAATGGTCTTTGACCTACTGGCAGAAATGGTTGCTAAATTAACTTTTAAAGAATATGCTCTACAGACCCTGGGAATTGGGACTCATCTGACTCCCTACAGAGACAATGTAGCCTCTCAGCCTCAGACTTAAGGAGATACCTCCAGACGAGAAGTGTCCTCTGCTTGTACACACCCTTCCTTGGCCAGACTCTTATGCAATGATTAATTCTCCTGAAGGGCAGAGTTGGGCTCACCTGTTCTGCAATATGGCTGCAGTTCCCCTTGCAGGTTGTCATGGCTCAAGGGCTTTGAATGCGGAGCTTGAGTTATCTTCATTTGAGGAGGAAAGGACTTGCTGCTGCTGGCACAGAGCACACGCAGCGTACAGAGACAATGATAGCTAGTTCATTCAAAACAAGACTGCATCACTGGTATGGATACCTGCAACTATTACACAGCAAGTGACCACTGACACAAGGATTTTGAATTAAAAAAAAACTGATTTCAGAATAATGGAGGAGAAAATACAGGAAAGACTAAAAGTCTTTTAAAAAGATCGCTGAGGTCAAGGAGAAGTGGGCAGCATTGAAGGAAACTATTTTAGAGGCAACCGAGGAATGTGTCGTGATCACAGAACATAAATCCAAGAAAGGTAGGAAAACAATATGATCCGACAGTCAGGTAAAGCAGGCTATTAAGGGAAACATATGCATTCCGGATTTATAAGAAAGATCAGATTGAGATGAATAGAAAGAGGTGCAGAGCATAAAGAGAAACTGTGTGTAAGTTAAAAGAACTTCAGGGAGACTAAGGCAAAGGCAGAATTAAGGCTACCAGAAAGGATAAATAAAAATGACCAATGCTTCGTTAGATATTGTACATTTGTGCAGCAAAACTCTGGTCAGAGTCAAAATGACTGCTGATGTGCTAGTACTGATATAATGCGACTGCACTAATTGCATTTAGAAGTAATTACAGAGCAAGAACAGTGCATTATATTGGAATAACTGAATTTAGATGGAAAGTAAACCCATGATTTTGTTTGCACACATTGCAGTTTCTGCATTGCCATGTTGGAAGGAAGATGCAGAAAGGGAGTTAGTTTACATGAGCAGCACTCCTAAAAGCTGCATGTTGGTTGTTGTTTTCAGGGTGGGGGAGGGAACTGATGAAGTTCTATGGCAGCGGGTATTGTTTGGGAAGTTTTTATTTATTTAGTTTTTGTTTACTGGATAAGTGCATTAGGCAAGGATTACCTATTTTCAGGCATTACCTGGGAGGTTACAATAGGATTATACAAAAGCAGACATAGTAAAAAGAAGGCATATGTAACAAGACTATATAGTGTATAGTAGAGCACTGTTCTGTACAGAATTCCATCCCTTTCAAAATACTGTTGTACCACAGTTCAAAGGTCATGAAGTGTAAGTGTACCCTTCTATGGTACAACAGTATTCTGAAACCTCTAGAGACTGCACAAGACAGTTTCGTGCTGAAAGCAAAAGAACCGACATGTGCACATTTCACATAATACTATACAGTATAAAAAAAATACAGGATGAGTAACTTTACACACAACAAATGTGCTCTGCCACCTTGGGTTCTGACTCCCAGAGACCTCTCAAGCTTTGCTGTCAGTGTCAGCGGGAATCAGAACCCCTCTGTGGCAGAACACACTGGTTGTGCATACTTGCACATCCAGTATTCGCTGTGTAGTACAACAAAATAGATTATGTATGTAGAGAATACTGGATGGGCAACCATGCTGAACCAGTATGTTCTGCCACAGAAGGTTTCTGATTCCCTGTGACCTCAAGAGCGAAGCTCGAGAGGTCCTCGGGAATCAGAGCCCTGAGGTGGTTGAACACACTGGTTGGGTACAGGGTTGCACATTCAGTATTTTTATAGTGTATAGTGCCCCCTCTAAATAATTTATTAAGCTTTGAGCAATGTTTACATTTTTAGATAGAAAAGGTGCCCAGTCTTATTTCGGGAGTGAGGGCTGGCTGCTACCATGAGTTGTGTGGTTCCTAGGGACTAGATATCCCTATGTTAGCAGCGCAAAGTCCCATTAGTTGTTTATCGGGTGTGGGAGGGATTTTCAAGAGAAAAAAATGGTGACGGTATTTTTGCTTAGCGAGGTTACGAGGTCTGAGGAAGCGACTGTCATTTAGTAAATAATGTTAGATATCTGATTGATCCTGCATTCGTGTTTATATATAATTGTACATATCTGGTTTATCCTGCATTTTTCTATCTGGTTGATTCTGCATCTGCATTGTGCGGTTGACGCATCATTTACCTGGTTGATCCTGCGTCTTCTGTCGCCCGGGCTGTTGCCTCCACTTTTTTTTTTTAAACTCTATGTGTGGCTCGTTCACTTTCCAAATCTTACTGGAATGCTGTTCTACCATGGAAGAGTTGAACAGCATTCCATGACCTTTCAACTGTGGTAGAACAGCATTTCAGTAGAGATGGAAATCGAAGTAGAACAATGTTCCACCATACACTATAAAAGTCTAACGGCCTGACCAAGTAAGTCACAACACAAAAAAACCACCAACAATGAGTCAGAGTACAACCATGAAACAAATGAGTAATGCATAATTACCATCAAACTTAATGGCAAATGTAAGAGAAGGCATGGGGGTGGGGTGCTGTGGAGCCTGAGCTGAGAGGCAGCAAATATCTAAAGCTCTGTACCGACAGCTTTATTATTTTTTAAAATCACCTATTTGGAGCAAATAATTTTTGGAACAGATTGCATATTCCGATTGAGGATTCCTGGGCTACTATTATGGGCAATCCAAAAAAAGACTGTAGCGGAGGAACCGGAGGAAAATCAGGTAACATCTCCCAGCCAGCTAGGCCCGCTAGAAGCGTGCAAGCCATAGCTACTCCAGACACCGAGGAAACTTTGACTTCTTTAGGTGCTAAGATATGATTAATTTCCACAGTATCATACTTACACTCTAAAACTGATTCCTTCGGGACCCAAGTAACTGCAGTGGAAACAACAGAAGACCATCTGAAGGTTTCTATTCAAGAAACAAAAAGTCAAGCAGACTCTGCTGCAACAGCCACGTCAATGCTCGTCAAGGAAAACACGCACTTTCACAGCCCAACTGGAATCTCTGGAAAATCAGGCTAGGGCCTCACACCTACATATTTTGGCCCTCCCTGAGGGGATTGAGGGTGATCATTCCCTTCTTTTTCTACAGGAATGGCTACAAGAAAAATTGGTGCTGGAAGGAAAAGGGCAACACTTTGCCCTACAAAAAACATACCGCATCAGTCCTAGGGGGTATCGGGGACAATCCGAGGTACCCAGTACACTTTTAGTGGTCACTGATGGCATTGGGACAAGGGATAAGGTTCTCTGGATGGCCAGGCAGATGGGACCCCTCATGCAAGATGACCGCAATGTCTATATTTTTCCAGACATAAGTTATGCGACACAGATGCATCGCAAGAAGCTCGATGGAGTTCGTCAAACACTTCAAGAGGCCTCAATGTCACATACCCTGGTCTACCCAGCCAGACTTCAAATTGTTCACGAAGGTAAAATCTGGATCTTTGCAGACCCTACCGAAGCAGGAAAATGGGCCTTGCGCTTTAAAACAAGTCACCAGCAAAACAAAACTGCAGATGAAGAAATTTCAGAGTCGGAACACGAAGGAGAACCTTTACTTTACTTCGAGCTAAGTATAGCTCTGATTTACTTTTAAATTGCTCTTTCTAGTAATGTTTGTCTCCAGTTAGAAGTTGCGGGTTATAGGTCTTTTGGCTTCTTACTGGGAGGTCACCTGCTATAGTTCTTATGGGGGTCCCCTAAGAAAACCGGGAAAAGTTCTGTTAATCAGTAATGTATTTTATTGTTATTTGTTTAAATATTTCATTGAGATTGGTATTGCCTTTAATACAAAGTGTAATTAGAAACGGGAGACACTTCAAGTGGGTATTTTGAACTAAACAGAAGCTTTTCTATTTTGATGTTATCTATGGGGCTGTTGGTACTTTCAATTTGAGCTTGTGTAATTAATGATCCCATACTGTATTAAGCTGCTAGAAATGCTCCTTTTTTTTTAGAAAGAAAATATCAATCATTTAGGAACATGTATGACACCACTAGCCCTTAATTGGGCATGCTATTATTGGACTTTATTACTGGACTTCCGTTGCTGTACGAAGTTATACTGCTCACGGGCTTAGCTCACAGCACATTTACTTATGTATATTTTAGTAAGATTAAGCTTTGTTATTACCCCCAGATGAGGTATCAAAATGTCTGTGATGCACCTTTCCCTTGATTAAGGGAGTCTGTGCACTCCTGGTGTTGTGTAAAAATTACTTGGGTCGATCTGTGACATGGAAATGTTATTCTTGGCAAATGACTGAAAATAATAAAAATAAAGTTTAAAAAAAAAAAAGTAAGAGAAGGCATTTAATAAATACCTACAATACCCTTTATGGAAATCTGTTACAATAGCGCAGTGCTGAATCTCCAGAGGAATAGAGTTCCAAAGCCTGACAGCTGAGCTTGAGAATGCAACATGACCAAGGCTGGACCTCAATTTTGGAAAAGCCAACAGAGTGTAATCAGTAGATCTTAAATGTAATCAGTAGACCTTAAAGGATGACTACAGTTCTGGGGCATATCAGGGAGGCAAGGAACAGGGGCCAGCGGGCCACTGACTTTGCAAATCTTTTTAAATAAATCCCCCTAACATCAAGTCACTCACAAAAAGAGGGGAGAGCCAACTCAACCTAGTATATAGGGTGCAGTGATGGGTAAGCCAACTGGCCACCACAGCAAAGCAACAAATATTGCTGGAGACATTCCATTTCCTTAGGGGGCAGTGGAGGTAGTAGAAGAATAGCCTGGCACATTATGCATGAGTTCTGGTGGTAAGAGGTCTCAGGCAATTTCAAACTGAGCATGCGATATAAGGTTCTGATTGATTCTAAAGGATAAGCCAAGCATAGTATTAATGGACTTGCAAATCTTAGTCACATGAAGGGAGACATTGAGAGAGGGATCCAAGGTAACACCCAAGTAATTAAAGGCCAATACAGTGTCAAGAATTGTACCCTCCAAGCAAGACACTGATATAGGAGACTAACAGCTCCTTAGTTTGCGAGGAGATCAGAATGGCACAGTCTGAGTTTTGGTGACATTTAGTATAAGTTTGTTTTGTATTAGCGAATTCTGCCTTGTCTGCAGGTCAGTGGTGAGCATACCATTTATATGACTAATGTAATTCAAGCTTGCTGTAAGTACACAATCAACAGCATAAAGGGATAGGCATACAATGGGTCAAGCACGTATGAAGGTTGTTGATATGCTAGGAGAAGAGTAAGGGGCCTAAAACTGAACCCTGTGGTACTCCTACAGTAGTAGAAGCAGGCTCAGAGAAGGAGTCACCAAGTTTGTCAATCTGACTCCTGTTGTTCAGATCATTTCTGGACCAGGAGAGGGCAGCTGACAATAAACCAAGATTGCCAAGTTTAGTATTAAGCAAAGGATGCTCTACTAGGTCGAACGCTTTACTTACATCTATAAAGACTGCACCCATAAATTCACCTCCATTCCTGGCTGTAGCAAGTGTATTGGTAAGTGTAAAGAGAGTGGTTGTGGCACTGTGTCCACTCTGAAAACCATGTTGGTGGGGGACACTAAATTATGATGACTCAGAATAACCAGAGCTAGACTGAGACCAATTTTTCAAGACTTTTATTTAGCACTGGCGAGGTAGCAGTGGGCCTGAAATTCTTAATACATTTAGGGTCATCTTTCTTAAAGATTGGGACTAAGTGGAACCATTTCTAGGCATCAGGTACTGTCCCAAAGATCAAGGACAAATTTTATGCTCTGTGACTACAGGTGCAACTTCATATTAGGCTCATTGAAGAAGCCTGGGTTCTATTCCATCCGCACCTGCAGATTTGGATTCTGGGATCCAGTGAAGCAGTTTCCATACCCCAGATATCTTGACCACTTTGAGACAGAAAGGCAGATTATAAGGGGAGTCACCAGCCAATGAGGGATGATCAAGGCAAGGTGTGGACTGAGATGGCATAAATGACCCTATACAAAGAGAGGTCACTGAAGTGATTGTTGAATGCATTAGCCATTGTACACAGGCTGTAACAGTCCACACGATCAATGACCATATCAAGTAGAATAAGTTTTTTATCCTAACTCAGGGATTGTTTAATATTGTTCCACAACTGTCTGGGGCTACTAGCAGTAGAAGAAAGGATGCTGAAAGGAAATTTTTACAATAGGTGCTCTTATTTTGCCATATAGCCTTTTTACAATCTGACCTTAGTTTTCTGTACTTTTTGTATAGTACAGTTTTATCCCCGTGGCCAACCTGAGCTCAGTGGCGGCATACCACCTATCCATAGCACCCATCCCCCCTTATACGGGGATCACACTGCATGACCGTGGGGTTGGGATTTTTTTGTAGTTACTTAAGTGACTGTGTTAGTCCCTATCCCCACCTCCAAAGATGCTGGTGCAAAGTACTGAGGCCAAGGTGGGACGCCATGCTCAGACATGGCTTCTGCCAAGCGCCTAATAGTGTCCTCCTCTCCCAAAACTGTCTGCTTGTCAGAGTGGTGCCTAACCCTCCCCAGCAGTAGAGAACTGCCGATTGGCAGCTCAGTCCAGTTCCTCCCTCCCCACCCAGCCAACCATTGGTGACCTGGGCTCGTTCCCAAACCCAGGTTGTTGATGAAGCACCAGGTGTGGTGTCCAGCGCCTCAACCCTTAGCACCACTGGGCTGGTGTTTCCTGTACTTTTTACCAATGAGAGATGTTCCCAGAGGCTTTAAATCTTATCCATTGATTATCTCTCTCTTTTAATAATGCTAGCAATGAGAAATTAAATCACTTGGTTACAGACCCTTTAATCCTTCTTGTGATGAAAGGAGAAGTTTGTCCAAAGGCTGTTAAAGACAGTGTTGAAGTGGGAGACGGCTACATTTACACCATTAGTGGCTCAAAAGAATGACCATTAGTGACCTCAGCCTTCAATAAATCATGATCAGATTTGAAGTTATCACAGATGGTTATCAATCTTGAAGGGGGTGATGAAGATTTAGCCCTCCACACACAATTGGCAGGGGAATAATTACTTATTGACAGGGCCACTGGAAAATTGCGCCCGCAATTTTTTTGCGGAATCCGCAATTTTCACCATTCTCCACAAAAACTGACATGTTCTGCAATTTCTTGCAATTTTTGAGTTTTTATATTGAACTGTGTAAAAAAGTATTAACATTTTTATTAAAATACTCTCAAATATATTCACAATTTTGCATGCAGACTTGGGTTTGGTCGAAACAATGCAGTGCAAGGGTTCTATGTGACACTGATTTCTTTTGAATCCTTGTCTTGTTTGGTTTCAAGATCCACTGGCCAAACATAAGTACACTTAAACACTTAACATTTGTTTTGTGTTGAAGCAGTGTATCATAAAACTTTTTGTTGCCACACAGACTGAAACAAAGATGGGAGAAAAGGTGCAAATTATGCCATTCACTTAAATGGGGTGCTAACTACTAAGCCTTTTTGTAAGTGGCAGGGCAAGTTTTTCCTTGTGGGCATATTTTCATTCAGACTAGTTTTGATTCAAACAGTTGAAGATTTTTGAATGGCCCTGCCAATTTTAAACTTGAATAAGATAGTTGCTAACAGAGATTTCACACTTAGCAACTACCCCCTAGATGCTCAAATGCAAAGATGTCAATAAAAACTTGACTAAAGTCTAAAAACAAGCTTATAAAACACAAATGTATCTGAACATTTATCTTTGACTAAACAAAATCATTGCAGCCAGAGTAAAACGAAGGTAAATTACAGGGTACCCTTACTACTGTAAGATGCAGTAAAAATGTATTGGTATTTTTTAGTAACCACTTAAGGCCCACTAGGCACAAGTGCCTGTTTTCAGGTACAACCCAGGAGCACTGAGGAGGTTAAGTGACTTGCTCAGAATCACACAGTATGCAAGTGGAGTTTGTGGGAATCAAACCCAGGTCTGCTAGATGTAGTCAGCTCATTCACAGTTTGTTACTTTAACCTCTAGATTAAACTGCCAGCCCCAATAACCCCCAGATTTAATGTTTAAATATGTGATTTCAAAAATAGTGTACAGTACCTACAGTACAAATTACAACTATTAAACACTTTAACAACATTTTACTAAAACTCAATTATTCACCACTCTATCTGCTTATTTGTTCTTGTACCAAATTGGGTGACTAGCTGTCAGAGCACTGTAAACAGCTGTTGATTATGCTTCATTATTCTACAGCCAGAAACAAAAACCAAATGTTTCTTCTGGCTTTATTTAATATTGATTTGCTGTGGCTCACTTCATAGAATCTATTTAGCACTGTATGAGGCAGGTGCTTTTAAATTTTGGAAGATAGGCAATTAGGAAAATAAAATTTTCTTTACGTTTTAAACATATTCAGGTGTCAGTGTATTCATTTAGCAATTTATACTGACTAATACATGCTGCAGAAAACATTAAAAGATTTATTGTGAAGCACTCCGGGTCTATAGTAGAACCCCTGCAATTTTTGCAAAATGCTCTGCAATTTTTGGTAACCTTTTCTGCAATTTTCCAGTGACCCTGCTTATTGATCAATCAATCAATTCTTTATTTTTAAAAAGTACAATTCCAAAGATCAAAGTGCTTCTACAAAAAGATCAATATTTAAAACAGCGATAAAATTTAAGCAAGAGCAATAAAAAATCAGCAATTGTAAAACCCCTTCAACAGATTTAGTCTAGATCAGTAAAAGCCATCCCAAATAAATACGTCTTGGGAGCAGCCTTAAAGCTCTCGATGGTCAGGCACGCCCTAACCCAATGAGGTAGAGAATTCCACAGGGTAGGGGCCATAAACGCAAAAGAGCGGGCCCTCGTGGTCTTAAGTCGAACATTGGGAATTTCTAGCAATCCCTCGTCACAGGAGCGGAGTGGGCAGTAGAGACAAAGGAGATCTTGCAAGTACCGTGGTCTCTGTCTGTGAAGGGCATTATAGGTCAGTAACCCTACCTTGAAGGTGATCCACCACTGCACTGCCAGCCAGTGCAGGCCACAGAGCACAGGCGTGACATGGCAAGATCTTGGCAAACCAGTCAACAGCCTGGCCGCCACATTTTGCACCAGTTGCAAGCGGTGGATATCAACCCCCGGTAGCCCTAGGTACAAGGCATTGCAGTACTCAAGGCAGGAGGTCACAAAGGTATGGACCAAAGTTGGAAGGTCGTCGGGTGGAACCAGGTGTTTAATCCAGGCATCATTCCTCTAATAATAAAAGGAAGTCCTGACAATGGTCGGCACTTGAGACTTCAGTGTCAGACCGTCATCAAAAACAAGGTCCAGACTTCATACCCAGTTTGAGGTCAGCAGCTGGCTGCTACCGAGCCAAAGCCCACCTGAGCCTCGCACTTCGCCGCCAGAGGAAAAGCTACAAGCCTGTCCTGGGAAGCAACCCACGATTCTGCTACTGCAACTTAGCAGACCCTGAGGCTATCTTCCCTTCCCTCCTCAGCACCCTACGAGCAGTTACTTCACATTTCATAAACCTTTACTACAATCCTTCCTTCTTATGCATTATATACTTAGTCTCCTTATACTTTCAGCTTTTTACTTCACCAGTCCGACCCCCTCCCTCCCCTCTTGACCCACAATTGATCCCTTGTTGACACAGCTTTTTCCCCTCCTTCCCCTCCATCCTTTTCCCTACCCTGGCCACACATTCTGTATACACCCATTCATCTCCTGTCACTGCTTCAGCCGTACTTGCCACTTACAAATCACTCCCTGTAGATATATCTTCCAGCTGTCCATACAGCTCATCACCCGAGTTTAAAAATTATCTAGTAATTCCCTTGACACATTTAACCTTCACCAAAAAGTGCTAGTTTCTAAAGTGTCTTCCACTAACAAGCTGGCTATTTTATGAATCATGTATATATGTAATATATATTTTTTTGTTATTAGCTTTTCAATGTACTCTGTCTTGGAGTTGATGTTTTTGTATTCATTTGCTATCCTCTCACAGTTGTGTATTCTCTGCATGTTATATTTCATATAAATTGTATCTTGACCTTATCAGGTCCATCTTGCAAATGAGCATTGCTCAATGATGTTCGCCTGGATAAATAAAGATTTGATTGATTGATTGATTGATTGTTGAAACTGCCGCCCGGGATCCTCCAAACTCCGGTTCATTGCAAGGCCCAGAAATCTACAGAAACAGCCAAAAGCCATATACCCCCTCAGGTACGTTGGTATTTGGCACCTTTGGACATTCTGAATTTTCAGCGCCGACACTCTGATTGGAGGATCTCAGCCTCACTGACTTCTTCCTGCTGGTCTCCATTTTACCTTGCTTCATTAGAGACATTTATCAGTGCTGCTGACCCTGGGTCTATCCTTTTTTGTAAAGACAGAATTTCATTTTTTTCTTTTTTTTTGTAAAGAAATTGTTCTTTTTTGTAAAGCTAGAATGGCATGAAAGCCCCCACACCCCCGACCCCACTGTTTCTCTCCTCATCTATCAATCCAGTTTAGGCCATTCAGTGTTACACTGCCACTGTTTAAAGTGATTTACCGGCTCTGAATGACTGTGATTACATCCCTCTTTAGAATTATTTCCCTGCGAAAGGCTGAAGAGTTTTAAGTTGACCTTTTAATGCACTCCTTAATATCCTAAAACTACAGCCTATTCCTTTTTATTATTAATTCTGAGTGTAAAACTGTAGAGTCTTAAGATTATTAGACCTGTACTGAGCTGTCTATTATTCTAAGCGAACAGTTGAATCCTTTTTAGAATTAATTTCTGTGTAAAGCTGTAGTTTTAAATTGACCAGACTTTTCAGTGTACTGCCTAGCATTCTAAATTTAAAGCCCAAGCCCTGCCTCTCGCTTTGCCACCTAACTGCCCTCTAACCCACTTAAGTCTCCTCCCTGTTTCTATTACCCACTTTGTAGTTTAGCCTCCTCCTTCCAAATAATAGTGACCACCCTGTTTCTTTGTTTGAGTTAACCACACCTCCCCTGCCTGCCCCTACTTAATCCATCTCCTTTCCTCTCCCCCTCAGATGTGCCATGCCCTCCTGGGGCTCACACCTCACCGCCAGAGGAAAAGCTACAAGCCTGTCCTGGGAAGCAACCCACGATTCTGCTACTGCAAATTAGCAGACACTGAGGCATTCTTACCCTGTTGAAACTGCCGCCCGGGATCCTCCGAACTCCGGTTCGTTGCAGGGCCCAGAAATCTACAGGAACAGCCAAAAGTCGTATACCCCCTCAGGTACATTGGAATTTGGCGCCTTTGGACATTGTGAATTTTCAGTGCCAACACTCTGATTGGAGGATCTCAGCCTCACTGACTTCTTCCTGCTGGTCTGCATTTTACCTGGCTTCATTAGAGACATTTATCAGTGCTGCTGACCCTGGGTCTATCCTTTTCTGTAAAGATAGAATTTCATTTTTTTCTTTTTTTTGTAAAGAAATTGTTCATTTTTGTAAAGCTAGAATGGCATGAAAGCCCCCCCCCCACACACTGTTTTTCTCCTCATCTATCAATCCAGTTTAGGCCATTCAGTGTTACACTGCCATTGTTTAAAGTGATTTACCTGCTCTGAATGCACTGTGATTACATCCCTCTTTAGAATTAATTCTCTGCGAAAGGCTAAAGAGTTTTAAGTTGACCTTTTAATGCACTCCTTAATATCCTAAAATTATAGCCTATTTCTTTTTATTATTAATTCTGAGTGTAAAACTGTAGTGTCTTAAGATTATTAGACCTGTACTGCGCTGTCTATTATTCTAAGTGAACAGTTGAATCCTTTTAAGAATTAATTTCTGTATAAAGCTGTAGTTTTAAATTGGCCAGACTTTTCAGTGTACTGCCTAGCTTTCTAAATTTAAAGGCCAATCCTTGCCTCTCGCTTTGCCACCTGTCTGCCCTCTGACCCACTTACATCTCCTCCCTGTTTCTATTACCCACTTTGTAGTTTAGCGTCCTCCTTCCAATAATAGTGACCACCCTGTTTCTTTGTTTGAGTTAACCACCCCTCCCCTGCCTGCCCCTACTTAATCCATCTCCTTTCCTCTCCCCCTCAGGTGTGTCATGCCCACCTGGGGCTCGCACCTTGCCGCCAAAGGAAAAGCTACAAGCCCATCCTGGAAAGCAACCCACAATTCTGCTACTGCAAATTAGTAGACCCTGAGGCTTTCTTACCCTGTTGAAACTGCCACCCGGGATCCTCCGACCTCCAGTTCGTTGCAGGGCCCAGAAATCTACAGAAACAGCCAAAAGCCATATACCCCCTCAGGTACGTTGGTATTTGGTGCCTTTGGACATTCTGAATTTTCAGCACCAACACTCTGATTGGAGGATCTCAGCCTCACTGACTTCTTCCTGCTGGTCTCTTGCTTCATTAGAGATGTTTATCAGTGCTGCTGACCCTGGGTCTATCCTTTTTTGTAAAGCAAGAATTTCATTTTGTTTTCTTTTGTCTACTTTCTCATTTGCAAATTATACTACATAGCCACTAGAGGGCTACGACAGCTGTCTTTTCTATTAAAGAGGAAACACATTATATTTTCTACTTCCTCTTCTGCTCTAGTGGACCTGGGATACCTCTCTTTCTGAGGACCATCCCTGGGGTTTTTCTGCCTGTTTCTCTGGCCGAACCATGCTCATCCACTAAGGCTGCAAGACTTGAACACCTGTCCCCACTCCCATTCTGTACTGGTGGAGCAGGGCCAGAAACTGAAATGAAAGCTACAGACCAATCTTGCCACACCAGATTCCAACCTTGAACCACCTCACTGGCTCAGCTGCAGAGTTGCTCCACAGGTACATTCAGCACCAAAACCGCCTCTCAGCCAACAAAAGGATTTTGAACTTATGACACCTGATCGCCGATTTGTCTAGGCTTCTAGTGACTTTTACTGCCGGCTGTTGTGGCATTTAGATCTACCATGGGAAGTTACAGCTGGTTGCTCGGTGTGTCACTAGCTTTACTAGCACTCAGCTCAATTCTTCAGAACCCTCATCCCTGCCTAAAGTGGAATGACCCTTGCGCTTCTCCCTGTCCTGCATCCAACAGTTCCTTTCAGGTAGCCATTCTGGACTACTGGGCTTCTCAGCTGTCTCTGCCAGGGAGTAGGACATCTCCCAAGCTGCCTCTGCAGATTACTCCCCCACCCAGACTCGAGACTTCCTACTCATGGCAAATTCCTGCCAGGACACTAGTGGCTGCAACACTAGACCAGTATAACACCAGGAGTGGGTACAGGCCTACCCATCAACACCGCCTCCCCTATCGCCCAAAAAATAGTGTTTACAAATTACAGTTCGCTGCCTTAAAAAGAATCCTGCTTCTTTTACTATTGTGCTCAGGCAATGTCATTCTCAATCCAGGACCATTAGACACCCTTGCTTCTCCATCAGACCTGGCAGGTATCAAAGGAATGTCTTTTATGCATCTTAATGCCTGTAGTTTGGTGAAAAAGTTTATCCTTATCCAGGCTTGGTTGAGCCACACCCTACCTGACATCCTAGTGATCACTGAGACCTGGCTTAGGCCAGCCACCCCAGACAATGAAATCAATATCCCACATTATTTACTCTTCTGGCAATCAAGAGGAGGTGGGGTGGCAGTTTATGTAAGGGACAAATACTCAGCCATATGCATAGATGCATCATCCTCCCCCAAAGAATTTGAGTGCTTGACCCTAAAGATCGAACTTTCTCCTTCTAGTGCACTCTGTGTAATAGGCTGCTACAGGCCCCCTTCTGCCGGGCCTCATCTCCTGTCTCACCTCAGTTCCGTACTGGGGCTCAGTTCCTTGGAAACCATTATTCTTGGCAACCTGAACTACAATTGGCTATCAAGAGCATCAGCTCCCTTGAAATCCTTTTGTGACACTCTAGGGCTGGTGCAACTCACTGGCGAGCCTACTCGCCCAAATAAAATGAACCTTAACAACAGCTCCCTCTTAGATGTAATTTTGGTTAGCAAGCCACATCTGTTCTCTCATGTTGGAACATTTTTCTCAGATATTAGCGATCATTGTATAATCACCACCATTAGATCCGCGCACAACCCACAGTTTGTGGCAAAGTTCTCTATCAAGAGGTGCAAACGCAACTTTGATTTGTTTGCATACGTCCACAGCTTGAAACATTCACTGCGATGGCAGGAATTCTTCCTAGCCAAAACAGTTAACAGGGCATATGCTATTTTTTACGATATTTTAAGTGAGGCTTTAAATAAGCATGCACCCTTGGTTAAGGTGCAGGTCAGGAGCAGCACCTGCCGTTGGTTCTCACCTGAGCTCAAAGCTTCCCTGTTAGAAAGGGATACTTTATGGAAGAAAGCCTGAAGAAGCAAGAATGACTCGGACTGGTGTCTTTTTTAAGAGAGCATGTAACAAGTGCACCAAGTTGGTCAGAGCAGCCAAGGCCGCCTACTATCGTTCAGAGCTAGCCTCTGCCTCAAGAAATCCTTCAAAGATCTGGAAAACATTAAAAGACATGTCTGGACACACACCTGGTAATTCCATTCCAGCAAAAATTAAGTCCGATGACAGCGATATCTATAACCGATTGGAGATATTGGAAGCCCTCAATAACCATTTTACAATGGCAGGGCTAGCATTTGATGCTTCCCCTGCCAATGACCTCTGCACAGCTCAGGGCCCACCAACCCATGAGTCCCCCCACCGAGGAGGCCTTCTCCCTCCTGCCTGTCTCTCTAAAAGAGTTGGAAGACCTACTGCTGCAACTGGACACCAGGAAGGGAGCAGACTCCGACTTCATAGAGCCATACTATCTGAAATGTGCCTACCATGTGCTTGCAGTGCCAATCACCCACCTATTCAACATGTCACTCTCCCAGGGTAGCCTCCCGCCTCAATGGAAAGTAGCCCATGTCATCCCTCTATTAAAAGCAGGTGACCCCTGCAATCTAAATAATTACAGACCGATCTCCCTCCTCCCCATCCTGTCTAAATTACTAGAAAAAAAAGTGTGCGGCCAGCTAGGGGTATACTTAGAATCCAGAAGCCTATTAAACCCAGTTCAGTCTGGATACAGAGCAAAGCACAGCACCATAACAGCCCTAGCTAAGGTGACCAATGATTGGCTCCTAGACCTTGACAACAAGAAGCATGTCTGTGTCTGTGCCATTTTCTTGGATCTTAGTAAGGCATTCGACACAGTCAATCACAGCCTGCTTCTTTCCTCCCTAAGCACCTTAGGCCTGGACCATAAATCTATGTGCTGGTTTGTAGACTACCTCGGAGAAAGGAAACAGCAGGTTAAAGCTGAAGGTGATCTTTCTCCATTAAAACCTATGCTGAGGGGCGTGCCCCAGGGCTCTATCCTTGGTCCCCTCCTCTTTGCAATCTATATTAACAACATCAATGACCCCATCAAAAAAGCCAACATCCACTTATTCGTGGATGACACTGTACTGTACTTGAGTCGTCCTACGCCGGAAGCAGCCTGTGAGGACCTTCAAGCTGAATTTAACCTTCTACAACACCAGCTCATAAACAAAAAGCTTTTGCTCAATGCGAAAAAGACAAAAGCCACGCTCTTCTCCCCCTCCTTGCATGCGGCAATTCCTGCTGGGGCTACCCCACAAATTACCACTGTTCTTGGAAAAACACTAGAGTATGTAGCTAAATTCAAATATCTAGGAGTCTGGCTCGATCATAAACTTTCCTTCGCCAACCATCTCGAAGAACTACAGAAGAAACTAAGGCAAAGATTAGGATTATTCTACAGAATTAAGCACCTGCTCACAAAGGAGGCCAAGATTCAACTGGTTCAAGCTACCTTCCTATCTTTAATAGATTAGGTGGACCTGCTCTACAGCCACTGCACTGCCTCTGCACTGGCTAAGTTGGACACCCTCTACCACAGAGCTATCAGGTTCATTACTGGCCCTGCAGTTTCCACACACCACTGCTCCCTGTACTCTTCGTTAGGCTGGACTTCCCTTCAGTATAGGAGGAATAGAAACGCCGCCCTATGGGCCTTCAGAGCGGTGACCAACAAGCTCCCCTCATATGTCTCAGATTGTATTCCCCGAAGTGTATTAGGCACCTACGCTCTAAGGAGCTATTCCCTAATTGCCCTCCATGTTCTAAGGGTCAACACTCATTTCAGCAAAGCTGCTCTAAGCATCTCTTTACCCAGACTGTGGAATGGTTTACAAAGGAACTTGAAGCTGTGCTGCCCTGTTAGTCTGAATATCTTCAAGGCGCTCTACGATCGCTACATGAAACCACCTTGCAAATGTTTTCCTCACCGCTAGCCCACTAATTCCGCAACTCCCCTTTCCATCCTGACGCTCGCCATGTTTTTACCCCTGGCTCTCAGTCTTTCCCTATTAACTCTTCCTGCTGCACCCACCCTTCCCTGTCTGCTCCAGCCTGGCTAAAGTCCCACCCCATCCATAGTAGTGTCCCAATTATCTACCCCTCCTCCGTCATTATCATAATAAACAAGTACATGACAGCCATCATCACTTTCTGTGGTTTTAGCCCAATTTTTCCCCCAGTCATCGGTAATATATCCCTCCTCTTCTTTACTTCTCTAACCTTCCACCCCATACACGGCCTCTTTCCCCTATATGTGTAGTTGCCGGCTGCCTCACTCAAAAGATCTCTGCTTATAACCCCTGTATGCCTATGGTTGATGGTACATCTGCTGACTTCTTCAATTGTAAAATAATGCTGTTTTTTTTTTTTATTTCAACCTTGTACTGTACTGTATACACTGTATATACTTTTTCTTCCTTGTATATTATTGCTTTTTGTATACCTGCTTCTGTACTGTACTTTGATGTATTCATAACCAGGTCCACCTTGCAAATGAGCCTTGCTCAATGGTGCCCGCCTGGATAAATAAAGATTTTGATTGACTGATTGATGGAAGGCTGCCCCACCAGCAACCCCATGCCCTGACAACCTGGGTTCACTACCAACACCTCAGTTTTATCCGGGTTCAACTGAAGCCAGTTGTCACTCATCCAATCCTGAATCTCAGAGAGGCAGTTGTTAAAGACCAAGACAGCCCCACCCTGCCCAGGCACAAAGGACAACTATAGCTGAGTATCATCTGCATAGCAGTGAAAACTCAGCCCATACCACGTTATGATGTCTCCCAGCATTATGATGTCTCCCAACGGCAGCATATACACCACGAACAACATGGGTGACACAATGGAGCCCTGCGGAACCCACAGGACAGGGGGACAATCAGGGACTACACCCGAGAAGATGACTCTGTCCAATCTAGGGGTGAGTATCCAATCAAGGAGGGTAGCACTGCTACAATTATTAGAAAGCCCAGTATGTTTAGTTATAACTTGGGAGAGATTCAGTTTGCATAAATTATTCCACATTTGTGCACTTCTTACTAAGACAGTTAAGAGTGAAATTCTCTAATAAGGAATTCATTACCTCTACTTGCTGAGCCCACCATATCAGTAAGTTTGCAAAAGGCACTTCTAACCACCTGCAGGTGGGATATACATGCAAAATAAATGCAATTTTTTAACATTTCCTAAAAGAAGGACAACACAACAATATTCCAGGTCACAGACATGAGTTACCAATTGATAAACTTCAGTGACATTTAAATTATCCTTAAAGTAGAACATTGTGCCACCCCCTCTTAGGCCTAGGCCTATCGTTCCTTAAACATGTATATCCTGACAAAGCACACAAGGTATCAGGTATCTCAAGTTTAAGCCAGCTTTCTGAAAGACAAAGGACAGCCAGTTAAAAGCACTGAGTCCAGGCAGTTAGCTCATTTAGATTTGGAATCACACTCGTGTAACATTAAGGTGGTCCACTTTGAGACCTTTAACCCCACTCCAGGTGGTGGAGGTCGAATTAGAGCCAGAGATGATAGGGAAGGGACTAGACTGGATTCTATGTCACCAGCTTAAAGAAGTTATAATAGTGGGAGGAAAATAACGGGACAGAACCTGAGATACTTAACATCTAACTTGATATCCTAGTAAACAACAGAAAAACACTGCTAAAGGGCTACTTCTCTCAGGGCGCTCTTGGCTCTCAACCCTTTTAAGGGTAGGAGCCCTGATGGTCTCGACCCCAAACTCCTACACCTCTCCACCCATTATTGATCTCCCAATCACCTCCCTTCTCAACCTCTCTTTCTTCCTTGTTTCTGTCCCTGACTCCTGGAAACACTCCACTGCCATACCCCTTCCTAAGGAAGGCGATTCTTCCAACCCAGGCAACTACCATCCTAACTCACTGCTCCCCACCTTAGCTAAACTACAAGAACACATTGCACTATCTCAAATCTCTCTCCTTCCTTGATTCTTCCTCCTTTTTCACCCCCTTCCAGTCTCGCTTCCGTAAACACCACCCCACCACCTCCTCCCTCCTCCCGTTTATTGACTCCATTCTTTCAGGCATGGATCAGTCTCATCACTTCTGCCATCATTTGTCAACCTGGCCAAAGCCTTCAACACTGTTGCCCATGCCCACCCCCTCTTCGACAAGCTCAAGGCAGAAGGGCTGTCCGACTCTGCAACTAAATGGTTTCACTCCTACTTTGAGGGTAGATCCCAATCTGTTAGAATTGGTGACTCCTTATCCCCCCGTCAGCACTGGTGTTCCCTCAGGGTTCCTTTCTTGGCCTATTACTCTTCTCGATCTTCCTAAATGACCTCCTCCTGCTTGCTTAGCTGTGTCCATCCATATGTATGCAGATGATACAGTTCTATCTGCCTCTGGTTCCTCCCCCTCTGAGCTGACGGCCAGGCTTCAACTAAATTTTGGTAATGTTCAGCATTTTTTCTGGTCAAATCAGCTATTCTTAAATTCCAAGAAAATGGTCTGTATGACCTTTGGCACTAAGCAGAAGCTCTCCAGGCTTCCCTCCCCCTACACCTAAGATGGGACCTCTGTCGATGATGTTCCCTCATTTAAGCACCTGGGGATCTGACTAGACCGACACCTTGACTTTTCAGGACACATGAATGCCATCCACAAAAAACTGCACCCTAAATCTGGCACGTTATACAGGAACAAAGGCTGCATCCCTCTTCCTGCTCGTCAAGCTATTCTTCCGTCAATGATTCTCCCCATTTTCAACTATGGTGACACTGTCTACAGTGCTGCTCAAAAGACCACCCTTGCAAGACTGGACCCCATGTTTCACTCCTTCTGTTGATTTGTTCTGGACTGTCTGCCTCATACTCACCATTGCTCCTTATACTCCCCAGGCTAGAAGCTTCATTCATTGCACATCCTTTATCTCAAAATTCTGGCTTGCCTCCCTCTTAACTTACCTCTCTCCTCTCTTCCCCCCCACATTCCTCATATCCCCTTCGCAACTCTAGCTATCATTCTTTTGCTTTCCCTTCATGGAAATCCCTTGCTGGCCAGGCTGCTTTCTCCTACCACTTCCCCAAACCCCGGAATTCTCTCCCCCTAAACACGCAGTCCTCCTCTTCTCAACGATCTCTTTCCAATTTTCTCCATGATTTCACCTCTCACTCCTGCACTTGCACTTGATACTTGTCTCTCTCTCCTCTTCTCAATACCCTCTCTCCCTTCGTCACCCTCCCTCCCCTGATCCTCACCCCGTTAACCCCTCCATCTTTTTTCACCTTTCAGTACCTAGCCCTTGTTGCCTCCACACTCTGAAATATATTTTCCTTTAATCCCATGGGCCCTCCGCCCTGTTTCTTGCACAAACTGCCTACTGTCAATGCTTCATTCAACTTACTGTATAGTGTATAATTATATTATTGCATAAGTTATTGCCTTTGTAATGCATAGCTTCAACATACTGTACTGTATAATGTATTTCTGATTGTTCCTAAACTCCCCTTCCCCTTCCCTTCAGGATGCATCTGGAAACGAGCTGTTTTAGCTCTGTATGTCTTTTCTGGTGAAACTTTTGAAATAAATAGATAGATAGATAGATAGATAGATAGATAGATTAGATAGATAGATAGATTGATAGATAGATAAATAGATAGATAGATAGATAGACAGACAGACAGACAGACAGACAGATAGATAGATAGATAGATAGATAGATAGATAGATAGATAGATAGATAAATGCTACCCAGGTGGGGAGCATCCACAGCATAATGAACCACAGTTAATAAAAATACATTAAATAGGATATACCCAGATAGCGAGCAGCTTCAAAGTAATAGACACACATGTAGTTATAAATATAACTTTGAGGGCATAAACAAATACACAGCACCTACCGATTGATTACCCAGGTGGGGATCAGCATAGCATTAAAAAATACAACTCAAATTAGTGTTCAAACCATAATAATATTCAGCAGGTGGTGGGCACCCAGGTAGTGAACACACGCAACACAGCTATATCAGGGCAAGAATGCTAAACAGTACTTGAATGATAGTGTTGAGGGAAAAGTGAGGACAGGAAGCATGGCTGGCCACGGCTGAATCCCCTGCTGACACCCATGATAGATGCTCCAAAATAATTTCCCTACCCTGTGCATTGTGGCCTTTAGCACTGTAGCCCTTAGCACTCCAGACCACAGTGCTCTAGCCCACTTGAGAATAATACCTTTAAAGGGAGAGTTTCACCCCACACATGTCCCAAGCTGAGCTCCTGATTGGCTGGAGCTTATGGAGGAAAGGATGGCTTCCTGGAGCAGTCAGTGGTGGTGGCATTCTCTGTGGATTGATGCAGCAATCTGGTGGGGGAAAGGGCAGGAGATGTATGGGCCTCTGTCTTCACAACCCTTCAGCTGACCTGGTGTAGCACTTGCAAAAAACATAACTGGAGCAGTGTAGCTAGGCAGCAGGGTGTGTGTGTGTGTGTGTGTGTGTCAGGATTTGAACTTCACGGGCTGTCTATAGCCCCATCTTCTGTCCCAGGCTGAGTTCCTGATAAGCTGGAGCTTGTGAAGGAAAGGATGGCCTCCTGGAGCAGTCAGTAGTAGTGGCATCCTTGGTGGGTTGACATGGCAATCCAGCGGAGAGAAGAGCAGGACACATAAAGGCCTCTGTCCTCATGACTCCTAAGCCGACTCAATGCAGCGCTTGCAAAAGCCTTGACTGAAGTGGCGCGGCTAGGCTAAGCAGTGGGGGGAGGGTCAGGATTTGAACTTCACTGGCTTTCTAAAGTCCCACCCTCTGTCCCAAGCAGACCTCTTGATTGGCTGAAGCTTGTGGAGGAAAGGATGGCCCCCCGGAGCAGTCAACTGTGGCATCCTCAGCGGGCAGATGTGCCAGTCCAGTAGGGGAAGAGCAGGAGACATAGGGGGCCTCTGTCTTCACAACCCTTCAGCTGACCTGATGCGGAGCTTGCAAAAGTCATGGCAAGTCTGATATGGGTAAGGAATGTTATTGACATTGGTTCATCATGGAAGGCCTGGGGAGATGACTTACTCCCCCCCCCAACACTTCTACCTATTTAATGTTTTCACTATCACAAAGGTCACAGCCCACCAATTTAAGCCACTCTTCCATCCAGTTCTTAACACCAATCAAGTGACCCAGTTTCGTAGAAAATATTTTCTCTGGTGAAATGCAGTGTGAACATCCTCATCCTCTCACTCTCTATCAGGCCCACATGTCAGTAGTCTCATCCCAGCAGTGCTTTATGTGAAATTGCTGTCATGCAGGCCAGGAGGTAAGAGTGAGAGAGTGAAACTATCCAGGCAGCACTGGACCAGAGAAAATATTATTTTACTATGGCTTACTATGACCTCAAAAGCAGAATCAGGCCATGTAGCTCATTAGGACTGCCTCCCCCACCCCGCTCAACAGCTGTACCCATTAAGGTCCCCACTTTTTAAAATCAGTCCTACTCCAACGGTTTACCAGTTGCCCCAGCAACTTGTTCCACACTCCAACCCTATCTCGGACACCCATTCGCTAGTGTCCCCATCTACCTCTCAAACCCAAGTTGCCAGAATGGCAGCAAGATGAAACACTGGATGGCCCAGCAGGACGGTCTCTGATGGCTCACTGGTGTTCAGGAAGTCAGCCACCTCTTCTCTTTCTGGAGACTCTCGAACACCCCCTGACCTTGTATAGCCTTCTTACAGCAACGGTGCTGCCCATGCACCCCCTCCAACCCAACAGAGACTAGTTCTCCTTTCTTTTAGTCAGAGGGAAATAACGTTCTTGCTTGTTGCCAGTCAGAATAAAATTGTTGAAGTGTCATTTTTTACACTGAACAAGTTACAGTACCCGAACCTAGTGTACAGACAATTTGAAATATTTCAACAGCCACTGTATTCTAAAGAGGAACAGTCAGCACTAAGAGCCCCATACCCAAGTGTTGGGTGGTCCCAATTTGCACTTTGTGTGCAAAAACATTTTTTTACTTACTGTTCACTGCAGTACAACAGAGTATACCAGACTGATTCTGCTTACTTCCAAGCTGACATTTTCTGTAACTACAAATTCCAGAATCCCCAGTAGCTGACATCAGAGGAGGGCTGCAGCACTGGGAGATTCAACAACCTGCAGTACATGTTAGAGCTTTTATAAGCTTCAATCAGATGTTCACCAGTCCTGCTGTTATCCCAGGGCTCAGTACAGTCCTCGGGGACTGTACTTGGCTCAGGGAGGACTGTGGCTCTGGACAGCAACACACACAGGGGTGAGCAAGGGGTGAGTCTGGCGGGAAACAGAGGAGCACTAGAGGCCAGGAGTGGGTTGACAGTGAGCACGGAGGTGCAAAAGAAAAAGAAGAAACCAGCTATAATAACACAGAAAATATTTTGTGACGTACATATAACATATGTATGAACCCAGGTCATAAATATAAAACACACTACCAGGTAATAAATAAAAAGCACAGTTCTTGTTTATTTATTTATTTACTTCATTTCTGTTGACAGGGAGGGGAGGGCTAGGAAATATAGCTTATTTTCAGCAGGGTCTGGGGATAGGAGGAAGTGGAGGGATACAGATGCAAGCTGATTGATACACTGCACCAGGTAAAGTTGACGGTGGATACAGGACACAGGAAATTCGGTTCTACGACGATGGTTGAACAGAAAATCTGACGACCACTGTTACAGTAACGGCACTATGTTGACCGCAATTGCAGTTGGCATTGTGCCATCAGAAAAGTAATGTTCTTTTTGCGGGATGCGGCACCCCCCCCCACACTTTATTATTATCTACTCCAGGTCAGAGCTGACTCCGGGAGGGGGCACAACACTCAGGGAAGCCGTGCCGGGGTCCCAAGTGGACTTTAAAGCGATCTGTCGTTGTTGCTATCGATGTCATCGCTGTAATGTTTTCACTGCAGTGACGGCATACTGAGAAATTACCCTACTGTCATGGAGAAATGCTGTTTGATCTTTATAATCCACTTAAACAACCTCCAAGGTTGGCAGACTGGGGCCTTGGTTTTACATCTCACTCAAACGACAATACAGTGTGATATAACGATAACCAGCAAAACACTGAACATGGGAGGTGTGACTTCCGGTTCTGCCAGCTAGGCAGCTCAGCAGGGTAGCTCCCTCCCTCGCTTTTTTAAAAATATATAGAATCGACTCCTCCTCTGGCATAAAAATGGAAAAGTCAATGAAAGAAACGCGCAAGAAAGATAGTGGAGGATCTACAAGGGGGAAATCCTCCCCTAATCCACAGGATGCAGACTGATCCATCACAGACCACAGACGACCAGGCCGCAGTCGCTCTCCAAGCGGCACCCGAGGCTCTGAATATGATACAGAGGGAGGAACGGATAGACTTATATGATCTCAGTTTGAAACGATACTCCAAGAGATACGCTGCTCCAGAGCGGAAACGAAAAAGGATTTACAGAACCTATCACAGCAAATAAGTAAAATAGACAGCAGATTGGAGGAGGCAGACACAAGAATAATGACAGTGGAGGATGTGACGACCCATCTACACCAAGCGGTCAGCGCGCTAATGCAACAATCCATGGTACTGCAGGCGAAAACCATAGATCTTGAGAGTGATCAAGACTAAATAATCCGCGTCTGTACAGTTTAAAAGAAGGATCCGAAATAGCCCCAATGTCAGCTTTCCTTGAGAACCTCCTAAGAGAAATGCTGGAACTGCCCCCGAATTACAATCTTACAATACAGCGTGCACACCGGTCACTGATCCAAAAACCACAAGACCCCAATGTGAGACCAAGATCTGTGGTCTTCATGGTAGCGAGCTATAAAATAAAGGAAAGTCTGTTGAGAAGAGCTTGGACTAAAAAAGAACTAATATACCTAGACTCAAGACTTATACTGGACCATGATTACCCAACAGAAATAGTGCAAGCCCGACAACAATATGACCCAATTCTGCGTGGACTGAAGGAGAAGGGAATACGCTTCCAAACTCCTTTCCCAGCCAAGCTGAGTATTTTTTGGGCAGAAGGTAGTCAGCTTTACAACACGCCACAAAAAGTGGCTGAAGCCTTGAAAATGAAGGGAATTCATTTAAAAGCAGAGGACATGGAACGGTTGGACAAAGCCAGGGGATTCCACACGGAATGGTTTCAGATCGCAACACAACGTCGCTGTGTGTTCCCCCTAAAGACAGTGCGAGAGGCTTGAGCGAAACTGAAGAATATAATGCAGCTTCCGAAAGAAAGAGCGATTACATCGAACTCAGCAACGGAGGGCTGAAGAAAAGGACAGGCTCAAGTAAGATTTGGCCATAATTTAACACGAGAATCTACGATCAGCAGGGGGTAGTTTCCTTAGAGACAAAGCAAATGATTGAAAATAAAATCGTAACATATTAATGCAATCTGTAAAATAGCAGGCCTGAAGGTGCGCATGGGCCAGAGGGACTAACAAATGGATGAATGAACCTGGACCTGAACAAATTACCTGGAGGCTCCTAGCTCTCTTTGGGAGGGACATTGAAAGACTGGCCTGAAAACACCTTCCTGTTCTAATGTTAGAGGAGATGATCGGGAAAACATGAAACTCTCTAAAAGGAAGATAATCTTAACTGAAATAATATTAAGTTGGAAGGGGAGAATCTGTTTATTTTTGTTATTTCTTTATTTGCAGATTTCCCCAATTTTCTTGCTTCCTGGAAGGAAATAGAGCGAGGGGGGTGGTTAAAGTTAATAAAGAAGGTTGCAAAAGGTTGCCAAGTTGGTTCTGGGTGGCACAAAATTATAGAGTACCTATTAGCCTAGGGCTCTAAGGGAGGAGACTCCGTAGAAGCAGAGAAACGTCTACTCTCTGCTGTCTGCTCCACAAAATCGAGTGGACAGCTCTAGGGACCCACAGTGTTGGGTACCCCACCTTGGAAGTAGCAAAGTTTTAAAAAATAGTGTATCAAGGCAGGAAGTTATCCTGCGAAGTTTAAGTTGGTTAATGTTTAAGAAGAATGTTATAATGTTGTTTATAAAGGTTAAAATGTTAATATGTAGACAGCATCTAAGAATGGAGATGACTATAATAATATCTGCTGTATGTATCCTGGAGGGGAAAAAGGAGGAGAAAGAACTAAGAGTGGTAATAGCATTGCCTAATGGATAGAGCAACATTGATATGCTCATATAATGTGAATGGGTTGACCAACCCAATTAAACAGAGCAAAGTACTTGCTTCCTTAAGAAGGATCTTCCCTGATTTTGTCCTTCTACAGGAAACGCATCTCTCCCCTCAGGAACACATTAAGTTGGGGAAATTGGGTTTTAATTTTGAATGTAGCGCCTCCTATCGTAAGAGTAGGTGAAGAGGCGTCTCCATTTTAATACCTAAGAAAACAGTATTTGAACCCACAGATAAAATAGTGGATAAAGAGGGGACATACGTGTTTCTCAAGGGGCTTTTTCAAGGTCAGAAATTAAAGCTGGCATCAGTATATATCCCCCCTGGCTCACCATTTCTGGTTTATAGCACTATATTTTTAAAGTTGCAAGAATGGGAGGAGGGAACGGTGGTGATGGGAGGGGACTTCAACATAGTGTTGAACTCACAACTAGATAGCACTTCTCAATGAGTGCATAAGGATAAAATAATTAGTAAGAAGGTAGTTAAGCTCTTGGAAGAGATAGGATACATAGATGTATGGCGACAAACTCATGGAAAGCCCAAGAATTACACCTGCTATTCGCCACCTCACAAAACTTATTCTAGGCTCGATTATTTTTTCCTGCCTAAAGAACTGTGGGGCAAAGTCTGTGACAATTGGATAGGGGATTTGACCCTATCAGATCATGCCCCTATATGTCTTAAACTAGCTCTGGGGGATTTTCGAAAAAGAACATTCTGATGGTTAAATGTTTCCCTTCTCCAGGACAAGGAAGTCAAAGAACAGCTGACAGATACTATTAAGCAAGCTCTTATAGATAATACTTCCCCAGAGGTTTCAGCAGCTTTACTGTGGGACACTATCAAGACAATACTCCGTGGGAAATTGATCTCAATATCTGCATATAAAAAAAAAAAAAACAGAGGGATAAAAAAATAGAGGGGCTACAGTTAGAGATAGCTAAGTTGGAAACTGAGCTGAAGAAGAAATATGATAAGACGAGGGGCTAAAACACTAACCCATCTTAAGAAGGAACTGAATGAGACCCTAGAATATTATATAGAACAGAAAATACTCTTCCTCAAACAAAAGTACTATGAGGGAGGTCCTAGAGCCTCACGTTTATTAGCCGCAAGGCTACGAATGCAGAGAGCTAGAGCCTATATAGTAGCACTGAACCATCCAGAAACTAAAGAAAAACAACAAAAAATGCAGGACATAGTGGAAACTTTTAGGGATTATTATAAAAAACTATATGAAGCTCCCCCCCCCCCGAACCAGATAGAAATGGAGCACTACCTGGAAAGTATTGCATTGCCTAAGATACCCATTTTATCAGGGCAGCAGTTGATAAAGCCAATATCTGAAGCTGAATTGAAAGCCGAAATTGGCCATTTAAAAATTGAGAAGTGCCCGGGAACTGATGGTTATTCAGCGGAGATATACAAACAATTCCAAACACAACTCACCCCAATTTTGCTTAGGGTGTTCAATGAGGTGATGGCTTCAGATGGCCCCCCCCCACCTCGGAGTCCTGGTTGCAGGCCATTATCTCAGTTATACCAAAACCAGGAAAATATCCCAATTTTTGTCCCCTCTTATTGGCCTATTTCCATATTAAACACTGATTATAAGTTATTTATGGCAATTTTGGCATGCAGACTGCAAAATAGTCTACCCCAGCTGATTCACTTTGATCAAGCGGGGTTCATTCCAGGGAGACAGGCCCAGGATAATCTTAGGAGGACAACCCATATTATAGATCATCTTACTAATTCCCATCAATCTGCAGTTCTTCTCAACCTAGACGCTGAGAAAGCGTTCGATAAAGTCTCTTGGACTTTTCTTAGAGCG
Source organism: Neoceratodus forsteri (assembly GCA_016271365.2). Taxonomy (NCBI): domain Eukaryota; kingdom Metazoa; phylum Chordata; order Ceratodontiformes; family Ceratodontidae; genus Neoceratodus; species Neoceratodus forsteri. Next base: position 1,838,170,798 of record CM057449.1, read on the forward strand.
GTCCTAAATAAGTTTGGATTCCCGGAAAAGTTTACAGCTCTAATAATGAAAATATATAAAAAACCCAAAGGCTTTGTTTGAGCAAATGGCCATCACTCACAAGAGTTCATCCTAGAAAGAGGCAACCAAAAAGGTTGCCCACTTTCACCACTTTGTTCACGCTGTACCTAGAACTGCTGGCCCAGGAAATTAGAGACAATTTAAATATAAAGGGGGTTCAATTAGGGGGTACACAGCAAAAGTTGGCCCTCTATGCGGATGATATTCTGCTCTATTTGACTTCACCAGAGGAGTCTATTCCAAAGCTATTTCAACATTTTCAGGAATTCACTAAGTACTCTGGATATACATTAAATGCCACTAAAACTGAGGTTTTAAAATTTAACTTTCACCCTTCTATGGACTTAAGAAGAGTGTACCCCATGAGATGGGAAATGTTGACAATGCAATACTTGGGGATTAAGTTAACAACAAAAATAACAGAGCTTACATAGCTTAATTATGCTCCATTAGTGAGACAAATAACAGAGGATATACAGAGATGGTCCTTACTCCCTATGTCTTTACATTCGATGGTTCAGGCGGTTAAGATGAACGTACTGCCACCTTTCCTTTTCTTGTTCCAATGTGTGCTTAGTAGAGTATACCCGGGACAGATAAGGAAGTGGCAGACGATAATTCTAAATTATATATGGCACAATAAAAAAACAAGAATAAGAAAGCAAACCCTATACCTGACTAAAAGGGAAGGGGGACTGGCGGTCCCTCTTCTTATGGGATACTGGATAGCAACCCAAACCAGAATAATGTTGCTCTTGCAACATCCAGCATATAAAGCAAGATGGAAAGATATTGATATTAATACCCCACTGGAGCCATCCATACAGGTACAGAGTACCACCAGAAATTCTAAGGAAAGCTGGACTAAATCACCCTATACTGGGACGCAAAATGCTCTGGTAGGATATAGATTAGGTATCTCAAAGGGATTAATGAGTTTGTTTAGCTGGAAATACCAGTGGTGGACTTCAGATCTTGAGGGGTTTCCAGCAGCAGAAGACCCTTTGTATAAAAGACAGGAACATCTAAAATGTAAAGCACCTTGGCAGTTTTTTAAAGGGCGAAGAATTATATCTTTTGAGGAAGCACAGAATGAGTTTGGGTGGAAGGTGGGGGAACTGTTACATTATTACCAGATAAAAGGTTTTATAACTGAGCAACAAAATAAGGCCTTGAAGAAATCTAATGGAACACCTGGACCGGAAGCCTTTGAAGGAATATGGGAGTCAGAGAGAGGGGAAAAGGCAGTAACCATATTATATCAAAATTACCTCAGGAACTTGCAATATTCCACAGATTACATCAGGGTCAAATGGGAACAGGACCTCAACATTAGAATAAATGAGGGGGAATGGTCCAGAATATGGCAAAATACATGGCGAGTCTCTTCCTCGCCTTGTTGGAGGGAATTCGCTTGGAAACTAAGAGTACAGTACTTCAGAGTGCCGGCCCAGACAACAAAATGGTATCCAAATATCTCCAGCAATCGTTGGGGAAATTGTAAGGAAACAATAGCCACACAGGCACATATATTCTGGAAATGTCCTGCCCTGACTGATTTTTGGTGGGGTATAGAGCAAAGGATCCAAGCTATTTTCTCTCTGTCAGATCCACTGGGACCTGAACAAATAATCCTGAGTCTACACCCTGCTGAGGTGAGGGGGGCTGAGGCCAGATATCTGTGGAATATTTTGGTAGTGACAACTTGCAAATTAATCACAAGGAAATGGTTCTCAACCACACCACCGACCATAAAGGAATGGGTGGAACTGGTGGAGACAGTCAAGCAATATGAGAGAATTACTTTCTCCCTTAGACAAGCCATTCCCCAATACATAAATAGATGGACGAGATGGGACTTAGCCATGAATGCTGAATAGAAAAACCCATTCACATTGTTCGGAACTGGGAAATGATGCCAGTGGTTAGAATTCTTTCCCCTAGTCACACCTCTTCTCTAATGAATAAAGGCAATGTCTAAGAGAGTTAACCATGAACAGACTAACAACAAAAGGTAGTGGTACAAACATATAAAAGGGGGGGGGAAGGGGCTCAATAGTGAAGGAATTGAAGGGGGATCCTTGATTGGGCTCAACTTGCCAATGTCTTGGAGACTGGGTGGGAAGGGGGAATAGAAATAAAGTTTGGTCTTGAAGAGGGGAAGAGAGGTGCATTGAGTAAGCGTAAATTGGAGGTATAATATGGAAAGAGAAAGTCATCTCAGAATAAAGTTATAAGAAATAGAGAGATGGAACAGTTTAGAAAATGGAAAAAAGACTAACAAAATGATAAAATAACATATGTAAAGACAAAACAAATCAAAAGATGCTGGATGAAGTTGATTGTAAATTACTTATTTGTTTTTTCTAATTGGTTTTTACATTGATCTCATGTTTCTGTATGATTTTTGATAGAATGAGTGAATCAATGCAATTGTAAACAGAACTCAAATGATGAATATGATTGAAATGAATAAAGATATGAAGTATAAAAAAAAAAAGAACATGGGAGGTGTACTCAGCAGATAAGGTAGGAAAAACAGGCTTATACAAACAGACTGCTTTTGAAATAAACAGGACACATATGCACTCACACAAAAACAAAAAATATGGGGTTAATCAGAGAAGAGCAATCAGATTATAGCTTTAGCTACACTGATAGCTCTATAATGAACTTTGCAGATCAGATTACATCTTCACGAGGGAAAGATCTGCTGAGAAGCTGACTATTTTGTTCCCTAGAGGTAAACTGAAAGGTTATCTGTATCAGCATGCTTCCCCCACTACTATAGGAAAATTGAGAAAGAAGGCATGTTTACCAGTAATGAGTTTCTCATTGACTACTAAACACAGAATTTTACTTAGCACACAGGATTATACTACAGAATTTTACAGGCAGAAAAAGGCTTGCAAACCATTAGGTCTACCTAGTCCCTACCTTATTCATACCAGTCTAGCACTGATAGGGCCTAGGCAGTGCTCTTTGCTGCTAGTTCTACCATGTACAGTGTCTGAGTCCCTCTGAACTCCCCACCCCCACCATCATTTTCACCAATCCCATGTGCCTGTCTCCCCTCAATGAAACCTGTAACTGTTGTTATGTTTAATGACATCCCTGGGTAGACGGTTCAATGTAGCCACCACTCTTTCCATGAAGAAGTACTTCCTCATGCCCCTCCTGAATCTCCCCCACTCACTAATTTATAATTGTGCCATCTGTTCACAGATCCCTTGCATTGCCTTAACAGTTGCTGCCAATTCACTCTGTTTATTCACTTCAACTATTTGAATGTTTTTATCATGCTCCCCCTTTCCATTTTGGCTTCCAGGGAGTACATTTTCAGATCAGGCAGGCTCTTGTCATAGGACTTCCCCTGTTGCCCATGTATCATTATAGGTACTGTGACGGGAAATGTGACCACATTCATGTATTCCCTTTTTTTATGTTAGTTTAAATATTCTTCTGTTTGGGATGGATACCCAAAATGGCTTCCAGGTCACGTGTTCCAGTAGCTCTCAGGAAAAAAATACTGGCCAACCGTTAAGTGCTACATTTCCCATGAACTCATGTACTTTCAGACCCTGGCAGCGGCAGATGTAAGGGTGCTATTCCCAACATCCGAGACATCCTGCAAAATAATGTCATAAAAGTTGGAAGTAAGGATGTCATAGGTGTGAAGAACGTCAGTTGGCCTGGATGATGTCACACACACACAGACACACACACGGGAAACTATCACTGAAGGAAGAGCCGAACACTCTCTCTCTCTCTTTTTACATCTACAAGAAGGTGGAAGTCCTGCTGCCATACCGCTCAACCTTTTGTCGCCCAAATGTGGAACATTGCCTCTCAAAATATGGAACAAATGAGCAAAATGAGGAACACTTAATCAAATCTTTACCTAGGAGGCTCAGAACGCTGTTAGCATGTTTGCATTTATGTTCAGAAAGTCTGTTAATTGAATAATATATTTTTTGCATCATTTACCATAGATTTTTGCTTCAAAATGTTAATACTGAATGTGGAACAAGTCCTCACAATGTGGAACAGGGAGCTTTTGTGAAGTAAAATGAGAAACGTTCCTCGTAATGTGGTACAGTTGAGAGGTATGCCTGCTGCAGGTAGCCTATCTGTGTGAGGGAAAAACAGACTTAGTGGGAGGCCTTTCAGGTTAGTGGCAGGTGAGACAGATGCTAGGAGAGACTAGATTTTAAGATTCTTCTATCAATCATCTCTCTGTGTGCTTGACATTATTTTTCTTTTTCAGTAAACGTGTAAACCTTTTTGTCTTACTGTATATACAGTATCCTGTTTATTTAACACCTGTAGTAATAACTAGCAAAGACTGATGGAATCAGTGGCTGTGCCTCATTATTGAGAAGGAAATTTTTTATTTTTTTTTATTTCTATTTATTCCTCCCTAATGCCTGCCAGCCCCGACCCTTCAGGCCTCCAAGGAGTCATTCTCCTACCTCTCGCTCACCCGGACCTACCTCTCGATCCTCCACGGGGGAGCGGGGACGAGGTTGGGTGCCTTCACCCCGATAATCCTTCATTTCACCAGGTTGAGGAGGTGGTCCAGTGAGCGGGGCACATTGGAGGCATGCTTCGGGAAACCCGTCTTCCCTGAGCCGGCAGGTGTGTTTTCGTCTTTACTCCCTCCCCTACAGCGTGCGACCCTCTGATGTCAAGGCGCCAAGCCCCGACGTCCACACTGTGTAGCGGCCACCCTTCCCCGTCAGTACTCCACTCGGAGTCAGGCAAGCGTGCAGGCTTCAGCCTCAACCCTCCCCAGAGAAGGTAAGCTGTCATGGGACGCACAAGCCTATCGCCCCCAGCCAACCCACCAGTGACCTGAGTCCACTCCCGAACCTGAGTCGCAGAAGGCAATTTTTATATTTCTGCTGACACAATGAATTCTCTGTTTACAGTCCAGGGTCTGAAATGCACTCTGCTCATTGTATTGTATTTAACCTTCCTGACCCAGAGCAATGGGATATCTTCCTGATATAATCAGGTGGTGGCAGCCCAATGAAGCAGTATACCCAGGCAACTGCCCTAAGCTGGTACAGCCCAAGGGGCAGGTTGCTACAGGAGCCCTTCTCTGGACAGGGTCTAGGCATTCCTTGTCTTTTTTTAAAGTGCAGGTTCCATAACTGCACACAATACACCAAGTGTGACCTCACCAGTGACCTACAGAGAGGCAAAACTACTTCCTTTCTTCTGCTAGAGAAGGCCCTGTCTATGCAAACCAGCATTTTGTGAGCTTTCCCATAGGCCTCACTGAACTCTGCAGTGGTTTTAAGGCTGTCATTTACAACAACCCCAAGATCTCTTTCCTCAGAGGTCTGCTCTGTTCTGAGCCCCCCCCCCCCGCATCCAATACTGTGTTTTCAGATTTCTCTCCCCATATCCATGACCTTGCCCTTTTGGCATTAAATGAGATGCCAGATCTTTGACTACTTTTAGAATTTCTTCATGTCTTTTTTCATGTCCCTAATCCCTTCCTTGCTGTCCACCCAACCACATATTTTAGTGTCACCCGCAAAGAGACACGTTTTGCCATGGATCCATCCTCCAGCATCACAGATAAACAAACTGAGAGCCCTGGACCCAGGACAGGTACCCCAAGGCACCCCATTTGTCTTATGCCTGATCTCTAAGTGCTTGCCATTTAGCACTACATTTTGGATTCTTTCTTCTAACCAATTTTCCCCCCACCCGGTTGTTTTCCCCCCTTCCTAAAGTATTCATCTTCTTCACTAGTCATCTATGTGGCACTGAATTAGTTGCCTTGCTAAAGCCCACATTCAGGACATCTGCTGCGAGGCCCACCATCCACTGCTAGAGACTCCCTGTTGAAGAATTCTGTGAGGTTAATCTGGCAGATTCACCCCTTCACAAACCCATGCTGCCTGCCATCCTGTGAGCAGCATTTCTCCATGAAGTCTTCAAACTGTTCCTTGATAATAGTTTCAAGCAGTTTGCCCAATACTGAGGTCAGGCTAACCAGACTGTAGTTAACTGGGTCTCCCATGTACCCTCTTTTATGGAGAGGTACAATATCAGTCACCCCCAGTCCATAGGGACCACTCTGGTCCCTAGAAAATAACTAAATAGATCTGCCAAGGGTGCAACAAAGCCTGCCCCACCTCTCTGAATACTCAGGGATGCAGCCCATCCAGTCCTGGTGACCTACCCACCTTCAATCCCCTCCAGCACTTGAGCATTCCATCCTCAGTGATGGTTCCCATCCACATCTTTAGCTTCCTCTCAGCTTTAATGCTGCACTACAGTTGCACTCAACAAAGCATGCAGGCTTCTAATTGGGGCTGACCGACTTACACACACTTGTGACCTGTACACTTGGGCAGGATGGTTTCCTCTCATCAGCCAGATACAGTATCAAACCTGCCTCTTAGCCAAAAAAGTCCTCCTCGGGGTCATGCCCCCGGGCATTGAAAAGCTCCTCAATGACCACCACAGCATCCAGCTTAACTAGAAGTTCACAACTAACCTTCCTTGTCTCCAGATGCCGGACTACCATGGGCCATGGGGCCTTGCTCACAGAGCACCACAGTGGTACAATACTCTCAACAAAGAAACTCTTACTGCTGCTGCTCTTGGCCCTTTTAAGAGACAACTCCGACTTCATCTCATTTCAACTAGTCGTTGTGACTGCCTCACCTAATCTGGGGCCCACCGCTCACTGCCCTCCACTTCAGTCTTGACAGCTACCTCTCCCTGCCTTGCCCACCTTCTACCTGCCTCACCTGCTCACCCCTTCCCCCCCTCTCCCTTTCCTCCCCTCCGGGCATTTCCTGACTTTTATCTCTCCCCTCCCTCTCCTTTAGAGCTCTTACCCCCATCCTCTACCCTCCGACCAACGGCCTTCCAGCCTGCATACCCCCTTAAAGTAAAATGTTTTTAAGTATACTAATGCCCTTGATCGGCTGCAAGCGGTCCACTGGACCACCAGGATATGGACGTGTGTTTAATTTACTTATGCCCGCAATCGGCTGCAAGCGGTCCACTGGACCACCAGGGATGTTGGACGGTGTTTAAATTTACTTATGCCCACGATCGGGCTGCAAGCGGTCCACTGACCACCAGGGATATTGACGTGGTTTAATTTACTTATGCCGCCGATCGGCTGCAAGCGTCCACTGGACCACCAGGGATGTTGGAGCGTGTGTTTAAATTTACTTTATGCCTGCGATTGGGCTGCAGTGGTCACTGGACCACCAAGGATATGGACGTGTATTTACATATACATATGCCCGCGATCGCGCATTGGGGCACTTTGACGCAATGTGCAGGGGGCATCGGTCCCCGACAGCTGCAGCCTGGCAGGGCGCCAGGCGCAAGTCGCAGGGGATAGGCACACCTGCATGCAAATGGGGCCATAATGACATGCTAATGGCCCCAGTTGCGCCTTGCATGCATTATTGCACCATTTGCATATCCATCGCTGAATATCGCGGCTCCTGCGCCTAGCGCAACTGCACTTATGCTGGCGATCCCCTGCTCCACCTTTTCCACTTGCGCTTGGTGCAGTGACACTGCACTACGCGCATTGGGTAGCAGTTGCAATATTCAATGGTGCTGAGCCATGGCGCAGTTCCGTTGAATATTGCCCAGTCCACGTCCTGGCACATCCCAGTTGCATTGCGCCCTGCTTGCGCCCCTGCCAGGTGCATTTCTGAATATCCCACCCATAATGTTCTGTTTGTGACATATTACATTCATTTCCACATCAACAGGTTGTGATGTCATAAACAGAGTATTATGAGGGCAAGCGGGAGGATTAGATAAAATCAGGGGGACTGATTATTTTCATGCAAACATCCTCAATAATAAAGAATACGGAGATAAATATAGAACAGTAATGCAATGTAACCCAATCTGTGGGTATTATGTTTTTTAAATATTTTCTCGGTTTATGAAAAATCACTTTAAACCACACCAAGTTATGGCTGCTTGACACAAGCTGATCCCCCAACCTTACACCCCCTATGTTGTCCCAATTTGACGGAACTAAGTCCAGTATGGTACCATCCCTATATTACATACAGTTAGATAAAAGTTATAATTTCAGCAGAAGAAAGCAATGATTAATTCCTACCTCAAGATGTAATTACAGTAAATATTTGATGTACAGTTCCAGCCTGCAATAGTGCAGTTTTTGCATATTGTTTTCAATGTTTTATAATGTTGGGGGCATGTGGTTTCATTTTTGTTTCACTATTATTTATGTCAATGTTTATTTCAGTTATTATATGTTTGTACTTCTGCACTTTTCAAGCGTCCCACTACAAGCCACCTTAGTTGGTGGAATTGACATAAATTCATTGGAGCAAACTTTGGCATGAGAAAACTGAGGAAGAACAGCTTCTGCTCGATCATTCATCATACCCAACGAAGGAGGATCATATCCTGGATGTGGTTTTAGCAGATTAGGATCTTGTACAAGATCTGGTTGTGGAAGAACCCCTGGCTGGGAGCGACCACAACACAGTCTGGTTTTGGCTTAAACTGGGGGGGGGAAGGGGATCATTCAAGGACAATGATGGTTGATTTTAGTGGGGCAGATTTTCATAACATGGGGGAAATTCTCAAGGGGCATTTGCAGGAGATAAAACCAGGTTTGGACATGGAAGGTACGTGGGAAATCATAAAGCGGGGACTACAGAGGCCACCAGGATCTGTGCAAGAGTGAAGTGCAAGGGCAGTAGGTCTCATAAACCATGCTGGTGGACCAAGGAGGTCTAGGAGGTGGTAAGGGAGAAGAAGGCTGCCTATAGTAGGTACAAAAAAATGAGAGGAGAGAGGGATAGAGAGAACTATCGCCTTGCAACCAGGAAAGTCACCAGAGTGGTGAGGGGGGCAAAGGCCTGGAAAGAGCAGAGGCTGGTGCAGGGGACACGGGGTGGAGAAAAGGGGTTCTTTAGGTATATTGGTGAGCGGAGGAAGGTCAAGGGCCAGCTCAGTAGGTTGAGGACAGCTGTGGGGTGGGTGGAAGGGGCTGAAGGGCAGGCAGAGGTACTGAATGAGTATTTACCTCTGTGTTCACTAGGGAGGAGGCTGGAGAACTTCCAAAAAAGGGATTGAAGGGCACAGAAGGCACAGCAGACCTGACTATTGGGGAACCTGCTGAAGAACAAGCCACTGGGGGAGGTAGGCCAGGGGTGAGATATCAGGCTGGTTCTGCTGAATGGGGGGGGGGAACAGATGCTGATATTCCCATCAGTCGGGCGTGGGAAGCCCTCCAGTCCCTAAAAAAAGGATAAATCTCCGGGGCCTGATGCTATTCATCCCAGAGTACTGAGGGAGTTGGCAGATGTTTTGACTGCGCCATTGACGGATCTCTTTAACTTGTCACTCCAGACAGTGAGGGTGCCAAGGGATTGGAAGCAGGTGCATGTTGTGCCCACCCATAAAGGGGGATCTAGAGAAGATCCAGGAAACTATAGACCCATCAGTTTGACGTCGGTGGTGGGGAAGGTAATGGACAGCATACTTAAGGAACAGTTGGGAGGTTTCTTGGAGGAGGTGGGTTACCTGGATGACCGGCAGCATGGGTTTGTGCCAGGTAGATCATGTCAAACAAACCTTGTAGAATTCTATGAACGGGTGACATCAGCACTCGACAGGGGGAGAACAGTGGATGTACTGTTCCTGGACTTCAGCAAGGCATTTGATTCGGTCCCTCAAATTGGCCTAAGGGAGAAGCTGGGGGGATGGGGGTAGGCTCACTAATGGTTAGGTGGATTGGAAATTGGCTTTCAGGTCGCACTCAGTGAGTAGTGGTCAGAGGAGAGGTCTCGTCTCCTAGGAAGGTCATAAGTGGGGTCCTACAGGGATCAGTCCTGGGGCCACTCCTGTTTAACGCCTGCATCTCTGATATCAGGGAAGGTATCGGGTGTGAAATGAGTCTCTTTGCGGATGACTCCAAGCTGAGGGTGGTGGTGGAGGGGGGGGGAGGAGGGGAGACTGGCCCTGCAAGAGGACCTGGATACTCTGGATAGGTGGTCCTGCACCTGGAAATTGAAATTTAACTCTTCCAAGTGCAAGGTGCTACACCTAGGGCGGGAAAACCCCAACTATGTGTACACCCTTGGGAGGATGAGTTGCAGGCCACGGAAGAGGAAAGAGACCTAGGAGTCATGGTGGATGTTAGCATGAATAATTCAGAGCAGTGCAGGAGGGCTGCGGTCAGGGCAAATAGGATGCTGGGATGCATCGCTAGGGGGATTACCTCAAGGAACAGGGAGGTGATTTTGCCACTGTATAACAGCCTGGTTAGATCACATCTTGAGTACTGTGTGCAGTTCTGGAGGCCGCAGCTAAGGAGGGGCGTCCAACTCCTGGAGAGGGTTCAGAGGAGAGCAACCAGAATGATCCAGGGCCTGGGGGATATGACATATAAGGAATGACTAGGGGAGCTCAACCTGTTCTCACTGGAGGAGAGGAGGGACTGGGGGGACATGATTGAGGTCTTCAAGTACCACAGGGGAGTAAATACGGTAAGCTGAGATAGGATCTTTCAACTGAAGAAGGGTGGAAATCACCAGAGGACACAGCTGGAAGATTGAGGATCGTAGGATTGGGGGGAAAGGAGGAGGAGGTACTTCACCGAGAGAGTGGTTGAACCATGGAATGTGCTGCCCTGGGAGCTGGTACAGGCAGCTACGGTGGAGGGATTCAAGAGAGGGTGGGACAGGTATAGGCAAGGGGTGAAGCAGAGGCTGGTTTGTCTGGGGGGGGGCAGGACTGGAGGATGGAGTAACAGTGGAAGGAGACAGATTGAGGTCTACGGTACCCAATCAGGGTGCTGAAGCACTAGCAGGCTTGATAGAGCAATAGGCCTATTCTGCTGGCATCTAGTATGCTAGTATGTTAGTATGTTAATTAATTAGGATACAAGAAAAGTGACCTACTGTATATAAAGCAGCTCATAGTGAACGCCAATATGTAGGTGAGCTGTGTTTTGTTTCCACTGAGCAAGCACACTTTATTTCAAAGGTTACGATGACTGCTTTAAAATTATGATTTTGGACAATGACTGTGAGGATTACAAATAAATATCTTTTAAACAGCTAGTTGGTTGTGCACCTTTTCTCTGTATTTGATAGTATGGCACCATCCCTAGGCTGCTCAGTTAGGGAACAGTCCTGAAATACATCCACAAGAACTTGGCTCCTAGTGCTTTTCGCCCTAGGAATGCTTAAGTCCACATCTGATGTGTTTAAATCTCCCATCAGGACAACTCCACCCTACCCACCCCCACAGCTGCCTTCTTAATTTCCTGTGCTAGTGCCCTGTCCACCTCTTCCAACTCATTTATTTATTTATGTAGCCCTGGTGCTGTGTATCAGGATGGCTACTACCCCTGCCTGGGTGGCCACTAACCAGGTTGAGGGGCCTGGGTTCCCATGAAGCTGTTACAGGGGGTTCTTTCCCAAGCTAGAACAAAATAAATGTGCGGTGCCTCCACCCTGAGTACATTTTAAGTGGATCTGATGTTAGCTGTACAACCCCCTGGGATGCTGTACCAACTCACCTCCCCATACAGTCACCCCAACACATTGCAATTAACCAAAAGCCCCAATTTTAACACTTTGCATTTAAAGGCTTAAGCTAATAATATGCTCCTGAGATAGAATTCTTCCAAAACAATTAACACCATTTATTTATTTACACAGAGAGGGTTAGGACTGGGTAAATGGAGACGACGTTGAACAGGCATTTTGTAGTTTTTGCAATTGGCATCAAAGATTAGCATTTTAAAACAATCATTTCCCCTTAAATTTAGACCTTATTTCAATGCTTGCAGACACCAACCCTTCTAACTAGCTAACTGCTGCAGATGGTTGCCATTAACAAAGCCCCAACTGGTACCAGTTAACCCCCATTGTTCTCTATACCGGGTACCCAAGTATTCGTTACAGGCCTGTGGTGCAGCTGCTCGGCCGGCGTTGGTGTACTTACTGTAAAATGAAATGTATCTTTCCCTTTCTGTTTGATTTCTATGCCAGTGGGCATAACTTGAGTGCAAACTACAGTATATACATCCCTCAGGTGCAGGACAATTTCTGCTGTTACTCACGGTTCCCCTAACAGTCTCTGGTGGCATGTTGACTGTGCCTCTGGGGAAGATGGAGCAGCAGAAACTTGGAATCATTCAGATTTGAAGAGACTTGAGATGTAGTCAGGCACTCTGCAGCTTGGATCTTCCCACTTGAGTGAAGGTCTTGCAGCTTGTCCCCTTCAGCTTGTTTCCAGGCCAGATGCAGAGCATGAACGCAAGGCTCTCCAGACTAAAGGAACCCAGACCCAGAAGTGACCCAACGGTCCAGCTCCCCAAGGGATCAGAGTACCCTAACACTTAGGCATGTGTTCCCTGTGGCCCAGTTGGCCCCACTTGGTAGGGGCTGGCTGGTTCCCTACCTGGCTCTGGGTTGAAAATGAGCAATTTGTCAGTCTATTGTAGCTCAGCTCAGTTTGGCAATCTTTAGATAAATGTTTCAGGAAAACATCCTTCATCCACACTACCAACGCAGCAGCTGTGGCCCTTTTTCTCACCCGTCAGTCTCTGTTTCCCACACAGCACACAGTCTCAGTGGGACTTGGGCAATCACCTTGGGCTCCTCCGAGGACCCTGAACTCACCCTTGACCAAAACCTTTCACTTCACTTGATGCAGGCAAATCCTTTTCCTCATCATGTAGATGCTAATAGATGCATATGAGGCTCTCTCTTCAACCTTTTCAGGCTACCTGGATTTACTGGCCAAGCCTCCACGTGTCTGGGAGACTCCCATACCAAGTGTCCATACCAAAACCAGTCCGCTTTCCGTAATCCATTTCCCAAAACCAGAACCATTCCTTGAACCTTTTGTCCTTCCCTTTTCCTTTAGATGCTGTGTCATTTCAGGGTCATACAGAGACCATTTTTCTTTCTTGAACCTTTTCTCCCTGTTTCTCACCATTCAGGTGCAGAATTAGATAGCCACTTCTCTCCAAAACCTTTATTCAAGACCTTGTGGTGTAGCTCCTTTCTACAGCAGCCTTTATAAGAACCTTGCAGCTCTCTGTCTCTCTCTCTCTCTCTCTGCTGAGCTGCACACCAATACTCCTTCATCACATTCCTTCACCCTGGGGAAAGACATGACCCCGGCACTCTGGGGGACAGTGGCTGGCAACCCCCAGGCAGTCCTTTCCCAAGCCTTGCAGCCCCATTCTCTGCATAGGGGATGGAGCCTCCCTCCCTCTGGAGGGGCTTCCGCTGAACTGAACCCAGAACCAACAGTTCCTTTCCTTTTGGGAGCTCTCTACAGCTCCTGATTGGCTGAGTCACTGTCCTTACCAAAATTTAATATGTATGAGGCTCCCTCGATGCCCAATTGGCTGTGAGAAAGGGCGCCAAGTATTTCCCCAGCTTTTTCCCCCGTAAGTCCTTTTAACAGTCTCAAAGTCCTTTTTCAAAATCCTGGCCGCCCGATTAGCTGTACAGTGGACACAAGGCTGCAAATATGGCTGCTCAAAAAACAGTGTTCATGAAGTTTGTACAGTGTCCCCACTTTACAGCCCTCCTGCAGCCAGCAGAAACATTAATTTCACTTTTGCCCCACCATTCTATAGCACCTCCTTTTCTGTTTCAAATCATTTAGCATTTCCCTCTGTCCCCACGCTTGGTGCTGCTGCCATTTTAGAGCATCCCAAGGCAGCCCATGCATACTGTAGTCCCACTGCAATTCATAAAATGTCCCCCTTTTATATCCTGCTGCAGCCAATATAAAGCTTCTCACTCCTTTATTTCCCCTTCAGTTTATCAGAGGCCCCTGTGCCCTTTTACACCTTGGCACCATTTAACATGTTTATTTTTTTCCCTGCCTGTTGCTAGCACCAATGCAACCTGTCCCCCAGACACTAGGCAGGCTTGAACATTAGTATTCAGAAGCCTCATGAATATTAATGAGGTTGGAATGAGAGCGTAATCGGTGCTCTTTTGCACAAAGTTTAAATGATCCTCCTGAGCCTCCTCCAGGTCTCCGGTCTCCGCTGAACTCAAAAGGGGACTGGGGTCACTGGAGAGGCGTTAGCATACCCACAGAATGGCCAAAAACCACAATGTGCTCCTGCGCATGCACGGACCGCCGTCCTGCACAGGACTGCAAAAGACAGGGCAGCAGCTCAAGAGTCTACTCCTCTGGCCCCTTCTAATTAAAAACAAACACGGGGCCGGATGGAGGATCCAGGGCAAAACGGAGACTCAGACCAGGACCGGGAGACTAGCAGGGGGAACAGGAGAAGCCAGGGCAGCCCCGTGGGGCAAACAGGTAAGCCCCTGACAGGGGAATTACCTTTATTTATTTATTTAAAAGTTGGTAACCGGGAAATGCACAGTGAGCTGGAGATCATTTCCAGGTGAGACCCGAGGGTAAAGGACAATCAGTAAAAAAAGCATTCAAAAATCAGTATGAAAGAGAAATATAAAAGTACATAAATGAAAAGTGGATAAATAAACAAAATATACAGGTAGTAACAGCAGATAAGGTTCAAGCACTTTACAAGTATAGATAATGTACAAAACTTACAAGATATACATATATATATATATATATATATATATATATATATATATATATAGAGACAAAGAACCTCTGTGCGCAAGCACTGAGGCAATGGTTACCCCAAAGGGCATTTGGCTGGGAAGCCAAGTTTCAAAGAAATACAAAATCACACATGCCCCCCACAATGCAAAGCATCATGGGCTACATATGCAAATCACCACAGAATATTATGCTGGTTCAACTTTAAACAGAAATGCATGGTGCCGAAAGGCCTCTCACACAGTTTGCAAAGGGTGCCAACAGAAGACATAGATGAGTCCTGGTAGGGACGAACACATTCTCTATGTCTTCTGTTGGCCCATCTGAAACTGTGAAAGGGCCTTCGGACCTCATGCATTTCGCAACGTTGAACCAGCATAATCATCTGTGGTGATTTATCACGCTTCCATGATGCTTTGCATTGTGGGAGGGCATGTGTGAGTTTGTGTATATATACATGTATATATATACATACAGAGGCAGCAGACCATTTAAGATTTGGTAAAAGCAGGGGGGATACGGACTTTGTGAGGAGGAGGTGGTGCTAGGAAATAAAAGGTGTTGATGTGGTCTGGTATGGGTGGGAACAAGAGCATACAGAGGTAGTGGCAGCTTGGAGCTGGGATTTAAGGGCAGAGAATGTAGGGGAGTGGCGTGTGTCACAAGGGAGTTGATTCCAGATGTATGGGAGATGGTAAGAGAAGGCAGCCTTGCCTGAGCCGGTGCGTGAGTGGGGGAAGGAAGATGTCCGAGCATCCCTGGATCGTAGGGAGTACATGGAGGAACTAACTGGAGAGAGGCAGGAGTTGAGGTAAGGGGGGAAGGTAACAAACCAGAATTTGGAAATGAAAGAGAGGTAATGGATATGGCATCTAGCTGGTAGAGGTAGAAGGGAGAGGAAGGAATAGAGAGTGCAGTGGTGAGTGGGGGGGGAAGGGGACAGAAGGTGGCAAAACAACAAAATGAGTTTAGAAGGGTATCGAGTCTAGCAAGGGACGTAGCAGGTACGGAGCATTAAACAATGTCAGCATAGTCAAAAACTGGTAAGATGGTTTTGGTGACTAGGTCATGGGGGGGTGGACAGAGGGAGGCAGTCCTTGTGGCAGTAGAGGTTGCAGTTTGGAGCAGATCGAGTCAATATGGGCAGTGAAGTCAAGGTTGCTATCAAGCCACACCCCAAGGTATTTGAAAGCCTTGACTGAGTCTAGTAGAGAGCCGTCCAGGGTGGCAAATACAGGGGTGTTCTGTGGTCTGGATAATCTTTGTCTTGATCTGAAGAACACAGAGATATTTTTTTTTGGAGTTTAGTTAGAGATGATTTTGTCTGAACCAAGACTGCACCTTATCAAAGTCATGCTGCATGGGGTAGCTATATCAGTAGCGTTAGGACCAGAGAGGTATATCACAGTATCGTCCGCATACATGTGGATATTGGAGGAAGAATAGATGGTTGGAAGGTCATTTATAAAAAGTGAAAATAGGATAGGGCCAAGTATGGATCTTTCGGGAACGCCAGTTTGGATAGGGAGAGGAGAGTAGGGGAGAAGGCACTGCCTACTTGAACAGTTTTCTGTCTGTTTTGGAGGTAAGACTTGAATCAATTTGCAGCGGATGGGGCCAGACCAGAGGAAAGAAGTTTTTGGATAAGCAGTTGGTAAGAGACAGAGTCAAAGGCCTTTGCCAGGTCCTCGAAGATGGCAGCGCTGACTAGGCCCTTGTCCATGCCTGTCTGAATGTCGTTGGTGATACGAAAATGGGAGGAGACTGTGGAATGCTGCTTCTTGAAGCCAGACTGGAATGGAGAGAGACAGCTGATAGTAAAGGAATGTTCCAGGAGCCTTGAGTAGATGACAGACTCCTGGAGTTTGGCGCGAGCGGGCAGGAGAAAATGTGTCTATAGTTTCCGGGAGAGGTGAGGTCCCCACCTTTGTGGAGGGGGAGCACCTGGGCCATTTTCCAGGTCTGGGGACAGTGCCAGTAGTGAGGAGAGGTTTAGGAGATGAGCTAGCAGGGTGGATATAGCAGGTGCAAATAAGCAAAGAATTTTGGGGTGTAGGCCGTCAGGACTAGTTTTAGTGGGACTGAGTGACATTAGAGCCTTGAAGACTTCTTGAGAGGAAATGGGGGGAAAGTTGAAGCCAAGGCCAGAAAAGGAGGATGGTGGGTCTGCAGGGGTAGGAGTGGGATGGTCAGAGAGGGTGCAGGCTGTAAAGAAAGTGTTAAAGGTACCTGCAATTTAAACTGGATCCGTAATAGCCAGGCCTTCATGTTTTAGGATGAGGGTGGTGTGAGATGGGAGGGGGTCAAGGAGGAGTGCAGAACTTTCCAAAGTTGGAAGGAGAGCTGGATCTGGCCTGCAGTTGGGATCTGAAGAAATTCGATTTGGCTAATCTGATGACCTTGGTGCAGGTGTTACTATGGGACTTATAAATTTGAAGAAGTGAAGGAAGTGGAGAAGTCTTGTAAGTAGCCCGAAATTTATCCAGAGTTCTGCAGAGGCCCAGGAGGTCAAGAGTAATCCATGGGTGGTGGTTGTGCTTTACTCTGGTTCTTTTTAGAGGAGCACGGATGTTCCAGATACTGTTTAGGGTATCAGAGAAGAACTGGCAAGCTGAATCGACGTCCAAGGCCGTATATAATGGGGACCAGTCAGCTCGAGTCAGATCCTGTGGAAGGGAGTTGTTGTCCAAGTTGTGATGAGGGCAATACAGTAAGTATTTGGGGGTGAATTGGGAAATGGAGGCTTTCCAAACACAGAAAGTGATACAGTGATCACTAAGGGAAACTGGGAGAACTCCTATGGCTGTGATGCAGTGGGGTTGGGTGGCGAGCACCCAGTTGAGGAGAGAGTGGTTTGGAGATTTGGGGTTGAGGTAAGTTGGTTCTGAAATCAGCTGGCTAAGATCTAGAGATTCTATTTTAAGGCTGGATGATCTGGTGGAGGGGGAGAGCCAATCCAGATTGAAGTCACCGAGCAGGATAAGCTTACGCGTAACTGAATGGGATGAGATGGTGGAGATACGCTCAAAAATAGAGTTGTGGGATGCTTTAGGTGGGCAGTACATTACACCAATATAGATGGGAAGGGTGGAAGGGAGGGAGAGGCAAACAATAAGGAGCTCGTGGGAGGAGGGGTGGGCATCTTGAAGGGAAAGGAAGCAGGTGAGAGACTGCCTGACATAGATAGCCACACCTCCACCACGCTTCCCATAGTCTTGGCAGAATAGGTTGAAATCAAGGATAGAGAGGGATGAGCCAGAGATTTTGGCAGAGAGCCAAGATTTGGACACACACACACACACACACACACACACACACACACACTGAACATTAGGGGAGTGTTGGGTGGCCCAGACATTAAGGGTGTCCAATTTAGATAGGATTCTTCTGGCATTTAGGCGGAAGACGAGTAGTTCCTTTAGCTGGGCAGATGAAGTTTGAATGGGCGGGGGTCCCGGATTAAGTTCAACATCTCATGAGAGAAGTAGGAGGAGCAGATAGAGGGAGAAGTGTGTGTGTGTGTGTGTGGGGGGGTACTTGGATCTTCTGGCAGAGCGAGAGTGGGAAGGGGGTGAGGAGAAGTGGATACAGCGAAGGAGGGCCTCAAGGTTCAGAGAAGAGAAGGGGAGTAGGCTAGAGTGAGTAGGTGGGTAAGGGGGTTGAAAGAGTGGAGCAGTGGGCAGCTGAGATGTACAATGACGTGCAGGGAGTGTGTTGAGAAGGGGGAGACCTGGGGCCTGGCGGTGTGGAGTAAACTGGTTGGGCTGTGGAAAGGACGTGGGGGGAGGTTGAGTTTGAGGTGAAAGGAGAGTGGGGTGAGGGGGATAATGGGGGGTATACTGAGAAGGGGGTTATGAGAGGGGAGGAGAGAGGTGGAGGGGAGAGGAAGGAGAGTCTGCATAGGAGACAGCAGAATGAGAGGCGAGAGAGCACATTCATGGTGTAAAGAGAGGAGGAGGCAGGAGAGAGAGCCAGGGCACAAGGCTAAAGGATTAGGTGTAAGGGTGCCTGGGCTATAAGGGAGAGAGAGTGCGGAAACACCTTATCCTGGTGTAGGCACTAAAATGCTGATGAGTGGCTAGAGTGGGAAACTGGGGATATTATATAAGAGAGAGCACCCCCCTGAGAGGGTGGGTGGGATTAAACCCCTATCAGCAGGGCCGTGGTGAAAAACAGTCAGTTTAAACTACCTTGGTATCCTGAATTTGCAGCGGACGGAAGACGGTGGGACCGGGGTGAGGGCCTGAGCAACAGCCTACTCCTTCCTTGGCAGCTGGTGAGAGGATCGGCAGGGTCAGGGATTCAGAGGGCAACCTAAAAAGGGGAGAGAAAGTGAAAGATGAGCCTTATCCTGTGACGTCCCAGAAGGGGAGTGTGTTACACAATGTGGCTAGAGTCTGGCTTGGGAAACCCCAGAGCTTAATACTCATATTCAGACACTGCCCGGCGCTCTATATATCCTTTGCTATCTTCAGATTACTGACTTGGCAGACTATTACAAGTTCATACATAGTACACAGCTCTGCTTGATGGATCAGACTTGTATTGCAAACGAACACTGTAGATTGTTCTCAGTTCTCATTCTATACAATCAGCTAGGACTCAGTACTATGCTACAATCTGTACAGGAAAAAACAGGGCAACACAGCAACAGGAGAAAAGACCATAACGCTTAGTCTAAATAAAAGCCTGTTTAATGAAAAACTAAACACATGTAAAAAGCAGCACCCCCTCCCTCACGTACACAGATGATGTTTCGTGTCACTCTGATGCTTTTTTTTTTAGTTTATTGATTTAATTTGTTAGTTTTAGGTAGTTAGTGAGGTTCTTTGTTTTGAATTATTTTGGTGGTGGGTTTATTTTTATTTTTATTGTTTAATCTGGGTAGCAGCATCATGTGCTGGCCTTCCTCCTCCACGGTGGTGCATTATTCCCCCTCCTCTCTTCGTGCCCTCCACCCCTTCTGCACTTCTCCCTTGCAGTTCGAGACGTATCAGTGTTGTAGGGCATTGGGGATTGCCTGCCGGAGGGTGAGGGGGGCGGGGTGCGCAAACAGGGGTGGGGGAACGAGTGGAGTCACTGTGTTGGGGTTATTAAGTCAAGAAGGTGCCCTGAGGCGAAATGGAATCCAGAGGGGGTCCGCCTGTCTGGTTTCCATACCCAAGGCACTACTGATTACAGTAAGCAGATAGGCTACAACCTCCAGGTTGTCCAACTCGCGGTGTTATGCAATGCCAGATCTGTTAGGAATAAAACTGCTATTATTGCCGACCTTATTGGCACGGCTGATCTGGCTTGCATCACCGAGACCTGGCTGGATGAAAATTCTGGCCCTACAGTGGAGGCCATGACCCGCTGGGTACTCGGTGTTACACCGCCCGAGATTGGACCTCAGGGGCGGGGGGGTTGCAGTCTGTTTTAAGACTGAATTGGGCCTCTTGAATGTGGTAGTGGGTGAGGCCAAGTCCTTTGAGTGCACAGTTGTAGCAGGTGTAGGCGTTCCAATCGTTCTCATCTACCGTCCACCCGGAGACGGGAAACGTTCCTTACAGGAAGTGGCAGACTTCCTCGTCGACATGACGTTTGAGTCGCCCAGATTGATGGTGCTGGGTGACTTTAACGCCTGGGTCGACAATGAACTCTCACAATTTGGTAAACACGTCCTCCAACTAATGTCTTCTTTGGGCCTCACACAGGTAGTTTCCACTGCTACACATAAATCTGGACACTCTCTTGACTTGGTCTTCCTTCTTGGGATTGATGCATCCGATATGGGGGTGGAACCAGTCGTTTGGTCTGACCACCACATCGTGAGGTTCAATTTTTGCACCCCCCTGAGAAGGCCAGCCCCTGTGGAGATGGTCAGGTACCGCCCATTATGGAACGTTACCCCACAAGGCCTGGCGGCAGTACTAGACCTATCATCCCTCGTATGGGTGGGCAGTAGTCCAGAGGCGCTCGTACGGGCCTATAATGAGGCCATTGCGGTTGCCCTGGATTCTATTGCTCTTGTTCACGAGCGCCCTCTTTCCCGTCACCCCAGGGCCCCTTGGTTTGATGGGACTCTGAAGGAGATGCGGAGACAAGGGCGAAGGCTAGAGCATTGCTTGAGCAAGTCCGCCCTTGATGCCGACCGTCTTAGATTGATTGAACATTATACTAGCTATCAATCTGCAATCACCCATAAGAAGGCAGAATTCCTGTCCAGGGAGATTGCAGTTGCTCAGAATCGACCGGCTCAGCTGTTCCGAACTGTAGACAGACTGTGCAACCCAGCCTGTCTGCAAGTTCGGAAAGCCTTTTCGCAAATTGAGTGCGATGAGCTTGCTCGATACTTTGCAACTAAGGTAGCTGACATCAGGGCGGACTTGTGTCCAACAACCTCTAAGGGTGATGTGTTGGGAGTGTGCAAGAGCACAAGACCTCGCTTCTCCTGGAGTTCCTTTTGTCGACCTGAGTTTGTGGATATTATGAGGATCATCCACAGTGTGCGCCCTACAAGCTGTGGCTTGGATCCTGGACCGACTACCCTAATTCTGGGTTGTGTAGACATCATAGGTCCAGTACTGGCGCAAATTGTCTGGTGCTCCTTGGAGTCGGGTGAGTTTCCTAGCTCCCTGAAAGGCGGTGGTGACACCTCTCTTGAAGAAAGCTTCCTTGGACCGAGATTGTTTTTCCAGCTATCGACCCATCTCTAACCTTCTCTTTATTGGGAAGGTTATTGAAAAGGTCGTGGCTGCTCAATTGGATGACCATTTAACCATCCATAATATCTACGAATCCTTCCAGTCTGGTTTCCGTAAAAGACACAGTACCGAGACAGCGCTGGTTCGGGTGCTAAATGACCTTCTGAGGGTGAGAGATCTAAGGAGACGTTCTATCCTGGTTCTCCTTGATCTCTCGTCAGCTTTTGACACTGTGGATCACATGGTGTTGCTAGCACGCCTGGGGCAAATTTGTGGAATGTCTGGAACTGTTCTTAAATGGTTCGAGTCATTCCTCACTGGGAGATCACAAAGAGTTGTGTCGGGGATTTTTTCCTCCGGCCCAATCTCTTTGTTGTGTGGAGTGCCTCAGGGTTCCGTGCTGTTGCCCATGTTATTTGCAGTGTACATGCTGCCCCTCGGAAACATTATAAGACGGTATGGGCTGAGGTTTCACTGCTATGCAGATGATACTCAGCTATACCTGTCTTTTGCACCCAACTGTCTGGGGGAGATCCAAGACTGGATGGATTCTAGTTGGCTAAAGTTGAACTCGGAGAAAACTGAGGTTTTGATCGTGGACCCGGGTGGTCAGATTGAGAGGTCGTGTGCTGGCGCGCCGTCTGGAATTTTTCTCGGCGGTGTGTCGCTTCCAGCCTCTAAATGGGTGCGCAACCTTGGGGTGATTCTTGACGATAGACTGACTTTTCAATCTCAGGTGTCAGCCGTCGTCAAGACTTCCTTTTACCATCTTAGGAATATTGCCCGGGTTAAGCACCTTGTTCCGTCTGACTCTCTGCCAACTTTGGTCCACGCTTTGGTGTCCTCGCGCCTCGACTACTGCAACGCCCTCTACTTTGGGCTTTCTGGGGTTGAAATCCACCGCCTACAGCTCGTGCAGAACACGGCAGCCCGGGTTTCGACTGGGACAAGTAGGTCCTGTCACATTACCCCGGTGCTGCGCGAGCTGCACTGGCTCCCAATACGGTGGCGGATCACCTTTAAAGTCATTTTATTGACTGTCAAAGCCCTTCACGATCAGGGTCCATCCTATCTGAAAGACCTTCTGGTTCCTTATTGCCCTAGCCGATCACTCCGCTCAGCCAACATAGGGTTGTTAGAGATTCCAAGGGTGAGTTTGAAATCCTCCGGCAGTAGAGCATTTTCTCATGCCGCACCCACTCTTTGGAATTCTCTACCTTGCAGCGCTAGAATGCTCCTCCGTGGAGATTTTTAAGAAGGAATTGAAAACCTATCTCTGGAGAATGGCCTTCTCTGAAAGTTAAATGCACTGTTTAGTGTGTGAAATTTTATTGTAATTTATTATGCTTTTAGAACATATTTGATCATTTTTATGGTTTGTGGTTTGTATTGTGTGTTGATGTTTTTATTGATCTGTTCAGCGCCTTGATGTAGTGAAAGGCGCTATATAAATAAAATTATTATTATTATTATTATTTTTCCAGGCGTGGCTAGTGTGCTCATAATGCATACATTTCAAGTGCTCTCTTAAAGGGCTAGCATGACTAAAGTGCACGGCACACAATATTTAATATTTAAAGTGACACAAATATATCTATTCTATTATATAGAGAGTCCACATATGGAAATACCATATGTGGACTCTCTATATAATAGAATAAATATATTTGTGTCACTTTAAATATTAAATATTGTGTGCCTTGCACTTTAGTCACGCTGGCCCTGTAAGAGAGCACTTTAAATGTATGCATTATGAGCACACTAGCCACGCCTGGAAAAAGCGTCAAAGTGACGCAAAACATCGGCTGTTTATGTGAGGGAGGGGGTGCTACTTTTTACATATGTTTAGTTTTTCATTAAACAGACTTTTATCTAGACCAAGCGTTATGGTCTTTTTCTCCTGTTGCTGCATTGCCCTATTTTTTCTTGTTCTGCATCTGTCGTTTTAATAGAGGCACCTGTATTTGTTGGCAGAAGCTGCCTTTTTGGATGGTTTTGTTTATAATCTGTACAGTCAGCTAGGACTCAGTATAATATTTGAACAGACTCCAAGCAAGTGAATACTAACTAGCGCATAGAATTATTATCTAGCCTAACACAGCAGTCAGCTAGCGCTCTAACAGAATCAAGGCAATCTATGCGCAACATGCACATAGGCCTATAAGCCACTCCCATTCAGAGGTTCTTCCCCCCCCCACCTGTCAACTGAACTCATACAGATTCCACCCCAATTTCTAATCTTCCATTGCCCTAATGCATTCACTAGTGAAAAAGGCCACTACTCCCACTTCCTTTCTCCCTACCCTTCCTGGGCTGGTTACAGCAAGGAATTATGAGGTCCCCATCATGGTTAGATGTCACCTTTGTTTCCATTTATCGCCATAATATCTGGCCTTCCTGCTGCCACAACAGCCTGTGGGTCACCTTTTTTGTTTTTGGGGCTCCTGGCATTGCATTCATGTACACTGCTCTCCAGGGGGCTCGTTTGCTTTGCTTGCCCCCTCTGTCAACATCAGCAGTCTTTTCTGATTGGTTTCTCTACATCAGCAGAATCACTGAAAATGTTGCAAGTCCCTGAAGAATCTACAGTACTGTATGTCACATGAGCAAAACTGTTTTCCATGGGAATAATTCAAATGCAAAAGTAACACAGCAATAAAAAAGGACACGTAACTGTTTTGAAAATGCATTTATTGAGGCTAAAAATGAATATCAAACACACAAATACTGAATGCTTTATGAAGTGAATGCTTCCAATGTTCTTCACCTTCCTATATCCTTATTTATACTGATGTCTACGTGCTTGTTTTGCCTATGACAAGCAAATATAAAGAGAACGTATTTCAGCACTTCTGAGCAGGAGCTCAACCAAGGAAAACTGACATTCTCAGCAGACAGAATGACCTGGCAGTTAGAGGATCAGAAGGTATGAGTCCCCATCACAGTGTGTGAACCAAAATTCAAAATCCTTAGTAATCCAAGGTATGATTCCTGGTGCAGGATAGGAGCACAGGAAGGACCCAGACAGTATATTCCTGTTATTAGTATTCCCCTTTTGTGACCGCACCATCAGCTTATGCCACGTACAGAAAACGTTTGTTAGGTACCATATGAATATTACTCTACAAACAGATGTGACTGTGTCTTGCACTTGTATCATATACAGATGATGAAGTAACTTGTCTATTTTGAGCCTCAGGTTAAGAGCAATTCTAATATTTACTCCTAAGCTACAAGCAGATTTAGTTCCAAGACATGTATTTACAGTAGCCCCTCGCTATAACAAACTCCATTATAGCGAATGCGTGACTATAATTAATGGGTAGTTTTGATCCCATTCACATGGTTAGATGGAGCTGTAAGTACCTGTCATTTGACACAGCAGCAGATGCGACCTGACAATCTGCATCATGAAGCATTCTGGCTACTCTGTGGAGACAAAGCTGGTCATTCCGGATTGCCTCTGTGCCAAGGAAAGTCTAGCAAAATTAGCCTTGGAGACAGGCTTTAGCAAAAGCACCATGTGCACCTGATGCAAGCAGGAAGGTGCATTAAGAGACTTTGTTCAGGAAGCTGAGGAATCTGATGCTATGAAGCATAAAAAAATCCGAAAAGCAGATGAACTTGAAACTGATAAAGCTACTCAGCTTTGGTCCACTCAGCAGAGGGCTTCTGGCATACCAGCCTCTGGTAGCATAGTCTGTGAAAAAGGGCACCAGTTCGCATGGGAGATATACAGCGAAACCTCAACATTTAAGTCATCTACAGGATGGCTCTGGTGCTTTCAGAGACAGCACAGCACAGCATCAAGAGAGTTTGTGTCACAGGCGAGCAGAGGTCCTGTGATGGTACCGCTGCCCTCGAATTTATTCCAAAGCTGAAGAAAATATTCGATAATGGTGGGTACAGCCCAGATCAGATTTTTAATGCTGATGAAACAAGTTTATTTTGGCACTGTCTGCCTGATGTTATGCTAGCTAGCAAGGCAGAGGCAAACACCAGCAAAGGGTTCAAAATCTCCAAAGATCGGGTCACATTTCTTTTTTGTTGCAATGCAAGTGGCACACTTAAGTTGAAGCCTCTGTGCATTGGCAAGTACAAAACCCCATGGTGTTTCCATCATGTTAACTTAAATTCCTTGCCTCTGCAGTACAGCAACAGTAAAAACGCATGGATGCCTTCTGAAATTTTTCGTTGCTTGTTTTTCGACTCATTCATATCCTCTGTGCGGTCCTACCTGCAAAAGGAAAAACTGCCACCAAAAGTGCTATTGCTGCTGGACTAATGTCCAGCCCTCCCTCCCCCCCAAGGCTAAGCAGCGATCCCGCAATGAGAAAATCAAGGCACTTTTTCTGCCTGCATAAATACGCTGGATGGGGAAATCATTCTGGGCAACTTGGTTGCCGTAGACACAGGAACCCAGGTTTCTGACCTCATCTAGTCCTTGACTTTAAAAACTATGGCTGACTTGTCTGGAGAAACATGGTTAAATGTTTCAGAAAACACTATCACACACTGCTGATCTGCTACCTTAGGTCAATGTTTCTCTGCAAACATTACACCCGAAGAGGAAATGGACACAGAGCATACTGATGACGTCACACAAATGGCTACAGAAATGCATCTGATAGATGGACTTAACCACGAAGCTGCTATCGATGAATGGTTGACTGCAGAGGATAGAGCAGAAACTCATGAAAACCTGTCAGACAGTGGTATCATTACAGCTGTACTCGATGATCACACTCAAGAGAAGGACGTAGGACAGGAAGAGTATGATGATGAGAGTGAGGTACCACCAACACACAATGAGGCTATCAGGGGCTTACAAACAGGGCTTGAATGACTATCCAGTCAAGAGGTCAACCCAATCAAGATAATCCAATTGTGACAGCTAGTGTCATTCACAAAAGATGTATTTCTATTTCTACATTATTGCCATACATCAGCTGCAGTGCCCATTTTTTTCCACATGTTTAGTTTTACCAAATGGAAATCTGAAGATACAGAGTCGCATATTCACAACTCGTACTAAGTGAGGCATAAAGGGCTACACGATCATGTAACTGTGCCCACAAGAAAATGGCAGGTACTTTGAAAACCACATGCTAAAACTCTGTACAGTGTTAACAGGTTTCCAAAATACCTCTTGTGAGTGTTGTGCAAAGCCCCCCACTGTGTGAGTGTAAACCACAGGTGTGGCCATAGGCACTAAGCTCCTCTTCACACTGAGCAATGTGGTCTGTTTGTGAGGCGCAAACAATGGAGTGTTGAAATGCCAAACTGCTATACTGGTACATAAAATGCAAACGACCCTATTAAGTACACACCTCTAGAACATATCATTACCTGCCATCTACATGTCATTACCAAGGTATACTGCTCCACACAGTGAATGGCAGTTGTGGACTGTATAGTGCAATGCAGCAAAATCCAGTTCCAAATGTCAGAAGGGTGAGAGGAGAGACTGCAGCACATTTTTCCATAGTGAATTCAGTGTACTGCTGTGTTTTGGCAGGCCACAATGTAAGATGGAAGCAGGGCTGCAGCTATGAATCCTGGGGCCCCGGACAAGTCACTTGGAATGGGCCCCCATTTCCCAAACCAGCTAATGACAGGGGTAATGCCAGCTCCTCAGGAGGGCCCTTCCTGAGCTCGGGGCCCCGGATAACTTCTCCCCCCATTACTGCGGCCCTGGATGGAAGTGCTCGTTCAAGGTCTGCTACGTAACTATGACAATTTTTTTTGAAAATGTATTTTTATTTTTTATGTTCAAGACATACAACAGCAAACAAAATGCTGCTACGGTACCAGTAACACAGAACATAAGTTCAGACATGTATCTTATATAATAAGTAATCCTTATTATATACCTTAATGAGACATAAGGTGCAGTAATACCATCTAAGGCACAAAATCATCATACGGTATTTCTGCATTTCATGCATAACCTATCCCCTCCAAAGAAGTTCAAATATTGGAAGACTCTGAGATACTCTTGCGGTTACCTTTTCCATAGTATGTTTTTTCCTAATTAAATTATGTCATTTCCATACTGCTACAGTAGGGGATTTAACAGACAGCCAATTTTTAGTTATGACTTTCTTAGTCATAACAACACAGACTGATAAAATCTTTCTAATGTGAGGTGACCTATAGCCTTCTGGCATATCAAAGAACAATACTGTCTGCAGTGTGAATACTAATGGAGTTTGAATAACTATCTCCATTCCTGCTGTAGTGCAGTCCAAAATTCCTGAATTCTAGGGCAAAGCCAGAAAATATGTTTGTGGCTTGCCTTAATGGGGCACTGTCAGCTTTACAGCACGGGGTCATAATGTCGCAAGACATTATGCCGCATGGCAAAATCGCGTTGCCAATATAGCATGATATTGCCATGCGGCATATGTCTTTTTTCTGTGGGGGCTCTGCCCCCCACACCACCCATTACAGGGGTGCTGCGTCCCCCAGACCCCCCCCAACTAAAGATTCTCAACTCCGGGGAGGGGGTCCAACTCGGGGAGCGTACAAATTATGTAAAAAAATTAAATGTCTGGGACTGGGAATCAAACTCGGTTCCAGACGCAGCGCCTGGGTTCCTGCTGCTGTGGCTCAGTCCAGTGAGCCTCGGCAGCTGCTCTGTGGAACCCACTACCAGTAGAGGTCTTAACCGCTGCCTGGGAGTATGTGAATGGTGCAATACTGCATACAGCAGTATACATGGTATTGCACCATTCACTGTCATGGACAGCGATTTGTCAGGTTAGCTATACTGTCGTACGCTATTAAGCGTACGACATTATGACCTGGCAGGCTGCTTTAACTCTCGGTTTTTGCTAATTTTCTATCATTGGGTTTGCATGCATAGAATTGTTCCATGGTTACTGTAGAATGCCTCTCAGTAAAGCACAAATGAAACCGCTTACCAATTTTTGCAAAATATGTATTATTTGTAGCTCTGTCATCCCAACTTAAAGTCTCCGTGTGACCGGAAGCTGAGTCGTGTTGAGAACGTGCCGAGAACGCGCGTCTACCTGTGGCGCTGTCCCGTCATGCATATTTTAACATGGCCATGGCAGAAGACATAAAATCTCTTAGCGCTAGTTATTCTAAACCCATCCTGGTATTTGAGACCGAAAACCGAGGGCTTGTTCTTGTGCAAAATACTTTTGAAAACTGATGACCAAATGCTATGCATGCGCAGCAGCAGCACATTCTCATGCATGCGCGTGATCTTTAACCTGGTCATGCGCAGGATTTGGGCACCAGTTTTTAGTTCCTCATCATACCAAGGGGATCTCCGGCGAGTAGGCAAGGGGTGGACACAAAAGTGTGTAATTGAGTCGAAGGTCGCAGTCACCACTCCATTATAGGCCACCACTGCCTCCTCCGGCCCCATCGCACAAGCTACCTCCACACTCGATAGGTCCAGCACTGCCAACAGTCCCATACAGGAAACTCCTCTTAATGGGCGGTACCGAACCATCTCCACAGGGGCCGGACTTTCGGGGAGGGCCACTAAATGTGAATCCCACGGTGTTGTGATCTGACCAAACCACCGGATCAACATGAAGGTCAATAAAGTTGAGACTCATTGAAAAAACTAAGTCCGATGTGTGGCCGCACGAGTGTGTTACTGATGTTACATGCTGTGTCAGGCCCAGGGCCTCCATGCTCTTCAAGAGGTCGCTTCCAAACTTTGAGAGCCCTTCGTCGACCCATGCATTGAAGTCC
This sequence comes from Neoceratodus forsteri, assembly GCA_016271365.2. Classification (NCBI taxonomy): domain Eukaryota; kingdom Metazoa; phylum Chordata; order Ceratodontiformes; family Ceratodontidae; genus Neoceratodus; species Neoceratodus forsteri. The sequence goes on from CM057449.1 coordinate 1,838,199,891, forward strand.
CCCAGGATCAACCACCTGGGGGACTCCAACACCAGGCCAGCGATGAGCTCCTCGACTTTACTCGAAAAGTCCCCACCCACCCACTCCAGGGGACGGTAGAGCAGGAGAACCCCGAGAGCCACATCCACACCTCCCCGGGTGGCCACGCACTCAAAAGACTATGTAGGATCTACATTTAGCACCGTAAGGTTCAGACTAGACTTAAAACAAATGGCCACCCCTTCCACCCCATGATCCTCTCTCGGGGTGTGTATCATAGAGTACCTGGCTGGAACTGCCGCCTCCAGAATGGGAGCAACATTTTGGTCCAGCCATGTCTCTGTGATGCAAGCCAGGTCGATCGAGGATATCAAGTCCACCATAATGGCAGTCTTGTTCCTCATCGACCTGGCATTGCATAACACAACCTGAGTAGGATGAGGTGAGGCAGCTGGGCCCGTCATCTGCCCTCCCACAAAGGTGGAGCCCTTGGGTATGGTTATGTCTTCCCTTAGGCATAGCTGGCATCTCATTCTGACATATTTGGTAGAAGGGTTACCTAGCTTTGTTAAGGTCACATATAGTCTAGGTATTGAGGCATCTACAGAGTCACCTGTTAAAGCTGATTGGATCATGGCTATGATAACTGGGATAGATTGCTGTGGGGGGTAGGCTTTTTCGGCCTGTTGGATAGAATTTTTCACCTGCAGGTATCTATATGCTCCTGATGGATGGAGTCCATATTTCTCTGCTAATTCCTGAAATTCTAAGAATTCTGATCTTTGCTTACAAATTATGACATTATAATGCAGTTCACTGTCCACACAGTGTACAAATCGAAGTACACCCCCCTTCCTGTCCCCATGTAAGTTATTCCTGGTGTCCAGGGCCCTGCTCACTCTCACCATCATCATTCCAGTTATCCCTGGTGTCCAGTAGCACCCACATCACCATACCAGTTTCCCCATGGCATTCAGTAGCATCCCTGAGCACCCCAACCCCCACTCCATCCTGTGATGGCAGCCAGTACACACTCTCTGGTCATCTCCTTGGCTGGCTGCGGTCTGTCACATGCAAACTCTATATCGCTAGACCAGTACTGACTTTTTCAAGGAGCTGGATAACTCGTGCATTTTTGAAACATGCTAACTGACGCGGCACATACACTCAGTTGGCATGGCCACCAGGCTTCCAGTATACTATTATGCCATGTACAGTGCTGTCCACCAGGATCAAGTGCTCCATGTGGGACTTCACAGTTTGCTGCATCACAAATAGGAGTATAACACTGGATTACACTGAGTTCCTGCAGTATCTTGCAAGATATCACAGCAAAAACTGTGATACAGCACTTGATCTTGGTGGCTGGCACTGAATGCACAGCTCCACCTTTCATCTGCATGTTTCTGAAGCCTCTCTTTGTGCTGCCGTGCACGTTTTTTTGTGCTGCACAAACACAGGCTTCCAATATGGCAACTGGAACGCTAAGGACATCGTCAGCACACAAAGCCCTATATGTGTGGCACATTGCCACTTTGCTCCATACCACGTGTTTGAATATTGGGCCCACAGAATTTTGAAACATTTAAAAAAGTTAAGTACTTTTGAACAGAACAGACTTTTTAAGTTGAAGCCGAGTCAAAGAATGAGGAAAGTCATTGTAATAAATCTTTTTTCAGCCATGAACTGTTTCTGTGTGATGAATGCTTGAAGAACACAATAGCTGACTTTGTACAGGATACTTAACACAGTATCACTGCAGATCTGGGCAGTATAGCAATTACACAGTACCCACGAACAGGCAATTCACTGTCATTCTTGTACTCACCCACAATCAGTAAAAGTCAGATACAAAGCAGCTTGAACTTGAGCTCTATATCTTTCTAGAAAGCTGCTGATGGACGGATGCCTTGATGGGAGCTGGAACGTCAAGTGATTGTTCTCTTTTATCAGTTCTTCCAATCTCTTTCTGAAGGTATCGGCTACAGCAGTTTAAAAACCAAATACAATTTTTACAACTGCATGCATGGAAAAACTTATAAGTAAAAGTCCTCAAACAAATTCTCATGTTATATGATTAGGTTAGCTTTCTAGCATACAGATTTCAGGCTAATTCCTTTCAGCTTAACCCTTTAACTCTTGGTGCAGTAAACAGTTAAAATCCTCTGTGCAAAGCCACCTGAAGACCCAGTAGGGACTGCATCACACTCCTGCACCAGCAACCCAGGTTCTGGAGCGAACTTGAGAGCTAGGTCAGACAGCCAAGGGGGCTGGGGTTTAATGCTACTGCAGCAGCTAGAGAGGGATGGCATTGCAGTTCTGTGCTGCTGCAACCCCTGTGGTGAACCAAAGAGCTTGCTTCCTCTACATGGATATTGCTGCATGCATGTGCAGCTTTTTGATGCAATGTCCAGCATTGGAGAGGTGGGAGAGGCTTCAGGGACAAGTGAGACAAGGAAAAAAAAGTCCCTACGTCTCCTGCACTGCCAGTATAACTGCAGCTGGTACTCTAGGGACCCACCCTGTGTGGATCCCCATTGACCTCAACAGTGGGGGGAGTGGCAGAAGGAAATGGGGAGGTTGCCAGCAGCAATGGCGGAAGGAAGGAGCTGGCGATGGTTCGGGCAAGAAGCTTGATGAAAAAAAAATCCTATCTGCAGATGAGATAATAAATTCAATCACATTCATCTTATTCATTTCAAAATCAGCTCTTAGAAAATGTATATGGCTTTGTCTATGAAATAACAAATGCATTACTTAATAAGCTAATTTGTGCTTGTTTAGTGAAAAGGCAATGTTATTTTGCTGCTAGACAGTGTATATATAGTATCTTTCACTGTGTCACCCAGCCTCCATTTTTATCATCTTTTTGCTGCTCTTGCGTGCATCAGTAGAAGAATGATATAAATATCACTATGCAGGCTACTTAACAAGAAAGCATTAGTATAACAAGCCTTTCCCCAGGAAAGGGGCTGGGTTATTACTGAAGTGTCCATCAGCATGTTGGGTGCCAGTGATTCATCCGCTTTGTCCCGTAGCAGGAAGGGAGGAGACTAGAGACAGGGAGATGTAAGAGGAGTTTTTGGCATAAATGATCTGGCTCCCTGGGTAGACAGTCCCAAGAGGTGGTCAAGGACTATAGGTAGCATTTGTACCTAGTTCCAGCATGCATAGTTATGGGCCCAGGATGGGTGCGGGAGACCCAATGACCCTGTATTGGTGGCAGGGTGCCAGGCTTGAGTGTGGCAGGCCCCTTCTATCGTTTACCCAGGGCACTGGCAGGAGTTGTAGGGAGTCCCCTGAATCTGGCTTGCCAGGTTCAGGGTGGCATGGAACTTTTCAGTAGTCTTTTTTTCTGCCTGTACCAGCAAGGGAGGTGTGGCCTTGCTGGTTGGTCTGAGAGGAATTTGGCAGCCATGTGTGTAGGTGGGCCAGATCGGTTCAAAGCTCTTTAGAGGGAGGTGACAAGCAGTGACTATCCTTCTCCAGGCATCAGAGGACTAAAAAAGAAATTTCTTCATACTTACCATAATTTCCCTTTCTGTTAGCTCCAACATTGTCAATGGGTAATCATTACTAATGGGTGATGTGCACCCATACTAGGGGAAATGGCACAGCCCAAGCCTGTAATCCACATAGAATCTTGGACACATTAACATTCCAGACAGTAGCAACTCTCCAGTCACTTTTGTCCTCGCAGTGCCCCTAATTATGTGAAAGTAGATCTATCTGCATAGCTTATACTGTTCATCTTGAAACGACCCAACACATATCAGCTGTTTGCATACTCATACCTTTAACCAAAATATACCTTGTTAGGAGAGTGGGAGGATGGAAAAGGCTTACCGTCTGCTTTTCTGATGTGGTGGATTTTCTTTGTGGTACTGAGTCAACTAGAAGAGACTTGCCAAAGGAATTAATGAAAACAGGTAACACTGGAAAGGAACTGCAGTGTAAACACTCACCTGCAACAAGGGAGGCACCCTTATTGATCATAAAAATCAAACCTGTTAATCTACATACCGAAAAACCAATATTTAAATGTGCAACTGCTCCTTTTTAATATATATATATATATATATATATATATATATATATGTGTGTGTGTGTGTGTGTGTGTGTGTGTGTGTATAAAGCGCAGCAGGTAAATCATAGAAGGATGTCCAGACAGATTTACAATCAGAAACTTCATCAGAAAACAACGGACATCCTAGTGCTGGCATACCGGACAATACTTTCCAGCAGGAGCAAGGCTACTGGGGAGGCCCCATTGACAATGTTGGAGCTAACAGAAAAGGAAATTATGGTAAGTATGAAGAAATTTCTTCTTTCTGTAGTGCTCCACATTGTCAATGGATAATCAGAACAAATAGGTTCTAGGTGGCAGTACCCATGAAACAACCTGGTGGGGGAGAATATTGTCACATATGCAAACTGCAAAAAGGGAAAAGAAATATATCTGCTAACTGCTGCCTGCAAAACTCTGTGACCAAAGGCCGCATCAGTGGAACGTTGAACTTACAATCTGTAGTGCTTGGTGAATATTTGGATGGAGCACCACGTTGCTGTCTTGCACAATTCTAAGACAGATGCCTCACCTCTCTCTGCCTAGGAGGTGGCCATAGCTCTAGTGGAATGAGCCTTGATGAGAGCTGAAGCCCTCTTCTTTACTGTGACACAAGCCTTGGCAATGCATGCTCTCACCCACTTTGCCACGGTGGCCTTGAAAGCTATTTGTCCTTTTTTGACTGCTCTGGAAAGTACAAACAGCCTATCAGATTTCCAGAACTTCGCAGTACATTTAAGGTATGTCCTAACTGCCCTGCACAAATCTAACTTGTGCAACTCTTTCTGTTTTGGATGAGTTGGCTGTGGACAAAAGGACGGAAGACAGATTTCCTGCTTCAATGAAAGGCTGTAGGAACCTTCGGAAAGATGGGACCAGTCTTAAAACCACCTTGTCCTTATGCATGATGAGGTAAGGTTCTTTGTGGGACTAGGCCTGGAGTTCGTCAATCTTCCTGACTGAACACATAGCAACTAAAATTCACACCTTATAGGACAACATGTCTAACAGTACTGATGAAAGCCATTCAAAAGGTTATTTACAAAGAGCATTCGATACCAGATTCAGATCCCATGGAGGAACAGGGGATCAGAACAGAGGCTGGCTCCTGCTGACAGCTCACAGAAAACAAATAACCTCCTGGTTAGTCCCTAAGGACAAGCCCAAGGAGGCTCAAAGGGCTGACATCTGACCTCTCGAGGTGCTCAAGGCCAAACCTTTTTCCACTTCTTCCTGCAGAAAGTCCAAAATCTGTGGAACTGTGGCTTTAGAAGGCCAGATAATTTTCTCTCTGGCTCAAGTCGAAAAGGTGGTCCATACATGAGCATAGGCTACTGATGAGGAATTCTTTCTGGCGACCATCAGGGTGTCCACTACCGTTTTAGAGGAACTCTGTTTCAGGAGTCTCCTCCTTTCAGGAGCCAGGCCGCGAGCTGCATTGCTCCTGGATTTGGATGCAGAATGGGTCTTTGGGAGAGAAGGTCCTCCCCCCACCCATATTGGGAGTTGAAACAGCGCCTGTTGAACTAGGTTCACTAGGACTGAGAACCACGGCCTTCTGGGCGGCCAGCGGCCATGCCCAGGGCCGGTGACCAAGAAAGGAGGTCCTAAAGCACAGGGTTTTTTTCTTCCTGTTTTTTGTTCCCCAGCCCCGAGGATGTTGGCGTATGAGGGAGTCCAAGGAGACATGGGAACGCAGATACATGCTGCCGCTCTGTACCCCAGCCGACATCCTCCCCTCCCACATGACGTCCCAACTGCACTGCCATCCATGGTCACCCAGGTGACAGTATTGCAGCGGGCACAGCAACCCTCCCTCCACAGAGCAGGTGAGCGTCCCTAGGATGCTCAATCCTCCTCCCCCTGGCTGGCCCACCAACGAGCAAGGCTCGTTCCTGAACCCAGGTCACCAGGGTCAAGAGTGGTAGTTCTACCACTGCACCAGTGAACCGGCTTTTCTCTGGGTCACTTTGCACCTTCTGAATGCTACTTCTTTAACCTTTATCTTTTCTTCTACTTCTTTTGAGAACCATAGCAGTGTCATCTTTCTTTTACTCTTGCTTACTCACTTTACTCTTTATTGATATATAAAAACAAAAAATAGTTCACTTCATTTTTTTAAAGTCCTGATATATTTAACAACATCTGATATCGACATGTACAGACATTTAGCAACACATCAGCATTGTATCATTAGGATATATTCAAGTCGATAAGACTCAAAACTTTCTATGACTAAGCATACAAATGTTAAAGCTTTCAAAATATAATTTTAAGCATTATAAAATATCACAAAAGATTATTTTTGAAAATGGTCAAAAGTTATTAGTGGTTGCACTGTCTTAAACACATTCTTTCCTAGTTGCAAAAGAATTATGTATGCCCATAAGTAGACTGGGGGAACGGCCTGGTTAGAATGAGTTTTGGAGGTGTATACAGTATGACTTAAGGGATGAGATACTCTAGCTATGTCCTGTGGGTGGATATCATGAAGAGTGTGAGGGTTAAGTAAACATAGATAAGGGGCTGCCAGTTCACATTCCTCGGATGGGGTAAACTGAAATCCAGCAGGCCTCAGGATCACTGCTGTGAATATAATTGGTGTACATACAATGAATCAAGTTGTAGGTACAGATGTGTGTGTCTGTCCTGTGGGAACAGCACCTCCTTACCCAATGCTCATTAGAGAACTTAGCCAGGTCAAGTATTTTTTCCGAGGAAACAACGGAAAATTTGATAGTGCCATTAAGGGCGGAGTGGCTTAGACTTTGGCTGTAAGAGCACCCAGATGGATGGCAGCATGGGCCTTGGAGGTGGAGTTCTCAGAGGGGTTCAACATTACACAGGAGGGAACATGCCAGGGATACAAGGTGGCTAATTTAAAATTGGTTAGCGACAGGCCTGACATAGTTATGGTAAGGTTGCAAGAAGGAACTGGCACTGAACATGATTTGTGCCCCCCCCATTTCCCTCTCCTGTTTGATGATTTTCTCAATAGGTTTTATACCAAAGAAAGTGCCACGAGAGTTTCAGATGATCAGTCATTTGTTGCCCCAAAAGGAAAGCAGGAGAATGATTTTATAAATCCATAATTCATGACGGTTTTGTACTCCTCCTTCAAAAAAGTGGTCCACAAAGTGTAGCTAGTGCTGTTTATCTGCAAAAACATCTGGGATTTGATACACAGTCACAGATGGAGAAGCAGAATTAAGGAGCACAAAGAGACTCCCCCCTCCACCACCCTGAAAACTGCCATACCAAAAGCCCTGACTTAGCCACTGGGGAAGGAGCAAACAGGATTTCTGACTGCAAACATCTAGACTGCGAACACCACAGACTACTGGCATTAGGCACTACCACCCCAGTTGCCCACCCACCAGACCTTTACCTGATGGCCTGCTTCTGGTCAGAGTTGATGCAGAATTTCCCCATCCCTCAATGGTCATTCCTGGTGGTCTAGTGGGGCCTCTGACTACTCCACTTTTGTTCTTTCACCATTAGTATCTAGTTGAACCACCCCAGCTCCATTCCCTTACACATGCTGTTAAAATCGTCGATACTTCACCGATCTTGGCTTCTTGTTGAGTCCTGGCTCAGCCAGTGTGTGCCTGTGCCACCATCACAGTTCCACAGGGACCGGAGGTGCTGTGGAATGCAGGTGACTGTCTGGTGCCTGGGAAGCACCTGTGCATATACAGCACAACATAAGCATTCTGGCCGCCTGCCCCTTTACCAGTGCTGGAGCAATGCCCATAGTGACATTGCATAGAAAGGCGTGTGGCACCACTAAACTGTGACTGTATATGGAGCTGCAAATCCTCATTTAACAATACCAAACCTGAGAAATGAGCGCCATCATGAGCAGGATGCACAGTGCTCGCTCCCTATGCACCTGCCTTCCTACCTGCACCTCTCTAATTAGGGCAGGCATGCTAGAAGACAATGGTGTATGGTTTAGAATTGCTATGACAAGCTGTTTCCTGAGAAATTGCAGAGCTCTAGCTAGTAATATGGCTAAGATATAAACATTCGAATCACACACTTCCATTAAAACCCATTTTAACCCTATGGATCAGCACATGTTCTGAGTTTACACTGGCAACTGTCCCCAGAAAATGGGAGGAACATACCCAAAGTTTTCACCAAAAATGTCTAGATAGATGTCCTGCTAATATGATAAACACACACTGCAGTGCAATTCGTTAATCTGCAACAGAGTAATTTTACAGCATGGAATTCTGTCTGATGATCTTTAGAGTAGCAGATGGAAAAGTGGTGTTCCCACTCTGTTACTGATAATTTGACAACAGACATTTTATTATAGAGGTGACATTTAAGGGATTTGTTGTGTGTATAATTACAGAGGTTTTCTACAATGATTCATTCAATGGGTCACTGGGCTTCTGATGTAGGAATTAATGAGGGGGAATTAATGCCATTAGGAGACTTGGAATGGGAGTAGTATGATGATTCAGAGAGGACTGGATTGTCTGGTTGGTAGTAAGTAAATTCATGTGCAACACAATTTGACTTGCAATCTGGCAGCTTCTGCTAAGGGCTACTACCCATTTGGGGTGGAGGAACCCTCTTGAGGAGAGTTCCACCCCTATTGGTGTCACAGGGATGAGGTTTCTTAGATCAAAGGTACTTTAGGGAAGACCCCCCAAAAAAAAAAAAACAATAACCAAGGAACAGACAAATGCTCTTTGAGTGAGAAGAGATGTGGCCTGGAAAAGGACTGACACAAAAGAAACCATCAGCAAAGAAGAAGAGGAAAACTGAACATGGCCACCATCGAGCTTCAACTCTCAGCGGAGCTTCAAGATAAAATTTATTTTATTAATAGCCATCGAGTCAGAGGAAAGGAGTGGAAAAATGCCCATATAGAGGAAACCTCTGGAGAACCAAGGCCTAGGTCTCCATCCCTCCAGCCTATGGCTTACTTATTATTTCTGGAAGAGAGCCTCAAACATGCTGCTTGAGTTCTGTTGAGGAATGTCTGTCCTATCAGTTCACCCAGGGCTGCCCCCAATGGTCCTGCACCAGTAGGTCATATTGCTGTGAAGATGGCTGGAGTTCAGGAGCTGACTCCATCTGCCGCATCAGGAGACAAGCCAGGCTGCAGGCAGCTGCTGGTGGGTAGCATGCCTCAGCTGGGCAGGGCTGGCAGCAGGTTACATAGATACATAGACACTGTTGGTAGATAAAGGGCCTGTGGCCCACCCAGTCTGCCCATTTGAGCTTGTAAGTTCCCTTTACATTTTTCTAAAAGTCTGTTGCCCCTTACCCCGAACCTCCAGAATTCCCTTATGTCTATCCCATGCATTCTTAAATCCCATGATTGTTTCAGCCTCCATCACTTCCTCTGACAGGGTGTTCCACTTGTCCACCACCCTTTCTGTGAAGAAATTCTTCCCCACATTTCCTCTGAATCACCCTCTCTCCAACTTCATCCCATGCCCTCTAGCCCTAGAACATCTTTTTCACTGGAAAATAGTGTATTCCTGCACCCCGATCCTCCCTGTAAGGTACTTGTATGTCTCTATTATATCCCCTCTCTCCCTCCTCTCCTCCAGGGAGTGCATATTCAGGTCCTTCAGCCTGTCCTCATAAGGACTTGTGATGCAATCCCTGTACCATCTTTGTTGCCCTCCTCTGAACCTTCTCTACCTTGTCTATGTCCTTACATAGGTAAGGTCTCCAGAACTGTACACCATACTCCAGGTGGGGCCTCACTAGTGTCTTGTATAGTGAATTATGGCCTCCCTTTCCTGCTGGTGATACCCTGCCTGTGGCATCCTATTTGCTTTACCTGCTGCCTTGTCACACTGTTTCCCTACCTTGAGGTCATCAGAGATGATAACCCCAAGGTCCCTTTCCTGCTTGGTGCATGCTATATCCTCACCCCCAACTGATATGTTGTTCCAGGGTTTTTGTGCCCCATATGCATTATCTTGCATTTCTTTGCATTGAATTTTAACTGCCAAATCCTTGACCATTCTTCATGCTTTTGCAGGTCCCTCCTCATTCTCTCTACACCCTCTGGCATGTCTGCTCTGTTACAGAGCTTTGTGTCATCAGCGAACAGGAAAATTCTGCCTTCTAGGTCCTGCACAATGTCACTGATGAAGACATTGAATAGGACCAGTCACAGCACTGATCCATGAGGTACCCCACTGGTCACTCTTCCCTCTGTGGAGTGACAGTCATTTATCACCAACCTCGGTATCCTGCCGCCCAGCCAATTATTCACTCACCGCACTACTGTCCTGCCCACTTCCATATTCCTCAGCACATAGTGACCACTACAGGTGGGTCTGAGAACTTACTCCTTTCGCAGGGGTAAGCTGGGTCACCAAGGCGGTAGGACATGTCCTATACCAAAGGGAGGAGGGAGGATGAGGGAGAAAACCACTGAAAGGAAAAATCCTCTGCTGCCCATGTGACAGTAATTGTCTAAACAGGATATATCCTTGAATAACAGGGTATTTCCCTAAATAACAGGGTGTGTCCCTGAATAACAGGGTATGACCCCAAATAACAGGGTGTGTCCCTGAAAAACAGGTTATATCTCTGAATGACAGAGTATATCCCTGGGTAATGGGAGGGAGGGGGGTGAAAATGTATCTGGAAAAAAGGCTTCCAGCCAAGGGCTGCCGTGATGGGCCAGCAGCAGTGCGTTGTATTGCCGTGTAAGTGACCCAAGTTTGGGAGTGAGCTTAGGATGCCACACTGGAAAACAAGCCAAACTGCAGCAGCTTCTGGTCAGCAGTGTGCTGCCATCAAGAGGGATAGTGCTGGGCAACTGGTGCCTCAGCGACCCTTGCGATGGACAAGCTTTGTCCCTCTGCAGGATGTCGCTGCATGCAGCCAAGGCACTGCCAAGCCTCACCCATGCTAAGGGCAGGAGGGAGGGAGGAAGGTGAGAAACAACGGAGAAAAAACCCAATTACCATCTATATGATGGCCTGGCTTCCTGGACTCCCCTGTTGCAGATTTTTGTGTCATCTGTGAACAAGCATACTTTTTCTTACAGGCAAGGCAATTTTTATTTAAAAGGACGCCCAATCCTGGAGTCTCTGGGCACCGTACAAAGTAGATAAACAAATAAGAGACACAACAAATCAGGATAAGTAACCATAAACACTGAGCAATAAATTATGCAATAAAAATAAGATTTCCTAAGAAATTTAAAAACACAGGTGGCCGGGAACTGAGATCAAAACCATTGCGTTCAGATCTCACTTACACAGCTAAGTTGGGGGATGCCTGGGTGAACAGGAGGACCTTAAAGCGGGCCTTGAATAACTCCAAAGACGGGGCCTCCCTAATTCCACAGGACAGGACCGGCGACACTAAAAGCCCTGTTGCCGGCCATTTTTAACCTCGTCCTGGGAATCACCAGGAGGTCCCTACCGGAGAAGCAGAGGGAATGGACCGAGACAGCAGGTGCAAGAAGGTCCATCAGGTAACCAGGGCCCTGGCAGTGTAGGCCCTTATAGGTGAGAAGACCCACCTTAACGAGGATCCTCCACTTGATCGGCAGCCAGTGCAGCTCACGCAGCACCGATGTAATATGGCAATATTCAGGGGGGCCCCGTAAGTAACCTGGCAGTTGCGTTCTGCACCAGCTGCAGTCTGCGGAGAGATCCTCCCACAATCCCGAGGTAGAGTACATTACAGTAGTCAAGCCTTGATGTCATCAAGGCATGTATCAAAGTGGGGAGGTCCAGAGGTGGCACAAGGGGCCTTATCCTGGCGATATTCCTGAGATGGAAAATACAGGAGCGGACAGTGGAAGATACTTGTGCCTCCTGTCCAGGATGACACCAAGATTCCACACCTCAGAGGAGGCCTTCAGTGGGACAGATCCCAGAACAAGTCTGGTCTCTGCACCAGAGGCCATCCCCTCCTGCACTCTGTTTGACTCCACCACCGATAACTCCATCTTATCGGGGTTCAGCCACAACCAGTTGGAGGCCATCCAGTCATTGATCTCAGCAAGGCAACTGTTTAGCACATCTACTGCGTTGGACGTTCCTGGGGCAAAGGAAAAGTATAGCTGGGTATCATTAGCATAGCAATGAAACCCCAGACCATACTTCCTAATGATCCCCCCAGGGGCAGCATGTACACTGAGAACAACATTGGGGACAGGACTGAACCCTGGGGAACTATGCACGGCTGGAGACTAGAGGTGGAGAAATTCCCCATCACAACCTTTTGCCTCCTGTTGGTTAAAAACAACTCAAACCAGCAGATGAGAGTACCGGTGAGTCCGAAGAATTCCCCAAGGTGGTCCAGCAGCACAAAATGGTCCACAGTGTCAAATGCTGAAGAGAGATCGAAGAGAACAAGAATTGTCCATTCCCCTCGATCTCTAGCCCTGAGAATATAATTCTGCACCCGAACAGGTGCAGTTTCTATGCTATGCTTTGCCCAAAACCTCAATTGGAGGAGCTCGTATAACTCATGGGTCACAAGGTGCTCCTCCAACTGAAGTGCCACTACCTTCACTACAACCTTCGGCAAAAATGGAAGATTTGGAGATAGGATGGTAATTTGCCCTGACCTCCGGGTCCAAAAATGGTTTCTTTAAGAGCAGTCTCACCAATGCCTCCTTCAAGGGGAAGACCCCCTTTGACAGGGAACACCAGATAATCAAGGCAAACACTGGGCCAACTGTGTCGACGCATCTCATCAATAGAAACATAGAAACATAGAAGTTGACGGCAGATAAGGACCGCAAGGCCCATCCAGTCTGCCCATTTCTTTTTCTACCTTATAAATGTACCATCGGCCTTTGCTCTGTCAGTGACCTATCTATTCATAGTCATTTGTATTGCTCCCTTATGCCTATCCCATGCCTGTTTGAAGCCCTGCACTGTATTCATAGCCACCACTTCTTGTGGTAAGCCATTCCATGCATCTACCACCCTTTCTGTGAAAAAAATTTCCTCACATTCCCCTTAATCGGCCTCCTCTAATCTCATGCTGTGTCCTCTTGTCCTGCTATTTTTCTTATATTTAAACATGTTAGACTCTTTCACCTTGTTTATGCCCTTAAGGTGTTTAAATGTCTCAATCATATCACCTCTCCCTCCTTTTGCTCAAGGGTATACATATTGAGCTCCGTTAATCTGTCCTTATATGTCTTCTGATGCAGTCCCTGCACCATTTTGGTTGCCCTTCTCTGGACTGCCTCAATTTGGTTAATGTCCTTGTGAAGGTGTGGCCTCCAATACTGCGCATACTCAGATGGGGCCTAACCAATGTCTTGTACAGAGGGATTGTACCTCCCTCTTACGACTTGTGATACCCCTACTAATACACCCTAACACCCCTAGCCTTACCTACTGCTTTAGAGGTCTGCTTGGATGATTTTAGGTCATCAGTGATGATGATGCCCAAGTCTCTTTCTTCCTTTGTGACTGCTAGCAACTCCCTCCCAGCCTATAAGTGGCTTCAGGGTTTCTCTTCCTATGTGCATGATTTTGCACTTCTTTGCATTAAATCCCAGTTGCCACTCTTCTGACCATTCTGCTAGTTTATCCAGATCTCTTCTCATTCTGCCCACCCCATCTGGATCATCTACTCTGTTGCAGATCTTGGTGTCATCTGCAAACAGACAAGCCTTACCCTCTAGTCCATCTGCGAGGTCACTAATGAAGATGTTGAATAGGACTGGCCCCAGGACTGATCCCAGGTACCCACTTGTGACTTGCATCTCTTCTGACTGTATACCATTTACCACCACTCTCTGTTTTCTGCCAGTCAACCAGTTTGCCACCCAGTTGACCAACTTCTGACCCACCCGAGCCTACCTAGCTTATTTATCAATCTTCTATGTGGAACAGTGTCAAAGCTTTGCTGAAGTCAAGGTAGGCGACATCAACTGCTCCCCTTGGTCCACCACTCTGGTTACCCAGTCAAAGAAATCTATGAGATTAGTTTGACAGGACCTTCCTTTGTAAACCCATGCTGTCTTGGATCCTGTGCCCCTATGGATTCCAGGTGTTGCACTATCCTTTCCTTAAGGTGCCTCCATAATCTTGCCCACTACTGAGGTAAGACTGACCGTCTGTAGTTCCCCTCCTCCCTGCTACCACTCTTGTGGAGTGGGATCACATGAGCCTTTCTCCAGTCTTCTGGGACCTCTCCTGTGCTCAGAGACTCACTAAACAATTCTGCTAATGGCTCTGCTACTTCCTCCTTTAGCTCCTTAAGTACCCTGGGATGTATGCCATCAGGTCCCATTGCCTTATCCACCTGAGCTTAGCAAGCTCTTGTAGGACCCTTTCTTTTGTGAAGGGAGTAGTGCTCACCTCCCTCCCCCCTGTGTCCATGATGCTGAGCTGTGGGCCCTGCCCTACCTTCTCTTCAGTAAATACTGAGCAAAAGTATCTATTTAGGATAGATGCCTTTACAGTGTCCTCCTCCTCACATGCTCCCTTTTCTCCATTAAGCTTAGCAATACCCCCTCTGGACTTTCTCCTTTCACTAATGTATCTATAGAAAGTCTTGTCACCTTCTTTTACTGTTCGTGATAGTGTTTCCTCAGTTTGGGACTTTGCCTGCCTTACTGCCTTACCTGCTTCCCTTAGGGCAGTTTGGTACCTCCCTATCTTCATCCGCTGTGTTCCTTATATTTTCTGAAGGCCAGCCTTTGGCTCTGACCTTTTCTGCTACTATATTTGAGAACCAAAGTGGTTTCCTTCTTCTTTGCACTTCCTTTTCTGTCTAACACAATGGGATGTTGCTTCAAGTATTGTATCCTTAATGCTTGCCCACTTTGCCTGTACCTCCTCACCTGTGTTTCTTTTTGCCAGGGCTAGCTTAACTCTGTTGGCCATCTTATCAAAGTCAGCTCCTCTGAAGTCCCATATTTTGCCTTGGAATGGGATGATTTAGATGTAGTAGCCAAATTGAACCATACCATGTGATGGTCACTGCCTCAGGTGACCTTCTACCTGGAGATCTGTGATCCCTTCTTTGTTAGTCAGTACTAGATCTAGGATAGCCCTGTCTCTTGTGGGTTGCTGTACCAGTTGTTTGAGGCCCTCCCTGCAGGAATCCACTATGAGTCTAGTTCTGGCAGATGTTCCTGCTGGTATTGACCAATCTGTATCTGGCATGTTGAAGTCTCCCATTATCAGAACCTCCCTTTAGCTGTCATGTTTTGTATATCTTCTAACAGTAATGTGTCTATGTCCTCCCTCTGGTCTGGGGGCCTGTAGACAACCCCAGTTCTTATGGCTGTCCATTACCTGTTTCCAGGGTGACCCACAGTTCTTCTGGCTCCTTATGTGTATTCTGAATTTCTGTAGCTTTGATATTTTCATTTACATACAGGGCCACCCTCCCCCTTTTGCACCTCGGTCTCTTCTGAACAATACATATCCAGGTACTGAAGTCTCCCAAGTGTGGTTACTGGTAAACCCGTCTCACTAATGCTACTATGTCAGTTTAGCCTCTGACATTGTTGCCTGCAGGTCTGGGATCTTATTTCCCAGGCTGTGAGCATTGTGTACATGATTTTCCATTGGCCAGATTTTGGTGTGTTAGTTGTTGGGTGAAGTTTGGCATTACCCTGTGCATCGTATGGGAGACAAACCTTTTTCTTACCTGGTGATGCAAATGAATGGCAAACACGCTGAATTCCTGTTTGACCACTAGCTGAGGGGAGGGGTGTTCTTCCCATTCGACGTGTAAGGGTGCTGCACCCCTCTCCCCATTGTGCTAGTTTAAATATTCTGCAAAGACGTCAAACTTCTGCCCCAATGCACTGACTCCCTCTTTAGTCAGATGCAGTCCATCAAATTTAAAGAACTTTCGCTCCCAGAACTGTTGCCAGTTCCCTACAAATCTGTGTCCTCTTTCCTGGCACCAGTCCTTGAGCCACGTGTTTAGCTCCCCTATCTCCCCTTCTCTGACCTTCCGTCCATCTGCTCCCTTCTCCCAGACTGGCAGGATCTCAGAGAAGGAGATGCAGGACGAAATAGATGATAGTTTGTCACCCAGCCTAGTCAGGTGTTCCTTGGTCTCCACAACTGACCGGCTGGCGAGATCATTAGTCCCTATGTGTACTAGGACATCAATGTTTTCTCCTGCTTTGTGAACAATCTAATCGCGGTCAGTGTCTCTCATGCTGATGTACCTGGGAGACATCTGACCATCACCCCTAGCTGGAGATGGGTATCAACTCCCCGAATCATGGAGTCTCCTATGATCAAGTTTTTTGGATTTCCTTTCTGCTTGTTTAGTTTTGGTTCCTGATTTGGGTGAGTATTGTTGTGCTAGCTCCTGTGCATGATGTCCTGCTCTGCAGTGTCTTCTGCCTCTTTATTTGATTTCAGAGATAGAGGCAGATACCTGTTTGTAGTGTTTATATGGTTTTGGAGGTAATGTGTTGGAGAGCAGAGGTGATGGGGCACCTGATTTGCTCCTCCTAACCACCTGCCAACCTCCTGGACCAACTACCCTCTGCGGTCGAGGTTTTCTGTTGGATGCTGGGGAAATGGCGGGTGGTTCTTATAATGTATTTCCTCTTCAATATGAAATTTGGGCGTGCAATCTCTGCCCATGCTGCCCGGAGCTGAGACCTAAGATCTCCAAAGGCCCAGCATGTAGGACAGTGTCCTAAATCCTGTAAGACTGTCCTTCTGAAAATTGTTCCACAGTACCTGCAGTTAATGAAATCCATTCCAAATAAGTTGCTGGGTTTGTAACCTAGTCAGAGTAATTAGAAGGAAAAAAATGCAAGTAATGGTTTAATTGTGCTTTGTTTAACTTGTTATAACAAGTTAAATTACTAGTGCCCTGTAAATGAGATCACCTTGTGGAGGCCCCACTGATCCGCCCCTTCCTGTTCTGCCACAGGAAATGTTACAACTGTGGTACCCTAAAAAGGAGTGTAGTGTGGGGTGGTTGGGGATGGGGGTGGGTGGCTGGGCCCTTCCTGCCAAAAAGAAGAACCACAGACGAAAGAACAAGGAGGTAAGAGCAGAAACAATCAGTCAACAACAAATGCAGTAACCTGAAAGCTTATCCTAATGTTAGATAAAACTGTAAAACCTGTAAAGCACCACCTGTAATAATTTCAGAGAAGATATACCCTGTAAGAAACACTTTGCTCCAGAGAAAATAAAGCAGTAACAGAAGATATACCTTGCAAAAGACAATTTGAATCAGAAGATTACAGCAGTAATCTGTTAGCACACACCTGTAGGCACACCTTGTAATAATGCAGAAGAAGGTATACCAGCAACAACAATTTGAATCAGAGAAAAAATAAAGCAATGAAATGTTAGCAACAAACAGTAGCAATCCCTGTGAGTAAAAAATAAAAACACCACCACACAGTAAATCTGCTTAGCCAAACTAAGTCTTAATCCTTCTCCCTTGCTCTGGTAAGTTTTTCTACTCTGCCTTTCAAGCAGTCTTAGAAGGAAAGAGCTCAAGAAACGCGTCAGCACTGGGTCCAGTTCACAAAAGATGTACTTCAGATCGGTCGCTACCTCAATGACCTCATTTACATCCACCAGTCTAAACTCTCCCCAACTAGAAGTAGCACACTCAAGACACTTCATGCAACCACTGTCAGCTCTGGACTGGCTGACTGAAGGAACTCCCTGCCAGATATCGGACACCCTGTTCGAGAAGAACCGAGCAAACTCTTTGCATTCAGTGTTGGAAAAAGCCTTCTTTGGCTGTAGACAGGCCAGGTGAAGTAGTCTGTCCACAGTCTGAAAAAGTGCAGTTGATCGGTTCTTCCCAGCGGCAATCTCCCTGGACAAGAATTCTGCCTTCCCACAGTTGATTGCCGCCTGGTACACCCTATAATGCTCACGTAGGGTCAGTTTGTCCTCCTCCAGCCTGGTCTTCCTCCAGCAGTGCTCCAACCTCCAACCCTTGTTCTTTAACTCCCTGAGCTGCCCATCAAACCAAGGGAATCTCAGGTAGGAAGATGTGGGTCACACATGGACAGGTGCGAGGGAGTCAGTGGCTTCTGATGACACCCTATCATAGATGCCAACTACATCGCCAATGCCTCTGACACTTGCAATGCCCACACTAGATAGATGGCTACCATCAAAAAACCCTCCGGGGTCAATCCCCGCAAAGGGCAGTAGCTCATCATCTCTGTAGGGGGAAGGCATCCTGTGGGTGCCCCGAACATGGACCATACTGTGCAATGATCGAACCATGCCACCAGATCAATCTTGAGATCACTTATCTCAAGCCCCAGTGAGAACATCAGGTCCAAAGTGTGCCTGCCCTAGTGAGTCGCAGAGGAAACTACCTGCAACAGGCCCAGCGATGACATGGTCTGGAGGAGGTTATGACCAAGCCAAGATGATTCATCGTCGACCCAAACATTGAAATCCCCTATGACAATACATTTGGGGGCTTCCAATGTTTCACGGATGATGAATCCAATAACCTCCTACGGGAAATCTCCCAACCCCTGGTAAATCAGGAGAATCCTGCAGCCTGCGCACGGACCCCCATGGACGGCCACACATTCAAAGGAACCTGAGGTTCTCACTGGGTGCACACTGAAGCCCAAGTCGGATCTAAAACAGATGGCTACCCCACCACCCCTACATTCCTCTCTAGGGCAGTGAACTATGGTATACCCAGAGGAGACGGCAGCCTCCAAAACCGGGCCAGCATCATCCCCAATCCAGGTCTCCATAATGCAAGCCAGATCTACCTGGGAATTCAAGTCTGCAATAATGGCAGTCTTGTTCTTGATCGATCTGGCATTGCACAGCACTGCTTGCAGGGGATTGGTGGACAAAGCAGCCTCTTGGGTTGCTTGGCGAATGAGTCTGGTGGACTCCCTGGGCACAGGCCCTAAACACATCTGGCCTCTCTCTTGTGCCCGTCGCAATCCAGGGTGCCTTCTGCACCTGATGAGCTCTATCCTGCCAGCCCCCACCATGCACAGGGCACCCCCCCCTGCCCAAAACCACCATGGCCCCTTCAAATCCCCATCTCCTAACAGCATCTTGCTGTGGTGTTAGAAACTGGGAGGTGGTTAAAGGGCCATAGGTCATGCAGCTGAGATGCCCTGTAAACTATCCTGGCCCCCCGCCCACCTTGAACAGCCCTGACACATTACCCGCGACAAGATCCTGACTCACCCACCTAATACCACTCACACCATTCTCACACACTAATAGATACCCTAAACACACACCCCAAAACACATACTAAACAAGGCCCTTCTGCAATGTCACTAAAGAAGACAATGAAGAGGACTGGTCCCAGAACTGAAAGAGTGGTGGATTCCTAGAACCGTCTTCCAGCAGAGGTGATGGTAGCAAAGACAGTGTGGAGTTCAAGAATGCATGGGACAGGCATAAGGGAATCTCAGGAAAAGGGAAGGGGTAGGTGAATGGGCTGGAGATCAAGTAGGATCTGCAGTGATACTGTAGGCAGGGAAAAACGGGTAGATGAGGTTGGCCAAGTGGTCCTTATCTGCCGGCAAATTCTGTGTTTCTCTGAAGACATGGGGGATGTCAGGGGGTGTGACAGGGTTGAATAAGGCCCTGTCCAACTTGTTCTGGAGAAAGAGTTTAAATGGAAGGATCCTTTCTATTCTTCTTTCCTGTCTCTTGTCTGTCTGGTTGCGCAACCAAATTTTCTCGCGAGACCTAAGACTTTATCACCCCAATAGTCTTGCAGTTCTCTGCCTCTCACTACCTCTCTACTCTCACTTGCTGTTCTGTCTTTTCTTCCCCCTTGCATATCTGCTGGTATAAAAATATATGTGAATCAGTATGTGGAAATGTAACTGCTACTGGGATACCTTTGTTTAGAAATGTATATAGTTTTACTGTTGAAATGTACATAGTTATACTGTTGAAATGATTGCAAAGAGCTGTTTGGAATTCAAGGAGTTAACCTGTTTGCAAACTCTCTGAGAAGCTGTAAGCAAGATGTCTGTTCTGGGTCACAATGTTCTTTTTGCTCCACCTGTTGAAACTTAAAAGAACACTGCATGAGAAGCATGCTGTTTTCTTAACGAGCAAGGGTTGCAAAGACTTATAAAAACAGAGTTGCAATTTCATGCAAGAGAGAAACACAGGGACTGAGGCTGGAAATTGAGAAGAAACCCAGATGGACTTTTTCTGTTTATACTGCCTTAGTAAGTAGTTATATTTAACATTTTTTTTTTATTTTACTATTATTTATAATAGACTCTTGTTGCAAATTTTACAACTGCTCCTGGTTTTCCTTGCTTCCTGACCTGTGCATTGACAATGTCACCGAGGCACAGGTCAGGAAGCATAGGAAAACCAAGAGCAGTTGTAAAATTCGCAACAAGAGTTTTATTATTAATAACACTAAAATAAAAATAAAAAAGTGTCCAGTATAACTATTTACAAAGGCAGTATAAACAGAGAAAGTCCATCTGGGTTTCTTCTCAATTTCCAGTCTCAGTCCCTGTGTTTCTCTCTCTTGCAAGAAATTGCAGCTCTGTTTTTATAAGTCTTTGCAACCTCCGTTTGTTAAGTAAACAGCATGATTCTCACACAGTGTTCTTGTAAGTTTCAACAAGTGGAGCAAAAAGAACATTGTTACCCAGAACTGATCGCTTGCTTACAGCTTCTCAGAGAGTTTGCAAACAGGTTAACTCCTTGCATTCCAAACAGCTTTTTGCAATCATTTCAACAGTATAACTACATACATTTCAACAGTAAAACTATATACATTTCTAAACAAAGGGATCCCAGTATCAGTTACATTTCCACATAATGATTCACATATATTTTAATACCAGCAGATATGCAAGGGGAAAGAAAAGACAGAACAGCAAGTGAGGGAGAAGAGATAGTGAGAGGCAGAGAACTACGAGACTGTCGGGGTGATCAAGCCCTAGGTCTCACAAGAAAATTTGGTTGTGCAACCAGACAGACAGACAAGAGACAAAAAAAAAGAATAGAATGGATCCTTGCATTTAAACTCCTTCATCAGAACAACTGGGACAGGGCCATATTCAGCCCTGTCACAGGGGGCACTGGACCCAAGGAGGATGGGGATGATGGGCTAGAACAGGGTATATCCCAGACAGACAAGCATAGCAGAGGAAAAGAAAGCTCTATAGAAAGAAAGAAAAGCTTCCACCTTCCCGCAGGTGTTGCAGTGTTGGCCATAGACTAAATAAAGCCCTTTCCTGGAAAGACTTCACCCGTTGAGAGGTGCTATGGGCTAAAGCCAGAGCCAAAGGAATGGCATGGTTACTGAATGAAGCCCTAAGAGAAGGAAGACTTATAGCAGCTGCTTCAGCCATGGCTGCCCAGATACTCACCTTTGGAAAAGGCTCACAGGAGGTTGGAGCTAAGTCCTTGAGGGGCAAGGCCCATTGAAAGCAATGTTGGAAACAAACCCTTGCGTGACAAGGCTTTGAGCAATGTGGTTGGAGACAAATCCTTGAGCTGCAAGGCCGGGAGAGATAAGGCTGGAGCCAAGCCCTTGAGGTGCAAGGCCCAGAAAAAAAGGGTTGAATCCAAGCCCTTCTGAGGCAAGGCACAGAGAGATGAGGTTGGAGCCAATCCCTTGAGGGACAGGGCCAGAGGAGATGAGCCCTTGAGGGGCAGATGAAGGGACTGAGATGAAAAGCTGAACTGGGCGGGTGCCTGTGAGCTGAGAAATGTTTAGGAGTGCACATGCCGGACAGCTGAATGACATGGAGGGCGAGTGCATGGGTAGGTAGAATTGACAAGTATGACATGGTGATGGTCCTGGAAGGTAGAAGGATAAGGTGGGTGTAGCCCTGTAATGTTATGTACAATCAATGCATGCCCTGAGGAGAGGGCCTGGACCACCACCTGGACAGGCTGATGGACATAGTAGAAGGGCAGAGCAGCAGGCTGAAGTCCCAGTCCAGTGGGAAGTGAAAATTAGTAGAGCATTGGATAGGCAAGAGCCTGGTTGTCGTTGATACATATGCCCGACTATCGTTGGGGTGTGATCCCAATTAATGAGGTATATGCCACTAGTAATAAGTATAGTAGGATACTGACTGAAGAGGTGAATGCCAGATAGTAAACAGGAAAAACAGGGAAGCACAGAACATATAAGCATAGGATTTTAGTGGCAGGGAAGACATGAAGCCCAAGTGAGTGCATGGAGGACACACAAAACACCAGGAGAGGGTGAGGGCAGCAGAGAACAGGGTTAGGGTGGGCAGGGAGCAACCAGCAGCCAGGGCCCAGCAAGAAAAGACAGGCAAAGCACCCCCTGAGCAAACACAAATCTACAGGAGAAACAGCAAAATCACAAACCTGAAGAAAAAGCAGCAGCAGAGGCAGGAGTGGCCAAAACAGTGGAGACTGAGAGTGCAAAAGGAAGGAGGAGCAGCAGCAAGCTAGGAACCCACAGCAGGGAGCAGAACATGTTGACTCAAACAGAGCACACCAGGAGCAGCACCATGAAGATGGCAGCAAAGCCACAGAGCAGACAGGAACAAAAATGATGAAGGAACTGGCAGAAAAAAGCAAGAAAGCCCCAAGCCACAGCCATGTGGCAAGCATGGAAAAGGCAGGGAGGTGGGCCTGCAGAGCTGGCAGCTGCATGCCTGCAGCAGTGAAATGGGGCTGCAAAGGAACCTGGTGTTCCAAGGATGGTAGGCATGTCTGGTTAAGTACTGCTGGTATGAGGGTGCTGAGTGTCATCCGCTCCCCCACCAAACCATGAGCAAAGCCCTTCTATTAATTTCTGGCCTCAGCAGCCAAATATAACGAATGTCATCATTTAAAAATTGACAGTTAGAGTGCTCTAATGAGCAGCTTGTGGATTAGATATGCTTCCCTCAAGCTCCGTCTCCTCCAGGAAAAAACAACTTAAAACATTAGCAAAACTTATTTTGAATCTGACCAAAAGACACTTAAAGCAAGTATACTTCATCATGGAGGAGTTTTTACTGAATCTGCCACAGAAATAATCCTGGGCATCCACCAAAGCTAGCAAGAAGATGATGGCACCGGCTCAACCTGTAAGCCCTGAGCTGATCTCCTTGTCAGCAGCAGAAATGTGTGCACTGGCCCGCACAGTGACCAAGCAGATGTTGGAAGTACAAAGCCCCAAACTTGATACACTTGATGGAAAACTGACCAAGATATCAGCTTAGTGTGCTAGCCTTGCCAAATGGTTAAAAGAGATCAAGCAGTGAGTGTCCAGTATGGAGGACAAACAGGAGACTATACCAGACAAAGTGGCAAAGCTGCAGAAAGACCTCAAGGATCTCTGGGGAGTAGCTCGATTATCAGGAAAATTATAATCGTAGGAGCAGTCTGTGGCTGCAAGGGCTCCTGGAGGGTCTAGAGGGGGCAAGTGAGCTAAATGTCTGCTCTGAAACCCTGCAGAAGCTGTTGGATATGTAGATCAAGGGCAATCACCCGAAAATTGAAAGGATGCACCAGGCATTCACCACAAGGCCCCCGCAAGATGAACCACCCTGGCAGATTATTTTTCAGATGCACCATTTCAATAAACGGCAGGCCATTCTTACTGCAAATAGAAAACTGAAGGTGTTGAAATTTGAGGGGCACAGACTTTTGCTGCACCAGGATTTTTCACCCCATCTGCAGAAAAGAAGGAAGGTACCTGCCCTATCTTAGATATGCTCTGGGAACGGCAGTTGGAGCTGATGTTCTCCTATCCGGCTGTTGTAAAAGTGTGTCATGAACGAGTTACCTATACAATTTGGAAGGTGGAAAAGGTGAAAGGTGAAGAAGTTTGTGCAGGAGCAAGATTGAAGGACCAGCTGTTTTTACTGTTGTCTTACTTACGGTTCCAGTTGAGTGGTAATTGCATCTATGCTGCACCACTCCTTACTGCTGTGACTTCTGTGAGATGCTGCATAGCTCATAACACCACTGAGGAGACACTTAATTTCAGACAAACACTCAGACTTTTGAGTGGTGGTGGGCTGTGCGTAACTAACAGTGAGTGCAGCCCTCACTTCAGCAGCATGGTTTGATTCACTGCCTTTGGACTTTTGCGCAGCCGGGTGGTCGAGGAAGGAGAAATGAGAGCCGCCATGAGGCTGGAGCTAGTGCAGACTCCATGGAAATCACAGTTTCGTATGGTGACCGGGTTCAACAGAACAGTCAATGATGACAGGTAAAGAGGTCTTTGGGGTGGTCAGATGGGGTACCACGTGTGCAATCTGTTGAGGTGTAGTCCCCCCTCTGGCCTCTATAACTGGGACCTACACGGATGAAGAGTTGTATGGCTGCCAAAGATCCCAGGACTTTTTGGGGTACCACAGTCAGACTTTGGGATCTGCCTATTATGTCACAGTGTGCAACTGATCATACAGGTTTGTGTTGTAGTTGCTGCCAGGGGGGCGTTGAGGGTGACTGGTGTTGTGATGGGGGAAGTGGGGGTTTGAAGCACCTGAGGTTCATGGTCTTGAGCGGTGCCTCAGGGTGGAGGGGATGACAGAAGTATCCTCACTCTCCCCAAGGGTGGCTCAACATTGGATACAATGGTTATCCTGTAGGGGATAGCGGGTCCGGTGGGTGTGGTTTGGTGGCAGGTCTGTCGGATCCACTCTATTAAATGACGGTTTAGTTTAAAATAAAGCAAGCATATTCTTCAGATTACTGTACTGAGTATGCCTGTATGGAGGGGGGATCATGCACAGGAGGAGAAGCTGATTTCCCATTGCTGACTGGAGGTGGATGAGGGACAGCAACTAGTGCACGATGCTTAGTATAACTGTTTATATGGGACACTGGGTTGCTTAACTGATCTGGTGTATTACACAATGTTCTGTTATTGTTGGTTGATGAAGCTATCTGTAGATGCATGCATTTTTCTTATCCATTCATTCTGCATAAAGACATGTAAAGTGGGGAACTGCTGGTTGGTTGGGGGCACTACTAGGGAATGTGGGATGAGATCTGCTCAAGAGTTGCAGCTGCTAGCCTGGACGGGGGTGGCACCCCTAGGCGAGATAGACTCTCTGCTTGGCAATGGTGAAAAGCACTAATATAATATATTGGGATGTGACAGTCTTCTCCTTGCATATCAAAAGGAAAAGAATGTTAACTGCCCTCAAATAGAAGCAGGTTCATGTGGCCTTGCTACAGGAGACCCACTTTGTGAAGGTGGAGCACACTCAGCTGGTGAGGGGGCTAAGTAGAAGAGTGTTACTCAGCTCCGTAGTCTTCTCATAAACATGGGGTGGCCATCCTGGTAAATAAAAGTCTACCTTTAAAAGTAGACAGAGTGCTAAGGGACACATAGGAGGGATGCTATATTTTTATTATGGGGGAACTGTTTGGAGACAAGGTGACCTTTGGGAGTATTTACACCCTGGCAGTGTCTGATCTAGAGTTTTGCAGGAGTCTCCTAGATGTGTTTCATAGAGAGCAGTTTCCGAGTCTGATCATGGGTGGGGATCTGAACTGTGTGATACAGCCAGCACTGGACCACTCTGAGAGGGTGGATAGACATAGGTCTGCACTGGGTGCATGTAAGTGAGGGCTAACAGATCTGGACCTCATGAAGATCTGACACACTTCAAATCCAAGAGCAAAGGAGCACACTTTTTTCTCCAACCCCCATGGGACGTGGTCCAGGCTGGACAACATTTCTGTCCCCAGGGAATGATATGACCAGGTAATAAATGCGGATCACAGCCCAATCTATACTTCAGATCATGTGATGGTTTTGGTGGCCTTGGCCTCTAGAGATGACCAGGTGGAAAAGCCGAGCTAAATATTTCCCACATACTTGCTCGCCAAGGAGGAGTTTTGCTAGCACCTCTAGGAGCACTGGAGCACCTACTTAGCTACCAATTCAGCTTCAGCCCCATCCAAAACCACACTGTGGTAGGCTGGGAAGGCCTACATGAGGGGCATAGTGATTAGCTTTGTAGCAAACCTCAAGAGATGTCGACAGGAAAAAAAGCAGGAATTCAAAGGGAACTTGGATACTTGGAAAGGAAAGCAGCAGATGGAGGAGGGAGAGGAGGTTATACGGGAGATCGTGGTCACTAGGGAGACCCTGAATTTGTTATTTACTGGGGGAGCTAAATTGACCCTGTTTATTCCCCAACAACTGGTTTTCAAGTGGGGGGGCAATAAGCCAGGCCCTCTGCTGGTGAGACTAGCCCCAGGTAAGAGGGAATCAGATCGGATTCCAGTGCTAAAAGGCAAGAGAGGGCATTCAGAGCACACGTCAGAAGGAATTTGTGAGGCATTTTGCAGTTTTTATGAGGACGTATGTAAGGCAGAGTGTCAGGGCGTGGGGAGACTGCAGCCACATTTCTGGATAGGATCAATATCCCTGTTCTTACCAAGGAGCAGAAGGAGATGTGGGAGCACAAATTACCAAGGAAGAAGTGCTGTGGGCTATAGGGACCTTTATAAGAGAGGGAAGGCCAGCGTTCCAGATGATTTGGGGGCTGAGCATTATAAGGAGCTGGGGGAGCCCTAGTGGACCCTTTAGCAGACATGTTTCAGGAGGTTGGAGGGGCCCTGCCTGCCTCCTGCTATAAAGCCTCTTTTTGTGTGCTACACAGACTAGGGAAGGACCCTGTGAAATGTTCTTCCTACTGGCACATCTCCCTACCAAACTGTGATTTTAAGATCTTGGCTAACAAATGGCGACATGCCTTGAGCACATACTTCCCGAGATAGTGTACCCAGACTAGACAGGCTTTGTACAGGGCAGATTATCTTACCACAGCATGTGCAGACTATCAGTATATATGGCAGCTGGGGGTGGACATGTTTATAATCAGGGGGCTTCCCCTAACTCCCTAGCGCAGTACACCTTGGAGGCTTGGGAAGTGTGTAAGAAGAGGGATGAGGCATCAGATGACAAAACTTTGCTGGTTCTAGTGGCAGGAAAAGACAGGTTACTCAGCTGTAAAGAAACGCCTTCAAGCTTGCTCCTTCCACCCACCTGGGTGGTAACTCTCTCGGCACTGTCCCATGACATCAGATCTTACCTGCAGTAAGCAAGACTGATGTGCCACTTGCCAGGGGAGGTCGGGTGGGTCAGTAAGGATGTACATCATATACCACTCCTAGAACTACTGTTACAGGTGAATAACCTGTCTTTCTATTGATGTGGATATGATGTACGTTGCATACTTCTGGCAGACTCCTAGCAGTTCCCTGGGAGGAAGAGGCAAGATACACACACACCCTATTTAGAGAATAGAGATTGGAGAGCTGAGGCTCCAAAACCAGCATCCCGGCATGACTCAAGGTCGATGTGGTAGTGGAAAATGAAGGTGTGTGCTGACTTCCAGGCAGCAGCCCTGCAGATTTCCTGGATAGGGACATCCCTGGAAGCCACAACCGGGGCTGCAGTATGATGGGTGGAATGAGCCCTTAGCCCTACGGGAGGCTCCCTACCCGCCAACCTATAGCAGAGATCAATGCAGGAAACAATCCACCTGCCAATTGTCCACTTAGCTGCCGGTCTGCCAAGTGTGGCTTTAGCATAGGTGACAAAGAGCTGGTGAACCTCTCCCCGAACTCCAACTGTGCACTCCTTTGATAGGCAAGCGCTCACCGCAGGTCCAAATTATGGAGCCTGTGCTCAGACTCTGAGGTATTGTTGATGAAGTACACCAGGAGATTGATCACCTGGTTAAGGTGAAAATCAAACACAACCTTCGGGAGGAACTTTGGGATGAGGCAAATGAGAACAAGGTAAGGAGACTACACCGAGAGCACCTGGAGTTCACTGATCCTTCTGGCTGACATAATAGCCACCAGGACGGTGGTCTTCCATGACAGGTGAGACATGACACATCTGTGCATCAGTTTGAATGCCTTGCCCATGAGCTTTGCCAACACCAGCAACAAGTCCCAAGGTGGTGGTGGCTCATGCACCCATGGGGAAATGTGGTCAAGGCCTTTGAAAAAGCACCAGACCACCTTCTTCTGCACCACCAAAGGCATGCCAGCCCACACCCAGCATGCAGAGATGGCTGCCAGGTGCACCTCAAGGGTTGTCGACTGAAGGCATGACTGAGAGAGGAACCAAAGGTAGTCAAGAATGCTAGCCACCGAACAAGATAAGGTGTCAAACCCCTTGCCCTGTCACCAAATGGAGAACCTCTTCCATTTGAAGGCATAGCATTTTTCATGTCAATTCCTTCTGAGATGCCTCGACCATGATGAGGACATCTTCGGAGAGACCCAAAGCCTGGAACTCTAGTTGCTGGGAAACCAGGATGTCAGATGCAGGGATTGACGGTCCAGATGGAGTACCTTCCCCTGACTGCAAGAGAACAGGTTCGGGCAGAGAAAAGACGCCATGGGAGCCTGTTGCAGAAGCTGAAGAGACTGGGGTAGCAGACCTGGTGGGGCCAGTCTGGAGCCACCAGGATTATCCATGCTTTGTCTCAACCTTGCTTTGATCAGCACTTTGTGGATCACAGGAAATGAAGGAAAGGAATACAGGAGGCACGGGATCCAGGGCCTCGAGAAGGCATCCCCTGCAGCGATCCCTGCTGAAGGGGGTGTGCACAATACAGCCTCAGCTTTGCATCCTCCCTAGAGGCAAACAGATCCACCAGAGGGGTGTCCTACTGGGAGAAAAGACTATGTACTGCCTCCGGATGAACAGATCACTCGTGAGATGCCTTGCCCACTTGGCTGAGGGCGTTCACCAGTTGGTTGAAGATGCTGGCCAGGAGACTGCCATCCAGGCTGAGCATGAGGGTCCAGATGCAGAGAGCTTCCCTGAACAGAGGAAGGGAGTGCATCCCGCCCTGTTTGTTGAGGTAGTACATGATCGTGGTGTTGTCCGTCTGGACTTGAAAGACCTGACCCTGAATGTGTGGAGCAAAGGCTGTCAGCACGAGCCAAACTGCCCAAAGATCCAGCAGGTTGATATGGCATTAGGACTCCTCGGGGGCCCAGGGTCCATGGACTCTGTGCTCCCTCAGGTGGGCACCCCAGTCCATCAGCGAGGCATCAGTTGTGATGGTGACCATCGGATCCGGGCACACAAATGGGATTCCTTCCTGCAGATGTTCCTGGACTAACCACCACTGGAGAGCATCCTACATCAGCTGTGTCACAGTGACTGGCTGGCCAAAGTGGCCCTGGCACTGAGACCATTGCTGGGCAAACTCCCATTGCAGAGAGTACATTCTCCACTAGGCCCAATGGACCACACTGGTGCATGCCACCATGTATCCCTCGAGGTGCAGGCACAACTGTCCAACCCGAAATGATCAGGCAAAGGAGGAGAGAGTCTCCCCCTGATACACCGGAAGCCTCCCTCTGGCTCTGCAAGAGTCGAGCTCTGCCCCAGTGAATTGTATCACCTGTGAAGGAATGAGCTCTGGCTTGGCCTCATTCATCAGGAGGCCAAGGGAAAAGCACATCTGGAGGGCCAGATCCCTGGACTGCTCCACCTCCACCGTGGAGGGACCCACTATAAGCCAGTTGTCTAGATAGGGGTACATCTGGACCCTTCAGCACCTCAGGTAGGCTGCCACCACTGCGATGCACTTGATGAAGACCCTGGGAGCCGAGAAGAGGCTGAAGAGCATGGCTTGTAACTCATACAAAATCCCCTCCACACAGAACTGCAGGAACCGGCGGTGGGACGGACAGATGGGAACGTGGATGAACATATCCTGAAGATCCAGGGAGCAGAAGCACATGTTCTGCTCCAGAGAAGGAATGGTCTGAGACAAAGTGACCATCCTGAAAGTGCATAACCAAAGGAATTTGTTCAGCTTGTGCAGATTCAAGATGGGGCACCAGCCCCCCATCTATTTTGGGACCAGAAAGTACCCTGAGCAAACCCTGGGCTTACTGTAGGGTCCAGGACTTAAGCCACTACCTCCTTCTGGAGGAGCTGGGCAATGTCTTTCCGAAGGGCTGACAGCATGTCAAGGGACATCATGCCTCCCATGGGACACGGGCTTGGCAAGACAGGTAAGCCTTGAACTCTAAAGGTAGACCCTGACCAACCACCTAGAGGACCTACCTGTCCATGGTGACAGCGGACCAGGCGGAAAGGAAGTGGTGGAGCCGGCCCCCCATGGGAGGACCCATGGGAGGCAGGACGGGCATGGGGGAGGCATCCCCGTCCCATCATTAGGCAGCCTTGGAGGTGGAAGAGGGACAGGCTGAGGAAGCAATGTAACCTCGACCACCTAGTTTTTGGATGACCGAAGCAACCAACATCAGTCAGGGACATCAAGCCTGAGTCTGCTGCTCAGCTGGGAGCTGGGATGGCTTGGCCACAGTGGCAGAGAGGGTCCAAAAGGGCTTCTTCCTTTGAAGCTTGGAGCCCTTGGGATCCCTCTGGGCAGTCTGATAGAGTCCAGGGTGGCACTGGACTTCTTGATGCGAGTAAAGTGTCCTTCCTCCCTAGCCTGAACAAGTTGGTGCACAAGAAGGGGACATCTGCCAACCTGTGCTGGGTATCTGCTGTAAAGGTAGAGATCCACAGCCAAGCCCTGCAGCAAATGGCCACCATGGCAGCCACAGACCGGGCGCAGGAGTTGCCGATGTCCATGCCTGTCTGGAGCTGCTGTTTAGCTACCGCTCGACCCTGGTCCCAGACCTGCTTGACTGTGGTCTGTAAGTCAGCTGGGAGCTGGAGAAACACCTCATGGAGAGTGCCAAGTGGGGCATGAGTGAAGTGGGCCATCAAAAGGGCCAAACTCACCTGCCAAAGGCTGAGCAAAGAGGACACATAGGCTTTCTTGACCATGTGATCCAACTTTTTGGATTCCCTGTTGGGAGGCTTGTCCACATCCCCGACATTGCCGATATGCCGAAAGACCAAGTCGGTCACTAGAGCCTCGGCTGAGGGATGCTCAGTGAAACCCAACAGGGAACCTGTAGGGACCGCATATTTGTGGACCATGCAGGCCAACAGCACATGCTCTAGAACAGGGCCAAGAATGACCTCAGCAACCGGGAAGGCTACCCCCCCGGTGTCCCCCCAGTCGAGAATTTTGGTCAAGTGATACTTGGTCCGTTTTTGGATGGGCTCCATCTGGATCCCGGTGGACTCTGAAATCAAGTGGAGCAATCCCCCGAAAGAGGAGGGACCATGCTCTGTGGACAAATTCGCCCCTAATTCTGCGTCCAGTGGATGGGAATGCAGTGAGGAGTCCTCAGACTCTGAGGATTCATCAAAAAGCGGTCGATTGCCAGAGTCCCCATGGACCCAACAGTGGCCGACAAGGAAACCCGGGAGCAGTACAGGAATCCTTAGGAGGGGACCATCCTTCAGCTGCTTAGAAGGTGGCTCCACCTGGAAGGGTGGAGAGGCTAGAATAGGCCGAGCCTGAACCTGCCAAGCTGGAGTAGGCTGAGGCCTAGGTGCAGGAGCCATGGAAGAGCCAGAATCAGCTTAAACCTAGTAAACATGAGCTGATGCCACATGAGTTCTTCATAGTGTTGGTGCATTTTGCAACGGAGCCTCTCCTCATCCAAGGAGGAAGAAGAATAATAATTGCCCAAATGCCTAGAGTGGGAACACCGATATCAGCATGGACTGCTCAGCTCCAGACTTTGGGATCATGACCTCGTCTGTCAGGGAAGTAGATGGTGAGAATCAGAGAGAACCGTCAAACATTGAGGATCCTCCAGGGTAATAGGATCCAGACGGTTAGTGACCGGATCAGCATGCTGGTTCGACCCACCCTGAGATACGACAGGTAGGACTGGAGTCCCGAGAAAGTGAGGTATCCACCTCATCTTGTGACAGCACATCGACTGGCTTGAGAAAAATCTCAACAGGTTAGTTGCTGGGCATCTCGACTGACTGGCCCAACGGGGAAGACGTGGAGCCAGCGACCTTGACCGAAGGATCGACTGTAATTGAAAACATCCAGAAAAGCGCGGGAATCCA
This sequence comes from Neoceratodus forsteri, assembly GCA_016271365.2. Lineage (NCBI taxonomy): Eukaryota > Metazoa > Chordata > Ceratodontiformes > Ceratodontidae > Neoceratodus > Neoceratodus forsteri. Next base: position 1,838,231,806 of record CM057449.1, read on the forward strand.
AGGCCCAAGAGTGCTCACAATCCCATGATCAATGATGAGACTTCTCCCTAAAATCCTGAATTCTTCCCTGGATTGGAGGATAGGGGATTTAAGACTGGGAGGAAAGGGGCATTAGATGCCCGGGAAACTTATATGGGAAGGGCATTTGGACATTTGCAAATTTGCAAAAAAAAACAACAAAAACTGGGGTTTCCCCACTTTCACCACTACAGGTACCTGCAGGTGAAAGACATATGGCAGAAGCATGGGGAGGGACCCTGTTGGTGTTTCATAATTAGCAGCCTTAGAACAGGCTACCTATTGCTCCAGAATATCAGCCAAGGGCCTCATCGTAAAGTTGGTCAAGCAGGATGGAATTTTTCAGCCTGATCTCTCAGATAAGATTAAGGGGCAGCGATAGATGAATCTGGGTACCCCCATCCTAGAAGAATGCTGGGGCACCATCTTGAAGCTGAAAATGGGTCTGTTAATTTGCAACATGGCTAAGGAGTCCCAATATAAATTTCTCCACAGGCTGTACTGTCTGTCACACATTTAACCTCACTATCTCCCTGAACTGCAGAGGCTGCAAGATAGCCTTAGGCACTCATAGACACTATTTCTGGGAGTGTGGCATACTGAAACAGCTCTGGGCTGGGGTGGCCTCAGACCTCATCACACTGTTAGGCAGAATGGTGCCCTGCACAATCCGCTCTCTGTTGCTTGGTATGGAAGATTTGGGAAAGGAAGGATGGGAACTCTGTCCTAGGTGGCTTAGAGTGTTGGCCGCATTAGAACATCAGTGCATTCAAAATACCTGGGTCTCATGTGTAACCACAACCCTTTTTCAGTGGAATACCCTGATCCTGCAGAACCTAGCACTAGAGCAGTTAAGAACTCTTCATCACAAGCTGGGGCAAATATCTAGACTTCATGCCCCCAGCAGGGCTGCAGTCATACACAGTGGCCTTATTTAGGACTGCTGGGACTGTCTGTATACCCCTGATGGCAACTGTTTAACTGTGTCTTTTAACCTCATGAAATGCACTATGTGTGAACTGAAATGTAGAATGAATTGTCTTGTTAACCTTGTATGTTTACCAAGTTGTGTAACCTGTCATGCCTTGCCTGTATACATCTTTTTTTTTTCAAAATTAATGTAACACCCCTACAAACGGGGGTTCCCAAAAAGTCTTCCTTGAGCTTGCCTAAATGTTCACTGCCAGGCTGGTGTCCTGCATTTTAGCAGTTTAAATGTGATTACCAGAGCCTGTATAGCCTCTCTGTACTGTCTCTTTAAGAGCTGCCTGATTGCAGCCTAAGTCATCTGAGAGAGAGCTCTGCTGAAAGATGCAACTATTTGCTGAAAATCATTTACAGTGATAATGATAATGTAGTTTGTCTAACCTGCCTTCTTTATAGCAAGAACTGCTTTGTATGTCTCCACTATCTTGGTCCTGGACTGCAAATTGGACCAATCAGTTCTGGTGGGACCTAAAATGTAGCCAGACTGCAGGAGCTGTCTGAAGTCAAAATCTGTAGGAATTGTAGTTTTGAACTTTTTGCGCCTTTTTTTGCAGCTGAAGGGGGAGCTCTTGCTTTGACTGACAGCCAAATCAGCCAACCGAATCTTTTGGATCTTGGGGAAGTCCCGGGCTGCTGGCAGTTTTCAGTTAGTTCTGAGCTGGGAAGTGAAATGAGAAGAGCTCAAGTGTATTTTGGGCAGCAACCCTGAGTGGATTCGCATTGGAAAACTGTGAAAGGGCTGAGTTTTTGGCTTGTATGTCTGCCAGCTGCTCCTGAGAGAGAGAGAAGAGAATTATTTTGGACTAAATCCAAGTTTGTGTGACTAAAGTAAGCTACTGAATTGGGCCAGGCTCAACCTGAAGAAGACCGAAGATTTTGCTGAATGCGATCGGCCTGTCAGGAGTTCCAGCTACCCCTAAGCTCCCGGTGTGTGCAGAGACTATGCGATTGTGACCGAGGAGTGCATTGCCTGGTACAGTAGAATTCCCGTACATGTAAATGTGCTATGAGCTGCTAGTGGGTTGTGAGTTAGTTCCCCACTGTGTGAACTGAGTTCTACTTGCTGGAAGCTGTATCCAGCCCAAAACGGACTGCATCTGAATTTGTCTCCATGCAGTCTGGGCCTTGCCAGACTGGCCCAGCCAGATTACCCACTGCACAGAGAAACTATTGACGACAGGCCTGCCTGGGGATCAGCCCTCTGCGCCACACTTGAACAGGAACGACGCCTCTGCGACTCGTGTGGGCCCTGCTTCTCCTGGCATTTCAGATCAACCACCTGCAGTCTCGATTTTCGTCCAGCCTGTGTCCAGTCTTGGGTATCGTGAGTAAATACCAAGGTAGCTCCCTGCAACAACAGCTTAATCTGTGTGTGTGTCATCTGATTGTCTTGTTGTTTCGTTGCCTTTATGAACTGAGCCCTCTGGTTCTGGATTACAAATATTGTGCACTGTGCATGTTGTGTTTTACATTACAGGGCCCCAAACAGCTGCAACCCTGGGCAACAGTCCTGGCTAGCCCATCTCTTCTCCACCTGGGTACCCAGAGGTGTGACTGTGTGTGGGGGGACTCAAAGCGCATGCATAACTGCTTGATTGATATAACTTTTAAGCTAATTAACCTGATTTTGCCCCTTCCTTGTTCAAGTCCCCTGAATAAATCAGATCTAACTTTTTCTGCATGTAGTCTGACTGTGGTTCCAGTTTGTGCTCAAAGTACTGTACTGTTGCTATTTGCTGTGCATAACCTTGTTTTACAGGGGGTCCCCAGGGTCGAGCCAGAGGCACCAGCCCTGGTGGTAAGTGCAAACAGTGTGGGTACTTGTGTGGTGTACCAGGGGTATTGTGAAAGTGATTATTGTACAGTGTTCAGGCCACTAGAGGGGAAAGAGGGGGGTTACAGTATCCCGGAGGGCTGTGCCCAAGTTAGCTTGTCCACTACCAGCCCTGACCTCCAGGTGGAGGCACCCATTTCAGAACTCAGGCCCTGTAACCTGCTACTAGCCAAGCAGGCAGGGGTAGTAGCCCTTGGGAAAGCGCCACCTAGGGGTTACATCTTGGAGGCTCACCACTGGGATTAGCGTCCCCTAGTGGCAAAATTTGTGAATTACTGTTAAAAATAAATGGCTACCCCAACAGAAGTGGCTGTACATCAGTTGGTGGGGTGGTGTACTGGGCAAGAGATCGACCCCCAAAATGCTATACTTATCCTGGATATTCCCCTGGGTACCAATGAGAACACTGTAGAGGGGAGTACTTTCCAAGGTTGAATGTTTACAGAACCCTGTGGTGGTGGGTCGACAGGCTAATCTGCTCACCCAAAGTTTAAAGGTGTTAGTAGAGTGTAAGAACCTAGTAAACAGTTCCAAAGTGCCACGGATTATCACCCCCGAAGGAGCCCTCACTGCCTGGAGAGTGATAACTAAAGACAGTAAAGACCCTGGGGAGAATGAGCCCCCCCCCCACTATCTGAGACTTTTGAGGAGAAATTTACTAAGTTGTTGCTGGAGGAAGGGAAAACTGTGGAGGACTTAAAGAAACTATTCCTGCCACCTGGGGGTGTTCCTCCCCCAACACCCCCTCCCGCTCCAGCACCCGTTATTGCCCCTCCTTCTGTGCCCGTGCCAATGCTAGCTCCTATGTCTGTACCTGCCATTAGTCATGACTCTTACCAAAGGTTGAGAATCTTCTCCAGCACCCTCCCCACCCCCCAAGGGGAGGATAATTGGGAGACCTGGATAGACTGTGTTGCCCCTTTGGTACCTGAATGGCAGTGTGCGGAGGCTGAGAAACGGAAAAGGATCATAGAAAGTTTGAGGGGTCCCGCCCTAGAGGCCATTAAATTTCCGAGGTCCACAAACCCTGATGCATCTGCCCAGAAGTACCTATCTGCACTCGAAGGCAATTTTGGGAGCACTGAGTCAGGGAAGAACTTGATGTGGAAATTTCAAGGTACAAAATAATGGCCAGGGGAAAGTTTGTCTGCATATGTTACTCATCTGGAAAGAGCACTGCAGAAGGCTTACCAAAAAGGTGGGGTAGCCGCCAGTGACTTAAACCATGTGAGGTTGGGGCACATACTGCAACATGCGAAGCATTCAAAATTGCAGCTCCTTCAATTAAGGTTCCCAGAGAGAAGGGGTAACCCACCGGATTATTGTGACTTGATAAAAGAAGTCCAGGAGGTTGAAGATGAAAAGGGGGACTGTAATTCTAGGGTGAGCGCAGCCCAAGTGATCACGGCATCGGAAGGCTCTTCCGAAGTGGGGACCAATGAGGTCGTGCCGCCATGGGATGAACTGCTGAGGGAGTTCAGGGAAACAAAAAAGTCTCTTTATGAAGGCCGCTCCTGCAAGTACAGGCACCGAGCCTTATCCAACTGCATCTGCTATGGGGGTGGGGGTGTCCACCCAGGCATCTCCTGCTGACAACAGCTCGAAACTTGATGTCTTGACTATGGAAGTAAGAGAACTGATGAGATGTCTCCAAATGCTCACCACACAGTAGACAGAGATGACACCAATGTTTTCAGTTGGTAGTACCACTGCCCCAGCTCCCAATGTGATGCCTCGGCCACCCCAAATCCCAGAAAACATATTTTGCCATAATTGTGGGAAGGATGGCCACATGAAGAGAGAATGCGGGTCCACAAAAGACCTAGATAAAGTTGTATACAGGCTTCAAGGAGAACTTTGGAGAACGAATCAGCGGTCGAGGAGTGCCCAAAATGACCACAGTGAGGGTTCAAGAAGTAGTAATTCAAATCCCTATGTGGCTAAATCATCTGTCCAGGCCCCTGCTGCTGTCCCTCCAGACTGGTCCAAAATAGTGGGCCTTTCAATGAAGACTACAGTGGCTGAGAATGGTATTCCTCCTTGGGCTGTGCTGGACAGTGGGTCGCAAGTGACCACTGTATTTAAGGACTAGTATGACAAACACTTATCTGCTGTGCCCTTACAATCCCTGGAAGGCCTACATGTGTGGGGGCTGAGTGACAAGTCCTATCCCTACCTAGAATATGTCCGCCTCTGGCTGTCATTTCCTGCAGTTGTAACTGGTGTAGAGGAGCAAGTCCAGACACTGGCCTTAGTGTGCCCCCCTACTGGACTGTATGATGAGGTTCCCCTGTTAATTGGGACCAACACCCATATGTTTGGGAGACTGGCACAACTCTGTCGCGAGAAACAACGTCGACGGACTGGGAGGGCACTAAGAATTTCAGCTCTGATCAAGAGGGCCTATGATCTGCAACAGAACCCCAAGGGAGTGCACCAGGATGAACCGGTAGGGGTCGTGTGGAAGAAGGATCCCGATTCAATGGTACTGGCCCCTAATGCCCAGTGTACCATTCAAGGGGAGGTCCACCTCCGCAAAGATATCAAGAACAAAATATTGATGTTGGACGTGCCAGGCAATGGAAAATTTCCGGAAGGATTATTGGCTAAGCCCAGCATCTTGCCAGCTCGTTCTCATGCCATCACCAAGTGATGGTCCAGATTCATAATGTGTCAGATCGGGAGATCTGGGTGAACAGAGGATGCACCCTAGCTATGGTACACTGTGCAGACACTGCAGTGTTGCCCAGCAACAAGCCCCCTGGCAAGACAGATAGAGTGACTCCCGACCTGTTTGATTTTGGTAACTCCCCAATGCCAGCTGAATGGAAGACTAGAATTAGCCAGAAACTTGCCCAGAGAGATCAAGTGTTTTCGTTGAAGGAATGGAACGTGGGATGTGTCCAGGGTGCAGAGCATCACGTATGCCTGCACGATGAACGGCCATTTCGAGCGAGGTCTTGACGCCTAGCCCCTGCAAACATAGACAATGTGAGAAGACACTTGCAGGAAATGCTCGCGGCTGGTGTGATACAAGAATCCAGGAGCCCATATCCTTCTCCCATTGTGGTTGTGCGTAAGAAGAATGGAACAGTACTAATGTGTGTGGATTATCGGACCCTCAACAGGCGGACCATCTGCAATCAATACACCATGCCCCGTATACAAGATGTTCTGGATTGTTTGAATGGGAGCAAATGGTTCTCGGTGTCAGTCTTCGCAGTGGATATTACCAGATTCCGATGGCTCCAGAGGACTGTGAGAAGACAGCCTTCATCTGTCCTTTAGGGTTCTACGAGTTCCTGAGAATGCCACAGGGGATATCGGGCGCCCCAGCCACCTTCCAGAGACTGATGGAACGAGCATTGTGGGAGACATGAATTTGCAGGAATGCCTGGTGTACTTGGATGATGTCATTGTGTTTGGGAGCTCCCTAGAGGAACATGAGAGTCGACTGTTCAAGGTACTAGACCAACTGGAAGATTTCAGCCTCAAGCTGTCCATTGGGAAGTGCCAGTTTTTCCAAACCTCTGTGAAGTATGTGGGGCACATAGTGTCTACAGAGGGGATAGAGATTGATCTTAGTAAAGTTGAAGCCTTGACTACTTGGCCCCAGACCCACAATTTGAAAGAACTACGTTTCCTGGGATTCTGTGGCTACTACCGCCAGTTCATAAAGGACTATTCCAACGTGATTCAGCCACTCTTGAGTCTTACCCAGGGTTACTCCCCGCACCAATCGAAAATACAAAAAATGGGCCATCAAAGAACCAGACAAAGCATATTTCTGACCAGGTGAACTTTTTGGGTCCCATTGGACGCCTGTCTATGAAGCAACTTTCCACGAAGTCATATACCAGCTCACCCATGCCCTCATCCTCGCTTATGCTGATCCCAACAAATCCTACGTGCTGCATACTGACGCCAGTATACAGGGTCTAGGAGCTGTACTGTATCAAGACCATAAGGATGGTTTGAGACCAATGGCATTCACCAGTAGGAGCTTGACCCCATCAGAGCGAAACTACCCTGTGCACAAGTTAGAGTTCCTTGTGTTAAAATGGGCCATTGTCGACCAGTTTCATGATTACCTCTATGGGGCAAAAATATTGGTGAGGACTGAAAATAACCCGTTGACCTATGTACAGACTTCAGCTAAGTTAGACGCCATGGGGCACTGGTGGCTTTCTGCATTGTCAACATATGATTATGCTGTCGAATACAGACCGGGCCTGAATCATATCGATGCTGACGCCCTATCCCAGAGGCCCATTTCCAAGAGCGACTGGGTCAGGCTATCTGAACCTGACATCTGAGCATTGTGCCAAAAGTTTGATAGAAATGAACAGATGTCTACGGACACAGCGGACTGCTTAGCAGATTGCTTGGGCCCCTCTGACACCTGCATACCGGCAGCGTAGTGCCACTTTTCTGCTCTAGATATTAGTGCACTACCTCAGTTTGACAATGACAGCATTCAATGGGCTCAATCCCGAGATCCTATGATTCAGCCAGCACTTGACGCCCTTCGTGCAGGAAAAGATGTGTCCAAGTTGCGTTCCTCTGATCTGCGAACCGCTTTATTGTTTAAAGAAGGCCCCAGGTTGAAGCTGCTTAATCAATTGTTGTATAGAGAGACTGTAGATCGAGGTAGCCCAATAGACAAGCAGCAATTGGTCCTGCCCACCGCCTTCAAAGATTTGACACCGAGGTCCCTCCACAATCATATGGGCTACCTCGGTATCGACCGGACCCTTGACCTAGTACGATCTCGATTCTACTGGCCCAAGATGGGGACCAATGTTGAGCACCATGTAAGGACTTGTAGTTGCTGCCTGCAGAGAAAAGCCCTGCCTCAGAGGGCTGCCCCCCTTGTCAACATTACTACCAGCACCCCAATGGAACTAGTCTGCATAGACTTCTTGAGTTTAGAGCCTGATCAGCGAAACATGGGCAATGTGTTAGTAGTTACGGACCATTTTACACGGTATGCACAAGCTTTTCCCACCAAAGATCAAAAAGCATCTTCCATGGCCAAGGTGCTAGCGGAAAATGTCTTTGTCCACTATGGTGCCCCCCAGCAAATTCACTCTGATCAGGGCCAGAACTTTGAGAGTCGGCTAATCAAAGAAATGCTCTCTCTATGGGGGGTGCGAAAGTCAAGAACGACCCCCTATCACCCGCAGGGGGATCCTCAACCAGAATGCTTTAACCGCACCCTGCTAGACATGCTAGGCAGCCTCCACCCAAAAGGTAAGCATAAATGGAGCCAGCAGATTAGCACCTTGGTACATGCATACAATTGCATAAAGAATGATGCTACTGGGTTCTCTCCCTACCGCCTCATGTTCAGAAGAGAGGCCCGGCTGACTGTTGATGTCTGTTTTGGGGTTTCTCTCGATGGGGTCCGAGCCAAGATTACCTGCAATATGTACAAAAACTTAAAGCTCAATTGAACCATGCCTATCAACTGGCCCAGACAATGGCCGCCAAAAGAAATCTAGCCAACAAAGAAACATGATAGAAAAGTAAAGGCTCAAGAGCTTAGGCCTGGAACCGTATGTTGTTCGAAATTTAGGATTGCATGGTAAACACAAAATTGCTGATCAATGGCACCATCTTCCCTATGTCATAGTTGGAAAGTTGGATGGTTTGCCAGTGTACAAATGCATGAAGAATAATTCCAAAGCTGTCAAGACCATGCACCGTAACCACTTGCTACCTATTGGTCAAGTTATAATTGAGGCTGAACCCACCAAGATTGATTTCCCTGGACCAGTGACTCGTGCTGCTGCAAGAAAGAAACAGAATCAGCCTGCCCCCGTGGTTGCCGATTTAAGACTTCCCCCGCAGCAGGCCCAGAATGATAGTGACTGCCAGTCTAACTCAGACAACAGTGAGTGTGATAATGCCTATTACCCTTCATATGAACTGAGTCAGTTGTTTTGTGGAAATCCTATGTTGAATTATGGGGATGAAGCTGGGCCTTCTGGACTGCCTAACACCCCGGTATCATCCTTGGAGCCAATGCTCCCTGAAGGTGAAGTGCAAAGTATCACGTCTGAGGATGCTGAGTCTTCGTGTATCGTGGAACTGTATGATTTGCCTGAAGGAGAGGCTGATGGTATGAGTCTTTCTGGTGACATGCCAGAACTTGAGGAACACTATGAGAGTGCTGACAACTCCCCTTCAGTGCCAGAGTGTCTTCAAAATGAGCCAAGTGTTGTAGAAACAGAGACTACAGAGCAAGGAGCTGACAGTGCTCCCAGCTTGGACATTCCCCTTCATACAGAGGCACCCCTCACAAGTGATGAAAGCTCCAAGACCAATGCTGAAAGTACAGAGACTGTGGTTGTTCGCCCCAGAAAGACTGGCCGAGCTGTCAAGCCAATGGTGTGCTTCAGTTACGATTCCCCAGGAGGCCAGTGGATTTGCCTCTTAGCACTGTTGTAGTTCTTCGATGCCATGTTAGTCAGTAAAAAAAATCCAGAATGTAGTTTGTTTAATCAAGCTTTTTATTAAACTAACCAAAAGATGTTTTTTTTTACCGAAAACTTGAGTGCGAAAAATCTTTTGGTCAGTGTAATTAAATATACAGTATTATTGAAAAGCAGCATTCTACATCTAGCAGCGCTGCTAAATCTGACTGACATGACAAGTACTTTTACGTAATCTGAAATAAGGCAAGTCTCTACATTTGTATGACCATCCAAAAGATATCAGTCTACTATTTAGAGAGCCAAATGCTGTTTCTTACAAATGTTAACGAACAGGGAAGTAGCTCAGCTCAATTATACCTTGGTGGCCATTTGGTATCAAGGTTAAGCAATGGAAAACTCAGACTTCAAAAAGCGCTCCAGGTGGTAATGAGTTAGTACATTAACATTTTGCTACAATTTGTACACCATAACCCTGTTAGTTATCCATCAACATTTGGGTACATACACTAATTCTGTCTGTTGCCCCCACAGTTACATTATGTATTTATTTAAAGTGTATAGCTGGTCCTTGTTCTGTATGGATTTCCACCCCGCTGAAATGTTGTTGTACCACAGTTCAAAGATCATAGAATGTTGTTGTACCCTTATGTGGTAAAGAATATTTGAGATGATCGGAAATCCTCATGGCACCTGTTTTACACCATGCTGCCATGTGCATAGCAATCAGCTCAAGTTCTGAAGTGAAACCACTGACACATTCGCTGCTGCTGAAAAGCGCTGTGAGACCACTTTTGTTTAAAAAAAAAAAACTCAAACTCAAAAACTATACACTATAAAAAATAATGATTTGGTAATCACATGCCCAACCAGTCTGTGGTGTCACCTCGGGTTTCTGAATATATTGAACTTCCTGAGCTTCGCTCTCAAGGTATGATGTAATCAGAACCCCTCTGTGGCAGCACAAGCTGAATGAGCATGGCTGCCCAACCAGTATTTTCTAGGTACAGTTCTAGCACCTCTTGTAGTTATAAAGAGTGCCTTTTTGAGTTCTTTGGGCAGGAAAACTGCAAACTGAAGCTGAGATGTTTTGGCACATAAAGGACTCAAGACACTCTTACAACCGTAAGAGATGCCAGAACTATATCTATATATATATATATATAGAGAGAGAGAGAGAGAGACAAATGATAAATTATGTTAGACGTTTCTGAAATGGAATTTTTATTTAAAATCATAGGCCCACATCTCCGGACCTGCGAGGGCCGTTGGGGACATGGCAATATTCAGAAGCCCCCCATGTGCCCTGCAAACCTGACTGCACCACAGGGCAGAATACTGGGATGTGAGAAGGCAAATGAGAGGTCCCTCATGCATATGCCCCACATCGCAATATTCATTCCCCCCCAAGGCGTAACTATGGCCGGCTGCGCCGGTGCATAGTACGCTTTAAACTCTAACACAACTATGTGCAGGGTAGGGTGGTTCCCTGCGCACAGTGTAGGGCTGTGTACAAGGTTTCCCTTCTAAGCCCCAATCAGTGGCAAAATAAATGTACATCCCAATCCTCATTGCCATAGTGTAGTGTCCCCCCTCATTGATCGATCACTGTATGAAACATACACATAACCTGATCCCCATTTCCGTAGTGTAGGGACCCCCCGCCCTGCCTGATCACTGTATTAAAAATACATAACCTGAACCCCTTTTACATAGTGCAGTGACCCTCCCACCAGATCACTGCATTAAAAATACATAACCCAAACCCCTTTTCCATAGTGTAGTGACCCCCCCGCCCAATCACAGTAAGAAAACAACCGTTTCCTGTTTCCATAGTGTAGTATCTCCCACCTCCACCCGGTAAGCAGTAACCCACCACCTCACCCCCCATCCCAACCCGTGCCAGCAACTGGCACAGTCCGCCTCACCCTCCACAGCCAGCCATTGACTGGTGGTACCTGAGTGCGTGCAGTAAATAGTACATGCTCATTGGTTGTGGCAACCAATGGCGTGTACTATTATTATACACACTCAGAGTACCAATTAATCGGCATCTGGCATGGCAGGGTGAGGAGGAGCTATGCCAGTCACCGACGCAGGTCAGGATAGGGGAGTGCGAGTCGGTGCGTTACTACTGCAGGAGTGAGGTTGAGGGGACACTACACTATAGTAATGGGAATCAGTTGTATTCTTACTGTGATCAGGCAAGGGGAATCTACTATGGAAAAAGGATTCAGGGATATGTTTTAATACAGTGCTCGGCAGGGAGGAGTCCTGTAATATGGAAAAGGATCAGTTATGTATTGTTAATACAGTGATTGGGTGAGGAGGGGGGTCCCCTGCACTATGGGAAAGGGGACCTGCTATGTGTCTGTTTCATACAGTGAACAGGTGTGGGGGGGGGGATCCATGTACTACGGAATATGGGATCGGGGTGTTTCATTTTCATTCGTACAGTGCTGGGGACTGGAGTGGAGGGCAGGCCCGGCAGATTCCATCACAGCTGTGCAAATGAGCCCATAATGGGTGTGCAAATGGCTCCTGTGTGTCGTGCATGCCCAGTGGGCTCATTTGTATGATTTGGATGAATATCACCCATGGGGGCTGCGGCGCATACAGGTATGTGCTATGCATTCCCTATGGGCAGTCTTCAGCCCCGCACCCTGGATACACCGGGCCATACGTGGTGACTGCTTGCTATGCACTGCAAATCCAGGGTCTGATATTCAAACAGAATGCGCAGTCTGTTCCCACTGTGCATTCTGTTTGAAAATCGCAACAGAGCCAGACGACACAACTTATTTGCATGACGCATTGTTCTGCGCACACATCTCTCTGGCTCTGAATATGTGATCCAAAATGTTTTGCTTTGTAGAATATAAAAAAAGCCCTAATGGGAGAAATGGGCTAAGTCAACTGAACTTAGAACTTTAGAATAAACAAGCTTTCTGTATGACAGACCCTCTTACGGTTACATATTATATATTATAAATCATGACATCATTCTTAGCCAGTCAAGATTGTTAATTTCTAGACATTCTGGGTACTCATGCTGATCATTCTACAATTCTAATGTTCTAATTTTAGTGTGCATTGCCCATGTCCCACAAAGGGGTTTTCCAATCTTCTACATTTTGGTTTTAAATAAAATTCTCTTAACAAAGCGAGGCTGGACAAAACATCAAGGGTTCCACTTCATGTCAGTTTGCTGCTCCCACTGCTTTGCTGCACACATTAATACAAGGCACTTTTGGGGGCAGGGACAGCAGAAAGATTCACTGCTGCAATGCTGGTGACCAGGGTTCGGGAATGGACTTGGGTGTTGGAGGGCCGGCCAGGGAAGAAAAGGCTTGAGTGTCCAATGACTGCTCACCTTCTCTTGGGGGTAGGGTGGGATTGAGGCTCGGTGCCTGCTGACCCCTGGTGGAGGCTGGGAGAACAGCAGTGGGTCAGGGTCCCACTACCGGGGCGGGGGGCATGACAGACATCAGCGTCTGCCTTGACGTCCTGCACGTCACACTCCTGCGGGAGAAAAATGGAGGAAAAATGGTGCACTGGCCGGTCGGATGATGGCCTCCTGGACCCTCACCACCGGAGCTCCCCGACCACTAATGGCCGCCCTAGCAGCACCCAGGACCACTGGCAGGCTGGAAAGGTTAATTCCCTTCCTAGGAAGGGGACCCGTCCGATGAAGGTATACATTGGCGTACCCTGGGTGGCTACGATGTGGGGCAGTGTGAGGAAGGGAGTAACCCGGGACGAGCATAGATTCTTAAGAGACCTGAGGGAGTGATTGGCCGGTGTGCTGGTGGGGAAGCATAAAAAAAAAAAAAAAATACAGGGCACTTTCATCATACATGCCTGGAGTCCTTGTGCAAAGTATTTTCCTTCCTTCTGACTGACTCTCCTATTGACTCACCAAAGGACTCTGTGAGTGGTTTCTTTTACTGCAAAATGATTTATAATATGTTTATAGGTACAGTTCATGTGCTTTTTATGGTTATAAGAGTTTATTCACAACTCCTTTGTGTGTGCCAGAACTGCTCTGCTTTGCTTCACAGTTCTCCCACCCAAAGAACACAATAATGCACCCTTATAACCATAAAAGACATAGTAACTGTACATATAAATAGGGATATGCCAGAGGCAGTGTGAAAATAAGCTATTTTTTGCTTCAGGTTTTGACCTCACGATTGATGGAGCCATGAGTGAGGCCTATAAGGGTCAATCCCTGAAGCAAAAAATAAATAGTTTATTTTCACACTGCCCATGGCATATGTAGTTTATGCAATGGGCAGTCTGCAATGTTTCTGAGTCAATTCTTGTTTAATGTCAGATCGGCTACTATAAAAATGACTGTTTTTACCTGTATCATGGGGATTTATTTTCACTTTGTCCGAAAACGTTGCAACATTTGTAGCAGTCGCAAAGTGAAACACGTCATTTGATGTCACAATGACGCATGGCAACTCAATACGCATGCACACAGCATTATGCACTTGCATGTCTTGGTGTCGACATCAGTCCAAATTGAGGGTCGGGATGGATTTGTAAGTATCTTTGGTGGCCGCAAGTGCCTCCCGGTGCTGTAAACTGCTACGTCAGTGACTATCTGCGGCCTGAGAGAAAGTCAGCAACTGCAGCCATTACACTAATGGAGTCAGCAGTGTGACTGCGGCTACTGCATCAGAAGATGGCATCGCTCAGCAGTAAAGAGAAATCCTAGAACTGCTGGCAAGGTGTTTTTAACATTTTTACCAGCACTGATCATAAATGGCAGTTACAGGCACAGTTCAGTAACCAATGTAGAACACAAACCTCGTGCCTCTGACATTACAAACTAGGTCTGGTGATGCATGAGGTTCTGAAAAGACTCCTGACAGAGCTGGGGATCCAAATGATGCGGCTGCAGTCTATATAAATACTGATGACATGCCTTGAGTGTAAATAAATTATTTACACTTGAGGCTTGTCATCAGTCCAGATAAACACGATTTATTTTAACTTTCTTATTCTTTTCCCCATTGCATAGACATATTTATTAAAACCAGGACTCAGATTCTAGCCTGTGATTGGCCAGACCTGCTCACTTGACCAGAAATAGTAGGCACTTTTGTCTTCTAAAGTCCCTAACAACAAGCCATAGTCCTAACAATGGGAAATAGCCCAAACTAGGCATGGGCGGGTAGTAAAATACCCTACTCCAAAACAATACTCCACGGGTACCTCCAAAATACCCTAAATTACTCTAAAAATACCCTAATGCAAAATGGGTAAGTGGTTAGGGTCGGTTACTTACTACTATAGTCATTCTACAACCCTATTACCCTACCCTGACCATAACAAAAATGCAGAGGCAGACAGCATAGCTGACTATGCCACAGTAATAAATGACAATGACAGGACTCAGGCCTCGGGGGCACCTAACAAACACTGTAATACAGCCGTAAAAGGATTTAAGTACTGCAGAGACAAACAGTGTAGCTGACTAAGTCACAGTAATAAATGGCAGGGCTCAGGTCTCAGGGGCACCTAACAAACAGTGTAATACAGCCATAAAAGGATGTAACTGCTACAGAGACAGATAGCGTTGCTGACTATGTCACAGTAATAAATGACAGAGCTCGGGCCTCAGGGGCACCAAACAAACAATGTAATACAGCTGTAAAAGGATTTAACTGCTGCAAAGACAGACAGTGTAACTGACTATGTCACAGCAATAAATGACAGGGCTCGGACCTTAGGGACACCTAACAAACACTGTAATACAGCCATAAAAGGATGTAACTGCTGCAGAGACAGTGACAGCGTTGCTGACTATGTCACAGTAATAAATGACAGTGCTCGCCAGCCTGGTGGTGCTGAAGGTTGAGGTGCTGGATGCCACACCTCGTGCCACGCCAGCGACCCAGGTTCGGGAATGGCCTCAGGTCATTTGGGGGTTGGCCAGGGAGGTAAGCACTGAGCGTCTGGACTGCTCTCCTTCCTTGGGGTGGGGGGGTTTGTGCTGCGCGCATCAGCACAACAAGAGGGGTTTGACCCGTGTCCTGGGTGCTTGGCTGCCTCCATAGAGGTGGAGACAGCTGCTGCATCCATTGCATGGGTGTGGGCACTGGGGAGAAAATGAAGGAAAAATACTGAGACCTGGCAGGACCCATGATGGCCCCGATGGGCTGGAGGACACACCCCTCTGACTGGGGGGGGGTCATTGCCCCTGCCAGGTCCGCAACAGTGGACAAATAATGTTGTGATAAAAAAAAATGACAGGCCTCAGGCCTCAGGGGCACCAAATAAAACAGTGTAATACAGCTGTAAAAGGATGTAACTGCTGCAGAGACAGTGTTGCTGACTATGTCACAGTAATAAATAACAGGGCTCAGGCCTCAGGGGCACCTAACAAACAGTGTAATACAGCCATAAAAGGATTTAACTGCTGCAGAGACAGACAGTGTAGCTATGTCACAGTAATAAATGATAGGGCTCAGGCCTCAGGGGTGCCTAACAAACAGTGTAATACAGCTGTAAAAGGATTTAACTGCTATAGAGACGAACAGTGGTGCTGACTATGTCACAATAATAAATGACAAAGTTCGGGCCTCAGGGGAAGCACAAAAACAGTGTAATACAGCCACAAAAGGATTTCACTAACTGCTGCAGAGATAGACAGTGTTGCTGACTATGAAACAGTAATAAATGACAGGCCTTGGACCTCGGGGCACCTAACAAACAGTGTAATAAATAATATAGCCATAAAAGGCTTTCACTAACTTCAGCAGAGACAGACAGACAGTGTAGCTGACAATCTCATAATAATAAATGACAGGGCTCGGGCCTCAGGAGCACCTCACAAACAGTGTAATATAGCCATAAAAGGATTTAACTGCTACAGAGACAGACAGTGTAACTGACTATGTCACAGTAATAAATGACAGGGCTCAGGCCTCAGGAGCACCTAACAAACAGTGTAGTAAATAATATAGCTGTAAAATGCTTTCACTAACTGTTACAGAGACAGACAGTGCAGCTCACTATGTCATAGTAATAAATAACAGGGCTCAGGGGCACCTAACAAACAGTGTAATACTTTCAAATTTTAATTTCAAACCAGCTGTCTTCAGCATTTTTGTCTATGTTTTTCCCCCTACCTTGCTCCTTCTCTGTTCCCTCCCGAGCACCACCTCTGAAGGCAACTGTTAGATCCGCCCCCCCCAGATTGCTCATAGTCCCCCACCACTGCTGCCTTTCTTTCTCCCTTATTGCTCCTGCCGTCTTTCACTGCCACCCCAGCACCACCTCTGAGGGCAAATGTTAGATCTCTCTCCCCCAAGAGATCTTTTTTTTCCCAGTCCCCCCTCATGCCTTTTTTTTCCTCCCAGTTTGCTCTTGTGGTGCCCTTTATGCTCTTCTTGCCCCCCTCTACAATGTCCCGGTGAACAGGCATAGTGTAGTGCTTTTTAAACTATAAACTTTTGTTTTATTTCAACTGACAACAAAATCTTTCTCAGATCTCTTTCCAAAACGTCTGCAGATGTGCTGCAGATTGCAGAATGAGAGTGATGGACGTGCTGTTTCCACTGAGCTGCCCACACTAGTCTGAGCCACACACAGAGTCGGAGCACAGCCCTTGACACCACTGTCCAATCAGGTGTCAGCCTGGTGTCATGTGCCTCTGATCTGCTACAAGCTCCATGAAGGACCCCCACAGGCTGCCCTTTTGAATGCCTGTTTGGAGACAGCAACAGAGACTCAGAGCTGCCCCAAAACATGCTAAACTCTCTAGTACATTAAGTGACCCATTACCCATCATAAACTACCCGACCTGAGAATTACATTGTTAAGTCGGGTGGAGTAGTACATTATCCAAACAACCCTACCCGGCCAAAAATAGGCGATACCCACACTACCCGAACAGGCAATAGTTCTAAGAACTACTGTCTGCTAGTCACGTATGTTTCCAGTGTCAAGCCTTCCCCTAATTCAGTTTTGTTTCCTTGGTAGTCAAGTGGCCCACTACCTCCTCCCAACCACAGTCATCATTTCACCTTCCCACTCACCCCACCCACCTTGAGATGGCGGCTGCTATTTACTTCACTCAGCTCTGCTTACAGCCACGATCTCGTGCAAATGCAATTACTTATCGACAGTCACTTACATAATGCAAGTCACTGCACTTGCATGAGACAGCAGTCAGTAGCAGAGGTGAGTGGAGGGTAATTTACGAACTTCTGTCTCCAGGTTGGGGGGGGATGGGGAGGTATATCAGGGAAAAGTTTACTTCTAAAAAGGGAAGTGGGAGGGTGTACCACTACCACCAGGGAATTTTTCCTTTTGGAGACTGTCTGCAGTCTAAGCCCAAGAAACAAAGGTAAGCACAAATTTACATTCAGTCGGGAGGGACAACGCAGCTCAGGCAAGGTTTAATGGAACAGATATTGACCAGAGCTGTTTTGGAATATAGTGAGAAAATTTTTAACCCCGTCCAATAGTCATACTGTACTCAGGGTCAGTATTTGCCCACTAAATCCTTCAACATCAGTCAATATTTGCATAATAAGTGTCTGGAATCTTTAGATGTGAACAATCCTTCGGTCGGGGGCGGGCCAGGGGAGGCAGGATTAAGGATCCTATGGACAGCTCTCATTCCTCAGGGAGGGGGGATGCTGTGTCCTGATACTTGACTGCCACCCAGTGGTGACCAGATGGCAGAACAGCAGGCACACATCCCAGGGGAGAGGGACGGCCACTAGATGTCAAGCATCCATGCATGTAGTCACATCATTGCATGCCGGCACCTGCAGGGGAGAAACCTGGAGCAGAAAATCCCTGGTCTGGAAAGAAGATGCTGGTGCCCCCTGCAGCACACTCACAACTGACCAGGCAGGCCACTTACCACATATGTGCTCCTAGGTAAGTGATGGATAACCTCTAAGTCCCTGAGATGGTCGGTGACAGGGCTGGGGGTGCCATCTGGAGGGAGCAGACCAAGGTCTGGATATAAAGCTATATGGAAGAAAAATAAACAATCGATACTGTATAAAAAAGATGCCATGATTATAATCCACATTACAGTTTTCAGAAGAGAAGGAAAATTGTTAACTCTCAAAAACCAAAACATACACCATGGCATACATGGAGTATGCATTCTAATATTCATGATAAAGTGTTGCTGAGATGAAATGGGTATAGCACATCCCCCTAGAAAAGGAGGAAGTGCATATCTAACAGCTGGAAGTATGCACCACTATTTAAATAGGAGCGCGGTACAGTAACTGTTGATAAAGTGACAGTAACCATCTGAAAGCCACTGACTCCCACCCTCTCAGCAGAGCAGTACGAACTCCAGATTCTACAACAGCATACAAGTAGCTTTAGGAGCTGCAGTTCAACACATATCTCCTTCCAAACAATAAGCTTCTGTCAGGTTGATGTTCCTGCATATCCATCAACGCCAACTTATGTGGGGCCTAAAGAGATGTGAACACATTAGATAAAGGTCAAGTGGAAAAATGTCCATTCCACTGCTTCACATCTCAGACTGATAAAGGTCACTCTGGCTCTGCATATTATGGCAGAATGGTACTAGAGTTAGCATAACAATTAAACACATTATTGTCCCACCACATCTGCATTTCTGATGGGGTTATACAATTCTTGGAACTGCTTGTATGTTTTTTCACCACAAGTTCCTGTCTTGGGATTCACGCACTGCAGCAGTAGCATCTTCCTGCAGCAACATCTTCTGTTTGCTCCAGCATGGTAAACTTTGATTGTATTATAATTGACATTATTCTGTCTCCAGTAGGCACTTTTAGACAGGCAAGCAAAACTACATATAGCAGAGCTCTGTCATAGTATATCAAACCACACAGAGAATAGGGCTGGTCCGTCTGTGCAATGGAAGCATCACCGCTCACAATGCTGGCATCCTGGGTTCAGGAGTGAGCCCAGATTGTCTGAGGCAGACTGTGAGAAGAAGAACTGAGCATCCCCCTGGACACTCTCCTCCTCTGGAGAGGGATGGTCACTGCCTTAGGTGCAGCACTGCCAACTAAGTGACCGTGGATGGCAGTGCAGAGGAAGTAGGCAGGTAAGGGATGGGTCATTGACAGGGCTTGCATGCAGCACACTGTTGTGCATGCGCACGCTACAGCCCTAAGCACACCAACAACCAAGGGGTAAAAACAGAGGAAAAAGGCACGGCCTTAGCTCCTGAGGCAATGAGACCGTCAGTGCATCTGGGCCCTTGTGTATCCTTCAGGGTCAATGTCTGACGAAACCCATTAAAAAATTTGGGGTTATACTCCCTCCTGACCCTGATGAGGGGGACAGAACCACAGCTCCATGGAGGAGTGGTGCTGACATCAGGACACAAGCTGAAGGCAGCCTGTGCCATATACAGTACTCCTCGAGAGAATGGGGGCGGGGGGCAAAGACCAAAGTAGGCATAAATCTGTGAGTAAAAATCCTACACAGAGAATAATGCAACCATACACAAAAAGGCTGTGTTTCCAGTGAAAGGTTCTAATGGCATCATAGAGACCTCAAGCGTGAAGCTTGAGAGGTGCCTGATGTCATCAGAGCCCTGAGATGGAAACACAGCAGAGTTGTGCATGGTTGCCCAAGTGATATTTTGCATAGTATATGGTTTGAAACAAAAAAACAAACAAAAAAAACTGCTTTTTTTAATCTCATGAAATCTTTTTAAGAATTTTATTTTTAAATTAAAAAAAAAACAAAAAAAACGCTCTCTCCCCAGCTGCTGAGCTGAAAAACCAGCCCATTGAGGAGAGGGTTTCTGTTTTTTCAAACGATGAAACAAAAGATTTTGTTTTAGGGGAGGGTCTGTGTTCCATGTGTGTGTGTGGGGATGGAGGTAAACTAGCAGGTGGCACAAGTTTCCATCCTAAATTTTAAAAAAAATGTTGTACCACAGAAGTGTACAAAAGCATTTTATGACCTCTGAACTGTGGTAAAGCAGCTTTTTAGCTACGTTGGAAATCCATGCACAACAAAGGGTAACCATATACCATATAATATTAATTTCACACATTTTTACTACTCTCACCCAGCTATGGAAATTTGCAAGTTGAAATGTTACTAAGCAGAAGTAAGAGCTGCTGCCTCAAGTGTGATTGCCACACAAACACATGCATAAA
Source organism: Neoceratodus forsteri (assembly GCA_016271365.2). Taxonomy (NCBI): domain Eukaryota; kingdom Metazoa; phylum Chordata; order Ceratodontiformes; family Ceratodontidae; genus Neoceratodus; species Neoceratodus forsteri. Next base: position 1,838,252,238 of record CM057449.1, read on the forward strand.
TTGATAGTCCCTCAACACTAAGATGGGTAGTGAAGGCCTGTTAATGTGTCAAACTGCAAAATATTAACTTCACTACCTTTACAGCAGTAACCAAATGAAGGAAAGATTTGAAAGAAAAATAAATATCTGTTACTTCTTTACAGATCAGACAGTATCACTGGCCAGAAAGACCTGGAGAAAAATATAAACTTGGACTGCCAGTCAGTAGGCACACATACACAGTATGTTGTTTGGAAGGCCAGTCAGCAGGCAAATGTACTACACTACATGTAGTTAGTAAGGCCAATCGGTAGGAATGCTTACTATTATATATGTAGTTATGAATGCCAGTCAGGAGGAACGCTTACTATGATATATGTAGCTAGAAAATGCCAGTCTATAGGAACGTTTACTAAAATATACAGTATGTAGTTATGAATGCCAGTCAGTAGGAATGCTTACTATAATATATGTAGTTATGAATGCCAGTCAGTAGGGACGCTTACTATAATATATGTAGTTATGAATGCCAGTCAGTAGGGACGCTTACTATAATATATGTAGTTATGAATGCCAGTCAGTAGGAACGCTTACTATAATATATGTAGTTATGAATGCCAGTCAGTAGGGACGCTTACTATAATATATGTAGTTATGAATGCCAGTCAGTAGGGACGCTTACTATAATATATGTAGTTATCAAGGTTCCACATTGTCTGAAAATATAGGGTGGTGGCAGTGATGATCGAGTCCAAAGGTGCATTATTTTTCTGGACCTCCTATATGCACTGTACAGGTGCATAAGTGGATTTTAAGTAAAATATAATGGACTTGTATCAAAACAGGGGTAGTAGTGCAATAAAGGATGAGAATAAAAGACAATTTTGGAAGATTTTATAACAATCAGTAATGGATAAAAATATAGGGTGGTGGCAAAAAAATATAGGGTGGTGGTAAAAAATATAGAGTGGTGGTAAAAAAATATAGGGTGGTGGCCCACCGTGCAAAAATAATGAATGGGGAACACTGGTTATGAATGCCAGTCTGTAGGGACGCTTACCATAATATATGTAGTTATGAATGCCAGTCAGTAGGAACGCTTACTATAATATATTTATTTTTATTTATTTATTTATTTAGCTTTTGTTGACCGGGTAAGTGCACTAGACAAATCCTGCCTATTTTCAGGCACGACCCGGGGGAAGGGGAATACAGATGAATGCCAACTGACCTTGAACCAGATTAAGCTGTTGGTGGTATTTTTACTGAATGAGGGAAATTTAGCCAGGACACCGGGGAAATTCCCCTACTCTTTTCGATAAGTGCCATGGGATCTTTAACATCCACCTGAACTACCACCAATCCAGGCAGATGGGACCTCGGTTTAACGTCTCATCCGAAGGCACCTCAGAAGTGCAGCACCCCTCTCATGCTGCACTACAGTGTCAGTACTGGGATATTAACCCAAGTGCCAGATGTGGGAACTGAACCCACAGCCCTCTGATCTCCCGGCCTCAGAGGCAAGTGTACTACCTACTGAGCCACTGACACTATATGTAGTTATGAATGCCGGTCAGTAGGAACGCTTACTATAATACATGTAGTTATGAATGCCAGTCAGTAGGGACGCTTACTATAATACATGCAGTTATGAATGCCAGTCAGTAGGGACGCTTACTATAATATATGCAGTTATGAATGCCAGTCAGTAGGGACGCTTACTATTATATATGAAGTTATGAATGCCAGACAGTAGGAACACTTACTATAATATATGTAGTTATGAATGCCAGTCAGTAGGAATGCTTACTATAATATATGTAGTTATGAATACCAGTCTGTAGGGACGCTTACTATTATATATGAAGTTATGAATGCCACTCTTTAGGGACGTTTACTATAATATATGTAGTTATGAATGCCAGTCTGTAGGGATGCTTACTATAATATATGTAATTATGAATGCCAGTCTGTAGGGACGCTTACTATAGTATATGTAGTTATGAATGCCAGTCTGTAGGAATGCTTACTATAATATATGTAGCTATGAATGCCAGTCAGTATGAACGCTTCTATAATATATGTAGTTATGAATACCAGTCAGTAGGAACGCTTACTATAATATATGTAGTTATGAATGCCAGTCTCTAGGGATGCTTACTATAATATATGTAGCTATGAATGTCAGTCAGGAGGGACATGTACTATAATATATGTAGTTATAAATGCCAATCAGTAGGAACGCTTACTATAATATATGTAGTTATGAATGCCAATCAGTAGGCATGCTTACTATAATATATGTAGTTATGAATGGCAGTCAGGAGGAATGCTTCCTATAATATATGTAGCTAGAAAATGCCAGTCTGTAGGAACGCTTACTATAATATATGTAGTTATGAATGCCAGTCGGTAGGGACACTTACTATAATATATGTAGTTATTAATGCCAGTCAGTAGGAACGCTTACTATAATATATGAAGTTATGAATACCAGTCGGTAGGGACACTTACTATAATATATGTAGTTATGAATGCCAGTCAGTAGGAACACTTACTATAATATATGTAGTTATGAATACCAGTCAGTTGGAACGTTTACTATAATATATGTAGTTATGAATACCAGTCTGTAGGGACGTTTACTATAATATATGTAGTTATGAATGCCAGTCAGTAGGAACGCTTACTATAATATATGTAGTTATGAATGCCAGTCAGTAGGGACGCTTAGTATAATATTTGTAGTTATGAATGCCAGTCATGAGGAACGCTTACTATAATATATGAAGTTATGAATACCAGTCGGTAGGAACACTTACTATAATATATGTATTTATGAATGCCAGTCAGTAGGAACACTTACTATAATATATGTAGTTATGAATACCAGTCAGTAGGAACGCTTACTATAATATATGTAGTTATGAATACCAGTCAGTAGGGACGTTTACTATATGTAGTTATGAATGCAGTCAGTAGGAACGCTTACTATAATATATGTAGTTATGAATGCCAGTCAGTGGGGATGCTTACTATAATATACTGTATGTAGCTAGAAAATGCCAGTCTGTAGGAACGCTTACTATAATATATGTAGCTAGAAAATGCCAGTCTGTAGGAACGCTTACTATAATATAAGTAGTTATGAATGCCAGCCTACAGGAACGCTTACTATAATATATGTAGTTATGAATGCCAGTCAGTAGGGATGCTTAGTATAATATATGTAGTTATGAATGCCAGTCCGGAGGAACGCTTACTATAATATATGTAGTTATGAATGCCGGTCAGTAGGGACGCTTACTATAATATATGCAGTTATGAATGCCAGTCAGTAGGGACGCTTACTATAATATATGCAGTTATGAATGCCAGTCAGTAGGGACGCTTACTATTATATATGAAGTTATGAATGCCAGACAGTAGGAATGCTTACTATAATATATGTAGTTATGAATACCAGTCAGTAGGGACGCTTACTATAATATATGTAGTTATGAATACCAGTCTATAGGGACACTTACTATTATATATGAAGTTATGAATGCCACTCTTTAGGGACGCTTACTATAATATATGTAATTATGAATGCCAGTCTGTAGGGATGCTTACTATAATATATGTAATTATGAATGCCAGTCTGTAGGGACGCTTACTATAGTATATGTAGTTATGAATGCCAGTCTGTAGGAATGCTTACTATAATATATGTAGTTATGAATGCCAGTCAGTACGAACGCTTCTATAATATATGTAGTTATGAATACCAGTCAGTAGGAACGCTTACTATAATATATGTAGTTATGAATGCCAGTCTGTAGGGATGCTTACTATAATATATGTAGCTATGAATGCCAGTCAGGAGGAACACTTACTATAATATATGTAGTTATAAATGCCAATCAGTAGGAATGCTTACTATAATATATGTAGTTATGAATGCCAATCAGTAGGCATGCTTACTATAATATATGTAGTTATGAATACCAGTCAGTAGGGACGCTTACTATAATATATGTAGTTATGAATACCAGTCTGTAGGGACGCTTACTATTATATATGAAGTTATGAATGCCACTCTTTAGGGACGCTTACTATAATACATGTAGTTATGAATGCCAGTCTGTAGGGATGCTTACTATAATATATGTAATTATGAAAGCCAGTCTGTATGGACGCTTACTATAGTATATGTAGTTATGAATGCCAGTCTGTAGGAATGCTTACTATAATATATGTAGTTATGAAGGCAGTCAGGAGGAACGCTTACTATAATATATGTATTTATGAATGCCAGTCAGTAGGAACGTTTACTATAATATATGTAGTTATGAATACCAGTCAGTAGGAACGTTTACTATAATATATGTAGTTATGAATACCAGTCTGTAGGGACGTTTACTATAATATATGTAGTTATGAATGCCAGTCAGTAGGAACGCTTACTATAATATATGTAGTTATGAATACCAGTCTGTAGGGACGTTTACTATAATATATGTAATTATGAATGCCAGTCTGTAGGGACGCTTACTATACTATATGTAGTTATGAATGCCAGTCTGTAGGAATGCTTACTATAATATATGTAGTTATGAATGGCAGTCAGGAGGAACGCTTACTATAATATATGTATTTATGAATGCCAGTCAGTAGGAACGTTTACTATAATATATGTAGTTATGAATACCAGTCAGTAGAACGCTTTACTATAATATATGTAGTTATGAATACCAGTCTGTAGGGACGCTTACTATAATATATGTATTATGAATGCCAGTCAGTAGGAATACTTACTATAATATATGTAGTTATGAATACCAGTCTGTAGGGACGTTTACTATAATATATGTAGTTATGAATGCCAGTCAGTAGGAATGCTTACTATAATATATGTAGTTATGAATGCCAGTCAGTAGGGAGCTTAGTATAATATTTGTAGTTATGAATGCCAGTCATGAGGAAGCTTACTATAATATATGAAGTTATGAATACCAGTCGGTAGGAACACTTACTATAATATATGTATTTATGAATGCCAGTCAGTAGGAACACTTACTATAATATATGTAGTTATGAATACCAGTCAGTAGGAACTTACTATAATATATGTAATTATGAATACCAGTCTGTAGGACGTTTACTATATGTAGTTATGAATGCCAGTCAGTAGGCAGCTACTATAATATATGTAGTTATGAATGCCAGTCAGTGAGGATGCTTACTATAATATACTGTATGTAGCTAGAAAATGCCAGTCTGTGGGAACTTACTATAATATATGTAGCTAGAAAATGCCAGTCTGTAGGCAACACTATAAATATAAGTAGCTATGAATGCCAGCCTACAGGAACGCTTACTATAATATATGTAGTTATGAATGCCAGTCAGTAGGGATGCTTAGTATAATATATGTAGTTATGAATGCCAGTCCGGAGGAACGCTTACTATAATATATGTAGTTATGAATGCCGGTCAGTAGGGACGCTTACTATAATATATGCAGTTATGAATGCCAGTCAGTAGGGACGCTTACTATAATATATGCAGTTATGAATGCCAGTCAGTAGGGACGCTTACTATTATATATGAAGTTATGAATGCCAGACAGTAGGAATGCTTACTATAATATATGTAGTTATGAATACCAGTCTGTAGGGACGTTTACTATAATATATGTAATTATGAATGCCAGTCTGTAGGGACGCTTACTATAGTATATGTAGTTATGAATGCCAGTCTGTAGGAATGCTTACTATAATATATGTAGTTATGAATGGCAGTCAGGAGGAACGCTTACTATAATATATGTATTTATGAATGCCAGTCAGTAGGAACGTTACTATAATATATGTAGTTATGAATACAAGACAGTAGAACGTTTACTATAATATGTAGTTATGAATACCAGTCTGTAGGGACGTTTACTATAATATATGTAGTTATGAATGCCAGTCAGTAGGAATGCTTACTATAATATATGTAGTTATGAATACCAGTCTGTAGGGACGTTTACTATAATATATGTAGTTATGAATGCCAGTCAGTAGGAACGCTTACTATAATATATGTAGTTATGAATGCCAGTCAGTAGGGACGCTTAGTATAATATTTGTAGTTATGAATGCCAGTCATGAGGAACGCTTACTATAATATATGAAGTTATGAATACCAGTCGGTAGGAACACTTACTATAATATATGTATTTATGAATGCCAGTCAGTAGGAACACTTACTATAATATATGTAGTTATGAATACCAGTCAGTAGGAAGGCTTACTATAATATATGTAGTTATGAATACCAGTCTGTAGGGACGTTTACTATATGTAGTTATGAATGCCAGTCAGTAGGAACGCTAACTATAATATATGTAGTTATGAATTGCAGTCAGTGAGGATGCTTACTATAATATACTGTATGTAGCTAGAAAATGCCAGTCTGTAGGAACGCTTACTATAATATATGTAGCTAGAAAATGCCAGTCTGTAGGAACGCTACTATAATATAAGTAGCTATGAATGCCAGCCTACAGGAGCTTACTATAATATATGTAGTTATGAATGCCATCCGGAGGCAACTTACTATAATATATGTAGTTATGAATGCCAGTCAGTAGGGATGTTAGTATAATATATATGATTATGAATACCAGTCCGGAGCAAACTACTATATATGTAGTTATGAATGCCGGTCAGTAGGAAACACTATAATATATGCAGTTATGAATGCCAGTCAGTAGGACGCTTACTATAATATATGCAGTTATGAATGCCAGTCAGTAGGAACCTTACTATATATATGAAGTTATGAATGCCAGACAGTAGGAATACTTACTATAATATAATGTAGTTAATGAATACCAGTCAGTAGGGACAGCTTACTATAATATATGTAGTTATGAATACCAGTCTGTAGGGACAGCTTACTATTATATATGAAGTTATGAATGCCACTCTTTAGGGACGCTTACTATAATATATGTAATTATGAATGCCAGTCTGTAGGATGCTTACTATAATATATGTAATTATGAATGCCAGTCTGGAAGGGCTTACTATAGTATATGTAGTTATGAATGCCAGTCTGTAGGAATGCTTACTATAATATATGTAGTTATGAATGCCAGTCAATCACAGCAGCTTCTATAATATATGTAGTTATGAATACCAGTCAGTAGGAGCGCTTACTATAATATATGTAGTTATGAATGCCAGTCTGTAGGGATGCTTACTATAATATATGTAGCTATGAATGCCAGTCAGGAGGAACACTTACTATAATATATGTAGTTATAAATGCCAATCAGTAGGAATGCTTACTATAATATATGTAGTTATGAATGCCAATCAGTAGGCATGCTTACTATAATATATGTAGTTATGAATACCAGTCAGTAGGGACGCTTACTATAATATATGTAGTTATGAATACCAGTCTGTAGGGACGCTTACTATTATATATGAAGTTATGAATGCCACTCTTTAGGGACGCTTACTATAATACATGTAGTTATGAATGCCAGTCTGTAGGGATGCTTACTATAATATATGTAATTATGAATGCCAGTCTGTATGGACGCTTACTATAGTATATGTAGTTATGAATGCCAGTCTGTAGGAATGCTTACTATAATATATGTAGTTATGAATGGCAGTCAGGAGGAACGCTTACTATAATATATGTATTTATGAATGCCAGTCAGTAGGAACGTTTACTATAATATATGTAGTTATGAATACCAGTCAGTAGGAACGTTTACTATAATATATGTAGTTATGAATACCAGTCTGTAGGGACGTTTACTATAATATATGTAGTTATGAATGCCAGTCAGTAGGAACGCTTACTATAATATATGTAGTTATGAATACCAGTCTGTAGGGACGTTTACTATAATATATGTAATTATGAATGCCAGTCTGTAGGGACGCTTACTATAGTATATGTAGTTATGAATGCCAGTCTGTAGGAATGCTTACTATAATATATGTAGTTATGAATGGCAGTCAGGAGGAACGCTTACTATAATATATGTATTTATGAATGCCAGTCAGTAGGAACGTTTACTATAATATATGTAGTTATGAATACCAGTCAGTAGGAACGTTTACTATAATATATGTAGTTATGAATACCAGTCTGTAGGGACGTTTACTATAATATATGTAGTTATGAATGCCAGTCAGTAGGAATGCTTACTATAATATATGTAGTTATGAATACCAGTCTGTAGGGACGTTTACTATAATATATGTAGTTATGAATGCCAGTCAGTAGGAACGCTTACTGTAATATATGTAGTTATGAATGCCAGTCAGTAGGGACGCTTAGTGTAATATTTGTAGTTATGAATGCCAGTCATGAGGAACGCTTACTATAATATATGAAGTTATGAATACCAGTCGGTAGGAACACTTACTATAATATATGTATTTATGAATGCCAGTCAGTAGGAACACTTACTATAATATATGTAGTTATGAATACCAGTCAGTAGGAACGCTTACTATAATATATGTAGTTATGAATACCAGTCCGTAGGGACGTTTACTATATGTAGTTATGAATGCCAGTCAGTAGGAACGCTTACTATAATATATGTAGTTATGAATGCCAGTCAGTGAGGATGCTTACTATAATATACTGTATGTAGCTAGAAAATGCCAGTCTGTAGGAACGCTTACTATAATATATGTAGCTAGAAAATTCCAGTCTGTAGGAACGCTTACTATAATATAAGTAGCTATGAATGCCAGCCTACAGGAGCATTACTATAATATATGTAGTTATGAATGCCAGTCAGTAGGGATGCTTAGTATAATATATGTAGTTATGAATGCCAGTCCGGAGCGTACTATAATATATGTAGTTATGAATGCCGGTCAGTAGGGCGCTTACTATAATATATGCAGTTATGAATGCCAGTCAGTAGGGCAGCTTACTATAATATATGCAGTTATGAATGCCAGTCAGTAGGCCTTACTATATATATGAAGTTATGAGATGTCAACAGTAGGAATGCTTACTATAATATATGTAGTTATGAATACCAGTCTGTAGGGCGTTTACTATAATATATGTAATTATGAATGCCAGTCTGTAGGGCGCTTACTATAGTATATGTAGTTATGAATGCCAGTCTGTAGGAATGCTTACTATAATATATGTAGTTATGAATGGCAGTCAGGAGGACGCTACTATAATATATGTATTTATGAATGCCAGTCAGTAGGAACGTTTACTATAATATATGTAGTTATGAATACCAGTCAGTAGGAACGCTACTATAATATATGAGTTATGAATACCAGTCTGTAGGGACGTTTACTATAATATATGTAGTTATGAATGCCAGTCAGTAGGAATGCTTACTATAATATATGTAGTTATGAATACCAGTCTGTAGGGCGTTTACTATAATATATGTGAGTTATGAATGCCAGTCAGTAGGAAGCTTACTATAATATATGTAGTTATGAATGCCAGTCAGTAGGGACGCTTAGTATAATATTTGTAGTTATGAATGCCAGTCATGAGGAACGCTTACTATAATATATGAAGTTATGAATACCAGTCGGTAGGAACACTTACTATAATATATGTATTTATGAATGCCAGTCAGTAAGAACACTTACTATAATATATGATTATGAATACCAGTCAGTAGGAAGGCTTACTATAATATATGTAGTTATGAATACCAGTCTGTAGGGACGTTTACTATATGTAGTTATGAATGCCAGTCAGTAGGAACGCTTACTATAATATATGTAGTTATGAATGCCAGTCAGTGAGGATGCTTACTATAATATACTGTATGTAGCTAGAAAATGCCAGTCTGTAGGAACGCTTACTATAATATATGTAGCTAGAAAATGCCAGTCTGTAGGAACGCTTACTATAATATAAGTAGCTATGAATGCCAGCCTACAGGAACGCTTACTATAATATATGTAGTTATGAATGCCAGTCCGGAGGAATGCTTACTATAATATATGTAGTTATGAATGCCGGTCAGTAGGGACGCTTACTATAATATATGCAGTTATGAATGCCAGTCAGTAGGGACGCTTACTATAATATATGCAGTTATGAATGCCAGTCAGTAGGGACGCTTACTATTATATATGAAGTTATGAATGCCAGACAGTAGGAATGCTTACTATAATATATGTAGTTATGAATACCAGTCAGTAGGGACGCTTACTATAATATATGTAGTTATGAATACCAGTCTGTAGGGACGCTTACTATTATATATGAAGTTATGAATGCCACTCTTTAGGGACGCTTACTATAATATATGTAATTATGAATGCCAGTCTGTAGGGATGCTTACTATAATATATGTAATTATGAATGCCAGTCTGTAGGGATGCTTACTATAGTATATGTAGTTATGAATGCCAGTCTGTAGGAATGCTTACTATAATATATGTAGTTATGAATGCCAGTCAGTACGAACGCTTCTATAATATATGTAGTTATGAATACCAGTCAGTAGGAACGCTTACTATAATATATGTAGTTATGAATGCCAGTCTGTAGGGATGCTTACTATAATATATGTAGTTATGAATGCCAGTCAGGAGGAACACTTACTATAATATATGTAGTTATAAATGCCAATCAGTAGGAACGCTTACTATAATATATGTAGTTATGAATGCCAATCAGTAGGCATGCTTACTATAATATATGTAGTTATGAATACCAGTCAGTAGGACCTTACTATAATATATAGTATTATGAATACCAGTCTGTAGGACGCTTACTATTATATATGAAGTTATGAATGCCACTCTTTAGGGACGCTTACTATAATACATGTAGTTATGAATGCCAGTCTGTAGGGATGCTTACTATAATATATGTAATTATGAATGCCAGTCTGTAGGGACGCTTACTATAGTATATGTAGTTATGAATGCCAGTCTGTAGGAATGCTTACTATAATATATGTAGTTATGAATGGCAGTCAGTAGGAACGCTTACTATAATATATGTAGCTAGAAAATGCCAGTCTGTAGGAACGCTTACTATAATATATATAGTTATGAATGCCAGTCAGTAGGAACGCTTACTATAATATATGTAGTTATGAATGCCAGTCAGTAGGAACGCTTAGTATAATATTTGTAGTTATGAATGCCAGTCAGGAGGAACGCTTACTATAATATATGAAGTTATAAATACCAGTCGGTAGGAACACTTATTATAATATATGTATTTATGAATGCCAGTCAATAGGAACACTTACTATAATATATGTAGTTATGAATACCAGTCAGTAGGATTGCTTACTATAATATATGTAGTTATGAATACCAGTCTGTAGGGACGTTTACTATAATATATGTAGTTATGAATGCCAGTCAGTAGGAACGCTTACTATAATATATGTAGTTATGAATGCCAGTCAGTGGGGATGCTTACTATAATACACTGTATGTAGCTAGAAAATGCCAGTCTGTAGGAACGCTTACTATAATATATGTAGCTAGAAAATGCCAGTCTGTAGGAACTCTTACTATAATATATGTAGTTATGAATGCCAGCCTATAGGAACGCTTACTATAATATATGTAGTTATGAATGCCAGTCAGTAGGGATGCTTAGTATAATATATGTGGTTATGAATGCCAGTCCGGAGGAACGCTTACTATAATATATGTAGCTAGAAAATGCCAGTCTGTAGGAACGCTTACTATAATATATGTAGTTATGAATGCCAGCCTACAGGAATGCTTACTATAATATATGTAGTTATGAATGCCAGTCAGTAGGCACACTCAGTACACTTTATGTAGTTAGGAAGGCCAGTCAGTAGGCACACTTACTATGTGGTTAGGAAGGCCAGTTAGTAGGAACACTTATTATACTATATGTGGTTAGGAAGACCAGTCAGTAGGCGCACTTACTATACTACATGTAGACAGGAAGCCCAGTCAGTAGGTACACTTACTGTATGTAGTTAGTGAGGCCAGTCCATAGGTATATATACTATACTATATGTAGAAATCTAAATTTAGTGTTTGACGTATTGGTCCTTGTAAGAACAGATTCAGAAGCAAATAATTTGATACCTTTTAATGGACCAACATAGATGTAGCAACAAGAACAAAGTGCTCTAGCTTTCAGACCAACCAGTCCTTCTTTAGAAGCATAATGCAGTTATTTAGAAAAAACAATACTTTTAACAGCTAGATCATGCAGAAAAAAAACAGAAAAAAATCCCCATTGGTTTAAAATACTCATTTAAAAAAACAGAAGATGATGTCAGAGAAGTTTAACAGTGCCATGTTACCTTAAGCTGTGAGGGTTCCAGGATCAAAGGTGCTTGGTGCAAAACACATACGGAGAATCCTAGTGCGTATAAATTTAATTGACATAGGATAACACTGCTCATGAGCAGTGCTATCATATTTTCCAGTACTTCTCCATCCTTGCTAATTTAAAAGTAGTTGTTCTCATTGATTAATAAACTGTGTTTCAATATCTGTTGTTTACTCTGCAGTCTGTTGTCCTGTCTGTACTGTGCCCTCAAGTTGAATGTGAAGACATGCATTTTTTTTGTTTGATCTCCAAGGTGCTGTGAAGCCCTAATGATCATCTGTATTGTTAAAGTTCAGCTCTTCCCTAGTCTCTAGCGAACCCCCCTCCATATCCCCGATCACCTGTATTTCTAAATTTCAGCTTTTCCCTGGTGTCTAGTGGACCCCTGCCCTTATCCCCGACTGTCCATATTGTCAAATTTCAACTCTTCCCTGGTGTCTAGTGGACTCCCTCCCTATTCCCAGTGGCCCATATTTGAAAATTTCAACTCTTCCCTTGTGTCTAGTGGACCACCCCTCAACCCTGATCGGCCATATTGTAAATTTCAACTCTTCCTTGGTGTCTATCAGATCTGCCCCCCAGCAGGTAGTGTCCCAGTACCCTGATCCCGCTTCCCATCCCCAAGTCAGCGACCGGCACAGCCCTCCGCTCTCCACCACAGCCAGCCACCGACTGAGCTGTCAATGAGCACATACTGTAACAGCTGATTGTACAGTACTAGTGCCGGTGCTGATGCACATGCACCGAGTCTCGTTTTTACTTTCTAAGTAGTGATTTCTTTATTAAATACCGCTCGGTTTCTCAGACTACTAGTACTGCCAAAATCAGCACAGTTTCCTTCATACTGCCAGATATTTTCTTTAACTGCCATAAAAATTGCTGAACTTGTTCATGCACAAGTTCGGCAGGATTTAACATGTATTTCTAGGGAGGAAGTGCGAGAAGCAGGGCATTGTAGTGAAAAGGTCAGGATGAGTAAAATGCTTTTTTTGTAAAAAATAATGTCTACACGAGTTACAGGTACAATTGGCATATCATGTATGCAACTGCTTTCAGAGTGTTGTTTACAGGTATGAATAGTAGAGGTGTCAAGAAAATTGCTTAAAAAGCTGACAGTGTCCCTATAAGAGTCCAATGGGACTAACACACCTACAATCTAGAACAGAAGGTTCTAGTAACATCACCTCTGAAGAAGGTGCTTCAATGGTGGATGGACCCCAACAATTTGCTCAAAGGGGTCCCTTTTCTCATCTCTTCCCCTCATCAGATCCTCATCTCGGATGCTTCAGTGGTGGGCTGGGGGCACACCTGGAGTCTCACCACACCCATGGGACATGGACCACTGTGGAGAGTTCCCTCCACATAAATTGTATTTATTTATTTAAATGTTTCACCAGGAAAGGCACGCTGAGCATAATTTGCTCATCTCCCGGTGGGTCCTGGGGGGAGGGGGTATATGTCCTGGTGATGACGGCCACTCTGTACAGTCTGCATGTCTTCCAGATTCACCTGCCTGCGGGATCTCTGCTGGTGTAGATGGACAACATCAGTGTAATCCACTACATAAACAAGCAAAGGGGGACCCATTCATACCCCCTGTGCCAGGAAGCGATGAGAATTTTGTATTGGGCTCTAGAACACGATCTAGAACTGTCAGCCGTCCATGTTCCAGACGTCCAAAATGTCCTGGCAGACAGGTTAAGCAGGTCACAGTCTAGAATGCACAAGCAAGGGCTGCTGACCTCGGTGGTAGAAGACCTGTTCGACAGGTGGGATCGTCCAGAGTTGGACCTTTTGCCTCCTCACTCAATGCAAAACTGCCACATTTTTTCTTGCTCACTCTAGGGGCCGTAGTTTTCTGGTAAGATATGTTGTCTCTCTCCTGGAAAGGGAGGTTCCTTTATGCCTTTCCTCCCTTCCCTCTAATTCAAAGGGTGCTGCTCAAGCTTCAAATGGGAGGTGCGACTCTGATTCTCATTGCTCCTTTCTGGTCTCGTCAGATCTGGTTCTCCTTACAGCAGCAGTTGGGTGTTGGAACCTCCAGTGTCCCTACTTCTGTGCAAAGGCTTTCTATCACAGGAGCAGAGCACTCTGGTCCATCCGCACCTCAAGTCCCTTCATCTTCATGCATGACTCCTGAAGACATAGCCATGGCTAGATTTGGGATATCTCAGAAAGTGACCAATGTCCTGGTAGCGGCTAAGAAACCCTCCACCAGGCGCACTTATTCCATGAAGTGGAAGCGCTTTGCTCTGTGGGCTGCTTACCATGACTTGGGTCCCTTCACTTGTCCAGTGAACCAGATTCTGGAGTACCTGCTGTCCCTCTCAGATGTTGGACTGCAATACTCTTTCATTAAGGTGCACCTGGCTGCTACTTCAGCTTTTCACATGCCTATTGATGGCTATATGGTGGCACAACTTGAGGTGTCCAATACGTTCTTAAGAGGCATTCTTCAATTGAAGCCTCCCATCCGCAATCCAGTCCCAGCTTGGGACTTGAATTTCATTCTAGAAGAACTTACTTTGGCTCCTTTCGGCGCACCCGCAACTTGCAAGCTACGCTTTTTGTCATGAAAAGCGTTATTTTTAGTTGCCATAACCTCTGCTCAAAGGATTTCAGAGCTACAGGCTCTCATGTGTGAGCCTCCTTATTTGATTTTCCACAAAGACAGTTCACACACTAACCCTAAGTTTTTTAGCACAGGTGTTGTCTGGGTTTACTTTAAATCAAACCATCCACCTTCCACTTTATTTTACAGAGTATGCCAATCCAGGGGAAGCATTGCTGTACACATTAGATGTACAGATATTATGTGCATCGTACAAAGGACTGCAGGAAGTCCTTGCAGCTTTTGTTTCATTCGCCCCTGGGAAAGAGGGCGTTACAGTTTCTAAACTGCACTTGTCCAATTGGTTAGCCAACTGTGTTACTTTTTGTTACAGGAAGAATGGTAAGGAACTTCCTGGGGTTGTTCATGACCATTCAACCAGAGGCATGGCCACTTCTGTTGCCTGTTTCAGGAATATGTCAGCAGGGCTGCAGTAATGGGAGGAAAAGTGGGGAAGTTGTCCAGGGCCCCAAGCTCAGGAGGGGCCCACCTGAGGAATTGGCATTACCCCTGGCATTAGCTGGTTTGGGAAATGGGCCCATTTCAATTTACTCGTCCTGGGCCCCAAAATTCAAAGCTGCAGCCCTGTATGTCAGTGGCAGAAATCTGTGCTGCTGCCACTTGGAGTACTGTCCACCTTCACTAAACACTATAGTGTGGACACTGCCTCTAGATGGAGGGCAGGCTTCGGCCTGGCTGTGCTTCAAGGCCTCCTGTCTTAGGCCTACAGCCTCCAGCCATCCAGACTGTCTGTCAGTATTGCTTGGGACTCATTCCATAGGTGTGGCCTGATGAAAGAGATATCCTCAAATATAGTACAGTTACGTAAGAACTTACGGTAACAGTAGATCTTCAAAAGAATCTCTTTCATCAGGCCATGCCATCCCACCCTCCATCCCCCTGGGGCTCAGAGCACCTCAGTGCCTGTTTTCTTCTCCAAGATGGTCTATCTTCTGCTCTCCGCTAGTCCAGTGGTGGGAACCTCTGGCCCTCCCTCAATTTCCTAACAGGAGATCCTTTGCAGGTCACCTCTGATGGGGAACTGAGAAAGGCCTGGGGCCACCAATGTTTATATGGTAGGGACGTCAGCAAATGATGTCATCATGGGCGGCCCCAAGAAGACTGCTAGCAAAAAAGTTTCAGTGTGGTCCTAGTACCTGGCAGCTATAGTTCCGTAGGTGTGGCCTGATGAAAGAGATTCTCCCGAAGATCTACTATTGTGGTAAGTTCTTACATAACTGTACTTTTCTGTTTCAGTTAGATGTAAGTGGAGGCAGAGAGGGACTAAAAGGAATTGTTTGTTAAATCAAATACAAGCTGATTGTTTTACTGGTACTGAAAGTAAAGTAGATTTCATTTAATTTAAACAGGTGTCCAGAGTGTTGTCTTTGACAGTGTTCCCCAGAAGCCACCCGGTTCACTACCCTGTCACATGTGGATGGCTTCAGCGGTGGGATCAAACTTCCCTAAGTTTAAATAAGGGTATGAAGGACTCTGACAAAGTACTGAAATGGCTTGCAGAGCAGCAAGCATAACAGGCCCAAACGTAACCACAACAGGCACAGATACAAAGGGACTGGATGGCTCACAAATCTCAACAGCAGACTGAGAGAATCCAACAGCTGACACAACACCAGGCTTAGAGTGACCAACAACTGGCACAACAGGTCCAAATGCAAAGGGACTGGATGGCCCCGCACACACAATTTCAGGTGCAGAGGGACCAGAAGCTGGTGTAACAACAGGTGTAGAGAGATCAGGACCAGCAGGAGTTTAGGAAGCAAGTGCTCCAAGTACAGAAAGAAATTGTGCCCCAGCTCCAGGTCCCAGAGAATCCTGTCACTGTAGTTCCCCACCCCCTGTCAACAAAAATGGGTCCTGAGGATGACCCCGATGCCTACACTTCACGGCTTTGGAGAGAGTTGCCAGTGCCACTGTCTGGCCATGAAAAAATGTGCTACAGAACTGCCCTGTACCTGACTGGAGCTGACCAAGCTGCATATAGAAGCCTAACTGACACTGTTGCCAGTGACTATGATCAGGTAAAGACGACTATCTTAGACCAGGTCGGAATAACTGAACAGAGTTGCCGATAGAACTTTTGCAACTCAGGTTTCAAGGCTGGAGCATGACCTAGAGTGCCGGCATAACTATTACAAGAAATGGCTACTCAGTGGTTAAAAAGTTATAAAATGGGAAGGGAAAATCCTGCGTCCTGATTGGTCGTTAGACGTGCATTAGAAGTGTCTAATGTATGGCTAAGAACAAGTTCTGCTGACCAGGACACAGTACAGTAAACAAATCCCTGAGCCTTAGAATTAAAAAAAAATATTCAGCCACCATTGTTTTGTTCTTTTCCGAGGCTTTCCAGAATCTTAGCTCACAGTCTCTGTCACTTGGTAACAGTCAGTTAACTGAAAAATCTGCAGTGAAACTGGACAGATTTCCTGCTGCAATCTTTCACAATATACTGTTTTGTCTCTTTTGTCCTTGCTTTTGCCTGATACGATCTCCAGCACCCCCCAAAGGCCACTTGCTGCTTACTCTCATTTTTGGCCAGGATACTCCTCCTTAACCAAAAATTAAACTAAGTAAAAAACTGTCAAATAATGAAACTCTCTGAAGAAAAAACAAAAAGCAACTGATCCTCGTCCTTGCACAGTTTGAAAGATCAAGTCTCCTCGTGGTTTGCGTTTTGAAAGATCAAGATTACACTATGTTCTCCCTCCCCCGCAGTACAAGGACATCCTCTATTCTTTTGTTTATCAAGTGATGGCACCTTTTCCTAATAACATATAGCAGTTACTTGATTTTATTTTCCAGCATTTCAGTTCCCGTACTAAATGAGCCCCTCTGCTGTGGGGTGAATAAAACTACCCACATACCTATAATCATCCCGATGGAAGCCTCCAGTTTTAGTTCTACTGCACCTCCTTCACATGTTACTGTGCTCTCTCACACGAAAATAAACACGGCCATCACAAAAGAAGAACAAAAAAGTAAACTAACAAGTCACGCAGCTGTACTAAAGTTATGGGCAGGGGAGGGCACAGAACTACTGTACTGGGACTCAGAAAAAACTAGTTACAAGGGCCACAGTAGAACAAAAGGCCTAAGCAAAAAAGAAAATGAATCAAGCTATACAAGCAGAGGAACTATTTTATATACCTGTTTAAAGTTTTTATTAATAAAAATCTATTTATTGTAATTTGTAAAGGCATATAAAATAAAGAGTCCCATTTTATAAGCACAATACAGTTCTTTTTTTTTTTAAATCAATGAAGTTTTATTAATTTTACAAACATTCGTACAACAAACAATACAGAACATTGATAATTTGTTTAGGCATTTGAACTGGATAAAAAAGAAAAAAAAAAGTCCCTTCCATCCTACCCCAACTAGCCTCCCCCATCTTCCCTCCCACCCCGAGCGAAGTGCCAAACTAATAAATTGTATATGACCATATAAGATGATTCAAATGTGATCTGAGTATTATCCATTAGATTATTCGTGGGGTAGCCCATGTCTATCTTCCAGGAGAAGTCAGGTTAGGTAGAGAGAATACAGTTTCCCCAATTTTTTGGTGAATGAAGCTTGCCGTCGCTGTATACTGGCAATTAATTGTTCAGCTCTAAGGGCAAAAGAAATTTCATGTAACCATTCTGAGTAGGTTATGATTGCCTGGCCTGTCCAGTGCCTGAGTACTAATTTCTTAACTGCCAGTGAAATGAGGGCCATATGGAAGCTTCTTTCTTTTACTTGAATTTGAGAGAAATTCCCAATCATGCAAATAGCCGGGAGAAATAGGCCTCATAAGCCTAGAAGTGGATCTAGCCTTTGTTCTATCTGTTTCCACAGGGGAGATAACTTTGCACAGGAGCAAAAGATATGCAAAAGGGATCCCTCCTCTATGCTGCATCTAGAGCATAGAGTTGAAGGAAGGCGACCCAGTTTTGCTAGTTTGATCGGGGTATAGTACATATTATTTAGGATCTGATACTGTGTTAACCTATACCTGTCCTGCGTGATATAGCTATATAGATCCTTCCAGATTTGTGCCCAGTTAATGTCCAGGTCAGGTAAGAGGGAGCTCCATACCTTAGACCCTGCCAAGGGAGGGGTTTGCAGTTTGCAGTTTGGTAAGCAGGTGCATATATAATATAGAGACCCCATGGGGTCTGCAGGCCGGGTCACCAATGTGCTGTAGAAATTCACCAAAAGTGGGGGGTTGAAGATGAGGTCCAAACAAACTGATCAGCAAATGTCGGAGTTGGTATATCTTAAAAATGGGCATTAATGTCAGCCCGAATTTGTTACATATTTCTTTGGTGGCTAGAATGGAAGATTGAGAATAGAAGTCTGAAACATTAAGTTCTTGAAATAATGGAAGCCACGTCTTAGGAATAGGGGTAACACCTATTTTGATGTTTAAATTACCGAAGATGGGCTGGGAGGAGTCAACGGTGGGGCACAACTTAAAGTACCCGCATTAACTGGGATAAGACCTTTAATGAAGTGCCAGTTGGGGACTTCTTCTTAGGGTTTGGCAGGAGTTTAGTAGGCGAGAATGGGATTCCGGTTGGATTCAGCTTATGAGTGAAGAGTAGGTTAGCTTCAATCTGTAACCATATGGGGATATAGTCAGCATAGTGTTTAAGCCGGGGTATAGACAGCCACTTCCCACATTTATTAAGATGACTTGCCCAGTAGTAAAGCATGAAATTGGGCAGCCAGAGTCCTCCGAATTCTTTAGGCATGCTCAATTTAAAACAGGATCTCCTGGCTGCTTTATTAAGCCATATGAATAAGGCGATGTCAGCATGGGCTCTTTTAAAAAAGGCAATGGGTAACCAAGTATTTAGCATGTTAATGGAGTAAAAGAGTCTAGGGAGGACGTTCGTTTTAATTATGTTAATCCTGTCCCACAGTGAGAGCGGGAGGGTTCTCCAACAGGAGAGGTCTTGCCTAATGGAGTTCCATAAGTCATCAAAATTAAGCTTATGTGAGAGGGAGGAATCTGAGGTGAGATGGATGCCGAGGTATTTAATACTTCTAGGAGATCATTTCATGTCAAACTGGGTAAATAATTGACTATTAGTTAAGTGATTAAGGGGATATATTTCGGTCTTATTTAAGTTCAGCTTGTAGTTAGAGTATTTACCAAAGGCGTCTATTATTCTCAGTACCTCTACCAAGGATGAAACAGGATTTGGCAGGTGTAGAAGAATATCAACAGCATAAACCGAAAGTTGTGGTGTGATATTACCAATTGGAACTCCGGTAACATTAGGAGACGCCTTTATAAGGTGGATTAATGGTTCCAAATAGAGATTGAATCAAAAAGGGGATGGGAGCAGCCTTGGCGTGTGCCAGTGTAAAGAGGAAAGGCAGATGAGAATACTCCATTACAGTGAATCCTAGCAGATGGAAAGGTGTATAGTGTCTGTACCCAGCGTACAAAAACTTGGGGAAATCCCATTTTAAGCAGTGTTGCCCATAGAAATTCCCAGTCCACTCTGTCAAAGCTTTCTTTGCATCGAGAGAAATTAGTGCCATTGACAGGTAGGAGGATTCCGCGGCCTGGAAGATATGGTAGATTTTGCGTATATGGTCGACTGAGGATCTGTTGGGAACAAAGCCTACTTGTTCTTGACTAAGAAGGCAAGAGCAGACCTTTTCAATTCTAGTAGCCAGGATTTTTGCTAGAATTTTAATGTCACAGATGAGTAGCAATATGGCTCGATAACTAGCTGGACAGGAGGGGGGTTTGCCAGGTTTGAGATGTAAAATAATAGTGGCTTTAAGGAGAGTGGGGTCTAAAACTTCACCCGACAGTATGTAGTGGAATAGCCGGAGAAGAATCGGAGTTAGATCTTTGATAAAACATTTATAAAAAATTAGATCGAAACCCATCAGGACCTGGAGTTTTGTCCAGTCCTAATGAGTTGATGGTGACTTCTACTTCCTGTTGAGAGAGCGGAGTAGACAAGATGGCTTGATGAGAGACTGACAGCGAGGGTAGTTCTACAGAGTTTATGTAAGATGTCAGTTCCTCCTTTGATGGACGGGATGTGCAGCTGCTATAAAGGGAAGAGTAAAATTGCTCAAAGACTGTAACTGTTTCCCGGGGATGGGTTTTAATTGTACCCTCGGGGGTATTGATCGCAGGTATATTCCTGGAAGTTTCTAATTTCCTAAGTCTTAATGCTAGTAGATGACTGGCTTTTTCCCCATGTTCTATATACTGGGCCTTAGTTCTTAGTATCGCAAATTCTGCTTTTTCTTATAAAAGGAGGGAGTATTCATTCCGCAAAGAAAGGAGTGATTGTAGGTCAGCAGGGGATGAGTTTGAGGAAAGGGATTGTTCGGCAGTTCGGATTTGAGCTAATAAGGAAAGAGCTTTAGTCTCTCTTCTGCGTTTACGCGCAGAGGAGAGTCGAACAAATTCTCCCCTGAGAAAGCACTTCAGGGCGCACCAATCATGGACTATTCTCTGAACCGAATTATGGTTGTTATCTACAAAAGTTTGCATCAGTGCGGGAATTCTGGATAGTACAAAGTTGTCCTTAAGGAGCTGAGTGTTCAGTCTCCAGGACGAGTCTCTCTGAAACGTAGAATCTAATGTCAATGTGACCCAAGCGGTTGCGTGGTCAGATATGACAATAGGCTCTGTTCCTGCAGCGCAGAGCCCATGTAGTAGAGACCGACTAATCAGGATATAATCTAATTGGGAGGAGGAGCAGTGTACTGTAGAATAAAAGGAAAAAGTATGGGCTAATGGGTTCAGTATCCTCCATGGATCACATAACCCTAATGAGTCTAAAAAATCTTGCAGGGCTCGTTGGGCTGCCATTAGAGGTCAGAGAGGGCTGGCGGATCGATTCAGATCAAAGTAGGGGGGAGGTTCCAATCTCCAACCAAAATCATTGGGAGTGCAAGGTAGGGAAACAAGTTGTCAATAAGTTCTCTAAAGAAGGCAATGTCACCCCCCACTGGGCCATAGATACTACCGAGTACTAGTTCTGTGTGGCCTATCCTACCTTTTACCAAAATGTATCTCCCCTGTGGATTTGAAACTAACTGTTCTGCCTGGAAGGGTACTGAATGGTTTACCAAAATGGCCACTCCTCTGCTGGCAGTTGCTATACCCGAGGCAAAAACTTGAGCAATTTCTTGTCTTCGGAGGTTATTAACTTCCGAGGGGAGGAGGTGAGTCTCCTGTGAAAATGAAATGTTGGCGTGTAGGAGTGACACATGTTTAAGGATTTTCTGTCTTTTGAGACACTCCTGGGCACCCCTAATATTCCATGTGAGAAATATAGTCAGTGTACTGATCATAATCATAATCAAAATGACTAATCAGGTCATACATGTCATACCTTGCTGTCCACCCCCCAATTTGCCCCCAGTGTAGCCAGCAGTGTGGTTCTGCAAGACAAATAATACTCTCCCTCCCTCCTCGCCCCATTTCAAACAACAGAAATAGTTCAGTCGCACCATATATCCTAAAGTAGATAGACACATTAACACTTGCAAAATGTTGAACCTGTGAACTGTAAGGCTAATATGTAAAAAAGATAACTGATTGTAAATACACTTGTAACCCCCCTGCAAATGGGGGTTCCCAAAA
Source organism: Neoceratodus forsteri (assembly GCA_016271365.2). Classification (NCBI taxonomy): domain Eukaryota; kingdom Metazoa; phylum Chordata; order Ceratodontiformes; family Ceratodontidae; genus Neoceratodus; species Neoceratodus forsteri. The sequence continues at coordinate 1,838,274,800 of CM057449.1, forward strand.
GACTTCCAGGAGCTTGCTTGAATGCTCCAAGCCTGAATGGTGTTTGGCGTTTAAGCCATTTATCAGTGAGTGTTTTTAGAACCTCTGGTACTGTCTCTTTAAGAGCTGTCTGCTTGCAGACATAATTAGTTGTATGGGGGACTGTGTGTTTCTTTGATTGAGTACCACTCGAGCTGCTGCCAATTCACTCCATTTTGCAGTCACTAGGAGTGCAAAGGGAACCTATCTGAAAGATGTAACTGTTTGCCAGAAACCATTTAGAGTAATAATGAAATTACAGTTTGTCTAACCTGCTTTCTTTGCAGTCAGAACTGTGTCTGCCTAGTTCCCATTCTGGTTTTGAACTGCTGAACTGGACCAATCAGTGTGGGGTAAGCTAGCTCTAAAATGGTGCCTTGGACGAATCAGAACTTGGACTCATAATCTGAGCCAGCCACAAGAGGATTGTATGGGCAGTGACTCTGGGAGATGTAGTTTAGACTTGGCCTTTTTGGACCAACAGGAGCAGTCTATTGTGAGTGACAGCCAATCCAGTCAAGAACTGGGAGGAACTCAAAGGAAGTGCCGTTTTGTCTGTTGGAGTTTCAGTTGAGCTCTGGCAGTGAAGAAGGAAGGAGCCCTGTGTTTTTCAGTGTGCAGTTTTAGTCGGGAAGCGTGTAAGGCCCAGAGTTCGGTCTGCAGCTTGTGTAACTGCTTGTTAGGACCGAATCCATCCTGTGAAGAGAATCAAAGGATATCTGAAGAGTAGAAACCAGGCTCACCCTGTAGAAGACTGGAGAAATTGCTGAATGCACTCGGTCTGTCAGGAATTGAATCTGCTGTGTGTTCTCCCAGGTATTGTGCAGTAATTGCGATCGGGATAGAGAAGCAGCCTGCCTGTTTGCCATATAAATGTGTGAGGAGTCTCGTGGAGCTCAAGAGTAGCCCTGCTGACATTGAAGGACCCTATCTTGTTTGGAGGTCGTGAGTACTAATTCAGGGTCGCTTCCTGTTGAATTGCCACATTAAATCCAAATGAAATCACTGTACTGCTGACTGTTTAAAACTAATTTTCTTTTCTCTGTGGGAAAGGGCCCTACCAGCTGCCACGGTTTGGACTAGCCACTAGGGCTTGGGTACCCAGGGACAGTAACTGGTAGGGATAGGCCTGTGCACAGAGCCATGAAGTAGATGAGAAAGTGATAAGCTAATTAACCTGATTTCCCCTGTCCTTGTTATTCCCCCTAAATAAATCAGAGCTGCTTGTTTCAGCAAAGTTATACTGCCTGAGGTATTTGTCTATGTTAAAGTATTGTACTGTGATTGTTGCACTGTATCTTATTTTACAGGAGGTCCCAGTGCCTGAACCAGCCCTGGGGGTAAGTGTATACTGTGAAGGTAATTCTGATATATGTGTATGGCCAGTGGGAAGAAAGGGGTTGCAGTGTCCCAGAGGGCTGTGACCAAGTAAGTTTAACTATTGCAAACCCTGACCTCTGGGTGGAGGCACCCGCCATTGGATCCAGGCCCCTCAACCTGTTAGTGGCAAATCAGGCAGGGGTAGTAGCCCCTGGGATAGCGCCATCTAGGGGTTACACACTGATACTCTGAAGTATGCTTAATCCCAACAACAAACAGTATCCCACCCTCCCCTCCTTTAACTATAAAACAATTTACATTGTTCCCCATTTCTGATAACATGCTAGGGTCCGATGAAACTAACTGAGCAGGAAACAGACTCCCTATGGCCCTGAGAGTCTTCTGCTCCACACAGTTGTTGGTAAGGTTGTAGGTAGCCTGGAATGTGAGAAGGAGTAGCATGCAGAGAGAGCGTTGCCATAACAGGAGCTTCCGGACTTTCAGGGCTGTCCCCCAAACAACCAAGTACATGATGCTGACTTGTTTAGCTACTAATTGTCCACCCACTCGCCCCCCGCCCCGCAACCCGTGGCCCTTTGGATTCTGTATGTAAAAGAAGATTTATAAAAACAAAGAAGGGAAGTGTAACCTTGTACCTGTAAACAGACCAGACCAATATGGCAGACCTTCAGATTAGGTCCCTTGGGGTAAGCAGAGTAGAGGTGTTAGAGAGGACGCCACTGAGTTGCTATTAAGCCTCCTATCAAAGACAGCACGAAAGTAGAAGTTTGGGAGATAGAAAGATAGGGGAAAGTAGAGGGGTGTCTAAGAAAGGGAAAGTGCAGAAGTAGAAATGGTAAGAGGGACCCAAACCCAGTGCCTACCCAGTAAGCAAAATCAAAGAAGTGGACTGAGGATATTACAATATAAGGAAATCAGTTTCAATACATCAGGATAGTAATATAATTGCACAGACTATAAGGTGGTACAGTTCGGAGACCCCTTGCTCCAGATCGCGAATGGGATCTTCCATTGGGGAATCCATAACGGGATGGACTGATGCAGTGTGGAAAACAAGCCCTCTGAAAACTGGACCGGGATAATTAGTTCTGCCCAATGGTGCGATGCTGCAACCCGGATCTCCGTGGTTCAGTTTGCAGACCTCAATCGGCGAACATTGGGACCAGCTTGTCAGGGGGCAACGATCTCCGCAGAGTGTCCACCAAATCGGTAGCAATCAACAGGGAACAGTCTGCATCATGACAGCACAGGTGCATACTTTTCATTTCCATACCCGAGCAAGAAAAAACACACCAACATTAATGTTCTAATATAGATTCATGAGACCTTAAATAGGGATGGCATCTTCGTACTGAGCTCCGTTTGAGCCTGGGAGTGTGATTCAAAGGATAGCCAGGACCCGTCTATCTGTACCTGTAGGTGAGCAGGGTAGGTCATGCCAATTTAATACCCGCAGTAATTAATTTACACACAGTCGAGTGGAATGCTGCTCTTTTTTGCCTAATCTCCAAGGGCAGGTCTTGGGTAATGTGGAGTTTTTGATCTCCCCACAGGATTGTTTGCAGCTCTCTGGTTTTAGAGAGGATATGTTGCCTTTCAAGGTAGTTTAACAGGCGTACAATCATTGGTCTGGGGGGGATGTAACCGGAGGTTTAGGTTGTAAGGATCGGTGTGCTCTCTCTATTATATAAGACGGATTGTGTGGAGATGGACCAGCGACCTTCATGAGCACTTTTTGGATAAAAGTGATCGGTGAGGAGCCCTCTTCACCTTCAGGCAATCCAAAGATTAAAATGTTGTTCCTCCTGCATCTCCCTTCCAAGTCTTCTGTTTTCAGCTGAAGTTTGGTGATTTGTTGTTTAAGTTTGGTGATCTCGGGATCAGCTTTGTCACTCCATGATTCGAGAGAGTGAGTACGAGCCTCCATGTCTGTAATCCTGGTCTTTGGATCTCCTAGCTCACTTTTTACAGATTTCAAATCCGATGCAGTGTCTTGTAAGGTTTCCTTGAATGGCAGTGGTTCTAGTAGAAACCATTCTTCTGTCAAAGAGATTGAGGTTGAAGGAGGAAGCAGTTGTTTAGGTGCAGCTTGTTGGTTCTGTTTCAATTTCTTAGGCTGTTTTTCAGGCATCACCAGTGGTGTATGTCTGGGCAAGGCCAAGCGCATTTCTGCCTCCATCGCGGCACTGAAAACGCCAATTGCGATGCAGAAAGATTATATTTCTCTTGGGTAGGCAGAATATAAGGTGTATCTTGATCTGGCTGACCTTGAAATTCTAATTTAATGTGGATTAAAGCGGATTGTTGGGGAGGTGAGCGGGAGCTCCTAGGCAGTGCAGCCACCAAGTCTAGCACATCAAGTGATCCTCCACTATACAGTTCTAATGCACACCCTGTCATGTCTTACTGCTTACAGGTACACACTGAAGAGATTATAGATTTGATTGTGCCAGAGCAATACCAGAACATTTTACCAGACTGAGTCCATGACTGGGTATGCCGACATGAACAGACCACTTTGGCTGCAGCAGTGAAAATCACAAAACATGACTTGGAAGCTGAAAGACCAGTGGTCACTATGAAAAGTGGAACCCACAACGAATCTAGGGCGTTGATCTGAGGAGAAGATCCCTGCAGAAGAGGAGAGAAAGGATCTTGGGGCAAGAGAACAAATGTGCTGGTATAGGTAAGTGCTCAAGTGGTGAAATATTACTTATCTCACCACTTCAAAAAAGTACAACCCCAGTGCCTGGTGTAATTCCACCAGTCTCAAGCCCCCACTCTCTGGTGACCCAACTGGGTAGAGGGGGGTGCAGGTCACAGACGTGATAGTAACACTGAATGTTTTCGCTGTGGCACAGTGGGACATATAGACAGGTTACTCACCTCTAACAGTAGTTCTAGGAGTGGTATATGTGCTTCTGGGGTTCCATGTCATAACAGTGACCGCTAAATAGCGAGTCCCGTTACAGCGAGTGTACATCGCCAAAAAGCAAAACGGTGATGTACACTTCCCAGCAACTACAAAAACATCAAGTAAATCTAATAAAACTAAAGGAACACATGTATGCAGGGGGGCTGTGCCCCCCCCCAGCTAACTTTAGATTATCAACTCCAGAGAGGTGCATTTCAGGGAAGGGGAGATACTTGGGGAGGAACGCAACTCAGGGAGGGAAATACAGGCTGCGAGGGGGAGAACATGGGGGGGCAACTTGAGGGATGGGGGAAAATGGGAGTCACAAAAATAAAATATTTAACTCCCGCAAACACACACAAAAAAAAGTACCCCTACCTATCCCCAGACCCTGAACCTCCTACACTGCAGCCATCCACTCTAGCCACCACAACACACGGCCAGCTCAGCAACAGCCCCGCAAACTACCTCCCACATACCTCCTCCTTTAACCCTCCTCTTCTGTTCGCCCTCCTCCACAGTCGCTTATATTCCCCTTCAGCCATGCTATTACTGCTCCTCACTACCCTTTCAGGGTAGCTCACATCATGGGTGCTCAAACTGAGTCGCTCAATTTGAGTCATCCATATAACATGATACCCACTTCTGGCAGTGTTCCTTTCCCTTTAATTCCTGCTGGAACATCTTCAAGCTGGCTCTTCCCACCCACATAGGTGGTAACTCCCTTGGCACTGCCCCACGACATCAGATCTTACCTGCTGGAAGCAAGAATCAGTGTGACACTTGCCAAGGAAGGTCGGGTGGGTTAGTGTGGATGTACATCATATATCACTCCTAGAACTACTGCTATAGGTGAGTAACCTGTTTTTCTAAGGACGTGGATATGATGTACAGTTCCACACTTCTGGCAGACTCCTAGCAGTTCTCCAGGGAGATGGGGGCTAGGCACACACCCCTACTTAGGGAAGAGAGATTGGAGAACTGAGGCCCCCAAACCAGCATTCCAGTGTGACTCAAGGTAGATGTGGATGTAGGAAATGAAGTTGTGTGCTGGCTTCCAGGTAGCAGCCCTGCAGATCTCCTGGATAGGGATATCCCTGGAAGCAGCCACCGAGGCAGCAGTATGACAGGTGGAATGAGCCCTTAGCCCTAAGGGAGGTTCCCTACCTGCCAACCTATAGTAGAGGTTAATGCAGGATACAATCCACCTGCCAATCATCTGCTTAGCTGCCAGTCTGCCAGGCGCGGCTTTTGCGTAGGTGACAAAGAGCTGGTGAACCTCTCCTTGAACTCCAGCTGTGCACTCCTTATAATAGCCAAGCACTCGCCACAGGTCCAAAGTATGGAGTCTGTGCTCCACCTCCGAGGTGTGATTGGTGAAGAACACTGGGAGATGCATCACCCGGTTAAAGTGAAACTCAGACACAACCTTCAGTAGGAACTTTGGGTTGGGGCAAAGGACAACCTTGTCCTTGTGGAAGACAAAGTATGAAGACTCCACTGGGAATGCCTGGAACTCACTGATCCTTCTGGCTGACATGATAGCCACCAAGAGGGCAGTGTTCCACAGCAGGTGTGACATTTCAAACCTGTGCATTGGTTTGAATGGCCTGCCCATGAGCTTTGACAACACCAGCAACAAGTCCCACAATGGTGGTAGTTCATGCACCTGAGTGGAAATGCAGTTAAGACCTTGGAAAAAGCACCAGACCACCTTCTCTTGTGCAACCGATGGCATACCAGCCAGATCCCAGTATGCAGAGATGGCTGCCAGGTGCACCTTAAAGGTCATCGACTGCAGGCCCGACTGAGAGAGGCACCAAAAGTAGCTGAGAATGCTAGCCACCAGACAAGATAAGGGGTCAAGCCCCTTGCCCTAGCACCAAATGGAGGACCTCTTCTATTTGAAGGCACAGCATTTTCGTGTCGACTCCTTCCGAGAAGCCTCGACCACGGTGAGGACATCTTCAGGGAGACCCAGAGCCTGGAACTCTGGCCACTCAGGAACCAGGCTGTCAGGTGCAGGGGTTGAAGGTCCAGATGGAGTACCTTCCACTGATTGCAAGAGAGCAGTTCCGGGCATAGAGGAAGACGCTATGGGAGTCTGCAGCTGAGGCTGAGGAGATCGGGGTACCACAACTGGTAGGGCCAGTCCGGAGCCACAAGGATCATCCATGCTTTGTCCCTCCTGGCCTTGAGCAGCACTCTGTGGATCAGCAGAAATGGAGGGAAGGTATACATGGGACCCGGGGTCCAGGGCCTCGAGAAGGCATCCCCCTGCAGCATTCCCTGCTGAGGGGGGTGGGCATAATACAGCCTCAGCTTTGCTTTCTCCCTAGAGGTGAACAGATCCACCACAGGGGTGCCCCACTGAGAGAACAGACTCTGCACTACCTCCAGATGGAGAAACCACTCGTCAGATGCCTCACCCACCTGGCTGAGGGTGTCTGCCAGCTGACTGAATACGCCAGCCACATGGATGGTCAGGAGATCGGCACTCAGGCTGAGCACAAGGGTCCAGATGTGGAGAGCTTCCCTGCACAGAGGAAGGGAGTGTGTCCCGCCCTGTTTGTTGAGGTAGTACATGGTTGTGGTGTTGTCCGTCTGGACCTGAATGACTTGACCCCAAATGTGTGGAGCAAAGGCTGTCACCACCAGCCGAATTGCCTGAAGTTCCAGCAGGTTGATATGGCATCGAGATTTCTCGGCGGTCCAGAGTCCATGTACTCTGTGCTCCCCCAGGTGGCCACCCAAGCCCATCAGGGAGGCATCAGTCATGATGGAGACTGTCGGTCTCCAGGCGGACAAATGGGATTCCTTCCTGCAGATGTTCTGGGACTAACCACCACTGGAGAACATCCCACATCAACTGGGTCACACTGATCAGCTGGTTGAAGTGGTCCTTGCGCTGAGACCACTGATGGGTTAGCTCCCACTGCAGAAAGCGCATTCTCCACCAGGCCCAATGGACTACGCTGGTGCAAGCCACCATGAATCCCAGGAGGCACAGGAAATCCTGAGCAGGGCACAACTGCCCAACCAGAAATGATTAGGCAAAGGAGGAGAGAACCTCTGCCCGGTCTGCTGGGATTCAAGTTCTGGCTCTGCAAGAGTCGAGTTCTGCCCTGATGCAAAGTATCACCTGCGAAGGTACAAGCTCTGACTTGGCCTTGTTGACCAGGAGCCAAGGGACAAGCAGGTCTGGAGGGCCAGATCCCTGGAGCACTCCACCTCCTCCCTGTAGGGACCTGCTATCACCCAATCGTCCAGATATTTTATTTATTTATTTATTTATTATGTTCTTGGATAATACCTGTGAGCAGATGCTCGTTGAAAGGTTCCATGTCAGATACATTAGACAACAAGGGACAATACTGTGCACAAATATACAAATACTAAGAAAAATATTCATGGAGGTTACAGAAAACAAACATAAAGCACTAGCTATGCTGAGGCATTGTACAATGTATGCCTGTGTCAAGAAGACAATCAGATAAGGATAGGGAAGGATACATTGGGAGTGGGAGGGCTAGGTGAGCAGAGCACATAGGGCAGGGAGGGAGGAGGGTAGGGAGAGGTTCAGGGGCAAGGGGGCAGAGCCGGGGGTAGGGAGGAGAGCGAAGTGCTGCAGTTTGACTATCCTGTCATGACTGAGGCAAAGATAAGTGCTAGAGGCAGATTGTCGCTGCGTGCTGAGCCTTAGCAGGTGCACATGCAGCTATTCGTATCAAAGAGGTGCTGGTGCAGTCTACGTTTAAAAGAGCCAATCAGTGAGGTGCCAGAGATGTCAGGGGGCAGTGCATTTACCCAGAGGGGTGCACGGTGTGAGAATGCATGCTGTGTCATGGTAGTGCAGCATCTGGACACTTGGAAAATTTGAGTGGCAGAGCTTCTGGTTTGTCTGGTATTCATAGGCAGTGTTAGCAGGTTCTGCACCCCTGCTGGAAGCAGATTTAATGTGACTTTTTTGGCAAGAAGGTAGGTTTGATACCTGATTCTGTCATTCAATTGAAGCCAGCCAGCCCGAGCATAAAGTTCAAAGATGTGTGTGAGTCTTGGTGCATTTGACAGTAGGCAGCAGGCTTTGTTTAAGGCAACTGAGATCCGATATGCTGGGAGAAGGACAGGAAGGAATCAATTGTAACCCCCAGGTATTTGAAATATGAGATGAGCTTCAGTGTGTCACTGCTGCCATTCCTTATTGCCAGGGGGTAGCTTTTTAGCTTGCTTTGGGCTGTGGAGTACAGCATGGTCTTTGTTTTTTTATAGTTCATGACCAATCTTTGCTCTTTAAACCAGTTTTCCGAAGATGCAAAACCATTTTGGAGATCAGTTTCAAGGAGTTAAGGGCGTAGGTTTCTGGTAAAAATCACCACATCGTCAGCATATAGGAGCATGTGGAAATGGCAGAAGGCCAGGAGATTATTTAAGAAAACACTGAACAGCAACAGTCCCAAAATGGACTCTTGCAGTACACCAGATAAGACAGGCTGTCTGATAGCACTTCCACAATCCTGACTTGCTGGGAGTGGCGGCTCAAGTAACTCCTAAACCAGTTCACAGTTTCAGGTGTGAGTCCAATGTCAGATAGCTGCTTGAGGAGAAACGCATGATGAACCGTATTAAATACCTTTAATAGGTCAATGAAGGCTACCCCTACAAGGTGGCCTTGGTCCAAGGTGTTATGGATGAATTCGGTAAATTCGAGTAGAGCTGTGATGGTACTACGGCCACAGGAGTTGGTACTGATTAAAGTATTCCACCATCTGGTCAGCCACAATCCGCTCGAAAGCCTTGGAGAATGGTGGGAGACTGGAAATCGGTCTGTAGTTATTATGTAAGGGTACACTTGGACCCCCTCAGCATCTCAGGTAGGCTGCTACCACTACAATGCACTTGGTGAATACCCTGGGAGCTGAGGAGAGGCCAAAGGACAAGGCCTGGCACTCGTAGAGATTACCCTCCGCGCTGAACCAAAGGAACTGGCAGTGGGACAGACAGATGGGGATGTGGAAGAATGCATCCTGAAGATCCAGAGAGCAGAACCACATGTTCTGCTCCAGGGATGGAATGATCTGAGACAGAGTGACCATCATGAAGGTGCGCGACTGAAGAAATTTGTTCAGATCAGGCAGATCTCAGATGGGGCACCAGCCCTCCATCTTCTTTGGGACCAGGAAGTACCTGGAGCCCAATCCTGGGCATACTGGAAGGTCCACCACTTGAGCCACTAGCTAGACAATGTCCTCTCAAATGGCTGACAGCATGTCTGCAGACACCATGTCTTCCCATGGGGCGTGGGCTCGGCAAGGTGGGTAAGCCTCAAACTCTAGAGGCAGACCCTGGCTGACCACTTCAAGGACCCACCTGTCCATGGTGACAGCAGACCAGGCAGAAAGGAAGTGGCAGAGCCGGAACCCCAAGTGAGGACCCAAGGGAGACAGGACGGGCATGGGGGAGTTGCCCACCCATCCCATCATTGGGCAGGCTTGGAGGAGGAAGAGGGACCGGCTGAAGAAGCAGAAGGACTTCAACCACCTGGTGACAACTGAAGCAACTGACTTCGGTTGAGGATGCCAAGCCTGTGCCTGCTGCCCAGCTGGGGGCTGGGATGGCTTGGCCACAGGGCCAGAGAGAAAGAGCTTCTTCCTCTGAAGCTTGGAGCCCTTGGGATCCCTCTGGGTGGAGGTGACAGAGTCCAGGGTGGCACTGGACTTCTTAAATTCTAGTGAGGTGTCCTTCCACCCCCGGCCAAAACAGGTCAGTGCACAAGAGGAGGGCATCCACTGATTTATGCTGTGTATCTACTGTAAAGGTAGAACTCTTCAGCCAAGCCCCACGATGCATGGCCACCAGAGTGGCCATGGACCAGGCACAGGAATCACCAATGTCCATGGCTGTCTGAAGCTGCTGTTTTGCCATTCTCGACCCTGGTCCCGAACTTGCTTGACCATGGTCCGTAAGTCAGCCAGGAGCCGGGAGCCAAGGAAGCAACAGAAGGGCATGAGCGTAGTAGGCCATCAAAAGGGTCAAACTCACCTGTCGAAGGTGGAGAGAAGAGGCCACATATACCTTTTTGACCATGTGATCCAATTTCTTGGATTCTTTACTGGGAGGCTTGACCATGTCCCCAACTTTGCCGGTACACCGAATGACTGAGTCGGCCACCAGACCCTCAGTGGAGGGATGCTCAGTGAAACCTGACAGGAAACCCATAGGGACCACATACTTTTGGGCCATATAGGCCGATGGCGCAATGCAGAAGAATGGCCTTGGTGACTGGAAAGACCACCCCAGGGGAGTCACCCCGGTTGAGAATTTCAGACACGGGATACTTGGCCCATTTTTGAATGGGCTCCATCTGGATCCTGGTAGATTCTGAAATCAAATGGAGCAAGCCCCAAAAAGATATGGGACTGTGCTCCATAGACAAATCCTCCCCCAACTCAGCATCCAATGGACATGAATGCAGGGAGGAGTCCTCAGACTCTGAGGATTCACCAAAAAGCGGTCAACTACCCGAGTCCCTGCTGACCCTGCGAGGTCTATCAGGAGTAATGGTGACCAACAGCCAACATGAAAGCCTGGGAGTGGTGCGGGCATCCTTAGAATGGGGACCATCCTTCAGCTGCTTAGGAGGTGGCTCCACCTGGATGAGTGGGGAGGCCAGAATAGGCCAAGCCAGAACCGTCTGAGCTGGAGCTGGCTAGGGGCCTTGGTGGCGGGAGCCACAGAAGAGCCGGGGTGAGGGCCAGAATCAGCTTAACCCCAGAAAACATGAGCTGCTGCCACATTAGCTCTTCATAGCACCAGCATATCTTGCTTTGGAGCCTCTTCTCACCCGAGGAGGAAGAAAAGAAAGAATAGCAGTGTCTCTGCTTGCCCAAGTGCCGAGAGTGGGAACGTCGATGTCGGTGAAGGCTGCTTGACTCCGGACTACGGGATCTCGACCTCAACCATCATGGAAGCTGATGGCAAGAAGGGGAGATAAGCAGCGAAAGCCGAGGATCCTCTGAGGTAACAAGATCCTGAGGGTTAGGGATTGGATCAGCATGCTGGTCCGACCCTCCCTGAGAGGTAACACACAGGACTGGATGTCCTGCAAAGTGAGGTATCCACATTGTCCTGCGACAACGCATCCACCGGCTTGAGAAAAATCTTGACAGGTTGGTCAATGGGCATCTCAACTGACTGGCCTGACAGGCAGACTGTGGAGCCAGTGGCCCAGACTGAAGGTTCAACCATAGTCGAAACCTGAAAGGAAGCTTGGGAATCCGAGGCCCAAGAGCACTCTTGATTCTACAATCATTGACAAGACTTTTTCTTAGTCTTCTTTTTAGATGATTTTGAGGATTTTGTGCCCTTAGAGGGGCCCTGCCCAAGGGTGGGAAGGGGCTGGCACAAATCCCTAAATGCCCTCATAAAGAAGCGCCAAAAGAAAGCAGCACAAAAGCCGAAGCTGAAGAGGCATGCTCTGTGGCCTCAACCTCCACCTCTTCGAAGCTGCAAGTTGTTCTGCAGACCCCACAGCCATGGAGACCACCCAACGAGCATCTTTCGATCGAATGGTAGGGTCCCGTTCATCCGGTCACACAAGAAGGAGTTGAGCATGCCGGTCCTCCAAGGTATTAGGATGCAAACTGCAGCATAGACCACAAGCCTGGGGATCACGTTCATGGCCTAGGCAGTAGGCGCATGAGATGTGTAAGTCCATTTAGGACATCTTCTGCCTGCAGTCGTACTTTTTGAAACCGGGCGCCGAGTTCGAGTCGTCCATGACGAGAGTTTCGAACAAATTCGATAATCGCTTGAAGACTTAAGTCAAAGCAGAAGATTTGAAAGCAAAGGGCTTATTCAGTGCAGAGCGATAAGAAGGAAACCTTTTTTCAGTGAAAAGGAAGATCTGACATCATGGGGCTGTGCTGAGGGAGTTACCACCCGGGTGGGTGGAAGGAGACAGTTTGAAGTCATTATGGTAGAAATTAAAGGGAAAGGAACATCTGCCAGAAGTGTGGAACTGTACATCATATCCATGTCCCTAGAATAGTAAGTTTTGTGACCGCATGGAGCACGGGAGATCAGAAGGCTGTGGGTTCTATCCCCACACCAGGCACTTGGGTTAATATCCCAATACTGACAATGTAGTGCAGCATGCGGGGGGTGCTGCACTCCTGAGGTGCCGTCTTTCAGATGAGACGTTAAACCGAGGTCCCATCTGCCTGTTCTGGTGGTAGCTCAGGTGGATATTAGAGATCCCATGGCACTTCTTGAAAAGAGTAGAGGAATTTTCCCCAGTGCCCTGGCCAAATTTCCCCCCCTTTCACTAAAAATACCACCAACAGCTTAATCTGGTTCAAAGTTAGTTGGAATTCATCTGTATTCCTCTCCCCTGGGTCGTGCCTGAAAATAGGCAGAATTTGTCTAGTGCACTTACCCAGTCAAAAAAAACCTAAATAAATAAATAAATGGTTTTACAGAATGCACGAGTCCCAGGCCAAAAACACACACACAATACCAGTACAAGTAGGGAGCCAAACAGTAACAGCTCTGATGGATTCAGGCTGTGGGAAGACATTGGTTATAGAATCTGCGGTTGGACCCAACCTGGATTAGTAGGGAGATCCCATAAATATTGCTTGCATGCGTGGGGATACCCATAAATACCCTACAGACCCAGAATGGTTAAAAGTAGGAAACTGGGTAGGAATAATAAAGATGGGAATTTCCAAAACCTTACCCTGGTCAGCAGTCTTGAGAAGAGACTGTGAAGGGTTTCATACCTCCTACAGAGTAATACTAAATGTATGTGCCCACAGGAGGCCACAGAGACAGAAGGACTAGTACATGTATTTCCCTTTACTGACTCTGAACTATTTGGCCCAGAAGCGAAGCCTAAAAAGTCCAGAAACAGAGGGAGAAGATGGAAAAAGACCCTCTGTCTGAGATTGTAGCGGTTGGGGACTGCGATGACGATAATGATGATGATGATGGGGGCAGGGACAGTAGCTCAAGCTGTGGACCCTACAATACGAGCAGACTAGATACACCAAATGGCCTTCTTCTGCTGGCTTCGTCATATGTTCTTAATGATCTGGGTTCAAGGAAGGTCCGAGGTGACTCAGATGAGAAAACAGCATCCATGTCTACAGGCAGTCACAAGATCCTTTCAGAGCTCAGACAGTACAGTTACGTAAAAACTTACCATTACAGTAGATCTTCGAGAAGAGCTCTTGCAGCAGGTAACACCATTAGGACTATGCCACCAAGCACTAGGATCCCACGGAAAAATTTTAGCTAGCAGTCTAAGAAAGGGGACCGCCCCTCTGACATCAGCCCCACCCCCCGATGTCACCATCAGTATCAAGGGGCGGTCCCCTGGTACCACATCAGTTCGCCCGCTGGAGACCCAGCTAGCATAAAGAATGGGGAACCGAGGAGGTTCTAACATCCCCCAGAGAGAGGAAATCTCATATAACCACGGGGGAAGGTGGGAGAGAAAGTATACCTGCTGCAAGAGCTCTTCTCGGAAGATCTACTGTTACGGTAAGTTCTTACATAACTGCACTTTCTCACTTCGAGATAGAGCTCTTGCAGCAGGTAACAAAATTAGGACTGAGTCCCAAGCAGTACAAGGATAGAATCCAGGTCAGAAGGGTGGTGGTGATAGGCAGTCGTAAACCACTGGTATTCTTAAGAGAGTAGTCCCTAGAGAACGGCAAGGCCAAAGCCTGCCCTCCTCCTAGAAGCAATGTCCAAACTGTAGTGCTTAATGAAGGTGTGGACTGAACTCCAAATGGCACCTGCACAGAGCTCAGCCGCCGAGACATTCCTTAGGAATGCAAACAAAGTGGCAACACCCCTAGTGGAGTGACCTTTAACCGGTCCCAGTAAAGGTTTGTCGTTCTTTTGATAGCAGAAAACTATACTATTGACCAACCATTTGGCCAATGTCTACTTAGTCACTGGCGCCCCTAACATTCTTTGGGCGAAGCAGATAAACAACTGGTCTGTATTCCTAGAAGACAGAGTACGATCTATGTAGACATGCAGAATCCTGTGTACATCCAGAGTATGCAACAAGGCCTCCCCTTTATTTGAGTACTCTGGGTAATAAACTGGAAGTTGGATGTCCTGATTGAGAGAGAACTCAGACACCACCTTCGGAACAAACTTAGGATTAGTACGCAGGGATACCCTGTCCCTGTGAAAAATCAAATAAGGCTCTTTACACATCAGAGCCTGAAGCTCGGAGATCCTTGGGGCTGAAGTAACAGCAACTAAAACAACGCTTTCCAAGATAGGAAGCGTAGCTCGCTACTTGCGGCTGGCTCAAAGGGAGGCAGTGTAAGTTTTTCTAACATGAATAAGAGATCCCATAGGGGAATAGGGTCCTGCCTGAGTGGCTTAATTTGCATAATACCACACAAAAAGGTCCGGGGTAAATCCATTTGCTCCAGGGTCCTGCCATCCATTGGTACATGAAAAGCTGACAGTGCAGAAAGGTGTACCTTTATGGATGAATAGCTGAGGCCCGCATCAGACAGGGAAAGGAGATACTCCAGGATCGAATTCACTGGACAGGTGAATGGATCAAAGAGATGGGATGAAGCCCACAGGCAGAAACGTTTCCATTTCATGGCATATGTGGCCCTGGTCGGGGGTTTCCTCATGGCCACTAGGACCTCCACTACCCTTGTAGACACCCCATACCTGTCCCTGACTAAGACTGCAGGAGCCATGCATGTAGGTGCAGCGACTGAAGATTTGGGTGTACTAGGGTGCCCTGCTCCTGGGAGAGCAAGTGAGGAGACAGGGGCAAGGGAGTTGGAGGTTCCGATGCCAATTGTTGAAGCAACGGGAACCAAATCTGTCGAGGCCAAAATGGCACTATGAGAATCATGACAGCTTGTTCCACTTGTAGCTTGATCAGTATTCTCTGAAGCAGTGGGAAGGGAAGGAAGGCATAAAAGAACCTCTCTGCCCAAGAGAGGGACAATGTGTCTTGCCAGAAAACACCAGGCTCTGGATCTAACGAGCAGAAATTGGGTAGTTTGGCGCTGAGTGGGGATGCAAAGAGGTCCAGTTCTGGAAGACCTCACTTTTCAAAACGTCATCTACTACGTCCTGTAGTAGCTCCCACTGAGACCGAGAGCAGCTGAGTCTGTCAGCTAGGGTGTTTTGAACTCCTGGAATGTGAACCGCTGTGAGTTCCTGGTTGTCCTCCACTGCCCAGTACCAGACTCTCATGGCTTCTCTGCAAAGGGGGTAAGAGTGTGTTCCCCCTTGCTTGTTGATGTATAAGATCACCAGCATGATGTCTGATTGGATCAGTAGAGGCCCTGGAAGAAGAACCATCTCGAATGCCTGTAAGGCATACAGAACAGCCCACATCTCCAGCACGTTAATGTGGAGACTGCATGCCAAAGGGTTCCACATCCCTCTTGTCTGATGATCTCTGAAATGTGCACCCCATCCTAGTCCTGAGGCATCCGTTGTCAGGATCTGCTGAGGACAGGGAGATTGAAAGGTAGCCTTGGATTCTAGCCGGGAAGGGGTGAGTCACCATTCCAGAGTCTGACGCACTGCTTTGGAGATCCAAACTGGCTCCTCAAAGTCGTCCAAACGCTGGTCCCATTGAACCCTGAGATTCCACTGGAGAACCCTCATGCAGATGAGCTAAGGGTACTGTTACAATGGCGGCTGCCATATGGCCTAGCAACTGTAGTACCATTCTGGCTGGAGTCTGGTTTGAGGAAACAGCCCTCCAAGACAGGGTCCTAATCACTCTGCTCTGTCTGAGGGAAGAAAGGCTCTCCCCTGGACAGTATCCAAGATGGCTACTATGTACTGTAACCTCTGGGTGGGCCAGGGGGATGACTTGGGAAGATTCAAGGTAACCCCCAGATCTTGGAACAGTTGGAAGTTGTCTTCCAGAGAGTGACACAGCTGTTCCCTTGTGGGAGCTGTCAGGAGCCAGTCATCAAGGTAGGGGTAAATGTAGTGTCCCTGCCTCCTGAGAGCTGCTGCCACCACTGCCAGACACTTTGTGAACACTCTGGGTGCCGAGGAGATGCCGAATGGCAGCGCTCTGAACTGGTAGTGCTCTCCCTGGAAGGTAAAGTGGAAGTATTTTCTGTGGGAAAGCAGGATTTTGATATGCATGTAGGCATTCTGCATGTCCAGGGAATATAGCCAGTCCCCTTGGTGAAGCATGGCCAGCAATCCCAGCAGTGTCACCATCCTGAACCTTTTGTATTCGATGAAAGTGTTCAGCTGACTGAGATCCATGATGGGACGAATATCTCCTGTCTTTCTGGGAACTAAGAAGAAGTGGGAGTAGTATCCCCTTCCTCTTTGACTTAGTGGGACTGCCTAGATCACCCTCTTGCTCAGTAGGGCTTGGATTTCTGCACAGATGAGGCTTGCATAGTATGGGGAGCAATGGGTAGGGAGTTGTCTGGAGGGACCTGGGTGAACTCCAGTGCATAACCACTTTCTATAATCTGGAGAACCCACTGATCTGTAGTAATATTGGACCAACCGCTGAGGTAAAGGGAGAATCTCCCTCCTACTGCCTCCCCCTGCAGCTCCACCGGAGGCAGGGAAGGCAGGCAGGGAGTCATGCTGAGGCTGTTGGAGTGGGCAAGGGGGCTCTGGCATTCTTAGCATTCTTGGGTCTCTGTGTTCCTGAAGACGGGGGGGGGGTATCTTTTCTTTTGTAAGCCCCTCTTTGCTGTTGTCGCCTACCCTGCTGGTCCTGATGCTTGTGAAAGGAGCGACGCCTGGTCATGACTGACTCGGATTTATACATTTTGTGGACTTCAGAAACTGCCTTTCCTGAGTCCTGCAAGCCAGTTATTAGCTTTTTGGCTACCTGGCCAAAAAGAACTGGCATCCTGCAAATCCTGGCGGAAGCCTGAGACCCTTAGCCAGGAGTGGCACGATAGACAAATCCCTTTAGCCACTGCTCTGGCAGCAGTGTCTGCCGAGTCATATGAGCACCTAAGTACATGCTTACTAACGTCAGCACTGGATTGGAGAACTGCTAAAAGTTCTGACTTGTTGTCAGAGTCAGGTTGCGACTGAGCTAGGTCCATGGCCTTATAACAGAGGGATTTCTGGTACATCACCATGTGTGCCAGAAAATTAAGTGACCTGACTGTACAGGTGGCTGAGGAATACACCTTGCGGCCCAGATGGTCCAGTTTCTTGGACTCCTTATCCAGTAGCTGGAAACTCATATGCTTCAGCTGTTGGGTTCTCTCGTGAGCTGCCGTGAGGATCATAGAGTCTGCCTTGGGCTGCTCGCTCAAGTGTGGTTCTCCCCTTGGGGTCCTATACAAGCGGTCTGCCTTTTTAGGAACTGCTGAGGTCATGAAAGGATGTTTCCAGGCTACTTTCATAACGTTCTGGAAGGGTTCCACTAATGGTGGGATGACAAAGGGTTTTGGGTCAGTGGCCCCTAGCAATTTTGCCAAGCGGCATCTCTTGGGATCCAACTCTTCCGTCTCCCGCTGATTAAGGAATTGGATGTGTCTCATCACATCCAGGAAGGATGGGTCATCTGGGAGAGACCTTGGGGAATCCCTCCGTGTGTCTGGGGATGGAAGAGACAATTCGTCTTCTGAAGAACCATAGGAGGAGAAGCCTCTGTAGGATACTTCTGACGATGTATACTGACGTCCCCTAGAGGAGGATCTGGACGATCGGTGACAACCATGTCACCATCGTTCAGGTGATCCATGCCCATCACCCCCTGGAGTTGGGCGGGCTGGCGAAGGCGAGCATGAGGGGTCAGATGTCTAGGTTGGGCCGGGTCCCCCGCAGGGTTGGGGGTCGGCTCCGGCGGTCTAGGTAAAAGGTTCCCCTTAATGAAGTTCCACCAGCTATTAAAAAGAGCCCCGACCTCAGCCAAAGGGACCACTGGGCATGGCTGAGGTGCTGGCTTCAGGGTAGGGGCGCTGGAGAGGGCCTGGCATCGGCCCCTGTGGTATGGTCCCCTCTGGCATCAGATCCAGCAGCACCTTTTTGGTGGATGTCGGTTCTGGTGGGACGGTGTTCCATGGCATTGGGTGCCCTGACGCCTGGTCGTTGGGCTCCCGAGGGGAAGGTAGAGATGGAGGGCAAGATGACTGGTCCATGGTATCCCCTAAAACCAGAGACAGGTCCCATGAAGTTGGGTCTGCAGTCTGACCCTTGTTAAGGCCCTGCGGATCAGATGGTGGTTTAGAGGGTGGGGTCTGCTCCGGCTCTGTAGTGGAGTCAAAGGGTGCTGAGGCCTGACGTCAGTCCAAAGCCTCAGCCAATGGCAGTTTGGAAGGCAAGCATGGATGCTTATGGTGCCCATGTTCCTGACATCTCCTGGTGTCGTCTGACTCTGTTGTCCTGTTCGACGACCCAGAGACCATGGCCTTGCAGATGGCAGGTTCCCAACAGCCACCTGAAGAAGAATGGGTCAGTCCTGCTGGCTGAGACCCTAGCGCAAGTTTGTGGGGCCGGATAGCCAGAGACATGGGGGCTTGACAAAGCCCTAGCCCGGAAGACTTCCCACCATATGCCTGAGAGGAGGCAGGGGGCTTCCTCAACGGCAACCCCGGGAGAGCCAGGGAGAGTGGAGGGGCTAAGTCTGTCCTCGCACCAGAGACAGAAGATGTTTAAGTCTTATGAGGGGACCTAGGATGGGATTCTGACCTGGACCTGTCCTTGTCCCGATGATGGTGCTTCCTGCTCGATTTTCTTCTCTCTGGGGGAGTAACACTTAGCAGAGGAATAAGACGAGCTGCACCCCAATGGGTCTTCTGCATGGTGGCCACTTGCTGTTCAAGGAGGTATGCTTTCAAGGTCTTCAGGCGGTGGATTTGAGTCCTCTTGTTGAAGCTGAGACAGTGCGGGCAGTTGTCCAGCTTGTGGTCAGGACCTAGGCAAAGCAGGCAGACCGGATGGCTGTCCTTCACCTGGATCTGTTTGCCACACACACACTTCAATTTCCGCCACTCTGTGAAGGAAGATGGCTGGGTAGACATACACGACAAACTCGTATTTCGAATGGAAAAAAATGCTAACGCGCGAAGCACGAAAATAGCGGTTGACTGGAAGCAGAAGGTGTCCGTGGAGTCGATATGCATGGGTCGATGGCAGGAAAAAAACTGAGGTGGTGTTGGGGGACAACCCCCTTTATACTGATGGTGACGTTGGGAGCGGGGCCAATGTCGGGGGGGGGGGGGAGTCCCCTGCCTTAGATTGCTAACTAGGATTTTTCCATGGGGTCCTAGTGCCTGGTGGCATACTCTTAATGGTATTTACCTGCTGCAAGTGCTCTATCTCGAAGTGAGATCTGACGTTTTTCAAAACCCAGCCAACATAATTTCTGAACAAAGGGCTGAAGAGGTTCTCCGGAGTGCCTAACAGAATGTAGCTGTGGTAAATGGTTAAGTGGTAGATGAACAAAAAAGCACAATGTTTTTCCAGATTTCAACTGAAAGACAATATTTTGTAATGGTTAGAACCCGAGAAACAAACTGGGACTTTATATTACCAGTTAGTAGTTCCCAGGTCTGCAAGAAGGGAGACTGATGCTGGGCCATACTATACCTATTGCAGGGCATTTCAGCAGGGAGAAAACCAAGACACGCATACTTGCCCGGTTCTTCTGGCCAGGTGTATGGAAGAAAGTAGCAGACTTTTGTGCTTCCTGCCCAGAGTGTCAGTTGGTGGCCCCAAAAGTACACAAAGGGCCCCTTCGATACCTTTCCTCATAACAGACACCCCGTTTAAAAGAATTGGGGTTGGTATGTTGGGACACTTGATAAAAGTACATCTGGATATAAGAATATATAGGTTATACTGGATTACGCCTATCTGTTACCCTGAGGCTATTTCCCTATGTTCCACTACAGCCCGGTCAGTGGCAAAAGAAGTTTCCCAAGTTGGACTGCCAAAGGAGAACCTTTCTGATCAAGACACCAACTTTATGTCAAAACGTACTGTGTGAAGGAGGTGTGTGCCTTATTGAAGGTTAAGTCCATCCAGGCTTCAGTGTATCACCCACAGACCAACGGCTTAGTGGAACGCTTTAATAAATCATTAAAAGGTATGCTGTCTAAATTCGTGTTAACTGAGTTAAAAAACTGGGATGAATTGTTACCCTATTTAATGTTTGCCATTTGGGAGGTGCCACAGTCATCCACTGGGTTCTCGCCCTTTGAATTGTTGTATGGGTGACAACCTCGAGGTATGTTGGATCTTGTAAAAGAGTTTTGGGAAGTTTTTATGTATTTATTGAAATGTTTCACCAGGAAGGCATGTTGAGCGACAAGTTGCTCATTTCCCAATGCGACCTGGGGGATAGGGGAACATGAGGATAGTTTACAGAGATTTGGTGCACAATATAAATTTACTGTAGATTACATTCAAATAATTTGAGCAGACTGTACAGGAGTAATGAAATAGCAGGATGCCAACAGTTTTGAACTAGACAGATACTACACCAACACTTTTGGACTAGATAGATACAACAACACAAAATAACATTTAGGCATACACTAAATGACACAGAACTGTATAGCTAGAGAATGGCTGAATAGAATTGTTGTAGTTTGATCTAGGGAAGTTAGTGAGGAGTAAACACAAGCAGAACAGGTTGGCTAAGGTATAACAGAAGTGCAGTCTTACTACAAGCGCAGTAGAGATTGGGGTCAGCCATAACAGAAGTGCAAGTTAACTACAAGTGCATTAGAGATTAGGGGTCAGCCATAGCTAGGACTACATAAGGGGGAGAAGAAAAGGTGAGAGAGAGGTAGGTATGTCGGTAGGCAGAGAAGCCGGGGGAGTGGAAGGGGATGGAAGGAGGAGGCGAAGGAAGAGGTAGGAGGAGAAAGGTCTGCTGGGGCCTGACCCCTCCAGTATGCTGAGGACCCTGCCTGCACAAGGCAGGGGTCAAGCACGAGAGGAATGGAGTAGGTTGTGGCAGTGAGAGGTAGAGTACGATAGGAAGGAAGCAGGTTGTAGGCAACGAGGAGGAATAAGCTTCGGAAGAACCAAAGAGAGGCTGAATCCCAGCCCTTCAGGATGTGGAGAAGTGGAGGGATGAATTGGGTTAATGGTGTAAGGATAGGGTAGGGACTGGCCCTTGTTACAACTTTGCATGATTCAGAAATCACAGTAAGCGAACAATGGAAGGTCTGAAGGGAGGGAATCAGGGTAAGGGAAGGAATGCTGGTTTTTAAGTGGGTGGGAGGTGGAGCTGCAGCAGGGGCACTGCATGTGTACTGAAGAGGGGTAGGGTTTGTCAGGGGCTTAGAGGGGGGAGTTAGGGAGGATCGTAGCAGGAACAGCTAGGTGCAAGGACGTTTTTGAGTGCAGAGCTGATGGAGTAGTAGGAGGATGAGTGACGAATTTGTGGGGGGGAAGGAATTCCACATTTTTGGGAGGCGGTGAGAGTAACCGGATTGGCTGATGAGGATGGCTCTGCGGGGGACCGCCAGAGTATGGGAGTCAGATGATCTAAGGGAGTGGGGGGGTGTTATAAATGAGAGAGAGAGTTAGGAAGGGAGTTCACCCAGCCAGTGCTTGGAGGTGAATTTTGCGCAGTGGGAGAGTTGTCTGTTTGTAAGAGAGGGGAAGGATAGGGCACGATAGAGATCACAGTGGTGGGTGCGAGAGGGAGCATCAAAGGCAAAACGGCAGAAGGAATTGAAGAGGGTATCCAATCTGGCCAGGGAGGACTTGGGAGCAGAAGAAGAAGAAGAAGAAGAAGAATCTGCATTTATATAGCGCTTTTCTTACATCCAAAGCGCTTTACAAGCAATGCTAGACTGGTAGTGAAGTGACTAAATGTGTGGTGGCGGCCATATCGCACATCATCACCCACACACAGCCTGGATAATTGCATGAACCGGCTTATGGGAAGGGGAATGTTGGCCAGGACACCGGGAATGTTCCCTACTCTTTGCGAAGAGTGCCCTGGGTTCTTTTACTTCCACCTGGACACCCACCAGGATAACACCAGGATGGGTAGAAGAGACCTCGGTTTAACGTCTCATCCGAAGGACGGCACCCCCCAATACTGCACTCAGATGCCAGCGATTTTTTTTAGGTGCAAGTCCAATCCCGGTGTGGGGTGAGAACCCACGACCTTCTGGTCCAGAGGCGGATGTGCTACCAACTGAGCCACGCTGACACCCGGACAGCAGCACTGTAGACTACATCATAGTAGTCAAAGATGGGCAGAATCATCTTCTGAACAAGTTCACGCCTAACCATAGAGGGATACAACTATGTTTCCTGAACAGGGCACCAAGCTTGGGGTGCAATTTTTTTGGGATGGCGTCAATATGTCTGGAGAAGTTTAGGTGTTGATCCAGCCCAACTCCTAGGTACCTGAAGGAGGATGTGTCCTCAAGTAAAGTCCCATCAAGGGTGTGGAAAGTGGTCAAGGAGGGAAGTCTAGAGAGTCTGTGCCTTGTGCCAAAGGTCATGGAGACAGTCTTCTTGACATTGAGAAAAAGCTGATGGTTAGTAAACCAGAGTTGAACCTTGTTGAAGTATTGCTGCAAGTTGGATGCAACCTCAGCTGGGCAAGAGCCAGATGCATACAGGACCATATCATCAGCATACATGTGTATGGCGGTGATGGAGGAGCAGACAGATAGAAGATCATTTAGGAAAATGGAGACTACTATGGGGCCCTAGCACCGAGCCCTGAGGGACTCCAGTATTAATTGGGAGGGGAGGGGAAGGGAAATGACATCAGAGATCCTGACTGATTGGGTTCTAACAATGAGGTTGGCCTTGAACCAGCTAGTGGCTGAAGGAGATAGGCCAGCTGTTGAGAGGGAGTCAAGTAGAAAGGAGTGGGAAACAGTGTTGTAAGCCTTGTCAACATCAACAAAGATGGTTGAGGTGATCTGGCCATTGTCCATCCCGGTAAGGATAGAGTCAGTGAACCGAAGTAGGGTGGTAGTGGTGAGGTGATTTTTCCTGAAGCCAGATTAGAAAGGGGCGAAGTAGGAGGTGTAAGTTAGAAATGAGGTAAGCTGGGAGAGGACAAGATGTTCTTGCAATTTAGCTAGGGTTGGGAGGAGAGAGAGATAGGGCAGTGATTTCCAGGGGAAGATGGGTCACCACCTTTGGGAAGGGGAGGACCACAGCATGTTTCCATGGGGTAGGGACTGAGGCAGTAGAAAATGAGGGGTTTAGAATTAGAGAAAGGGGGTAGACAATGGCTGAGGCAAAGAGAGAGAGGAGTTTGGGATCTAGGCCATCTGGGGAGGAGCCTTTTGAGGGGTTGATAGCGAGTAGGGCTTGTAGCATGTCATTTGGGAAGACTGTATTGAAAGAGAAGGAGGGGCTGGGAGGAAGAGAAGGAGTGAGGAGAGGTACCATTGGAGGGAAGAGAGGAGTGAGGGTAGGAAGGGAGGGATTTCAGTAGTTCAGTGGTACAGGTGGTATAGTAGGAGTTAAATTCAGCAGCTACGGCACCCGGGTCGGCCACAAGGGTGTCATTTATTTTAAGCATGGGGGGGGTTGGGCAGGACGAGGGAGAAAAGAGGGTATGAACCACCTTCCAGAACTTAGAAGCTGAATTTATATTTGTGAGGAAAGTGGTGTTAAAGTAGTTGGACTTTGCTAGCCTTGTGGCCATGGTACAGGCATTTCAAAGTTTGAGGTAAGTCATGCGATCGCTAGGAAGCTGGGTTGCTTTATGACATTTCCAGGCGCAATCTCTAGCTCTGAGACAGGCCAATAATTCTGGAGTAATCCAAGGTAAGTGGTTTCCCCTAACCCTGGTTTGTTTGAATGGGGCAAAGGTATTCCAATTCTCTAGGAATATATCTGTAAAATAAGCAAGGGCCTTATCAACCGATGGGATGTTGGCTAGGGGAGACCAGTTGGAGAGGGCTAGGTTGCGCAACAAGGTTCTAATTCTAAGGATTTAGAACAGCGTAGTTGCAAGGTTTTATGCAGGAATTTGGGTCTGTGAACTTTTCTGACTATGAATACTGGATTATGGTCGCTGAGTGCATCAGGAAGGATACAAGAGATGATGACTCTGTGGGCTGTGAGGTAACAGCACAGTCAAGTAGGGAGTGATTTTGTGTCTTGTGGTTGGGGCGGGTGGGTTCCAATATTAGCTATATGAGGTTATGGACACAGATTTCATTGCGTATTTTGGTTGTTTTTGGTGACAGCCAGTTTAAATTGAAGTCACCTAGGATGTACAGCTTCCCAGAGTGAGAGAGGGCAGTGACGAAGGTTAGGAGGTTAAGAGCGGTAGAGGGCTGGACATTTGGGCGGCAATATATACCAGCTATAAAGACAGGAAGAGTAAAGGGAAGGGTAACATGAATAGCTAGAGCATCGTGGGTCATTGGGTTGGAGGATGAGTAAATTATGGAGTATTGGAGGGAGGTAAGGACGTACATGGCACCACATACATAGTACATAGTCTACCTAAGGTGCTCTAATATGTATTACAAATGAGAGAAAGATTGGACATAGGTAACAGATTTGCCAAAGAAAATTTATTAAAAGCATAGCAAACCAAGGCAGGGCATTGACCAAGGGGCCAAACTACGGGAGTTCAAGTCTGGTGACAGAGTATTCCTTCTGTTGCCTAGCTCTGAGAGTAAACTCCTAGCTAAACAGCAAGGACTATATCAGGTCCTCAGAAGCGTGGGGCAGGTCGATTACGAAGTCTTACAACCAACAGAAAAAGGAAAAACAAATTTAAGAAGTTGAAACCCTGGAAAGATAGGGTGGTTTTATTCAGTGACTCAGAAGATCCTAAAGTGGCCCCAACTCTGATGACGGATGAGAACATTGATGATGGAACCCCGGACTTAGGATCTAAAATTATAAAGGAACTGAGCACTGTTCCAGTAGATGACCGGTTCAACCAGACTATAAAGCAATAATCACACAGGCTGGTAGAGAATTTGGGGAAATAGTCTTCCTGAAGCCATGACAAACCCATGCGATCCAGTACCACACAGACACAGTCCCATGTGTACAGGTCTTCCAGCAACCATAGAGACTACCAGGAAGAATCTAAGAGACAGTATGGGAGGAAATCCAGTCTATGTTGGAGCTGGAAGTCATTGAGGAATCCCAGAGAGGATGGCTAACCCTTCTGTGTGTGTCCAGAAACCAAACAGGGCCACTCTGTTTTGTATAGACTTACAGAAAGTATTGCTGCATTCAAGTTCGACACATACACTTGGTCAAGGGAAGACAAACTTTTGGACCAACTGGAGAAGACTTTGTTACATTTGTACCCTGGACCTGGCCAAGGGGTATTGGAAAATCCTGTTAACTCCCATATCCTGTGAAAAAATGGCCTTAGTCACCCCATTTGGCCTATGCCAATTGGCTGTGCTTCCCTCTGAATTGCATGGAGCCCTGGCCACATTCCAGAGATGTAGCAGTGTATCTGGATGATGTTGCCATGTTTAGCCCTGATTGGGACAACAAACTGCAGGATATGGACACAGTATTTCAATCGCTCAGGGAGGCAGGTCTCACGGCCAATGCCACTAAATGTGCCCTAGGGCAACAGGAGAATAAATGCTTGGGGTATATGGTTGGGAATGGCCATGTATGCCTGGTTATCAACAAAGTAAAGGCCCTAGCTGACTGTCATAACCCAACTATTCAGAAGCAGGTTAGGTCCTTTCTTGGACTTGCAGGATATTACTGCTGCTTCACTCTGGAATTCTCAACCCTTGCTACCCCACTTACTGATCTGACCAAGAAAACCACCCCAAATAAAGTCTGTTGGTCACCTGAGTGTCAGACTGCATTTCATGCCATCACAAATGTGCTGTGTGATGGGCCAGTCATACGAAGTCCAGATTTCAACCATCCTTTCATTTTGTACATGGCCACCTGTGAAGTGGGGCTGGGGGTAGTGTTATCATAAGACTTTTGAGGATGGAATTCATCCCATCCTGTATCTCTCTTGCTAATTTTTCCCCAGGAGCAGTGCTATGCCATGCTGGAAAAAAGAGCGGTACTAAAGTTGGCAGTGGTCACCCTGTGCTACTACCTGATGGAATGGAAGTTCACCCTCATCACTGATCATGCCCCCCTCAAGTGGTTACATGCTATGCGGTATACCAATGCCCATGTCACCAGATGGTATTTGGCATTGCAGCCTTTTTCATTTGATGTGCATCAACGGGCAGGTACCCAGCCTGGTAATTCAGATTTTTTCTCTCGGGAGACTGGGTCTCTGATGGTGCTTCCCAAGCGTGTCACAGGCATGCCTTGAAGGGGAGGGTATGTGATGGAGTGTATGTCCATCACACTCTTTTTAACCATAAACCACTTCACAAATCTGTAACACAGGCAATGCAGATTTTGACTGGGGCTGTGGTGGGACTTATACCAGACTGCTACTGCTTTCAAGTTAGCCCTTTAAGACCTCACTGCAGTGCTTGTTCTGGATGTTGGATGTACCTCAGGGGAGGGGTATTAACAAGCAACACCTGGGCCAAATAAAGGGAGACAGGCAGAGGTGTCTGTTTCACTGAGGCCTGTCCACACTACACCGCTTGCACCCGGTAACGGATGCAATCTGTTACGGCCGCGGAGCGGTGCAGTGTGTCCACACCTCGGGCGGTGTCCGTTACGGGACCGGCACCTCCGGTCCACACATCGGGATCCGGGCGACCGTTACAGTGGCGCCCGATCCCACAATGCAGCTCGCGCTGTGCTTGGTGCCCTGCAGGGGACCGTTACTGGCAGTCCACACTACTGCCAGTAACGTTACCAGGGCAGGATAGGTTTCATAACCGTTGTTGAAACCACTTCATATGTGGTTTCAACAACGGTTACGAAAACGCCTCCTGTAACGTTACAGGTGTAAACGCAACCTGTTACGGTAACGTTTTACACCCTCTGTAACGTTACAGAGGCACAGTGTGGACAGGGCCTTAGATGCAAGTGGAGGCAGAGAGATACAGGGCAGGATTCACAAAGAAGGCCAAAAATCCTGTATCTGCAGGAAAAAAGCCTGCAGCACTGCGGAAACACAGTTGCATGATATTCTGAAAAAAAACTTACGCAGGTGCGGAATTCCGCAAAAATCCCCGCAGTTGCGGAAATTCAGCAGCAGTGGAAATTGAACAAGTGCTGAAAATCTGCAACTGCAGATCCACAGCTGCAGAAATGGCTTATAAGGCACAGCAACAGTGAACCTAATTAGCTGGAGCAGCAGACTTTAACAGTTCTGCCATAGCGTGAAGCTGAACCAGTCCCTCAACTGGGACCACTGCAGCGCTATAGGTACCAGCAATACCATGGCACCGCAGTGGCTGTCTGTCACTGCTGGTCATCCCTACCTGGAGTATTCCTGTTGCCTGCAGGAGTAACACTCACTGCAGACTGTTCAGGCTCTACTGCCTGTGGGGCCCCTTCAAGGGCTGAACTGGGTCTGGTGGTTGTTGTTTGTTGCCATTCAATGGCAATGTGTGCTAATGTTGCTGTAACTTCAGCCACTGATATACCCATTGGGATGCTATTACCTGTGCCTGACCTCCACTTTTAATTGTATGTCAATTGTTGGGGCACTACTGTAGTTTGCTGATGGAGAGTTACGCCTCACTCCAATGTGTGTAACATTTTTTCCCAACTGCGGAAAAAACCTGGCTGAGAATAGCCTTTGAGGGGCTGTGCATACTCATCAATTACCTTTTTTCCTCAAGAACTTCTGCAGCTGCACTTTTTTCCACAGTCCATAGTGTATTTTTTCTGCAGCTGCGGAGGTTTTTGTGAATAACTCTCAGAGCAATTTCCCCTTTTTTTCCGTAGCTATGGAGGTTTTGGGGACGTAGGGAAGGTTTTGCACTTTCAGAAAGCTTTGTGAATCCTGCCCACTGAATTGTTTTTTAAGCTGAATTAAAGCTGTTTGTTTTTCTGCTGTGGAAAGTAAAGCAACTTTCTATGAATTTAAGCTGGTGTCTGGAGTGTTATCTGTGAGAGTGTTCCCCAGAAGCTGCTGGGTTCACTACCCTGTTACAGCCACTCAGTAGGAAAACTTACTATATACTGTAACTCAAAATCAAATCCACACACACACACACACACACACACACACACCCTTATTCACCTAAAACTGTTCCAGGTTGCAGATCCTTTCTCCAATCAAAAAAGACGTCTTGCTGCTGGAACTGGCGACTGCAATATGAGGAAATAAGGTAAGTCTGGTTTAATGTATTTCAAGGGGGTTTGAACCATTGCTCAAAACTTTATAATTTTTTAAGTATTTTTACACCAAAGTTTCAACATGACCTTCTTGGTACCCACCTTATAGACAAGGAAGGTGAAATTATTCAAATCCATCCAGAAAGGTGATTTCACAGTTGCTGCATAAAATCACCTTTTGAGCAGGATTTGAAAATGGTCACCTACCTTGTTCATGATGCGGGGTCAAAAGAAGACTATGTTGAAAAGCTGGTGTGAAAATATGGTAAAATGACCAAGTTATGAGTGAATGTTGAAATATTTCAATGTTCAAGCCTAACTTTGCTCATTTTCAGTATTTTTACTCCAAACTTTCAACACAGCCATTTTTTCATACCACCTGATAAATGTGACAGATGTCATTTTTTAAATCTTGGATGAGAAGTGTTTTCACACACATGGTATGAAATGATGTTTTGGCCAATATACTATAAATGCCACATGTCATGTTTATAAGGGAAGCCATAAAATGACTATCTTGAAAATCAGGGGTCAAAATACTAAAAAAAAATGTTTAAAAATTACTAAGAAACATTGTGTGTAGTGCCAGCCTTTACCCCAGTGGGTAGTGCTTTGTGATTCCGTGCCATGATCTGAGTTTGGGGAGAGCTCAGTGAGCCAGCTGGGTGGGACAAGGCTGGGAGGATAGTGCTGTTATGTGACATCATCCCCCAGTCAGGGAAGGAAAGGTGTAGGGTTTCCCACACAAGCTCAGGTATCATATAGTGAAGAGAACTATTCTCTTAGTATAGGACCTTACATCTCTGCACTCATGGGTGGCAGATGGTCCTGTGCACTGACTAAGGGATTTGCCCCATGCATCTATATCTGTGGCCACATGGAAGCACTGCACTTCCACAGCCCACCAGACAGCTGCATGAATTCTTGACATCAGTCGCTTCATGGAAGTGCAGGGCCCACAGGACCCTGCAATACTGTAGGAGGTTGGAATCTTTGTGCATTTGCATCTGTCCATTAATGTCCCAAAGGGACCTGCGTGAATGAGAATACGATTCCACTATCTCAAAAAGAAAGGAAATTCTTTGAAAAAAACTGCATTAATGCAGCAGTTAGGGTTCAACTCAACACAAAAAAGTAGAGAAATGTGGCATTAGGGTTTCCAACCCTAACTCCCCACGCCCACCCCCAAGCGGCAAAAGGAAAAAAAAAAAAACATTAGGGTTTTGGGTCTCTGGAGTCTTGGCGAATCAGTGTTGGGGTCTTCCATGGGGTTGTCAACCCTAATGCTCACCACCAACCCATAGCCTCCAGTCCAAAGCACACAATACAGTTACAAGTCATTGCCTCATAGTGATACATTCTTCAAGGGTAGAGAAGTATGTCTCACCACATGTTGCTAACAGAATCTGTTGTAACTTTCTTCACACAGGGCCCTGCAGGGGCTCTATGTGGAGAAAGAGACCACATCTGACCTTGTATGCTCAGGGAGGGGGTGGCCATTAGGACTGACAACCCCAAGGAAGACTCCACCACTGATCTGCCAAGATTATGGAGACCCAAAACCCTTATGTTTTTTCCTTTTTCTGCTTGGAGGGGTGTGGGTGGGGAGTTAGGGTTGGAAACCCTAACACCACATTTCTCTGCTTTTGCTGCATTAAGTTGAGCCCTAACTGGGGCAGTAATGTGGGTTTTGCAAAGAACATTATATATTGTTTGGAACATTGGTTAGTAGGTACACTTACTTTAATATATATAGTAAGGAAGGCCAGTCAGTAGGCACACTTGCTATTGTAGATGTAGTTAGGAAGGCCTGCCAGTAGGCACATTTACTATACTATATGCAGTTAGAAAGGACGGTCAGTAGACACCCTATACTATATGTAGTTAGGAAGGCCTGTCAGTAGGCATGCTTACTATACTACATGTAGTTAGGAAGGCCTGTCAGTAGGCACACTTATTATAATGTATGTAGTTAGCAAGGTCAGTCAGTAGGAACACTTTCTGTACTATACTATATAGCTACAGTCAAAGACTTTGTTCACATATTTCCCAGTACTTCTAAAGAGATTCTCCCTGGTGGCCCTTTTGTGGTACTGCAGACATGCAGGAACTGTCTCTGGAGAGATCACAATCTCAGGGAATATCTGACCAGGTCTTTGGCTGCAAATGTTAGGAAAACCAATTAGTGGGAACACTTACTATATCTATATCTACCTATCTGTATCTATATCTGTATCTATATCTATGTCTATATCTATCTAATATACAGTAGCTACCAACCATCCTGATTTTCCCAGGTCAATTCTGATTTTAGGTAGCTTGTCCCAGTGTCCCCACAAGTTTTACAAAATCTCACTTTTGTCCTGGTTTTTGCTGGTTGTCCTGTTTTTGTCCCTTTTTTGTCTGAGTTTTCTTTGCGCCCAGTGGCATTCACATTTGAGCACCACCGTGGTGCTGCTTGAGCTGAACAGCCATTTTTTTTGCCTGAGCCTACCCACATTGTGCCATGACAGACGCCTCAGTGGTGGTAAGCACCTTTCCATCTGGGTTAGACTGACTGGGTAGTGCGAGCATGCATGGTGGCCATCTGCCTTCCAGCAGCTGAGGGACTCCAGAGTCAGAAAAGGGAGGCATTTGTTTGTTGGGACTGTGAGGAAGGTACAAGGAAAGGTGTACCATATGCTGATTCAGAAAGCTGATCCAGTGCTGGGAGGGAGTGAAAACTTAAGTGATGGATTTTTTTTGAATGTTGATAGTACTGTGAGCAGGTGTGGCTGGAGCAAAGTGGCAATGAATGAATGTGCAGCCTGGCTCTTGTCCGCCCAGTCGGGCGAGAGTAACACGGGGTTGGGGGTTGTGGACAGGATGGGCACAGAAAATGAGTTTTCTTTTTTTTTTTTTATTTTACTTTTCAGCTCCATATTTTTTTGTAATTTGCAGTGCAGCCTTGTCCACCCGGTGAGGGAGCAAATGACATGGGGCAGTGGGTCGCGGTCAGTTTGGATCGCCAGGCACAGAGATTTCTTCTAGGGCACCTGGGAATATGATGTGGTGCTTCTCTGGTTTTGAGAGAGGTTTATGATTTCTGGAATTAATATTGGAATCAATTCAGTTTGTCCCTGCAGCACCTGTGTTTAGAAGGTGCTTACCAGTGTTGAGGGTAGGGATGCGTAAAGGGTTACGGTTAGAGTTTCTCTAACAAAAAAAAAAAAAAAGGAATTATTTTCAAATTATGACATGTCCCGGTTTAAGGCTTCGAAAAGTTGGTAGCTTACATATAATCACCCTTAGAACCTAAGGAAAGGCATCTTATGACACATATTAGATTTGAGTCTATACCCTCAAAGCATGTTGAACTTAGATTTTCTAGTAATAACAATACCCCAAGGGATTTAGAATGTTTCTGTAGAAAAGGAGAAAAGGTCATCCAGAAAATCTGTTTCACATCATATTCCATTGTTCCCTGTATGAGTAGTGTATTAATGAGCTCATCAAAACATATAGTCATCCACTTTATGGATTGTATGGAGATTCTTTTAGACCCGTTGAATGTTTGTGATGCTAAGAAAATTATATAAATTACATCAATGCTGTATTGAGACAAAGGAAAGAATATGGTGTAAAGACTTATATTTGTAAAAAAAATAATACACAATGTAGGTATCTATGACAATCTAAGTTTTTTCATATTAATATAAAAGCAAAACTTGTGTATTTTTACATTTTTTTAATCTTGTAATTACCTGTGGTCAAACAAACTAAATTGGAACTGAACTACAGTACTACAGTATGCTATATGTACTGTATGTGGTTAGATAGGCCAGTCAGTAGGAACACTTACTATACTGAAATAAATAACATTCCATACAACTACTGCTTGTCTATTTAAGAGTGTTATGCTTTTCTGTGACAGTGACATTTACAAAGTTTTTGATGCAGTATTGATTCCATGTAATAATGTTAAGAGACCAATTACAGTGCAGCTCATGAGTAAAATACTTAAAATTGCATTTTTTGTTAGTATTCCGTTCTCTGAGAGACCCCAATGTAATATTTCTTAATCAAAGCATTAGAGACTACTACTCCTTGTTAATACTGAAGTAAATTCATTTTATTATCACTGTGCCACTACAAAATTACATCAGTAAGAGTTTCATGGAATGAATCCATTTTATCTAGGTGTGGTGGTCACTTCAATGATTGGAATAAAACAACATAATTCAGTCTATTAATAATATAAATAAGGTTCATAATCTTTCACAACACTTTACAGTCATAACACTGGTGTATCTCAATAAAACTATAAGGTGGCATTCACTTTTCAAGAATATTTCCTTGTAGACATGCATCTCATCGTAATAGTAATAGGCTGATAGGCCTGATGTCTACTATCACTGTTTAAGCAATTAGAACTATAGACAGGAGAGAAAGAAAGGGGTTGAGCCCCCGCTCCCCTTTCCACTTTGGCCACTGGAATCCTTTTTCCATCCTGTGTCCTTTGTTTCACTCTTGGTCTGGCCAGACAGAGTCTCTTGCCCATCTTTTCTGTCCTTTCCCCTCTCCTCTGTTTTCCCTGTGTTGCCAGTAACATACTCCCTTCCCTCGTTAGTTGCACAGTTTGCCTGGTACCAGTGCTCAACAATGTTGCTGCTCCATAAAGAAGCTGATAAAAAGAAACAGGAAGTGATACAATGTATTTGGAAACAGTGAAGCACTAACTAGATGTATAGTGCCATCTTGTGGCAAAAGAAAAACAGTGCAGCAGAAGTACAGCAGTTACTGATTTATTCTAGAATTGTTATGACAACTGTTCCAGATAGCATGCACCACTCTTCTAGTTAAGTTAGCAAATATGTCTTAGGTGTTTGCCTGTTTCTTATATATTTATTGTAAATAACACAGTTTTGACACTGAATAACACTGTTTGTACTAAACACATTCTCTGTTTGTTATGCTCAAGGCCATATTTTTATTTATTTTAGTCTTTGGTAACTGGGTAAGGCCCACTAGGCACAAGTGCCTGTTTTCAGGGGTGACCTGGGAGCACTGGGCGGTTAAGTGTCTTGCTCAGAGTCACACAGTATGCAGGTGGAAGTTGTGAGAATCAAACCCAGGTCTGGTCTGCTGGATGTACCAAGCTCGTTCACAGCTCATTACTCTAACCTCTAGGCTATACTGCCAGCCAATTACTGCAGTGTAGATTCTAGTACATCCTGTGAAGACTGATGCTCTGTGGAGCCTATGTGAATTGGCGGTTTTTTCTCTAAAAGAAAAAAATCTGATTGGAACTTGAGTCAGTTCATGTCTGGTCACTGCAGAGAAAATATTTCTTGTTGGAGGCACTGATGGTGGGAACTGTGACTCTCAGATGCCTTCACTGAGACTTCAAACTTGCCACTCAGTATCCCAGAAAGGTTGCACAGTGCCTGAATTTGATTAAGGATGTTGTAATACCATAATCTTTTATTTATTTTATTTTGTTTGTTCTTCAAATGAATACATGCTTATTGTGTTTTCCTCGAGATTTGCCTGTCTGCATGCTTCCTAAACACCTACACTGTGACAAATTAACAGGTTACTCACCTGTAACAGTAGTTCTAGG
The DNA here is from genome assembly GCA_016271365.2 of Neoceratodus forsteri. Lineage (NCBI taxonomy): Eukaryota > Metazoa > Chordata > Ceratodontiformes > Ceratodontidae > Neoceratodus > Neoceratodus forsteri. The sequence continues at coordinate 1,838,308,879 of CM057449.1, forward strand.
AGTGGTATATGTTGTTCATCCACACTCTCTGGCATGTCCCTTTCCCCTTTAAATCCACCGAAAAGTCTTCAAGCTGGCTCCTCCCACCTACCCGGGTGGTAAATACCTTGGCTCCACCCCATGATGCCAGATCTTAGCCCACTGGAAGCAAGGTGGTGCATCTAAAGCCGGGGAGGTCAAGTGGGTGCGTGTAGATGAACAACATACCACTCTAGAACTACTGTTAGAGGTGAGTAACTTGTTCTTCAGGAGCGTGATATGTTGTTCATCCACACCTCTGGCAGACTCCAAGCAGTTCTCTGGGAGGAGGGAGAGGCACACCCCTACTTGGGAAATAAAGATTGGAGAACCGAGGCCCCAAAATCAGCATCCCGGCGTGACTCAAGGTCGATGTGGTAGTGGGTAATAAAGGTGTTTGCTGACTTCCAGGTAGCAGCCCGACAGATTTCCTGGATAGGGATGTCCCTGGAAGCAGCCACCGATGCAGTAGTATGGCGGGTAGAATAAGCTCTTATCCCTCTGGGAGGCTCCTTGCCCGCCAACTCATAGCACAGACCTATGCATTATGTAATCCATCTAGCAATGGCCTGCTTCACTGCAGGTCTGCCAGAAGCGGCTTCAGCGTAGGTGACAAACAGCTGGCGAACCTCTTCCTGAATTCCCACCGTCCTCTCCTTACAATAGGAGAGAGCACATCTGAGGTCCAGAGTATGGAGCCTGTACTCAGCGTCCGAGGTGTAGTTAGGGTAGTATACTGGCAGAGTCAAGTCCTGGTTAAGGTGAAACTCTGATACCATCTTTGGAAGGAATTTCGGGTGGGGGCGCAGGACACCTTTGTCCCTGTGAAAGACCAGATAAGGGGAGTCCACCGACAGCGCCTGAAGCTCCCCTGTCCTTCTGGCTGACGTGATAGCCACCAGGAAGGCCGTCTTCCACGACAAGTGTGAGAGCTCACACTTGTGCATGGGTTTGAATGGCTTGCCCATGAGCTTTGCCAAAACCAGCAACAGATCCCACGGTGGTGGAGGTTCACGCACCAGAGGGGATATGTGATCCAGGCCTTTGAAAAAGCACCCGACCACTGTCTCCTGTGCCAATGTCGGCTGACCAGCCTGTGCCTGGAAAGCAGAAATGGCTGCCAGGTGCACCCTAAGGGTCAATGACCGTAGACCCCCTTTGGAGAGAGACCAAAGATAGTCTAAAATGTTAGCCACAGAGCAGGATAAGGGGTCTAGACTCTTACCCTGACACCAAATGGAAAATCTTTTCCATTTGAAGGCATAACATTTCCTGGTTGATTCCTTATGAGATGCATCCACCACAGTTGAGACATCCTCAGAAAGACTGAGAGCCTGGAACTCTAGCTGTTCAGGTACCAGGCTGTGAGGTGCAGGGATTGAAGGTCCGGATGGAATACCTTCCCCTGGTTCAATGATATCAGGTCCTGGCATGTACAAAGCCGCTCCAGGGCCCTGCAGCCGAGGCTGAGGAGATCTGGATACCAGAACTGGCTGGGCCAATCTGGGGCTACCAGAATCACCTTTGCCTTGTCCCTCCTCACCTTGAGAAGCACCATGTAGATCAAGGGAAATGGAGGGAAGGCGTAAAGGAGGCCTGGGGTCCACAGCCTCAAGAAGGCATCCCTCTGCAGCGAGCCCTGCTGAGGGGGGCAGGCATGGTACAGTCTCAGCTTGGTGTTCTCCCTGGAGGCAAAGAGGTCCGCCAACGGTTTGACCCAACGGGAGAACAGATTGTAAGCTACCTCTGGATGGAGAGACCACTCGTGGGATGTCTGGCCTATGCGGCTGAGAGCATCCACCAGTTGGTTCGAGACTCCTGCCACATGGATGGCAAGGAGATCCGCCTCCAACCGGCTGACAAGGGTCCAGATTCGGAGCGCCTCCTTGCATAGCAGACGGGAGTGCATGCCGCCCTGTTTGTTGACGTAGTACATGGTCGTGGTATTGTCCGTCTGGACTTGAACCACTTGAGCCTGGAGCTGAGGAGCGAAAGCTGACAGGGCCAGTCTGACTGCTCTGAGCTCCAACAGGTTGATGTGGCATCAGGACTCCTCAGGGGTCCGGAACCTGTGGGCACTGTTGTCCCCCATGTGGGCTCCCCAGCCCATGAGAGAGGCATCGGTCATCAGGACGACCGTTGGCTCGGGGTTGACAAATGGGATCCGTTCCTGCAATTGGTCTGGGACGGTCCACCATTGGAGAGCGTCCCACATCTTCTGGGTTACAATGATCAGCTGGTCAAAGTGACCATATCACTGCATCCACTGGGCGGCCAGCTCCCATTGAAGGGGGTGCATGTGCCACCTGGCCCAATGGACCACCAAGGTGCACGCCACCATGTAGCCCAGAAGGCGCAGAAAGTCCCGGGCAGGGCGCAAGTGCCCAACCAGAAATGATTGGGCAAAGAAGGAGAGAACCTCTGCCCTGTCCGCCAGGAGCCGAGCTCTGGCTTGGCGAGAGTCAAACTCTGCCCCGATAAAGCCCATCACCTGAGAGGGCATGAGTTCTGACTTGGCCTTGTTGATCAGGAGACCTAGTTGGGAGCAGGTTTGGAGTGCCAGATCCCTGGACCTCTACACCTCCTGAAGGGAGGAACCCGCCAGGAGCCAGTCGTCGAGATAGGGGTATATCCAAACTCCTCGACGCCAAAGATGGGCTGCCACCACTGCAATGCACTTGGTGAAGACCCGGGGTGCCGATGACAGGCCGAACGGCATGGCTCGGAACTTGTACAGGATCCCTTTGACCCTGAAGCAGAGGAACTGCTGGTGGGAGGGACGGATTGGGACGTGAAAGAACGAGTCCTGCAGATCCAGTGAACAGAACCACGTTTCGCTCCAGAGATGGTATGATCTGGTTCAGAGTTACCATCCGGAAGGTGAGACCTGAGATATAGATTCAGGTCGCAGAGATCTAGGATGGGGTGCCAACTCCCTGTCTGCTTGGGCACCAGAAAATACCTGGACACGAAGCCTGTGCCTGTAGGAGGATCCAGCACTGGAGCTATCGCCTCCTTGCGGAGGAGCTGAGCAATGTCGTCCCAAAGGGCCAACTGAGTGTGAGCTGAGATCCTTTCCTCCTGAGGGGCGCGGGCTCGGCTGGGAGGGTACTGCTCGAATTCTAGAGGCAGTCCCTGGCCGACCACTTCCAGAACCCACCTGTCCGAAGTGATAACGAAAGTGGCGGAGCCGACCCCCCACGGGAGGACCCAGAGCTGGTGTGACGGGTGTAGGGGTGGCAACCCCTGACCTGTCACTGAGCAGGCTTAGAGAAGGAGGAGGAGGCTCCTGGACCGGTACCTCGGCCCCCTTTACAGGGCTGTTGAGGACCCTGCTTGGGCCTGGGGTGCCAAGCTTGAGTCAGCTGCTGCTGCTGTTGCTGCTGTTGCTGCTGACCTCCTTGATAGGAGGGCTGTCTAACCACAGGGGAATAGTGCCGAAAGGGCTTCTTCTTGTGCTTCTGCTGGTTCTTGCCCAAAGAACCCTTTACAGAGGTAGCATCCAAAGTGGCATTGGACTGCTCTATATGCTGGAGGTGATCTGCCACTCCCAGACTGAAGAGGTCAGTGCAGAGGAAGGGCATGTCAGCTAACTTGTGATGAGTATCCACCGGGAAGGAGGATAACCTCAGCCAGGCCCTCCGGCGAGTGGCCACCGTGGCTGCTAAGGAACAGGCACAGGAATCTCCAATATCCAGGACTGTTTGGAGTTGCTATTTGGCAACAGCATGGCCCTGGTCACGGACCTGCTTAACTGTGGTCTGCATGTCCGCTGGGAGATGAGGGAGGACTTCATCTAGTGACCCCAGAAGGGCAAGAGAGAAGTGTGCCATGATCACAGCCAAGCTGGCCTGACGAAGGCCCAAGGATGAGGCTGCAAAAACCTTCTGGGCAGAATGGTCCATATACTTGGACTCCTTGTCCAGAGGGCGGTCAGTGTCAGCTGAGCTACCCGTGCGTCTAAACACAGAAGCAGTCACAAGGCTCTCGGCCGAGGGATGCTCTGTGAAACCCGCTAGGGACCCCATGGGTACTGTATACTTGCGGGCCATGCGGGCAGATGGAGCTGAGCAAGAGGCAGGGCATTGCTATAGCTCAAGGGCTGGGTCAACAATGGCTTTGGCCACTGGAAAGGCCTCCGTTGAGGTATCCCCCCTCTTGAGGATATCCGTGAGTGGGTACTCCACCTTCTTTTGGATGGGCTCCAAGGGCATTCTGGTCGATTCTGAAATGAGGTGGAGGATGCCCTGAAAGGAGGAAGGACCTTCCTCCAAGCCTGCCACTGATGACTCGTCATCCCCTGGATGTGAGTGCAGACCAGTGGCATCCAAGACCGAAGAATCGGGATATAATGATCTCCCACCTATGTCTCCCTCGACACGCCGAGGGTGATTGGGGACCACCGTAATGGACAGACGACGGGGAAGGCTGGTGTCTGTCCTATCCTCTTTCGAGGAAGCCCCTCCCTGAGGCTGCTTAGATGGTGGTTCCTCCAAAATCGGTAGGGAGACCGAAACAGGTCAAGCTGGAATGCGTACTGGCCCTACGGGTGGAGGAACCGGATTCTTTGGTTCTGGAGGGGTCGACGTCGGCCTAAGAGACTGAAGCCAAGTAATGGCCAGTAGTGCCAGCGGAGCCGGCTTCTGACCGATCAGAATCAGCTGTTGCCACATGAGATCCTCATAACGTCGACAGAGTTTCTGTCAAAGTCTCTCCTCGTCTGAGAAGGATGAGGAACAGTGGCGCCACCTCTTTCTAGAGTGCTTGTGACCTTTATTCGGTTTTTCGACCAAAGGGATCCTGGTCCTCGATCGAGACCGACATGGTCGGCTGGTTCGATTGGGAGAAGCCAGAGTCAGTGAGACCCGAGGTTCTGGCACCTCTTCCTCAATCGGGATACCCGAGGGCTGGGTCTCCTCATTGGGGAAGGAAAGGATAGGTGTCCTTTCCAAGGAGTCTTCGACAGGAGTCGGCGACAATGGCTCGATCGGGTCGAGAGAAATCTCAGCCAGTTCAGCCATGTCCTTGGCCTCAGTGCCTTGCCCTGACAGAAGGTCCGAGAAGCTGGCGGCCGAGAAAGCGATCTCAACCGAGGTCGAGACCGCAAGATCCTGGGAATCAGACCGCTCTCAGTCCCAGGAATGTCTTCTTCGGGCAGAAGAAGATTTAGGATCCTTGTCCCTTTTCTTAGGGTGGGAGGAGTGCGAGCCTGAGGGCACCTCATCCCTGGTGGGGAGAGACTGGCACAGATCCCAAAATGACCCAGTGAAGGTGGAACCCAGGTTAAGCAGTACGAAAAAACTTTGGCTGTCCGACGCTTGAGCAGCTTCCTCTTCGAAAGCTGCCATCTGGTCGAGCTGCTCGGCGGATCCCGTGGCCGCGGAAACCGCCTGCCTGACCTGCTTCGATTTCACTGGTGGGTTGCGACGCTCCGGTCTCCCTAGATTTAGGCGCGCCTTGCGGTCATCCAGGACGTTGAGATGGAAGACCAGACAAATGGTGCAAGAAGTGGTGTCATGCACGACACCCAAGCAATAGACACACGAGAGGTGGGGATCGGTGCATGACATTTTCTGTCCACAGGGACACCAGCGAAATCTGGGGGACGACTTGTCCTCCATGTCCGATGCGCTCAGATCTGAATCGTAAACTCTGATGAGTTTTAAAGAAAGTGATTGTGGTGAAAACAGTCGTTGAGAATCCAGGGCCTACGAACTGCAGAAGTAGCACGAGGGAACCTGAATCTTCCAGCGGAAAGGAAGATCTGGCATCATGGGGCGAAGCCGAGGTATTTACCACCCAGGTGGGTGGGAGGAGCCAGCTTGAAGACTTTCCGGTGGATTTAAAGGGGAAAGGGACATGCCAGAGTGTGGATGAACAACATATACCACTCCTAGAAAGACATTTATATCTAGCATGTAGACCAAGTTATCCCCCAAGAACTTGCCCAGAGAATCCTTGCACCATATTATGTGTGCAGTATTAACAAGGACTAGTAGTCTTTAATCGTTCTCTCTTCCATCCCAATACAGTACTGCTATAAGAGACTCTTATGATTACTACATGGACTGCCCGGTATTAGGGTACTGGCATCCAGAGATCAGCCCCCCTCCCTTGTGTCCATAGTAACCAAAGCACTGACAGAACTTTTCAGACTTATTGTGGTGTGGCTCATGTTCACTCATGGTGACAAAAATGTTGGTAGTTGCTTTAGCAATGGTGGCTAGCACTTTCAAACTCTTAGGGGGAGCATAGAAGTGGAAAAATTAAAAAAAAATGCAAAAGACAAATGCAAGAAAGCAAGTAGGTCAGGTAAGGAAATCTAACATCCAGGTACACCAGCTAATCAGCCTCACTGTCACCCTAGGGCTCCTGCTGCCACCAGTGTTGCCCTGTCACAGCATCCAGCCCAGCCACATCATTCCACAGTGGCAGAAAACATAAATCATATTGCAATAACTGCCCTATTGCTTCCAAAGAATCCCACCAAACCAGTCATGCAGCTAAAAAATAGAGATCTTGGCTGGCCCAGTGATGCTGAAGGTTGAGGCACTGGACACCATACATCACGGCATCCTGGCAACCCGGGTTCAAAAGAGAGCCCAGACCACTGGTGCTCGGCAGGAGCGAGAGAGGATCACGCATCCAGCGAACTGTTCTCCTCTCTCGGGGAGGGAGGGATTGCCATCTCGCCTGTCGATCACCCTCTGGTGGGGGCTGGGGGGAGGCGATGCAGGACGAGAGGGCATGCAGCCGGCATGTATGGCGTGTAGGTACCCCACATGCAAACGCTCACGCTGTACATCAGGTGGGAGGGAGAAGAAGAAAATAGGAAAACAGCAGCCAGGGGCTCCATGAAGCCTCGACCCTCATGTCTCACCAGTCCTCTGTGACCGCCTTCCCCAGACTTAGATTGTGCTCTGGGGGAACCTCCCTTCCCAGCACCACCACAGGAGATACTCCATGGGGGGTCTTGGGGCTGGTCGGGAGGCAGTCGGGCTCACAGGCCGGTGGTACCGGGTGGAGTTACTGCCCCCAACATGCCCGGAGGATAAAAAATGTGGATTGAACAAAAAAATATAGATATCTTCTGCAGTGAGGGAATATTTTACAATGACCACACAAATCAGCCCAGAACATATTGGAATCTGTGTAAGATCAGTCAGGGTCAGTCTGTCCAACATTGTGAAGCAGTGTTCTGGCTGATCATCTAAATTGTGAATATGGCATCTTCCTAACAGTCATACTGATTCCAAATCCCTACTCAGGTCATACCGGGCAGAAGCAGAGACTGTCAGATATGGGTGGTGGGATAAGACAGTTTGTTAAAGTAATGCAGCCCCCATGGCAGCCGCAGCAGCCAACTGATGCATCCCCAGGTACTGATACTGCTTCAAAAGCACCACTCCAACCACCACTAACAAAACAAACTACACTAACTGAGTCATTATATGCCTGTACTAAACAGCCCCTGAGTCACCCAACCTCCATCCAAATCAAATAACTGACTGGGGGAGATGATTGCCTTTGATCTTCAGTCATCCTCCACTGCAGATGACAACAGCTTTCAAAAAATGTTGCATAAACTGAAGCCAGAGTGCAACATTCCAACATACTTCACATTTATCAGGCATGTTCTCCCTAGTATGTACGAGTCCATATGCATGCAGATGTTGATATTTCTGAAGGAGGTGGGGCATTATGTGGATTTTACAAGTGCCATCTGGAGCAGTAGCAGTACAAACCAAAGCTTCATCTCACTGCCTACTGTGTTTTGTCCACATCACGCAGCACCACCACCATTCTCATCCCACCTCTGTACCACCAGCCCCTGCAGAGTTATACTTAAGTAGAAACCTTCACAGAGGCACACAAACAGAGGAACTACCTAACTTAATGCATCAGTCATAGAGGGAAAGCACAGTGGGGAAAACATACTGTGATTCATCACATCACTGCTGGACATCTGGATATACCCAAATGATTTGAAGGCACCCTTAGCAGTTTGCTGTATAACTCCACTTTTATTTTTCATGTGGTTACTTTTTATGAGCTGAGATGGAGGGACAGTCTTTCTTGGATACTTTTATGCATCCTCTACCCTATAATATTTCAACAGGATTATACTCAAGGGTGGAATATGAAAACTAGGATAGGATTCAAAGGATGTTAGGCAAGTGATAATTTCACTTTCCCTATTTTGAAGGCTTCTCCCTCTATATGATAATGATATGTCATTCAAAGAGCAACAACCACACAGCGAAGAACATTACAGCGGCAATTCGCTGTTGCTGCTGTAATTTACCCGCGGGACCCCAGCACTACTTTTACCAGGTATTGCAACCCAACCTGAATCAACTCCAATTTGGGGTTGATAATCCTAATGTATGGGGGTGTGGGGGGGCATAGCCCTCTGCATGGGGGGTTTGGGGCGAAGTCCCAGAAAAAAAAAAAAAAAAGACAGTTTACCAGAATAATTTATACCGACCGCAACTTGTGGTCAACATAAATCCATCGCTGTAATGTCAGTTGACAAAATTGTTGTTGAACCAGCATCATGGATCCTATGATAATCACAGGGATAAATGTTCATTGCCATGTAATATCAATAAGTTATAATACGTAATTGTTATGGCCTCGGAGTTAGGTGGTGGAACAAAGAACCTTTTATGGACATTTCCTTGTACCCTTTAATGGCCATGGGCCTTTGGAGATTATGGGACCCAGCCCCCAGGAAGGGATGCAGGTAACCAGGCCTAAACCACCTGGGAATGGGAGATGCCTATTACCTTTCTGTTTTTAAAAACAAAATTAGCTAAGGTTTCTCATGCCACATCGCTTCTCCTCAATCCTCGTGTGGCAAATGGAGTTCGTACATTTTTTTCATATTAGTAATTAATTGTTAATGTCTCAGGGCTTTTTGTCGGTTGTCATAATTTTTAATGTAAATAGTTTTATATTTTCTCATGTGTAATGACAATATGTCGGGAAATAAGTCTTATCTCATCTGATCTGAAGTTGGGGATGTTTCCGATGGTCACTGGGAGTAACAGGCTGAAGCCCACGAATGATGGTGATTTCTGCCATGCACTTTGTCTGGCATATGCACTGAATCTTGCAGTGAGTCCTGTGCTCGATAAACATGCACAGTTACAAGAAATAAAATCACTGTACAGGACATAACTAGCCAGCAGTGTGTGCGCCGTTCCTGTGTTTATTTACTGCACAGGAAATAACTAGATATTTTCATCATTTCCCAAATGCACTGAACTCCTCCGTCAGTACCAGCAAAAGCACAGTGTTCTGCAGCATGGCTTAATCAAAGACATGTCAACAAGGTGAAACTCCATCTTGTGGTGTGGAGACTGGTGGAACAAAAAGCTGTGTTCTAGGCTATGGAATTCAACAATGTGACTTGAGGGAGACATCTGCCCAGGTGCAGTGGTGTGTACTGCAAAAGCTTGTTCCACTTCTGAGACCTTATGAAAAGGTCACCACACATGTCAGCGCTGAATCAGCAACCCTCAGTATAGTCCTGTCCTTGGTGAGTGTACATGAGTGACACACACACATGCCATTATTTATAAATATAAGCCTCCTTTTTTGAGAGGCTTATGCTCCCAGGGGAACCCTCCCACTTATTCTCTCGAGTTCAGGGATTTATTATGCTCTGGGCGAATTGCTTGTCACCATGAGGTGGCAGCAGAGAGCAATGTTTCAGGGATATAAAAAGAGAGGAACAGGAAGTTGAGGGGGTTGGCTGGGACAGTAGAAGGAGAGGCAGGCAAAGCAGGAGCTCGACAGTCCGGATTTGGGCCTGTTAAGTGAGGGACCCCCCCAAGTGAGTAGTTAAGAGTTGGTGGGTGACGCAACATGGCATCAGAAAGGAAATGGGTCCTCCAAGGGAGGATGGCCAGATAGCCGGGTCAGTGTTGTTTGGGAGCTGGGGTTTCCCAGGGCGAGTTTGAGTGAGGTCTGGTAGGAAGGAGAAGGTAGGGCCTTAAGGAGGACCCCAGTGATCCTCTGCAGGTGTCTGCCTGGGCTTCTAGGAGTGCAGGAGTCATAGCAGGGCTCCTACAGGGGAAGGACCAGTCGTGGTGGTGGTCCCCTCCCGCACCCAGCATGGCAGGGTGGCCCAGGTGATAGAGGGGGCACAGGAGAGCTTCCACTCAGTAAGGGGCCTGCTTGGAGGGGCAGGTCCTGGGTTGACGATCAATTCAAAGGTCGGGCAGGCCGCAGGTTTTCGGACAGGCCTTGGAGGGTTGCTCCTGGCTGGATGCTTATAGCAAGCTCAGGAGTTGGAAGGTGGGATGCAGTTAAGGCTCGGGGACCATCCAGTTTGCCATCTGAGAGGGGCACTCCGGGAACAGGACGCCAATGGTACCCGCGGAGGACATGAGCTGCTCGGAGGGCCAGGGTTGTGGCAGGGCAGCTCATGGTGGGGCAGTGAGCAGCGGGCTACAGACTAGGTATGCTGTGGGTCTGCTATGCCCGTGTCTGCGTGAGGCCCCAGGGCCTCCATTTATGAGCAGGTCTTTAGGCCCATAATGGCTGCAGTTCCACGTCAGGAAAGGGATATAGAGGGCTGCACAAAGGGAAGTGTTTACAGGTGAATCAAGACTCCCAGGGTCAATCAGGGATTGGTCAGGGGGAGAACATTCCTGGGATCCCCAAAGGATTTGGTGTCTGGGTCCAGGGACCAGGTGGGAGAAGCTGCTTGCTTCTCCACGTGTGTTGAAGGCATGTCCTGACCACAGAAAATGGAAAAGTAAGAGCAAAAGTTAGAGTGGCTTACCAGCACCAGAGAGATGTGGGGTCTGTTCTTCTTTGAAGAGAAGAAATTCCAGTTCGGGTAAAACACCTGAGTTCCAAGGGAAAAAATGTATAGCCTTGCAGTAACTGTCTATAAGACCTTTCTCTTTCTTTGGAGTTGCCAGCAATTGTAGCATATGTGAAAAGTTCTTGCCCCATGGAGCGGATGTGCATTTTAATGTAAGGAGGTGCTCCTGCCATCATTTGGGCACAGGCAAAAATAAAGTGCTTATTTGGGGAAGAAACAGTGAGTTGTGATTTTGTGTGGAACAATAGGAGAAGACTGCAAATTGAATAGGCATTTCTGGATTATCCATATGTGGGGATTTAACCACCAAGCCGGACCAGGATTTATATTTCCCACCTGGTGGGGGACCTGCTACTTAAGCCTCCTGTAAAGAACTCATGGACTGTGCCAGGAGAGTTGCTCATCAGAGCATGTTACGGTGACTGTATAATTATTAAAATGAAAAAGGAAAAGACTGATCATTGCTAACTTATCTGAGAGCTTCATTAAAGACGAATAATAGCTTAAATTGCATTTTTTTATTGTACATAAAGCAACTTGTTCTAATAGGAGGGAGGCATCATTAGGAATAAGGGTTTTGGTATTTCAAAATCTACCTCAATGCTGTTTAATTGTTTGATGATTATTAACATTAGATAAGCAACAAATAATTGTTTTCTTGTCAGTAATCAGTAGTAATAGTTTTTCTGAATCGTTAAATGTGTTGAGTCTGCTGGCACAGGTACACTTTATTTAGTGGGTTTTAAATAGGTTAGAGTGGGTAGCTAGGGGAGGGTACCCCTTTGGGCCAAAGTATTGAGGTGGTTCTCTTTCTGGCAGGCTGTGGAGATGCGCATACCCAGTTTATTGGTGGGAGGTCATTTTGGGCCCTCTGCCATCATTCCCAGGAAGGAATGACTTCCTGGGTGGGGGGGGGAGAGTGTAAGCCTCCTCTCTTTGAGAGAGGCTTATGCTCCCTTTAAGGACCCCCTTCCACTTATTCCTCCAGAGTTAGGGATTTATTAGTGCACGGGGCGTAATGCCTGCTGGGTCGCCATGAGGTGGCAGCAGAGGGTTTCAGAATATAAAGGAATATAATATATAAATATAAATACCTATAAAATTTATAAACATTTATAAATATAAATAGGAGGCAGTATGGCGCAGTGGTTTAAGCCTCTGAGATGCAAATCTGGACACCTGGGTTTGAATCCCACAGCCCCCACTTGCATACTGTGTGACCCTGAGCAAGTCACTTAACTTCCTCGTGCTCCCAAGTTGCACCTGCAAACAAGCTTTCAGCTTAGGTGTCTCACCTGGTAAAATAATTGGTAAAAAAAAAAAAAAAAAAGGGAGGAACAGAAAGTTGAGGGGGGCTGGCTGGGCAAGTGGAAGGAGAGGCAGGCAAGGCAGGAGCTCGGCGGTCTGGGTTTGGGCCTGTTAAGGGGGGAAGCCCCACAAGTGAGTAGTCTGAGTCGGTGGGTGCAGCGATGTGGCATCGGACAGGAAATGGGTGCTCTGAGGGAGAATGACCAGATAGCTGGTCAGTGTCGTTTGGGAGCTGCAGTTTCCTGGAGTGAGTTTGGAGTGAGGTCTGGTAGGAGGGAGAAAGTAGGGCCTTAAGGAGGACCCCAGTGATCCCGTGCGGGTGTCTGCCTGGGCTTCCAGGGCTGTGGAAGTCATGACAGGGCTCCCACAGGGGAGGGGCCAGTGGCAGTGGTCCCTTCCCGCACCAGGCATGGCATGGCTTCCCAGGTGGTAGAGGAGGCACAGGAGAGCTTCCATGTGGTAAGGGGTCTTCTTGGAGGGACATGTCCTGGGGAACTGATCAATTCAAGGGTCAGGTGGGCCGCAGATTTTTGGACAGGCCTTGGAGGGTTGCTCCTGGCTGGATGCTTATAGCAAGCTCAGGAATTGGAAGGTGGTATGCAGTTAAGGCTCGGGAACCATCCAGTTTGCCATCTGAGAGGGGAACTCTGGGAACAGGACGCCAAGGGTACCAGCGGAGGACTTCAGCTGTTCAGAGGGTCTGGGTTGTGGCAGGGCCCTGGATCCTTTGTGTGGCAGGGCAGCTCAGGATGTGGCAGTGGGCAGCGGGCGGTGGCCTGAGTACACTGTAGGTCTGCCATGCCCGTGTCTGGGGCAGGCCCCGGGGCCTTCATTTATGAGCAGGCCTTTAGGGGAAAAAACGTATAGCCTTGCAGTAACTGTCTATAAGATCTTTCTCCTTCTTTGGAGTTGGCAGCAACTGTAGCATATGCAAAAAGTTCTAGCCCCATGGAGCTGATATGCATTTTAATGTAAGAAGGTGCCACTGTGGTGCTGCGGTCATTTGGGCACAGGCAAAAATAAAGTACTTATTTAGGGAAGAAACAGCGAGTTGTGATTTTGTGTGGAACAATAGGGGTAAATGAAATATAAATCCTCAGTTTTTAATCATTCTCTGAGTTTGCATTTCCAGGAGGCCGCCTTTTCCAGAAGCTTGCACCTGCCGGGTTTTGGGGCCGAGGGGAGCCGTGGCTGCAGTTTATCGTGGAATGCCTGGTTCCAAAGAAGGGGGGTTCCTGGGTGTTTCCTGCAATATTTGGAGTGGAGACCTGGGGTCACAGAAGTTAAGAAGCCATAAAGAGGTAGGATAAGTATTTTCTTGCCTTTCATGCTGTGCAGTTTTAGAAATGTGTCTATGCTGTGGGGCCCCCTCTCCCGGTTCATCAGCGATTTCAATCATCCCCTAGACATTTGGGGAGGGGGAGGCTACATAAATAGCCTGGACTTCAAAGACCAGTGTATTAATGCTGTATCGAGAGCTAACAGAGTACTCAGTGCTATAAAAAGAAATATAAAAAGTCATAGAGTAGACGTTATAATGCCCCTGTACAGATCTTATGTAAGACCACTTTTGGACTACTGTAGTTAATTGTGGTGTCCATATACGAGGTCGGATGTTGACAGAGTGGAGAGGGTGCAGTGCAGAATGATTAAAATAATACTGAACATTAAGATAAACCTTACGAAGAAAGATTGGGTAATCTAAAACTAGATCCATTGAAGGAGCGCCTACAAAGTTGGAGCCTCTAACTGGTTCAACTCTCTTCCATCACAAATCATCAACTTTGCTACGCTTGGTGCTCTTAAGTGCAACCTTCACCAGCACCTTGTGGCTAGTGCTTCATGTGACTGCTTCACATAATTTATCCGGGGTCTACTCCTCCTCATGCTTCTCCTCCCACCTTCTCCTCCCCCACCCCCTCCCTTTTGCACTATCTCCACCCCATCTGTGTTGTCGCTGTTGTTCCTCTAACTACCACCCCTCCTCATTTAGCCCCATTCCCCTCCAACCTCCCATTTTCCTCCTCTACCCTTCCTCCCTCTCTCTCTCTTACTCCGCCTTCTCACATTCTAATCTAGCCCTCCCCTCCCTTCCTCACCTACCCTCTTACTCTCACCTACCCCCTCCTTGACAATGCTCTCTGGGCTGCTTTCCATCCCCTCCTCTCCCTTAGTAACTGATGATGCTCTCTGCACCATCTCCTGCTTCTGCCCTAATCTCTCAAGCAATTTCCCCAGGCATACATTGTACAATGCCTGGTGTACTGTCCTGTTGCTTAAATACTCACACCACAATACTAGACAACGCCAAGGGCGTCTCCTGCCGTATAACTTAAAGTATGTTTTGTAATTCACTCATGTTGCATTTCGCTCCTACTTGTCCTGTGCTCCTGATGTGGAACCTCTGTAAAACAGCCCTGGCTCAATGGTGTTATCTGAAATCTTAAATAAAATAAATAAAACAGAAAAAGAGGAGATATACTTCTGTTTTATGAAATAGTTAATGCTTCTTACCTTCTTACCTTATGAATGAATTAAACAGTACCATCAAATACATAAATTAAACTAGGGGTCATGCACTACAGGTCACTACAAGAAGACTGAAAACAGAAAAAAGAAAGTACTTTTACACAGAGAGGATGTTAAACCTTTGGAACAGTTTACCTGAAAATATCATAATAAGTGAAACTCACTCTGTCCATCTCCACCTAAACCACTACCCCCATTTCACTTCCTACCCCCCTCTACCCTCTCTCTCCCTAGTCCGCACCATGGACTCTCCTGTCCCAACGACAAAGCCCCCTCAGGCTGCCACCCCCTAGCCCCCTTACTAGCTCCCTCACCCTATCCACCCACCACCTAAACCACTCCCCCCCACTCTCACTTCTCTCTCTCTCTCTCTCTCTCTCTCTCTCTCTCTCTAGTCCACACCATGGACTCTCCTGTCCCAACAACAAAGCCCCTCAGGCTGCCACCCATGCACAGCATCAACAAAAATCTTTCTTTCTGGTGGTCTTACCCCTCTCAAGCACTAGCTACCTGAAATGCTTCTGTTGACCTGTGCAGATTCTGAACTAACTTTTTTTTCATGTATGACTGACAATGAAGTTCTCACTAAAAATGTAATGACTAATCTGTAACCTAATTGGGAATTGACTGTTTAGATCATTACTTCCTTTTTTATGTATGCTGTGAAACCCACTTTGTTTGCTATATAACCTTGTAATCATGACATCGTTGCACGCAAACGTCTCTGTTTGTATACTGCTGGTACTGTTAATCTCTGTTCTGTACTTTGTTTTGACTTCGAGCCTTTGTAAATGAGCCCTTGGCTCAAATGTATTAATCCCAAACTGAAATAAATAAATAAAGAGATTTTCAAGAAAAGATTAGATGACTACATGATGAATGAAGGTACATTAAGATATTACAGTTCATCTTTAGGAGTGATATTTGGGCTTACAGCCTTATCAGCTTGTTACACATTAGTGAACATATTTGAGATCTTCTGCAACCCAAAAAAGAAATGCTATTGGTTGTGGTCATGGTCGCCAAGGCTGTGGCACTTCTGGCAGTGGCAAAAATGAGAACAATGAAAACGGTGGTGGTGATACTACAGTTATCCGAGTCTTCTCACAAGCAGCACAAGCAGGATACAATACTTATTAAGGAAGTGGCAGGGAATTAGAGCACAATTTCTCATGGCAAAACTACTGAATTCCAGACATAAACATACTGTATGTGCATTCCTCCTACACACATTGACTGTATGAAGCAGAATATGTTATATGCACTTCAAATGAAGCAGCACAGACAACATGAAGAAACAGCCAAGAATCAGCCTTCTCCTGCTAGTACTGCTCCTCTTCCTCAGTTGACAATGCATGCTTCCAGTACCAGGTGATAGCATGACCACATGAAACATACAATTTGATGGCAGATAAGGACCCGCTTAGCCCATCCCGTCTGCCCATCTTTTCTACCTAAATTATTACCGCAGACTGTACTTGATGTACAGGTCCCCCCCCCCCCTTTCCGCTGTGATTTCCTTGTGCCTATCCCGTGCATTCTTGAACCCCACCACTGTTTTCACCCCCGTCACCTCCACTGGAAGGCTGTTCCAGGAATCCACAACTCCTTCTGTGAGAAGTACTTCCTCCCATCTCTCCTGAATCCACCCCCTCCAACCTCATAGCATGTCTCCTTGTTCTTGATCATCTTTTTTACCGAAAATACTTCCCTCATGTACCTTATTTACCCCATTAGGTATTTTAAAGTCTTTATCATATCCCTCCCTCCCCTCCTCTCTTCCAGGGTGTGCGTAATTAGGTCCTTTAGTATCTCCTCATAGGGCATTTGATGTAGACCCTGCACCATTTTAGTTGCCCTCCTCTGGACTGCCTCCACACTATGTCCTTCCAGAGATGTGGTCTCCAGGACTGGACGCAGTACTCTAGGTGGAGTCTTTCCACTGATCTATACAGAGGCAATACCACCTCCTCTTTCTAATGGGGAAACTCCTCCCTATGCATCCCAGCATCCCACTAGCCCTCTTGCCTGCCTTGTTGCACTGCCTGGCCACCTTTAGGTCTTCCAGTCTGACTACCCCCAGGTCTCTTTCCTGCTTGGTAGTCATCAATACCACTCCACCCATTTTGTACTTTGTCCCTGGGTTTCTGTGCCCTAAGTGCATTATTTTGCACTTTTTCGCATTGAAACCCAGCTGTCATACCCTTGACCACTCCTCTAGCTTTCTCAAGCCTCTGCTCATCTCCCACCCCCAGAGTGTCCACCCAACTTCAGATTTTGGTGTCATCTACAAAGAAGCAGACCTTCCCCTTCCAGCCTCCTCTGCAATACCACTGATAAAGACATTAAAGAGGATTGGTCCTAGCACTGATTCCTGAGGCACCAGCTGGTCGCCCTCCCTTTCTCAGAGTGAACTCCGTTTACCACCACCCTCTGTTGCCTATCATCTAACCAATTTCTTATCCAGTTTACCACCTTTGGATCCACTCCTAAGCTACCCAGCTTGCTTACTAGTCTGCTGTGTGGAATGGTGTCAAAAGCCTTACTGAAATCAAGGTGGGCCATGTACACTGCTCCACCCTTATCTAATTTCTTTGTCACCCAGTCAAAGAAATCTATCACATTCGTTTGACATATCCTGCCACCTGTGAACCCATGCTGCCCCAGGTCTTGTAACCCACTGGATTCAAGATAGTCTACAGTATTCCACAATCCTTTCCTTCAGCAGTGATTCCATTAACTTATTAACTTTCCCACCACCGATTCAGGATGACCAGCCTATAATTGTCCACCTCCCCCCGTTGCCACTTTTGTGAAGTGGGACTACATACGCCCTCCTCCAGTCCTCCAGAAGCACTCCTTTTTCCACTGAGCTGTTAAACAGGACTGTCAGAGGTGCAGCCAGTTCCTCCCAGAGCTCCCTCAATACCCTTGGATGCATCCCATCAGGCCCATTGCTTTGTCCATCTTCAGATTAGCGAGTCCATTTAGGACTCTCTCTCTTCTGAAAACTAGTGCCCCCCTCTCTCCAAAGCTTCTGTTACTTTTTTGTGGCCCTCCCGTTGTCCTTCCTCTGTGAACACTGAACAAAAATATTTGTTCAGAATGTCTGCCTTTTCTTGGTCCACCTCTGCATTGTTCCCCCTTCCATTTTTAACCTTACAGTCCCACACCTGGTCTTCCTCTTTTCAATTACATACCTAAAAAATGTCTTGTCCCTTTTCATCACCTCCTGGGCTATTCTCTCTTCAGTTTGCACCTTTGCACTCCTAATTACTTTCCCTGCTTCCCTCTGTTTCCCCTGATACACCCCCTATCCTCCTCCTTCTGTGTCTCTTTATACATTCCGAATGCTACCCTTTTAACCTTTACTTTTTCAGCTACTTCTTTCAAGAACCATAACAGTCTCTTTTTATTCTTGCTTTTGCTATATTGACCTGGAAGACAATTTGGATAGTGATGATTCAGACAACAAAGGACATTTTGGAGTTTTTTGACAGTGACTGCTAGCACCACACAGATATATTGGAGAGAGGCACAGATATCTCACTAGAATACATGATAGAGGCTTATCGCTAATTGACTGGATCCACTCCTCTCACCCACACAGACTGACTTCATCAAGTGTACTTGCGAATGCTCTAAGTGACCACTGTGTCACATACTGCACTAGAAAAACCCAACTACGCAAATCAGCCCCAAAACACATAAAAATACATCCTCTAAATGCACTAGATACCCTTTCACTCCTGGATGACCTTAGACATGCTGACTGGCAGCAGGTCTATTCTGCATCGGACATAGACTCTGCCCTAACCCAGTTCCTGCACATATTTACAAAGGTTTGGGACTCCCATGACCCATTGAAAAAAATCAAGGGTTAAGGAGCACCACTATCCTTGGATCTCAGCACCTCTCCTTGCCCAATGTAAAGCCCGTGACAAGGCTTAGTCCCTTTTCAAATCTCAGCTTACCCTGCAAGCCAGGCAGGTCTATAATTCCCTCCACAATGCCTGCACCAAGGCCATAAGGCAAGCTAAAGCTGACTATTTCAGATCTCAGCTGCACCATGCACAACCATCCAACTTCTGGCAAGTTGTGCACTCCCTCATTGATCCCCCTACTCAATCCAACACTCCAGCCCTCAAGCAAAATTACCTACTTACCACCAAACCTATCAGCATTGCTGACACCCTGAAATAAATTTTTCACCTCCTGTGCCCTCCCAGATGACCACCCTCCACCCCCTCATAGGAACCCCCCTTTACACCCGCAACAACACTTTCCTATTCATACCCATCTCTGAGCAACAGGTCCTCATCGCCCTCTGTTCACTAAATATCTCCAAGTCCGGTCTCAATGGGATCCACTCTAACTCCTGCTCATATTGGCTCAGTATTTGCCAAGCCACTAACCCACCTCCTAAACCTATCATTCACATCAGGCATGGTACTGCAAGCCTGGAAGCTGTCACGCCTAATTCCCCTTCACAAAGGTGGTGACCCCCTCAGTGCCTGGTAACTACAGGCCAATCTCCCTCCTCCCAATCCTTTTCAAAGTACATAAATCTCTTGTCCAAAACAGGCTAACAGAGTACCTCACAGCTACCAAACTCATTTCCCCCTACCAATCAGGATTCAGAAAACAACGCTCCACAATCTCCTTACTGCTGCATATCACTCACTAATCACGTCCACACTAAATCTGACCAAGGCCATCTAACAGCTGCTGTGTTTGTAGACCTGGCAAAGGCCTTTGACTCAGTCTCCCATCCCCTTCTCCTGGCAAAACCTAAGGCTGCAGGATTAGCCACCATCACAGTTCAGTGGTTCCAATCCTACCTAAACAACAAGCTCCAGTCAGTCAGAGTAGCTGACTCCACATCCCCCCCACTCCCAATTCTCGAAGGTGGACCTCAAGGATCAGTTCTCGGCCCCATCCTATCTTCATTATTCATAAGTGATCTTCCCTCTGCTTGCACCAATTCCCGCTCACATATGTATGTGGATGACACTATTCTTCTCACCTCTAGTCCTGTTCTAGTTGATGTTCAATCTACCCTCCAGAATGATTACAACATTCAGTGCTGGTTCAAGAACAACCAACTGAAAAATAAACACCTCTAAAACAGTGTCTATAACATTTGGCACAGTACAAAAACTAAACAGAACCCCCCCCCCCCATCACCTCACTGGATGGAACATCGCTGAACTGTCACAAAATACAAATACTTTGGTGTATGGCTGGACTCCCATATGACGTTCTCAAATCACGTAGAAGCTATTGCCTCTATATTATGCCCTGAACTAGGTATGCTCTATCGAAACAAAGACTCTCTCCCACTGCCAGTCAGATGTGAAATCCTATATAAGATGATCACTCCCATCTTTGATTATGCAGATGTGGTTTACAGTACTGCCCCAGCAACCACTCTATCCAGACTGGACACCTTCCTGAATCCATTCTGCCGCTTTGCCATGAACTCCCCCCTCAGAACACATCTCTGCTCCCTTTATGCCTCAAGGTATAGTACCACTTTCACATCCACGCTACATCCACTCTCTTAATTTTATGTCCAAATACTGGTTCAACTTGCTACCATCCTACCAATCAGAGTGCCTTTCCATGGCTTCACACTCCCTTTATGGACTGTGGTCCAGGGATTCCAGACCCTTCACACTGCCTCAGCCATCCTCCTCAGCTGGTAAATCTGCCTGCTTCTATAGGCTCCCCTGCCTGTGGAACTAACTCTCCCCTCCAATCAGAAACTCCCCCTCGGACTATTCTATTAGACAGCAGCTTTGCCTACTGCCTCCCCCCCCCCGTGTGCTCCTTTCAATCAAGTGCCACACCTACTCCTCATCGCTGAGGACTCTGTGTATCTCTAAACAACCTTTGTAAATACAGATGTATACATTTTGTAAATACTGATGTACAATATGCTGTGTAAGTTACTGCCAAGTGTTTCATGCTGTTGTAAATACCTAACACTATGTACTTATATTTGATGCCTCGGCATTACTATTTTGTATACTTATACTATATCTATATGTATATGTATAGCGTTTATAAGCTGCCTATCTTTCCCAAAGTGTTTGTATACCTGTTTCCCCTCCCCCGGGTTGCACCTGGTAACGAGCCCCGGCTCAGTGTTCTTTTCCCAGTAACCAAATGTTTAAATAAATAAATATCTAGTGAGCCACTGTCTAGCTGAAGCTGTGATCCAATTAAATTCTGGCAAGGTAGAAAAGTCATTTGGCCTGCACTGGCTAAACTCACTTTGTATTTTCTCAGATACCCTTCAAACTCTGTTACTTCAGAGAGATGTTTCAGTGCAGCTGTGCTATTGCCTCACCACTTTGTTCAAGGCTAGATTCTGACAATAATGAATGCTTAGTTTTTTTGAAAGTCATCTTACCATGTATGAACTTCAGCTATCAATTTGATTATTCCCAAATCCAAGAAGTCACATCCACAGTACTGCTATTTCTACCTCTATACCTCATACTGGCAAGTCTCCCCAGACTCCTACTGGCACTGGCAGCACCTCAGTCTGCCTCACCATTCCTAGCAGCGCTGGCAGTGCATGGACTATGACTCACATCTCCACCACAAGTCCTCCCGAAGACAGTATAACTTTTACAGTGTCATTGCCAGGAATCTCATTGTGATCAGGTGTGATGTGCAGCTTGCACAGAGTCATTATCAGTTAAAGAGGACATGTCAGGTCACCCAACCAACCATCACGGGATCCCAACACCAAATGAGGCATCCGTGATGGCCAAGCACAGATACACAACTTTCCTGGTCTTGTAAAGTCATGAAGCTCACTGACTACAAGTTTGACTGTCAGTGGGCAGCAGTTGCCTTGTTACTTTAGTTCAATCAATATAAAAAACTACAACAAATTAAAATATTTAAGCTACTCTACATCCATGTGTGGTAAAACATCAGGAAGGTAAATGAAATGCCCTCAGTGAATTGCCTTTTATTTGGGTTCATGTTCTTGGATGCATAACTTTTTTCAGAGATGGGTATTATAAATTTTGAAAATATATGGGGCCAGTGAGATAGTAATTGGCATGGTGATAAAATAGAGACTACAGGGGGCTAAGCATACTATTTATGTAGCTCAGAACTGGGCTGCAGCAGTCATACTCATTGCAGATAGGGTCACATTGCCACAGACACCAATCCCCAGCACTGGTATGTAGATACCACCTGCCACAAACAAGCCTTGCTGACCACAAGGCTCTCCTCCCCCAATTGTAGTCTGTTTTACTCTAAGCCAGGGGTTCTCAAATGGTGAGGCCAGCCTCCCTGGGGAGGCCCCAACCTGTTCCGGGGGAGGCTCAAGCAAGTCTTGAAAAAGTATTGTATATCACTTTTGAACTTTATAGATTTTGTGTGAAGGGATAAGGCAAACTGAAAGAGGATAATAGTAGGTGAATTTACATATTTATTCACAAGTCTGTGAACAGGGAAGGTACTGTACACTGAGCCATGGCTTATATCAGGTGTACCCAGGAAAGGGTAGTGAGAGAATACAGTTCAGAATGTAAATGCAAAACACTCTAGCAATACAAAACGAATAAAAGTGCAAACAAATTAAGAACAATAAACTAACAAATGTAAGGAACAATAATTAATTAGACTGGCAGCAGAACTGTCCAAATACAAGAGTTAACATATAGGTACTAGGAATAAGAGCAGAAGGGAGCAAATGATCCCTGAGAAGTTGCTTAAGAGCAGGGGGGAGGCAGAGGTGATCAGGTAGGTTATTCCAGTTGAGGGCAAATGGAATGCAATCTGATCCATGAAGGTATGGCAGTAGGGGTAACAATGGTTCAAGAGTCAAAATATTGGAGCAAGTAGGTTGTCCTGTTGGGAGGAGGGGGTTACAATAAGCTTAACATGTCAGCCAGCTATGTAAAGAGATTTCAATTTATTCCTGACGTACCTGTGAAAAGTAGGCTATTTTTCTATGGGGAGGCCCAAACATATTTCAGTATTTTGGGGGAGGCTCAAGATCTTTTCCATGGCTTAGGGGAGGCTCACTATGACAAAGTTTGAGAACTGTTGCTCTAAGCCAATTACTGCATTGGGAGCCAAAGGGTTCCACCAAATTGACGAGGCCAAACCAAATTTTCAGGCCCAAACTCGAAACCAAACCAAAGATGTCTATGGCCTACTTCTCTCATCCTTAGTGGACAGTGCTGCTACTTTCCAAAATTATTCAGATATTATCCACTCCTTCCTATTTACGAGTCACTCAGCAGGTTTATTTATTTAAAATGCAGGTATCTTCATTCTCGACTCGCTCTGATATTGGCCTCTAATGCTCTCTGACTAACCTGACAAACTCGAGTGTTGGTGAATAAATATAGGTTGACTGCAAAACCTGGCAGTTTCAGCATTCTTTTTTAGTTCTGTTTTTTGTTTGGGAGAGGATGGTGGCATTGAAAATGGGGAGATCGAGAACAAGGACTGGTAGTGAAGACATGTCATCTGTGCAAGTAGCAAGCAGGCAGCCATGAGGAAATGTATGAGCGTATGACTGCATTCTACACACCGGCAAACGGCAGTGCTTTTGAAAAAAGCAACTGTTACTATGAGTTCCTGATTACATTTTAAAATAGTGTGTTACAGTAATTTTTAAAACAATGAGGTAGCAAGGACAGTGTGTGGCAGAGCAAAGGGCACAATCGATCAAGCGGTGGCAGGCGGGGCGTGGAAACAGATTGAGGCACATATAAAAAGAGAGAAAAAGAAAGTATATTGTTTAAAGTGGTAGTTTATTTGATGTTACACTTCCCTCTCAATAATGAGTTAAGTGGGCGAGAGAACAGCTGGTAAGTGAGCAGCTGGCAAGCAAGCTGGGGCAGGGTGGGTGGCCTGCAACAGGTAAGCAGGTGGGCCGCAGGGTGATCCATGTTTCTGAAAGATATCATTGGCACATGGATTGCTTAGATGTACTGCGCCATTTTTAGCAGGACTAGTCTTAACCATGTGTCAAGCACTTCTAAAGTACGACTAATAACCAATCAGATTGCTTGAAATCCTTTGCCCATTTTATAAACAAGGATGAATCCCTCAGACATTCTCCTAGTGAAATATTTTCAAAATAGGTGAAGGGCATTAACACACAAGCCTGGCCCAGACAGCATCTGGCCACATTTTTGATGGAAATAGCTCTTGGAATCACAGGAAAAAGTTTTAAAGAGCAAAATGAAATAGAAACTCACTAACATTGTACACCTTCTCTGCATTTAGCTTTCTCAAGTCATAATAATTATGTATATTAATATGATACTAGGCTTTTTGTTCATAAGAAGTCATCTATTTAATCTGCTTGTCTATGCCAGACATCAGAATCCTCTGTTAAAGATATTATTGTAATTGTTTTCATGCAAGTAGAAAATGTGATGTGCAGTGTAGACATGCAGCCAGAGCAGAGACAGTATAAGGGATCATGATCCTGTTTTCATGTTAATATCAATGTGCACTGTTACTGTATACTACTAGGATTACTACTAGGAAGAACAGAACAAAAGGAAGGAGTAAATGCTCATTAGTATTGTCCCCCACACCTAGCAGGCATCATTAAACCATAATACCACCAGTACAATACAATCTATCTAAAATATGCTTAAATTGACCAAACTCTTCTGCTTCCACTGCTATTCGCGATAGTCTGTTCCAAGCCTTTGAGCTCCTCACTGTATAATAATTATCTCTTTTTGCAGTGTTAACCCTAGGTATGGCTAGTTTCTTACCGTGAGATCTGAGATTAATTCAAGAATTACTAAATGCCAGACCACATAGGTCCATTAAATCAGTTAAATGCAATATTTTATGTAATAATAAAAGGTCCCCTCTCTGCCTTCTGTGTTCCAAAGAAAACAGTCCAATTTTTTTTTACCTAGAATCATAAACAGATCATTGTGCCCTTCAATCATTTTACTATCCTTTGCATGATAAGGAGACCAGAATGGTGATCCAAAATCAAGTATGGGCCAAATATAGCCCTTATACAGAGGTATAATACACCGTTCAGATCTACTAAAAAGAGATCGTTTGATCCTTTTAATGAGACTGCTTGCTTTAAAGGAAACTTGACGACAATGCTCTGTAAAAGTAAATGAGTTAGAAATTATAAGCTCAAGGTCACGTTCTAATGTTACCGTATGTAATATCTGATTTCCCAAAATGTAGTTATAATTCTGATTTTTGTATCCAAAATGTAGGACCACACATTTGTCAATATTGAACTGCATACCATTGTTTATTGTCCATTTATGATATGATTTAGGTCATTGACCATAGTTAGATGTTTGTTGAAGGTGTCTACCTCACCACACAACTTCAAGTCATCCGCAGATTTCACCAATCTGTTATTAATATTATATTGTATATCACAAACATAGATACCAAAGAGTACCTGGCTCAAAACCAAACCCTGCGGTAGCCCACTAGTGAACTCACTCATGTCGGATAATATACCATTAAGTCTGACCATTTGTACACGTTCCAGTAACAAATTTTTAATCCATCGTATGAGTGAACTGCTAAAACCCAATGTTATTAGTTTACTCACCAAATTTGTGTGTGGTACCTTATCAAATGCTTTTGAAAAGTCCATCAAAATCACATCTGATGCACATCTTCTACAGTATCCAAGCTAACACTTATAGTTTCATAAAATGAAAGCAGGTTTGTTGTACAAGACCTCCCCTTTTGGAATCCATGCTGCATACTATCTATAATGTTTAACGTAGTTTTCTCTTGTTCCAGATGCTTTTTAATTAATCTCTTCATAATTTTGCAGGGGATAGAGGTTAGGCTAATAGGTCTAAAATTTTTTAGTTGATTCTTAGCTCCTTTCTTAAACATTGGTGTCACAATAGAAAGCCTCCAATCTAATGGCACAATCCCACTTTCCAAACACTTATTAAAAATAATAGAGGAACTGCTATTATGTGTGATCCAGTTGTAAGTAACTTAGGATGGATATTGTCAGGGCCAGGAGTGGTTGTTGTTTTAACATTCTGTAGTTCTAATCGTACCTCTTCCAATGAAAAAAGATAATTGTTTTCTAAGACGTTAATCAATGTGGGACTATTATCTAATTTAGGACTAAAGACCAATGAAAAATAGCTATTAAAGCAATCCACTATTTCAGCTGGATCATTAATATTATTGCCATTCACATTAATATTTGACCAATCTGTTATTAATATTATATTAATCTATTCCCTCTCATCAGCTGGGCTGTCTTAACACGCCATTAAATGGTTCGGCGCCTACCTCAACGACCGCTCACAGTCGGTAAAAATTTCTGACCACATCTCCCCTCCTCTAACCATATGCTCTGGCGTCCCTCAAGGGTCCATACTAGGTCAGATTCTCTTCTCCATCTTTCTAAATGACCTGCCATCTGTCTGTATCTCATTTTCAATACATATGTATGCTGATGATACGATCGTTTTCACTTCTGGGTCCTCACCCGGGGATGTCACCTCCAGGCTCCAAAGTGACTTCAATAATGTCCAGAGGTGGTTTCAATCTCACCAACTCTTCCTTAACACCAAGAAAACAGTGTCCATGACATTTGGCATGTACCAGAAACTGTCAAAACTCCAGCCCCTCCCCTCTTTCACTACCCTCAACGGGGCAACCATAATTACCACCGAGTCGTTCAGGTACTTGGGCGTTTGGTTGGATCAACATCTCTCTTTCTCAGCCCACATTGATGCCAGTTTAAAAAAGCTTTGCCCCAAACTTGGGGCTTTATACAGAAACTGCTCCTGCCTGCCACCCCAAACTAGACGTGAATTGGTCCAAAAAATGATCCTCCCGATTTTTGACTATGGTGACATCGTCTATTGCTCTGCCCCTGCCACCTCCTTAGCTAACTTGGATACCCTTTTCAACTCCTTCTGTTGGTTTGCACTAGATGCCCCTCCTCTCACCCACCACTGCCACTTGTACCGAGCCCTAGCCTTCCCTGACAAACAGGCAACTGCATCACTGCATAAATTTCACCTCTAAGTACTGGTTTGGTACACTTCCCCCTACTTAAACTCCTTATCTCCCACCCACCCACCCCTCGTGACTTCTAAGATCCCACAACCACAGAACTCTCTCTCTGTTCCATGGAGATCCACCTCTAGTGGTCAGGCCTCCCCCTCCTACCGCCTCCCTCAACTGTGGAATTCTCTTCCTGCCCAGATCCGATCCTCCTCCTCGCTTGGCTCATTAAATCAAGCTCTACACAACTTCTTCTCTGTAAATTGCACTTGCCACTAGCTCCATCTCACACTCTGCCTAGTGCTGTGGTCGCCTTACCCAACCAATCAATGCACTTACAGTCTCGGAGCCAACCCTGGCTCCTATCTTGCATGCTTGCTTCTTATCATCTCTCCCTCTCTCTCTCTCTCTCTCTCTCTTTCTTTCTCTCTACAGTTCTGCTCTACAAGCCCTAGGCGTAGACCCGCTCCTCTACCACCATGTTATCTCACCTTCACTTGTCCACTCTGTGCTACTATAAGTCTGCAGTGGGCCAGTCCATTGCTCCCTCTTGCTGTTAGGTTACTGGGGGGTTTGCCACTACATGAGGGTTTAGCTAATGGATTTTTACCTATGTCTTACTTGTGCAGCTTGCTATGTGTTGCTCACTTATACCCATGTACTGTATGCCATTGTGTAAATTAAGCGTGCTCATTGCTACTATGTAACTCCCATCACCCTCTCCCCGAGGTCGTACTAGGAGACAAGTAACTTGTTGCTCAGTGTACCGTACCTGGTGAAACTTTTCAATAAATAAATAAATAAAAATAATACTATCAATAACATTTGATGACGATTTATTAGTGTTAAGATAAAAATATAACAACTCGACATCCTTACTATGGGCTATTCTAAATTCCATTTTGTATCTTGCCCTCCTAATCATTTTCTTTCATTCTTTCTTGTTTATTAATGTATATAAAGAACAAAGGGAAGTGAAATATAAAATACTATCTGAAATAAAGACTGAAATGTGTCCAAAATGAAATGTTTTTCAGTTTCCTTTGTAGAATCAGGCACTCTTTTAAACAAACAATCCAAATGCTGAAACTACCAGTGTTTTTTCTCTCTTGCACCCCCAATTTGTGAATCACATGCAGTAGCCACCTGAATTTATTCCGTTCAGACAGAGTCCTCGCAAAAACAGAGCAGATCCACAAGTCAAGGAGGCAAGGTAGCCTAGTGGTTAGAGTGCACACCAGTGAGCCTGGAGACTCACATTTGAATCTCATCGCACTAGCACCACTACCACTTACTGTGTGACCTTGAACAAGTCACTAAACCTACCTGTACCCAACCTCCCCTCTGTCTCTTTCTACTTGGTCATAGTTAACCTCTCTAAGTGTGTCTATAGGCTGCTGATAACTAAACATGGACTGAAAAATGCTTTGGGGTATAGCATGTATGAAAGGCAGTATATAAAGCTTCCCCTTTCCCTTTTCTTTCTTTCTTTGTAGATATAATCTTGACCAAGCTCTTCAGATCCACACCTAATGAAGAGACTAACCAGTACAGAAAAGTTACTCACCTTTGAAAGCATATACCATTACCACAGTGAAATTTCTACGTCGAAATCCATTAGAGTGACAACTTCGAGGTTGTCGCTATAATGGACTCGATGTCAGAACTTCGTTGTTTCAGCAATGCTTCTTCCTCCCACGCCATGAACAAACTCCAACTTGGAGTTTGTTATCTAAAAGTAGAGGGTATAGGGGCGGAGCCCCCCTCAAAAAACACTCAATGTCTGATAGGCAAAATTTTGCCTGCCAACATTGTGTGTCACTGTGCCGCATTTCGACAACTTAGTTGTTGATGCAGCTTGGTGGAACCCCTTTAAAAGTGTGCTTCTTCTAAGGAATGTGAAGCAGATTCTCACTAATAGCAGTCATCTCATGCCCCGCAACTTAGAGTGTTAATAAATTCCAAGTATTTCTTTACATGGTGCTGGTCATGCAACCCCTAACCCTCTAATTGTAGATCTTTAACTGAAGAATCAGCAGCTGTGACTAGAAAATGATAGCAACATAATATACTAATGATAAATAGACACTGTCAACCCCTTAGGCCTCAAAGTGTCTTTACTTTAAAAAACACATGTTATGTTTGGTCACACTCTGTAGAGATTGCTGATATAGCTGGTAGTTTGATTCTGTTTCCTTTTTTTAAAGTAAAAAACAGACTGTCTACCTTAATGGTGTTGCCACACAAAAACGTGTTTATTTATAGTCCTTGATCAACCCCCACTACATCTTTGATGCACTGGGAAAAAAAATCCCAATACAGTCTAGGCACTCATGATGCAGTGGAATCAGAGATGACTATTGCATTTATTAGTGCCTGCACTGTTTGGGAATGTTCCTGGTGTTCAGAAAGTATGCAGTAAGAGTAGATCTAGGATTTAACACAAGAGAGGGCATAATTACACCATTAATATGCATTTCAGTTCTTAGATAAAACAACCAGCAACATCAATGAATTTTATTGACGATAACCAATCATAAAATGTGGGGTTTCAGCTTTAAATAATAAGATGCAAAAAGGGTTGGTAATGTCCCTCTAAAAACTAAATGTTTGAACTGCAAGAAAAAACATTTGCTTAACCAACTCCTCTGTGTGCTTTAAAGGAGCTCTCCAGTGTATGCTGAAGCTTCAGTTTTATTTTCAAATTAATGTTCTCAAGAATGACTGGCTGTTCTAGAAAGGGGAGGTTCAGAAGGGCTAGTGAAAATCTGCATTACATCCCTTTTTAGGGCTGCAATGGGCAGAGCCCTGCAGACCTCTTGCTATGAGAAAAGGACTCAGCGCATTCCTTCTGACCGAATAACATGTTGAAGTTGTGCGACAGTCGCCTCCATGTTCATGAAGCACTCCACTCATGTTGTCTCGGAAGTAGCACTGCACTATTTTACAGTGCCGGCAGTCATAGCGGAACACGGCACACTCCACCATGTCCCAGATGGCCGCCACACTCTACTTCGCATGCACTAATAGTCTGGCATAAACATAGCATGCAGTAGCCATCTTGATCACGGCAGAGTGTGCCCTCTTCTGCCGTGACTGCCTATTTTATATTTTTAATAATAAATATCCCCCCGACCCTCCCTCACAGCATCCCCCACAGAAACATTGCAATGACAATGGTAGTGCCCAATCCCCCAGTGTCACGATCATGTTTCCCC
Source organism: Neoceratodus forsteri (assembly GCA_016271365.2). Classification (NCBI taxonomy): domain Eukaryota; kingdom Metazoa; phylum Chordata; order Ceratodontiformes; family Ceratodontidae; genus Neoceratodus; species Neoceratodus forsteri. Next base: position 1,838,338,822 of record CM057449.1, read on the forward strand.
ATGATGACATTCCTTTTTTTTTCAAAATATTTTTCTCCCCCACCCTCCACCCCCAGAAAATTACAGTGACACTGGGTGCTCAATCCCCCAGTGTCACGATCGGGCCCATTTCTGACCCCCACCTGACCCTGCCACTCAGAACTCACCACCTCACACCCCCCCCAAGCCTTTACTTCCCCATCAGGGGTCCAACCCTGTAATCCTCTCTGGACCGCAGACATGTCTTTCATTTTCAAAGTCGGACCGCAAACTGAAGAAATAGGTATGCCGTTCAAAGTATTTCAATGGGGTTTTGAACTTAGGGGCATAACTTGACCTTTTGTTGGATATTTTGGCCAAATTTTCAAAATGCCTTCTTTGGGACCCCACCTTATGAACAATTGAACTGTCATTAGGCAGATCTGTCCAGAAAGGTGATTTCACGGTCTCTGCGCAAAATCACCTTTCAGGTAGGAGCTAAACATTTTCTCTGCCCTTGTTCATGAGGTGGGGTCATAAGAAGTCTATGCTGAAAATCTGGTGTAAAGATATTAAAAAAAACAACAAAGTTATGAGCCTGTGTTGAATTTTGTGAAAGCAGCCTCATAACTTTGGTAATTTTCAATATTTTTACACCAAATTTACAACACAGCCATATCTTTACAGCACCTTGTGAATGTGACAGCTGTCATTTTTCAAATCCTGTCCAAAATGTTTTTTGTTTACATCCCAAAAGCTGATTTTGTGGTCTCTGCGTGAAATCACCTTTTCACCTTTTAAGCAGGAGCTTAACATTTTCTCTGGCCTTGTTCGTGGGGTGGGGTCATAAGAAAGCTATGTTGAAAATTTGGTATAAAAATATTAAAAAACAACAAAGTTATGAACCTACATTGAATTTTGCGAATGCAGCCTCGTAACTTTGGTAATTTTCAAGATTTTTACCCCAAATTCACAACATAGCCATATCTTTACAGCACCTCATGAACGTGACAGCTGTCATTTTTCAAATCCTGGCCAAATTTTTTTTTTGTCCAGAAAGGTGATTTTGCGGTCACTGCGCGAAATCACCTTTTGGGTAGGATTTGAAAATGTTCTCTGCCCTTGTTCATGAGGTGGGGTCATACGAAGACTATGTTGAAAATTTGGTGTAAAAATATTAAAAAACATCAAAGTTATGAGCCTACGTTGAATTTTCCGAACGCAGGCTTATAGGTTTGGTAACATTCAATATTTTACACCAAATTTTAAACATAGTTATTTCTTTACAGCACCTCATGAATGTGATAGTGTCATTTTTCAACTCCTGCCCAAAATGTGTTCTTGTATCTTGAAAGTTGATTTTGCAGTCCCTGCACAAAATCATCTTTAAGCCATGAGCTGAACATTTTCTCTGCCCATCTTCATGAGGCAGGGTCATAACAAGGCTATGTTGAAAATTCGGTGTAAAAATATTACAAAATAACACATTTATGAGCCAATGTTACATTTTACAAATGCAGGCTTGTAACTTTGGTAATTTACAATATTTTTACCTCAAATTCCTCAGCTGCAGCCCTGTCGCAACTCTGGCCAGAGTTTGTTCTTCTTATAACAGGAATGTAAGGCATGAGCCTCCCTAATAACAGACTCTCAGTAATACTTTGGGAGATGAGGTCTATGATTTACTTGGGGAACAGGTTCTGAAGACAAGAAGTTCCAAACCTTGAATTCCTTTGATACTGTATGGCAATGCATTAGTTGTATGTATGGTTGGAAACCAAGTAGCTGCCTTACAAACCATTAATATGGAAACAACTCTTGCAGTTGCTACTGATGCTGCAGTTCTGTGTGTAGACTGGGCTTTTATCCCAACAGGTAGCGACTGTCAGTCTTTGAATAGCAGGACCACATACATGAGACAGTTTATCTTGAGATAGTGCTCCTTGCTGTTGGATGCCCTTTGTTTTCTTCTGCATATGTAACAAATAATTGTTTATTGTTTCATTTCATTTTTATTTTATTAGCCAGGTGAGTACATGGGCCGAATGGCCCTTTTACAGGCACGACCAGAGACACAAATACAATTACACACATGGATCAACTTAAATACTAAAAATATTTACAATTTGCTTCAGTCAACAAACATTGGCCCCTATGCACAAAGCGGCATAAGGTGCACACCAAAGGCACATACCCCACCCGCGAAGCTCCGCACCTGTGGACAGGTGTGCTCCTGGTGGCATTCACGACTGCCAGCCATCTATTCATGGCCCCACCCCCCAAGGCACAGGATCATGTGGGGTAGATGGGGGCGGAGCTCCAGGTCTCTCAGTGGATCCCTTAAGCGGCAGGGCGCGCGTTGGCTCTGCACCCCTGCAGATGTCAGACAGCCTGTGGCCATGAAGGCATGAGGAGGGCAGTGCCACCAGCTGGCCCAAGCCGCAGCACCGATGGGATGGTATGAGGTACAGGGGCAGGTGGGGGGGGTTGGTGCCGCAGGGGTGGGGTGGTCTGCTGGACACCTATGGTTGTCCGATGAACCGGGATTGGGCGTTTGCAGATATGGGCACCTGTGGGGATGATGAGAGGTATCCTGCACACCGGTGTGAACCGGGCTACATGTTTGTGGGCTGATGGCAGGGCCATGGTTGACCTGCGCCATACTGGGGAAAGGCAGACATGTAGGAGGGAGGGGTGTGCTCCGGCCATACGGGTACAGGGCTCAGATGTGTGGTGTGGGGTGGTCTGGCAGCTGTCAGGGTCTCAGGGCACTGCTGGGGGGGCAGTATTCAGCACTGCCATGTATGGGGACTGGGCACACATGTCGGGAGGGATGCGTGGCACTGATGGGGTCGGGGCACACCTGGGTTTGGGGGGTCTGAATGCCACTAACAGGGTTGGGGCAGACATGTGTTTGGGAGGGGGGTGCCTAGCGCTATGGGATACACTGGATCCCAGTATGGGTACTTGCCTGATCAGCTGACCCAGCCCCCTATCTGCCTAGAGGGCCAGGGCAGCACAGAAGGGCCATATCCTGATCCTGCTGTACCTGGCGGGTTCAGCCCATGGTTGCGTGCAGTGGGTTACAGCAGGGTCCCAACTGCCATAATCTGTGCCCTCATCCACACCCCTGTGAGCAGCACTACGCACCTTACTGAATGGCGTGTAGTGCTGGAACACCCCTGGCATGCCCGCCACCCGCCCCCGGTGCGTTGCTCTTTGCGTGGCCAGGGGATTAAGCATGTAACTGTCCTCCATGTTAGTTTTGAATGCCACAGGGGTTACACGGGACCCCGCTCTGCGGCATTCCCATGTAGCTATGCCTACGCGCCCAGTTTATGCGATACGTAGGCATAGTGCATAGGGCCCAGTGTTACCTCTTATATGCTCAGTTTTCTGTTTGCAAAAGCTCATATCTTTTTTTACATCTAAGATGTGAAACTTTTTCTCCCAAGTTTGCAAACAGCCTAGGCAAAAAAAAACAAAAAAAAAAACATGCAATATTATATGAACATATGAAGAAGCCAACAGAAGAAGGCCATTTGGTCTATCTAGTCTGCTCGTAATGCAGGATCCCAGCTCAAGCTACTGACCCTGCCCCCTACTACTCCCATCCTCCCTACCCATGATCCTTACTTCCTGACCTCCCTCCCTCCTAACCCCCTCTCCAGCTTAAGACTATGCCCTCTTGTGTTATGGTTGCGACTTAGCTTAAAGAGACCCTCCTTATCCACCTTATTTACTTGAAGGTCTCGGTCATGTCCCTTCTCTCTCTCCCCTGTCCTCCAGGGAGTACATGTTCAGTGCCCTCAACCCCTCCTCGTATGCCTTCTACTGACCCACTATCATCTTTGTAGCCCTCTTCTGGACTTTCTCCAGCAGGTTAATGTCCTTTTTGAGGTGTAGGCACCCGTACTGAACTCCACACTCTAGATGTGGCCTCACTAGTGACCTGTACAAGGGCAGTATAACCTCCTCCCTCCTACTACTGATCCCCCTAGCTATGCATCCCTGCATCTTGTTTGCCCTTGCTGGTGCTTTCTTGTACTGCGTGGAGTGCTTCAGGTCACTAGTGATCATCACTCCCAGGTCCTTCTCCTCTTCTGATGCAGATACCTAGACTCCACCCAGGTAGTACTCCATCTCCGGATTCTTGTCTCCATTGCGCATAACTTTGCATTTCTTGGCATTGAAGCCAAGCTGCCAGATCCTGGACCACCTCCTCAGCTTTTCCAGATTGTCCTGTAGGTCCTGCATCCCTTCAGCTGTATCCACTCTCCTGCAGAGCTTGGTGTCATCCGTGACAAGGCATATTTTAACCTTAATGCCATCCTCAGTGTAACTGATGAAGACATTGAACAACCCCAGCCCCAGCACCAAGCCCTGTGGGATCCTACTGGTGTCTTCTCTGGTGCCAGATAACTCTCTCCCTGCAACTACCCTCTGAGTTCTGTCCCTCAGCCAGTTTTCCACCCATCTGGTCATCTTCTCCCCAACCCCAAGATCAGCCAACTTCCTGATCAACCTTTTGTGGGGCACAAAGTCAAAGGCTGTGCTGAAATCCAGATAAAGGATGTATACGCTTGGCCCCTGTCTACTGTCTTAGTGACCCAGTCAGTCAAATTAGCTTAACATGATTCCCCCATGAACTTTGCTGCCTTGCATCCTGGAAATAGACTATGTTATGGGCTATTTCATGTGGAATCTTATAAATAACTTACGTAAAAACAATTTTTGTCCAGATGACTAGCTGTTCTTTATGAAATAACAATTTTGGTCTATGCATAGTGCCTGTAATGTACTGACCCAATCCCCTTGCAGAGGTAATTGCTACTGATAACTAGGGATGCTGTGAAGTTTTATTTCATAGGTGAAGTTCAGGAGGTGTCCAGCTTTGCCTTCATGAATTTAAGCCATTTTCTGGTAACTTTCCCTGTTTTCACTTTGCAGCCACTTCATCTATACTACGCCTGTGAACTTGCCCAAAACTTCCCCTTAAAGAGTACCTCCTATAACACTGTCCCCCCAAGCTTGAGTGGTAGACTTACCCAATGATAGCTATAGGGGCATATTCTTATATTATTATTTACAGTTCTGTAAATATAGAAAGGGATCCTAAATCGGTGCTAAGGAGTCCTGCCGCGCTATTCCCTTCCCCTTCCTAGTATGAGCACTACACTCTCTTGCTTCACATTTTATGATGTCACTATTTGGACAGCATGGGGTGAACTCCATAGAAAGTAATAGCCATGTCTTTTATATTACATAATAAAGTCTTTGTTAGTCAACTGGTGGCTCTGACTTGAATCAAACAGGTGGCTAGCATACTAAAAACAGCATGTTAAAAGACAAGGCTATTTCTTTCTATGGAGTGTGCCCTCATTCTCTCCAAACAGTGATATCATAAAACGTGAAGCACGGGGATGGAGCACCAGGAATGGGAATGGATTCTGTGGCAGGACTCCTTGGCACTGATTTAAGATCCCATCCCCTATTTACAGGACTGCAAATAAAAATATAAGAATATGCCCCATAGCTACTGTGCAGTAAGTCTACCACTGGTGCTGGGGGAAGGGTGTCATAAAAGGCCACAACAGATGCTCTTTACGGAAAATTTGGATGACATTTTTTCCAGGTCGAGGCTACTGATAAACTAGTGCCTGTAGGTCACATGGAACAGCTCCTGCAGGTCGTATGCTACAGCTCTATGTACACAGTCTCCTTCAGTTTTGTTTGCAGTCTATGCTAGAGTGTGGATGGTGACAGATCTGCTGCTTTTTGAGCATTACCAAACAGCATTCAAAACAAACTTTTGCACTTTTTTGTATTTTAGATATCCTGTAACGGACTCATGAATAGACTCTGTCTTCCCACAGAGTCTATTCCTGTATACTTTCTTCACAGATTTGCCTTTTAGATTGATCAACTTCACCCACAAGGGCATCTGCTTGGTGCTAACTGGCACTACCCAGACATTTTAAGGCAATGCTGGCCCATACTTACCTCTGAGGTAAACTCCTGCTTTCTGGCAGGAATTCTGTAGCATCACTTGTCCTAATATGAGGGAGGTCACCACAGGATGCCAGACCAAGTCACTTTGCATGAGAAATAGAGTAAATATCACCTCAGATCCAGTGCACACAGATCTTCCCTGGACCAACTTTCTCTCGGATGGACTTCAACTTCTATCATCAGATTACTTTTTCTCCTGCTGGAGAGGCCACCCCCCAACCCCACCATTTGAGGGTCTTGTTCAATAGCAGCCACCATGCAAATTTTCTTTTTTCGATGCCAGGTTCTATAGAGAAACTTCAGACCAGTGGGAGCTGGCACTGGGTGGAGCTGACTATCACCAAAGAGGAAAGGGACCTAGGGATTATCATCTCTGTTGACCTTAAGGTATCAAAGCAGTGTACAAAGGTGGCAGGGAGGGCCAGTGGCATCCTAGGGTGCATAGATAGGGGTATCATTAGCAGGAGGTGGGAGGTGGTGATACCATTGTATAAAACATTGCTAAGGCCTCACTTAGAGTACTACATGTAGTACTGGAGGCCACATCTGGGCAAGGACATAGATAAGGTAGAAACTATCCAGAAAAGGGCAACAAAGATGGTGCAGGGCTTGCACTACAAAACATATGAGGAGAGACTAAGGGACCTCAATATGTACTCACTGGAGGAGAGGAGACAGCGGGTGGATATGATTGAAACTTTCAAGTGCCTCAAGGGCATAAACAACGTGCAGGTGGGGGACCTTTTGCAATGTAGAAAAAGTACTAGAACAAGGGGGCACAATATGAAACTGGAAGGGGGTAGATTAAGAAGTAATTTAAGGAGGTGTTTCTACACAGAAAGGGTAGTCGACGCTTGGAATAGTCTGCCACAGGAGGTAGTGGAAGCAAGCACAGTGGAGGGATTTAAGCATGCCTGGGACAGGCACAAGGGAAGCTTGAGAGGGGAAGGAGTGATGAAAAGCCATTGATCACATAGGGTCAGTGGCCACATACAAGGCATAGGGCCTAGCAGTCCTTATCTGCTGACAATTTCTGTGTTTCTATGTTTCTAACTCTAACTCACTAGCCTCTGCCCTTCAGCACAGACCACCGACTCCTCTCATATGGAATGCCAATCACACCAACTGACCCAGTACTCCAAGGGCACGGAAAACTGGCACAACCTAGAGGTTGACAGATACTCTTAAATAGGTGCATAGCTCCTGAGGGAGGCTACACTAGAAAAGCACTGCATACTTGTGAAATAATACCATCTTGGGTCTTAATGAGCTTCATAAAGGCCACGTGCCCTTTGAACTTGGGTCTTTTTATATCCATTGTCACAAACGCACTCCGCAGGTCAGGCCCTCTGCTCCCACAGTGCCAACATCAGAGCGCAATAGTGTGAACACGTAACAGACAGGGTAAGCCTCCTGTCTGTTTTTGGGTCAGAATCACCTTTAGTCTCAAGTTCTGGGGGGATTAAAACTGTGAACCTTATAGTAGCGTACCCAAATGTATAGGCTCAGATAATATTCTCTTCTGGGGGATGCAATATATCTTTCGTCTAAGGACACCTAACCAGGTATCCAAAATGAACCCTTAAAACTCTATAAGAGACCTTAGGTATATTCTTACCTTTTACCAAGCTTAGTAACACCATCAAGTCCTTGAACAGTATCAGACTTAATATCCGTTCAGCAATAACATGCAAAAAATGACTGAGGAGACCCAGGCAGTATCTTAAGAAAATGTTTACTAAAAAATGAATAAAAACAGGAAGATAAAATACAGAACAAATATCAAAGAACATCACAATCACATAAAAGAAAAAAAAAGGAAAACTACAGAACAAACTCCTACCACAATACATTACCTCTGTAAGTGCCTTTTAAAGTTACATCAGAGAGCTGTGTGTCTCTAAAGTTCCAAGATAATATATCAAACATTTCAGACACAAATATCAATTTAATCTTGTGTCTCCATACCCCTTCTGTGAGTCATCTAGCTCCTCCTTTTAGAATATAAAATTACAAACATGAGTTTCCTACCAGGAGGTATTTTAAATAATGTGAACATCAGCAAAAACCCATTTCCCAAATTATGAGTCTTTAATCAACCAGTTCCTTTGAGGTATACAACCCCACAGTCCATCACCCAGGTGTGATATATCCAACAGGAATCACCTAAATGACGTTCTTTCCTGATGTAATAAAATGTATATTTAGTTTCCAACTTCAAAAGCATGAGGTCATAAAAAGGCCATAAAATGCAATTTCTCAAGGAAGTTAATTACATTACAGAATCTCCTGGTCAGTGTAATATATCCTGTGATTTCAGCTGCTGACACCTTTTAATTTAAAAGGGCCAAATCTCACAGACTAATATTTCATACACTGACCATTTATTTTTAATACCAATACCATACAATAATCATAACCAGCTGGCCAAGCATCACAATCCTCCCCACCTACACTGAATTTGGGGGTTCTATCCCCCTGCATGGGATGAGCTCCCTAAGTCAGTTCACTCCTCATATAGATGCAACATGCCACCTGTGTTCTGATTGGTTGCTCCAGCCCTATATAAGATCGGCATGGCATACCCTTGCAAGGCAAGATTCCATCTTAATAGTCTACCATTAGTGTTTCCCATTTGTGTCAGCCACACCAGGGGGTTGTGGTCAGTTTGTACCTCAAACTGCTGCCCACATAAGTATGGTTCTAACTTCTTTAGGGCCCACATTATGGCAAGACACTCTTTTTCCACTGTAGAGTAAGCCTGCTCCCTGGGAAGTAACTTTTTACTCAGGTACACTATGGGGTGATCTTTCCCTTGGTTTGATGTCTGACTCAGTACTGCTCCAATATCCACATCTGAGGCATCAGTCTGGACTATAAAAGGGTCTGCTAAAGTCAGGACTGGTCAATACAGGAGCACTGCACAGTGCCTCCTTCAATCTGGTAAAGGCTATTTCAAAGGCTGGCTCCCAGGTAATTTTCTTAGGTACCCTTTTCTTTACCAGGTCAGATAGGGGAGCAGCCAGGGCACTGTAATTGGGTACAAATTTCCTATAGTACCCTGCTGTCCCTAGAAAACTCCTGACCTGCTTCTGCATTTCTGGTCTGGGCCATGCTTTGATCACTTCAATTTTTACTTGGTTAGGATGGAGCTGGCCCCGGCCTACAACATGCCTGAGGTATGCCACTTCAGCCATGGCCACCTGGCACTTCTCAGCATTGACAGTGAGCCCAGCCCTCTGTATCCTTCCCAGCACTTTCCTAAGGTGGGACAGGTGTTCCTCCCAGCTGGAAATGTCATCCAGGTATGCCACGGCGTACTCCTTAGCACCATTTAACACCTGGTTCACCAACCTTTGGAAAGTGGTTGGGCATTCTTCATTCCGAAAGGCATTATTTTACATTCAAATAAGCCTATCGGACTGATGAAGGCTGATCTCTCCCTAGCTCTGTCAGTTAACTCTACCTGCCAATACCCCTTTGTCAGGTCAATAGTCGTAAGGTAGGTCACCCCTCCCAACTTGTCCAGGAGTTCATCCATCCGGGGCATTGGGTGGGCATCTGACTTTGTAACTGCATTCAGTCCATGATAGTCCACACAGAAATGAGAGAGCCATCTGGCTTGGGCACAAGGACTACGGGTGAGGCCCAGGGGCTATGGGATCTCTGGATTACCCCTAAATCCCAGCATTTCCTCCACCTCCCTCCCAATATCCTTTTGGACAGCCTCTGATACCCGATATACTGTCTGCTGTATGGGCGTCTGTGTCCCTGTCTCTACATCGTGCGTCGCTAAGGGGGTTAGTCCAGGCTTGGCGCTACACAGTGGGGCAAAGTCTGCTAAAACCTCCCTTACTTCCTGGATCTGGTCCAGGGCCAGCTGGGGTGACAATTAAACTGCCTCCACAGAGGACTCCTGCTTGCTTTCTTCCAGCAAGTCCAGAAGGGGGTCTCCTTCGTCCATCCCCTCCCCAGGACTACATACTGCAAACACCATGTTAGCCCTATTAGCATATGGCTTCATCATGTTAGCATGGTACATTCTTTCTATATGTCTTCTGGGAGGTAACTCTATGATATAGTTCACATCATTTTCCTTTCTAACCGCTTTGTACGGTCCTGCTCACTCAGCCTGCAGCTTGTCTTTCTGTACCGGGATAAGGACCATGACTTCCTGGCCCACCGTGTATGAGCGAGCTTTGCTTCTGCAGTTATACCACACTTTTTGTTTCTATTGGGCAGTTGTCAGGTTGCTCTGGGCTGTCCCCATAAGATACTTCAGCCTTTCCCTAAACCTAAGGACGTAATCCACTATGGGAGTTTCCCTGGGTGGCATGCTTGCCTTCCCAGTCCTCCCAGATCAAGTCTAGGGGCCCACATACCCAGCATCCATATAAGAGCTTGAAGGGGGAAAACTCTGTTGACTCTTGGGGCACCTCCCTGTATGCACATAACAGGTGGGGAAGGTATTTCTCCCCATCCCTCCCATGCTGTTCAGCAAACGCTTGCAGCATTGACTTCAGGGTACTGTTACATCTTTCCATAAGCCCAATGGCATGCGGGTGATAAGGTGTTGTGCACCTCTGCACCAGCCCATGCTTCTCCCACAAACATGTCATTAGGTCCGACATGAAGGAACCGCCTCAAATGGTGATAACCTCCTGCAGAAATCCAACACGGGAGAAAATCCAAAGTAAGGAATCTGCCACTTTGTCTGTCCTCAGTGAGGATAGGGAGACTGCCTCTGGATACCGGGTGGCATAATCCACCACAGTCAGGCTGAACCACTTCCCAGAGAAGCTGGTGGTATTTAAAGACCCCACAATATCCATTCCCACCCTCTGGAATGGCTCCTCCACTATGGGCAATGGAATTAGGGCAGCTTGGGTTTTCTTACCCGCCTTCCCTATTTCTTGGCACCGGTGACAGGACCTGCAATACTGCTTCACCTGCTGGGTGAAGTTGGGCCAATAGAAATTCTGGGCCAACCGCTGTGTAGTGCGTGCAACTCCCAGATGATCAGACAAGGGAATATCATGTGCAATCTTGAGCAACTGCTCACGGTACCCATGGGGAACAACAAGCTGCCTGCCTATCAACCCCTCCCTCTGTCTTAGCATCCTGAGTATACATCAGTCCATTTTCCCAATAAACTCTATGTTTTCCATCACCTCCCTGTGCTCCATCAGAGTCTGCCCAAGCCCTCAGCTTCTCTAGACTATGGGTCACTTTTCTGAGCAGCTGCAAACTCCTTACACATTCTCAAGGCATGGGACTGGTCCCCGTCAGTATCTAAACTAGGGTCCCTAGCTCTAGCATCAGAGCAGTCCGGATCACTGTCATACCTAACCCTCTGACAATGGGTCACCCCTCCTTCTTTGAAGTAACCCTCCGTAGCTGTTTGGTTAACTGCTACTGGGGACATTTCTACCCCCTTTTCATTAGCCTCCATATCAGGAAACACAGGCTGGGGAACCAGCCTCCCAGTGGTTTCCACAGAGGCTTCTATGGGGTCCAGGGAATTACAATTTCCCCTTCTCACTTGGCTATGGGTAACTGCACTCACCATCCCCTGTTTGAGATTGTTGCCAAGGATGACGTCAACTGCTAAAGTTTTGGCTACAGCCACCTGTTGCACAGTTCCCCTTGTTTCACCCCAGTCTAGGAGAACACTAGTGAGTGGCAATGTGGTCTCCTCCCCAGTGAACCCTTGTACAGTTACAAATTTATTGGGTATAAGCTGACCAGGCTCTACTAGATCCCCTTTTACCAACGTCAGGGATGCCCCTGTGTCTCTTAACCCTTGTGTCTGTACACCATTCACAGTGACTGGGTGCATGTGTTCCCTCATGTTCACAGGCATGCTTTCAGGGACACACAAGCAACCCACTTCTTTCCTAGCCCCATTTTGCATATTGCTCATCCTTTTGGGACACTGTCTGGCAATATGCCCAGTTTCTTTGCAAACCCAACATTCGTTTCTTTTCTCAGGAAAATCTTTTCTTTGAAACCTGTAGCTAACTGGTTTCGGTGCAGGAAGTGAGGGTTTTAGCTGCCCTGAAGGCACGCTTTTCCCTTTCTGCACTGCCACGCCCGCCCCATTCCCTCTCAGAGCAGGTCTGCTCTTGGCATAGTGGTCCCAGAGTTCAGCAGCCTCTTGCACTGTTTTGAGATCTCAGTCTTCCAGCCAGGTTTTCAGCTCTGCAGGCCATGCCCAAAAAAACTTCTAACAATATAGCATTTTCAATTTTATCTATAGAGTTTGCTTCAGTTCCTTCCCACCAATGTTTTAAACACTGACATTGTTTCATGGCTAGCTCCTCGTAGCTCATGTCAGAGCTTCTCCTGAGCTTACGGAATTTAGCTCTGTATGCTTCTGCAGTTAAATCAAACTTTTTTAAAAGTGCAGCTTTAAGTTTGCTGTAATCAGTATTGTCCTCATTGTCCATTTGACCCAATGCATCCCGAGCTTTCCCGGTAAGTAGAGGGGATAGCTGGAAGCTCCAGGACCTTCTAGGAGTCTTTGCCTGAATACAAACTTTTTCAAAGGAATTTAAAAAGGCATCCATATCCTCCCCCTCTTTAAATTTAGCTATCAATTTGGAATTTAATTTGTAACCCAGTTCTGTAGCTCCAGTTAAATCCAAGCCACTTACCTGCTCTGGTGCTAGTGGTTGGAGTTGTAGCTTCTCTAGTTCATGTCGCCTCTGGCACTCACACTCTTCCTGGTCAGCTTCTCGCTGTTCTCGCTCCCTCTTCTCCTCTGTGGCTTGTTGTTCTCGCTCCCTCTTCTCTTTTGCAGCTCGCTGCTCTCGCTTCTCTTCTCTCTGGAACTCCAGCTCCATCCTGTGCAACTCAATCTGCAGCCTGATTGATTCTGGCTCCAGAATGCTGACCTTCCCCTGCTGCTGTGGCTCTTGGCTTGCACTGGCCCTGATGTCCTCCTCACTGGATCTGGACACTGCACTGCCACACCCAAGGTTTGGTCCTTTACAGTCACAGTTTGTGACTCAACACTCTGGGTATCAGCGGCCATCAGAGCATCCATGAGGTTCTGCTTGGTGGCTCAACCCTCATGCAAGACTCCTCTCTCCTTGCACAACTGCTTCAGGTATATCTGCAGTGTGCTTACTGTAGCTGGAAGCCATCTTCTTCCCTAACTACGGCTACTCTAACTTGCAATTTGAAAAAAAATAAAACAGGTAGGAACTGTGACTGTAAGCAAAATTATATTGTTCTGTTTCTTTAAAAAAAAATCACTGCCTTCTTTTGCAAGTGAGCTGTACAATATTAAGCTGACACACTGAACAGTTAAAGCTTGTGTTATCAAATTTTATCCCACCACTGCCAATCAAATCTGTCACAAACGCACTCCGCAGGTCCGGTCCTCTGCTCCCACAGTACCAACCTCAGAAAGCAATAGTGTGAACAGGTAACAGACAGGGTAACCCTCCTGTCTGCTTTTGGGTCAGAATCACCTTTAGTCTCAAGTTCTGGGGGGATTAAAACTGTGAACCTTATGCTAGTGTACCCAATTGTACAGGCTCAGATAATATTCTCTTCGGGGGGATACAATATATCTTTCGCTTAAGGGCACCTAACCAGGTATCCAAAATGAACCCTTAAAACTCTATAAGAGACCTTAGGTATATTCTTACCTTTTACCAAGCTTAGTAACACCATCAAGCCCTTGAACAGTGTCAGACTTAATATCCGTTCAGCAATAACATGCAAAAAATGACTGAGGAGACCCAGGCAGTACCTTAAGAAAAGGTTTACTAAAAAATGGATAAAAACAGGAAGATAAAATACAGAACAAATATCAAAGAACATCACAATCACATAAAAGAAAAAAAAGAAAAACTACAGAACAAACTCCTACCACAATACATTTAGATCTTTTCTATCTAATGTATTACCTCTGTACGTGCCTTTTAAAGTTACATCAGAGAGATGTGTCTCTCTAGAGTCCCAAGATAATATATCAAACATTTCAGACACAAGTATCAATTTAACCAGGAGGTATTTTAAATAATGTGAACATCAGCAAAAACCCATTTCCCAAATTATAAGTCTTTGATCAACCAGTTCCTTGGAGGTTTACAACCCCACAGTCCATCACCCAGGTGTGATATATCCAACAAGAATCACCTAAATGACGTTCTTTCCTGATGTAATAAAATGTATATTTAGTTTCCAATCACAATAACATGAGGTCATAAAAAGGCCATAAAATGCAATTTCTCAAGAAAGTTAATTACATTACAGAATCTCCTGGTCAGTGTAATATATCCTGTGATTTCAGCTGCTGACACCTTGTAATTTAAAAGGGCCAAATCTCACAGACTGACATTTCATACACTGACCATTTATTTATAATGCCAATATCATACAATAATCTTAACCAGCTGGTCAAGTATCGCACCCATTAGCCCCCTCGATGGTATTTCTTGTACACAACTATTTTACAGCTTGTGTTCTCTATATAATGATGAAGAGTTTTGTGATTTGGGCACTGCTGCCAAATTTTCCCAAGTTCTCACAGCAACATAATTACATGGAAATTTGGAAGCAGCATGATGTTATTCTAGTTACAACACAGCTGTCCTGATAAAAAAAGAAAAACCAAACCTTTGTGCAAAGAAAATAATTTCTGTAATTCCTAGTTTTTACCTCATTATTTAAAAAAAATATATCTGCATAAAAGCCTGGGTGTAGACATACCGTAATCAGTGACTAATGACTAAAATGACACCATCAGAATGTCAGTCTGAGAACTGGGAAAGGGGCAAGAATATAAAAAGCACACTTGCACAGCCCTACTGTATGTATGTATGTCTGAACAAAATATTTTTATTGTATTATCTGCATGATACCAGTAAAAACAAAACAGTTTAGCTATAAACCCATCAAGGCATGGGATTAACCTCCCCCTAGTTGTGCAATTGTCAGTGACAATGTTATGATGAAGGGTATCGTTCTCCATCTGGGTCCTATTTGGTTGTCGGAGATCTGACACAGTACATTTAACGCTTATGCCAGTGAGCTAGTTTTGCATTTTTTTAATTGGTGGTCCATAGTACACAGCTACTATTGTTGTCATGTGAGCTGTAGAAAGTTTTGTTTCCCATTGAAATTTATCGATGACACAAGGATCTGGTACAAAATAACATTTTACTGCGACCCATTCATAGGTGATAAAGTTTCAATACATGTTCCTGAGCCTCAGAATTTACAGTACACTAACCTCCTTTGTCCATCCACAGTATGTAATGGTGTCATGACTATAGTTACCCCTTCTTATTAATAACTGCTTTGAAAAAGCTTTCCAAGCCAAAATCAACAAGTACCCACCAGATGGACTGTTCTTTTTATAGCTGGTACAAATACAACTAGCTCCAGTGCACCCCCTCCATAAAAAGTAAGCTACAAGTGGAATCTAGTGCCTGCCCCCAAAAAAAGAAAGATGCCCAAAATGAATTAATTTGTTCATTTGTTTAATCAGATAAAATACTAAATAATATGGCAAGAAAAAAATCTATAAACTTCATTGGCCAAGAGACATCACCTGACCATGCAGTAAATTCCTAACACAACACCATCAGATACTGATCTCATTACCAAGGCAAAAAAGCCTCATTACCAGCAAAACAGGAGGAAAGGGAAAGGGGAAACTGTTTAACCAGGAAAGGCACACTAAGCCAGAGCTCGTTTCCAGGTGTGACTGGGCAGCACAAGGAAGTTGAGTGACCTGCTCTGAGTCACACAGTATGTAAGTGGGGGCTGATGGGATTCAAACCCAGGTCTTTAGGTTTGCAGCTCAGTTCCCTTAACAACTATGCTATACTGCCTCCTGCAACTATTTCATGCATATAGTTTATTTAAAATTAATTTAAACAAATGATTTATGTAAAAAAATATTGAAAATGTTTCAAATCACATACAATACAAAAGAGCAGTGAGCCATTTTATAAGCAAAATAATACCCACTAAAGAGTCTTGGAGAATATTAGTTAAAGAAATCTATGCCTTGGAAAGGCTAACGGCCCAACTCTCTAGCCACATGGAGGCCTTTGAGCTTCACTGGCGAAAGTACGTGCCTTACTAGCTGGAGCACTATGTGGATTCTGTGCCTTAGAGGGATGCAGGACGTTGGGGCAAATGGGGGGGGGGGCTGAGACTAACCAATTTTGTATATGTACCCTTCTGTGGAAGTAGGGCAGGCAGTGCCTGCTCTGTATGGGGATGAGGAGGGGAGAGTTTGCACTCTGGGGCTCTTTACTCTTTTCTTAGTTATTGGCATGGTATAGTGACCCCTCTCTCTTAGTTTAGTCAGGTTAATCCTACATTTATCTTTTTTCTTTTTCTAGGATCAGTTCAATTCTTTCTATTATGTTATGTAACTAGTGGCTTTTATTTGCAATGGTTATACTTTTGTAGGACCCTGTGCTTTTGGCTTGGACAGATCACTGAACCCCTCGGATCTCTCCATCCTTACTAAAGGAAAGACGGTACCCTCAGAGTGCAGCTCTACAGTTGAACAAACCAGGGACTGAGTAGTTATACAGTGGGGGCCTCATCCCCTCCAAGACCTTCGGAATAGTACCTGAGATCTGAAAACATCTAACTCAAAATCCATGTGAGCTGTTTTTGTAATTCTTCTGTACGTTACTATTATTCTGTTATGTACTTTACTTATTTGTTTATTGCTTTTTATGTTCCATTTAATACCTGTAACTTATTCTTTTGTAGAAAACCTTAATAAAAAATAAAAAATGTATAAGCAAAATAAACCACTGCAAGGTGTGTAATAAAGGGTTTGCATGCAGTTCCCAGGGGCATAAGGACACTCAAACTTCAGCCTCGTGTCTCACTCCCCTGGGCTATGCATTAAAATCCTTTCATATACATGCTATCCTGGCTTATTGCTTACATACAGTTTTACTAATTGGTGTACGTGTACTGTGGAGTGGGGGATGGGGCTACAGTCAGATGTCAGCATGATGTGTTGTATGGTACTGGCTTTTTGAACTGAATAAAGAAGGCAGACATATTTTTTTTTCCAATATTTTTGGAAATATTAACATTTTAGTGCACTGTATCCTGGTCACCAAATGAGGTACAAAACCATTGTTTGTTGCCACTTAAACACATGGCTTTGGAACCCTTTTAACCAATCAAGACACAGGGCATTCCTTACCCATTTTATAATTCCAATTTAAATGATAAGTATTATCAGTGACAGTGGCTCAGTAGGCAGCATGTTCACCTCTGGGGCCAGAGATCAGAAGATCATGGGTTCTAGTGCCACACCAGGTAACTGGGGTAATACCCATAACAGACACTATAGTGCAGTGGGGGGGGGGGGCACTGTTGAGGTGCTATCCTTCAGATAAGACATTAAACCAAGGTCCCTTCTGCCCATCTCTGGTCATTGTCCAGGTGGAAGCAAAAGATCCCATGGCATTATCGATGAAGAATTGGGTAGTTTGTATACTAAAATAAAGTGAGAATGAAAAAGTACATTACAAGAAACCAAAAAAAAATAATCACAGGAATAACATTACATCCCAGTGTTAAAGAACAATAATGGAAGGGGGGGGGACCTCAAGGCAGTAAAATCAAATGTAAGATACCATTATACATACAGTACCATGAAGAGCAGGGGAGCTTCCCCAGTGTCATGGCCAACATTCCCACATTAATAAAACAGGTCCATGTAACCCATCCCCCAGGATACACCTGGAAACAAGCGATCACAGCTTTGCTAACTTTTCCTGGTCAAATATTACATATAAATAATA
Source organism: Neoceratodus forsteri (assembly GCA_016271365.2). NCBI lineage: Eukaryota > Metazoa > Chordata > Ceratodontiformes > Ceratodontidae > Neoceratodus > Neoceratodus forsteri. The sequence goes on from CM057449.1 coordinate 1,838,356,596, forward strand.
AATAACAGCACATAAACTTCTTTACAGTTCTTCATGTGCAGTGAGGTTTTCCAGTCAACCACAGAAATTACTTTTTTTTCAGTCTTTTTTTCTCTCCTTCCCTGGACGGTCCCCATCTACCATGTGCCCCAACCCCATCACCCTAACATCCACCAGGACTTGCCACTGCGCTCTTCCCCCAGGGCCCCCAGTGGGGTCAGCGGTGGTTCCCCAACCCCTGCTGCATAATGGATTCGGTTACAGCTGCATGCCCAGCTGGTTGGGTGCTGGACCTACAGATACTCGGCGCCATCCTGCCTCCAGCTTTTCATCCTTGCATGGCCCCTGGGAGGTGTGGCATGCAGTAATGTCATAAGGCACTTCACACAGTTGAGCGTGACATGCATCAGTCCCTACCATTGCCCTCTGCGTGTTGGCTCGGGCTGCCTTTCCTCCAGCTTCCACCAGGGGCCAGGCCAGCACCAGGATCTGCCCATTCTCCTCCCCACAGCTGGCTCTCTGATGTCCAGAGTTCATTTCTGAACCTGGGTCATCGACATCACATGCAGTAGCGCTACTGCTGCACCGGCGGGCCACCTCAGAATTTACTTATTTCTAAACACTGACATGCTGTGGCATGAAATACTTTTGTTGTGAAATATTCATGTCACTGGGGAAATCTAGCCAGAAAAGTTCTGGTTTTCATACTTTCAGTCTTAAACCTACATACTTTACAGGAGGACTTTGAAAATGTGCCATAATCATTTATGGCATGAACTCCAAGCTATACAAAAATAGTAAAACATGGTCAGCAATATTTACAGTATGTTGGGGCTGGAAGGGGCAAGGAGAAATTCTAAATCAGAGTAAATTAAATCTGGACATTTATTTTGATGGAAAATGTCAAGGCCCATTGAAATGGTTGTCTGCCACTGACTTAGACATAGAGTGAACTGCAGTTAGCACAGATAATTCACTTTAATAGCGGAATGCACAGTCACAATCAGACTAACATACTAGGCCATTTATTGAAAACCAACTTTTGTTTTATCTTAAAATCATTAATAACCTTTCTTATCCATGCATAAACCAAATGGGACTGAAATTAGACAGAACATGGTATATATAAAATGCCAGAAGTGTATTCAAAGGTATAAAGGCAGGCTTGTTACAAGTGCCTAACCCCTCTGATTTACTGTACCTCTGTCATAGTCATCCTCTTCCAGTGCTTTTTCCTGGAGTCTCTGAAGCTTCAAGATCAATGACTGTACCTAGAACCAAGACACAAAAATATCAACTGGAAATGCAAGGAAAGGTAGTTATTACAATGCCAGAGCAAAGACATTACTCAGTTTTGTAAATAGGCTTCCCTTATCAGTTAGTTCTCTCTGAGGCAGGAGGAGCCTTCATTTAAGATTCCAACAGTGGCAGCTAGAAGTTGTGCCCAATCGGTTTCAAGAGGGGGATTATACAGGCCAGAAGAGAAAGTTATGGCAAATGCCAAGGAAAATTGAGGACAATGCCTACAGTAGGATATGGTGCCACACTCTGGCTGTGACAGTGCTGGTTCATGTTAAATACTGCTTTCAATTGCTAGCATAGCGCTTTGAGGTTGGAAACCATTAATCAGACCTGCATGCTGCTTAGCTCTGATAGCACCATCGGTAAACATCTGTGTTTTGCTGCCAGGGTACTGCAAAGCAGCAGACACCAGCTGACTGTCTCCTGCTTCCTAACACCCTCTGGCATACGCCACCTTCAAAATGTCAGCAAGCAGGTTATCCTCCTCCTTCTACTCTGTTCTGGCAATGTAGAAGTCAACCTTGGTTCCTCCTTACTAGACTTATCCCCCACAAACTTCACCAAACTAAATGGCCAAACATTTATGTCAATTAATATCTGCAGCTTAATCAAAACATTGGACAGTATAAAGCATGGGTAGTCCATACCAGCCCAGATGTCCTGCTCATAATTGAAACCTGGCTAAATAGCACAGCTGACTAATTTCCCTAACCGATTTCTCATCATACCACCTTGAGAGACCCACTAAAGAAGGAGGTCTAGCTCTCTATATCAGTAACAAGCTCTCTTCTCTCCCATCAGCTCCCTCTCCAAGCATCATAAATTTTAATGCTCAGTCATGTCAATGACCTTCTTCTGTAAGGAAACAATCAACATAACTAGGTGCTACTGACACCCTAAGGGTGTCACTGAATTCTGTCAGCTTCCACGATAATAAAACTGTAATTCTTTGAGATCTAAACATGTATTAGTTCTCTGTTAAATCTATAAACCTCAAATGGGTCAGTGATAAGCTCAGGCTAACTCAGTTCATAACGGAACACACCAGGCCTAACCGCAAAAACCCTGCCAACTCATCGATCCTAGGCCAAATCTGAATGAATATGCCACAAAAATCCCCCACTCGGCAACCTTCGACAATGACATCAGCAATCACAATGCTGTTTGTCTTAGATGCCTAAAGAATCCTAGGTCACAGTCAAATCTTGTACAGAAAAGGTGTCTAACCCACTTTAATTAGTACAGGTTTCTTCAGGATCTGATGGCTATTAACTGGCAGAAACTTTATCCTGCAGTCTCGAACCCAATCAAACTCATTACAGCTCACTTTATTCATCACCATCCATTCATCCCCTTCCATCCTGTCGACAGGTGCACTGTCTCTCCTTTATATCTATATACTGGTTTGGGTCTCTTCCCTCCTGCCTCTCATCACTCCTCTCCATTGTCCCTCTGCCTCCTGCTCCCTCCACCCCAGGGGCCATCGCACCTTTGCTTTGGCACATCCTTGTACCTCAGCTGGCCAGGCAGCTTTCACCTATTATCTCCCCTCACTTTCAAACCAACTTCCCTCTGTTTCACTACCTTCCTGGTGTAACCCCCCTGCAAATGGGGGTTCCCAAAAGACTTCCAGGAGCTTGCTTGAATGCTCCAAGCCTGAATGGTGTTTGGCGTTTAAGCCATTTATCAGTGAGTGTTTTTAGAGCCTCTGGTACTGTCTCTTTAAGAGCTGTCTGCTTGCAGACATAATTAGTTTGTATGGGGGGACTGTGTGCTTCTCTGTTTGAGTACCACTCGAGCTGCTGCCAATTCACTCCATTTTTGCAGTCACTAGGAGTGCAAAGGGAACCTATCTGAAAGATGTAACTGTTTGCCAGAAATCATTTAGAGTAATAATGAAATTACAGTTTGTCTAACCTGCTTTCTTTGCAGTCAGAACTGTGTCTGCCTAGTTCCCCATTCTGGTTTTGAACTGCTGAGCTGGACCAATCAGTGTGGGTAAGCTAGCTCTAAAATGGTGCCTTGAGAATCAGAACTTGGACTCATAATCTGGGCCAGCCACAAGAGGACTGTATGGGCAGTGACTCTGGGAGATGTAGTTTAGACTTGGCGCCTTTTTGGACCAACAGCAGCAGTCTATTGTGAGTGACAGCCAATCCAGTCAAGAACTGGGAGGAACTCAAAGGAAGTGCCCGGTTTTGTCTGTTGGAGTTTCAGTTTAGCTCTGGCAGTGAAGGAAAGGAACCCTGTGCTCCTTCAGTGCACAGTTTTAGTCAAAAACATGTGTAAGGTCCAGAGTTCCGGTCTGCAGCTTGTTAGGACTGAATCCGTCCTGTGAAGAGAATCAAAGGATATCTGAAGAGTAGAAACCAGGCTTACCCTGTAGAAGACTGGAGAAATTGCTGATTTGCACTCTGTCAGGAACTGAATCTGCTGTGTGTTCTCCGGTATTGTGCAGTAATTGCATCGGATACAGATGCAGCCTGCCTGGTATAGTGCTTTCTTTACCATATAAATGTGAAGAGGTTTGTGTACCTCAAGTGAATCCTGCTGCCATTAAGTGACTTTTGCCTGTGACTGTTTACCATATAAATGTGTGAGGAGTCTCTTGGAGCTCAAGAGTAGCCCTGCTGACATTGAAGGACCCTATCTTGTTTGGAGGTCGTGAGTACTAATTCAGAGTCGCTCCCTGTTGAATTGCCACATTAAATCCAAATGGAATTACTGTACTGCTGACTGTTTAACTAATTTTTCTTTTCTCTGTGTGAAAGGGCCCTACCAGCTGCCACGGTTTGGACTAGCCACTAGGGCTTGGGTACCAGGGACAGTAACTGATAGAGGGATAGGCCTGTGCACAGAGCCATAGGTAGATGAGTAGATGATAAGCTAATTAACCTGATTTCCCTGTCCTTGTTATATCCCCTAAATAAATCAGAGCTGCTTGTTTCAGCAAAGTTATACTGCCTGAGGTAATTGTCTATGTTAAAGTACTGTACTGTGATTGTTGCACTGTATCTTATTTCACAGGAGGTCCCAGTGCCGGAATCAGTCCTGGGGGTAAGTGTATACTCTGAAGGTAATTCTGATATATTGTGTGGGCCACTAGTGGGAAGAAAGGGGTTGCAGTGTCCCAGAGGGCTGTGACCAAGTTAGTTTAACTATTGCAAACCCTGACCTCTGGGTGGAGGCACCCGCCATTGGATCCAGGCCCTCAACCTGTTAGTGGCAAATCAGGCAGGGGTAGTAGCCCTGGGATAGTGCCATCTAGGGTTACATCTTGGAGGCTCACCGCTGGGATTGTGTGTCCTCTAGTGGCCATATTTACGAACCACTGTTAAGAAAAAAAATGGGTACCCCAACAGAAGTGGCTGTGCACCGGCTGGTGGAGTGGTGTACTGGGGAGGAGATTGACCCCCAAAATGCTATGCTTATCCTGGACATCCCCCTGGGTATCAATACGGACACTGTACAGGGAGTACTTTCCAAGGTGGAAGGTTTACAAAACCCTGTGGTGGTGGGTCGGCATGCTAATCTGCTCACCCACACTTTTCTGGCCCTAGTAGAGTTTAAGGATCCCATAGATAGCTCCAAAGTGCCACAGACCATTACCCCAGAGGGAGCCCTCACTGCTTGGAGAGTGATAACTAAGGACAGTAAAGACCTGGGGAATGAGCCCCCACCACTATCTGAAACTTTTGAGGAGAATTTGCTAAATGGTTGCTGGGAGAAGGGAAAACTGTGGAGGACTTGAAGAAACTATTCTTGCCACCTGGGGGTGTTCCTCCCCCAACACCCTCTCCCGCTCCAGTGCCCATAATGGTGGCTGAACCAATGCAGACTCCTATTTCTGCACCTTCCATTAGTCATGACTCTTACCGAAGGTTGAGGATCCTCTCTGGCACCCTCCCCAACCCCTAAGGGGAGGATGACTGGGAGACCTGGATAGACTGTGTTGCCCCCCAAGTGCTAAAATGGCAATGCTCGGAAGCCAAAAAGCGAAAGAGAGTTAGTGAGAGCCTCTGAGGTCCTTCCCTGGCTACCATCCGTGCTAAACGGGCCAGTAACCCTGAAGCGACTGCACAGGCCTATCTTGAGGCCTTGGAGAATGTGTATGGGAGCCCAGATTCTGATGAGGACCTATGGTGGAGAGTAAGAAATGCACAACAGTACCAAGGGGAGTTGTTGTCTGTGTATGTATCTCGGTTGAAAAATTGTTGCAAGAATGCCTCAGAAAGGGTAGTTTGCCAGCGATTGAACTGGACCGAACCAGACTAGACAGAATCCTTAAGTCTGCCCTCTCAGAACTGCTGTTGCTTCAGTTACGCCTGGAAAATCGACTGGAATCCCACCCCTCCAATGATGAGTTAATGAGAGAAATCTGGAGAGTTGAGAAAAGGCGACCTCGGGAGGGACTTGCACCAATAGCTGCGGCTACGACCCGAGTGACTGAGGGTGGCTCATCAAGTGAAGTTCAGGGGCAGAGGTTGGCAGTCAATGAGTGCTCTGACAAGGAAAAAGATATGCCACAATGGGGCGAACTGTTGAGAGAGATCCGGGAATTCAAAAACAGTCCCTTTATGAAGGCCACGCCTGCAAGTATGGGCCCCGACCTATATCCGACTGCATCTGCTTATGGGGGTGGGGTACCCACCATGTATCTCCTGCTGATAGCAGCTCCAAACTCAATTCCTTGACCATGGAAGTGGAAAACTGACGAGATGTCTCCAAATGCTTATACGCGAGACAGAGATGGCACCCAGGTTTCCAGTTAGTAATACCCCCGCCCTGGCTCCCAGTGTGGCGCCCGGCCAGCTCAAACCAGAAAGTATGTTTTGCTATAATTGTGGAAAGATGGGCACATGAAAAGGGAATGCTGGTCCCAAAAGACACTGACAAAGTTGCATATAGGCTACAAGGAGAGCTTGGAGAACAAATCAGTGGTTAAGAGGTGTACGAAATGATCCCAGTGAGGGCACCAAAATGCTAACTCACATCCTTTGTGGCAAGGCTTGCCCAGGCCCCACTACCGCTCTCCAGACTGGTCCAGAATAGTGGGTCCCTCCATGGAGACCACTGTAAAGGTGAATGGAGGTCTACAAGAGCTGTATTAGACAGTGGCTCCCAAGTGACAATTATGTTCCAGGATTGGTATCAGAGGCATTTGTCAGACGTACCCTTACAACCATTAGAAGGACTGCATGTATGGGGTTAGAGTGAGAAGGCCTACCCCTATTCCGGTATATCCGAATTTGGCTGTCTTTCCCACCTCCGTGGCTGGAGTGCCATCAAGTAGAGACCCTAGGCCTTAGTGTGTCCCCCACTGGACTGTATGATGGTGTCCCTTGTTGACTGGAACAAATGCTCATATGTTCGGAAGGCTGGCACAGTTGTGTTATGAAAAACAGGGTCAAAGACTAGTAGAGCTTTAAGAGTTCGGCTTTATTAAGAAGGCCTATGAGGCACAGAGAGATGCTGAAAAATAGAACCAGAGGAACCAGTCGGAATTGTATGGAAGAAGGATCCTGAGTCTCTGATCCTGGCGCCAAATGCCCAGTGTACCTTACAGGAGAGGTCCGTATCAGAAAGGATGTTAAGAATAAATATTAATGTTGGATGCACCAGGCGATGGAAACTTGCCAGAGGGACTGCTGGTCAAGCCTAGTATTTGCCCACCAGAGCCCATGCTTATGCCAGAAGGGTAATGGTCCAAGTTCATAATGTGTCTGAAGAGACATTCTAGTAACAGAGGTTGCATCCTGGCTAATGTGCTTGTGCAGACACTGCAGTGCTACCCAGCAAAGAGTTTGAGGAAGAATGACAGAGTAACGCCTGACTTGTTTGATTTCGTGACTCCCTATTGCCAGCTGAATGGAAAGTGAGATCAGTGAGAAGCTTGCCCAGAGAGACCAGGTGTTTTCTTTAAAGGAATGGGACGTGGATGCGTGCAAGGAGCTGAGCACAATATCCAGCTGCATGACGAAGACCGCTTCGTGAGAGGTCTCGACGCCTGGCACCTGCTGATATAGATGATGTGAGACGGCATCTGCAAGAGATGTTAGCTGCTGGTGTAATACAAGAATCCAGAAGCCCTTATGCTTCCCATTGTGGTAGTGAGGAAAAGAATGGGACAGTAAGGATGTGCGTGGATTATCGCACCTTAAACCGGCGGACTATCCCTGATCAGTACACAGTGCCCGCATTCAGGATGCTTTGACTGCCTAAACGGAGTGTGTTCTCTGTGCTGGATCTCCGCAGTGGGTACTACCAGATCCCGATGGCCCCAGAGGACCTGGAGAAGACAGCCTTTATCTGTCCGCTGTTTCTAATGAATTCAAGGAGGATGCCTCAAGGATTTCAGGTGCCCCAGCCACTTTTCAACGATTGATGGGCGTGCAGTGGGGACATGAACTTACTAGAGTGCCTGGTATACCTAGATAATGTTATTGTGTTTGGCAGCTCACTGGAGGAACATGAGAGCAGATTATTTAAGGTATTGGACCGACTGAGGACTTTGGCCTTAAACTGTCCATTGATAAGTGTCAATTCTTTCAAACATCAGTAAAGTATGTGGGACACATAGTATCCACCGAGGAATAGAGACCGACCCAAGTAAAGTTGAGGCCTTGACCACCTGGCCACAGCCCAAAAATCTAAAAGAACTGCAAAGATTCCTGGGATTCTGTGGTTATTATCACGCTTCATCAAGGACTATTCAAGAGTGATCCGCCCTTTACTTAACCTTACTCAAGGGTATCCCCCAACCCACAAAAAATACCAAAAGTCAGCGTCCCTCAAGACTGAAAGAGTGTATTTTCATCCTAGTGAAGTATTTGGGGCCCGCTGGACTCCTGATTGTGAGACTGCTTTTCATGAGATCATATATCAACTTACCCATGCTCCAGTGCTGGCTCATGCCATCCAAGAAAACTCCCATTCTGCACGCTGATGTTAGCTTGCAAGGTTGGGTGTCAGGTTGAAATTAAGAGCACGAGAATGGCCTGAGACCAGTGGCCTTTGCCAGTAGAAGTCTGACCCCATCCGAAAAGAACTATCCTGTACATATGTTAGAGTTCCTAGCTTTGAAGTGGGCTATTGTTGACCAGTTCCATGAGTACTTGTATGGGGCTAAAATAGTAGTAAAAACTGACAATAATCCTTTAACCTATGTGCAGAACTCAGCTAAGTTGGATGCCACTGGCCATAGGTGGCTTTCTGCATTATCTACATATGACTATGCTCTCGAATACCGAGCAGGTCTGAACCACATAGATGCTGATGCTCTCTCCGAGGCCTGTTCTCCAGAATGATTGGGTCTGATTGGCAGAACCCGACATTCGGGCACTCTGCCAGAAGTTTGACAGGAGGAACAATGTCCACGGACGCAGTGGACTGCTATGGTGGATTGCTTGGGACCTCTGAAAATTGCATACCTGCTGCTTATTGCCACTTTTCTGCAATAGACATTGGTGCACTGCCTCAGCTGGACAATCACAGTATTCAGGGCTCAATCCCTGATCCCATGATCAAAGCAGCTTTAGAGCCCTCTATGCAGGAAAAGATGTGTCCAAATTACGCCCACTGATCTGAGAACTGCACTGTTATACAAAGAAGGTCCTAAGTTGAAACTGATCAATAAACTGTTATACAGAGAAACAGCAGACAGAGGGGACAAGTAGACAACAACAACTAGTGCTGCCCACTGCCTTTCGAGACTCAGTACTGAGGTCCTTGCACAAACTACATGGGCACCTTGGTATAGACAGAACACTTGACTTGGTGAGATCCAGATTCTATTGGCCTAAGATGGAGGCTGATGTGAGCAACACATTCAACTTGTAGTCGCTGTTACAGAGGAAAGCTTTATTTCAGAGTGGCTGCCTCTTGTTAACATCACCACCAGTGCACCCATGGAGCTGGTCTGTATTGATTTTCTGAGTTTGGAGTCAGATCAAAGAAATATCAGTAATGTGCTGGTGGTCACTGACCATTTCACGAGATATGCCCAAGCTTTCCCACCAAAGACCAGAAAGCATCCACTGTGGCCAAAGTACTTGTAGAAAACTTTTTGTTCACTATGGGCTCCACAAAGAATCCATTCTGATCAAGGGAGAGACTTTGAGAGTTGTCTGATCAAAGAGATGCTTTTCTGTGGGGAGTGCGAAGTCCAGAACCACTCCTTACCACCTCCAGGGGGACCCACAGCCTGAACGCTTCAACCGCACTTTGCTAGATATGCTAGGCACCTTGCACCCAAAGGATAAGCTCAGATGGAGCACAAATTAGCACACCCTGGTACATGCTTATAACTGCACCAAAAGTGATGCCACTGGGTTCTCCCCACCGCCTGATGTTTGGAAGAGAAGCTCGACTACCGGTAGATGTGTGTTTTGGGGTCTCCTGATGGGGTTCAAGCTGACAACTATTTACAGTATGTGCAAAGTTAAAGGCCCAGCTAACTCCATGCGCACTAATTGGCTCAAACCATGGCTGCCAAAAGAAATCTGGCCAACAAAGAAAGGTATGATAAAAAGGTGAAAGCACAGGAACTCCAGGAGGGAGATCAGGTATTGCTAAGAAATCTGGAACTGCATGGCAAACACAAGATTGCTGACAGATGGCACCATCTCCCTCACATTGTAGTGGGCAAACTAGATGATCTGCCAGTGTACAAAGTAAGGCCTGAGAATAGTTCAAAAGATGTAAAAACAATGCATAGAAATCATTTACTACCCATTAGACAAATCTTGATTGAGTCAGAGCCCCCAGAAGATGCCCCCTCTGGACCAGTGACTAGAGCTGCTGCTAAGAAAAGATCAAGAAAGTCTGTACCTACAGAAGCAGAGTTAAAGTCTTCCTCCACAAGTCCCAGTTGAGCATGACTGTCGTCCATATCGGAAGAAAGTGAGAGTGACTTTGAATACTATCCTTCTTACGAACTGAGTCAATTGTTTCGGGCAATCCCCTAGTCAATACTGGAGACGAAGCTGGGCCTTCTGGACTGTCTAAGTCCCAGCTTTGTCCCTGGAGCCAATGCTCCCAGAAAGTGAAGTGCAAAGCATCACATCAGAGGAAATGGAATCATTGTGCATGGTTGAACTGTTTGAGCTTTCAGGGGAGGAAAATGATGGATTGGGTCAGACTGGTGATACACCAGAACAAGAAGAGTATTTTGAGTGCCGTGACAGTCCACTGCCAGTGTCTGAAAGCTCTCCATGCGAGCCAAATGTTGTGGACTCAGAAACTGTAACTCCTGGAGCTGAAAGTGCCCCAAGTTCTAGCCTCTCTACCCCATGGAGACTCCCTGACAAGTGAGGACAATGCTGAAAATGAGGCTCAGAGTGCAGAGACTGTAACAGTTCCCCTAGAAAGACTGGTCGAGCTGTAAAGCCTGTGGTGCACCTCAGTTACGATTCCCTGGGCTGGCCAGTGGACCTGCCTCTCAATGTTGTCCATAAAGGAGTGTATGTGTCCCCAGCTCATTGCCCAAACTGAGCGCCAGTGCTAACTCAAGTTACTTGTGTTGTTCTCTGAGTATGGTGCCCTTGCCCTGTCCAGCCCCAAGGTAACTGATAGGGAAGGGCCCCTCTCTTCAGGTTTCATGTACAAGAGGTAATAACTTGAGTTATGGTACAATGTGTGTTAATACTGTGTAAAGAGTGACGACTGCAATGTTTCAGAAATGTGTTCTTGGTAAAATGATGTATTGACTGATGATTACATGTGTGAGCCTAATGCAAATGTATATGGTTGCAGTTGAAACTTATGGGTACTTGCTTGACGCGGACGCCAAGCTTTCCCAGGCCAGGAAGGTGTAACCCCCTGCAAATGGGGGTTCCCAAAGACTTCCAGGAGCTTGCTTGAATGCTCCAAGCCTGAATGGTGTTTCATGCTTAGCCATTTGTCAGTGAGTGTTTTAGAGCCTCTAGTACTGTCTCTTTAAGAGCTGTCTGCTTGCAGACATAATTAGTTTGTATGGGGACTGTGTGCTTCTGTTTGAGTACCACTCGAGCTGCTGCCAATTCACTCCATTTTGCAGTCACTAGGAGTGCAAAGGGAACCTATCTGAAAGATGTAACTGTTTGCCAGAAATCATTTAGAGTAATAATGAAATTACAGTTTGTCTAACCTGCTTTCTTTGCAGTCAGAACTGTGTCCGCCTAGTTCCCAATTCTGGTTTTGAACTGCTGAACTGGACCAATCAGTGTGGGGTAAGCTAGCTCTAAAATGGTGCCTTGGACGAATCAGAACTTGGACTCATAATCTGAGCCAGCCACAAGAAGATTGTATGGGCAGTGACTCTGGGAGATGTAGTTTAGACTTCGGCGCCTTTTTGGACCAACAGCAGCAGTCTATTGTGAGTGACAGCCAATCCAGTCAAGAACTGGGAGGAACTCAAAGGAAGTGCCCGGTTTTGTCTGTTGGAGTTTCAGTTTAGCTCTGGCAGTGAAGGGGAAAGGAACCCTGTGCTCCTTCAGTGCACAGTTTTAGTCAAAAAACATGTGTAAGGTCCAGAGTTCCGGTCTGCAGCTTGTTAGGACTGAATCCGTCCTGTGAAGAGAATCAAAGGATATCTGAAGAGTAGAAACCAGGCTTACCCTGTAGAAGACTGAAGAAATTGCTGATTTGCACTCTGTCTGTCAGGAACTGAATCTGCTGTGTGTTCTCCCGGGTATTGTGCAGTAATTGCGATCGGGATACAGATGCAGCCTGCTGGTATAGTGCTTTTTTACCATATAAATGTGGAAGAGGTTTGTGTACTCAAGTGAATCCTGCTGCCATTAAGTGACTTTTGCCTGTGACTGTTTACCATATAAATGTGTGAGGAGTCTCTTGAGCTCAAGAGTAGCCCTGCTGACACTGAAGGACCCTATCTTGTTTGGAGGTCGTGAGTACTAATTCAGAGTCGCTCCCTGTTGAATTGCCACATTAAATCCAAATGGAATTACTGTACTGCTGACTGTTTAACTAATTTTTCTTTTCTCAGTGAAAGGGCCCCTACCAGCTGCCACGGTTTGACTAGCCACTAGGGCTTGGGTACCCAGGGACAGTAACTGTAGGGATAGGCCTGTGCACAGAGCCATAGGTAGATGAGTAGAGTGATAAGCTAATTAACCTGATTTCCCCTGTCCTTGTTATATCCCCTATATAAATCAGAGCTGCTTGTTTCAGCAAAGTTATACTGCCTGAGGTAATTGTCTATGTTAAAGTACTGTACTGTGATTGTTGCACTGTATCTTATTTCACAGGAGGTCCCAGTGCCAGAATCAGTCCTGGGGGTAAGTGTATACTGTGAAGGTAATTCTGAAATATTGTGTGGGCCACTAGTGGGAAGAAAGGGGGGTTGCAGTGTCCCAGAGGGCTGTGACCAAGTTAGTTTAACTATTGCAAACCCTGACCTCTGGGTGGAGGCACCCGCCATTGGATCCAGGCCCCTCAACCTGTTAGTGGCAAATCAGGCAGGGGTAGTAGCCCCTTGGATAGCGCCATCTAGGGGTTACACTTGCCTCACTCAGACATCAACTGAGACTCCTTCCCCCCCAACTTGCTCCTGTTTCCCCTCCCCTTAACAGTCCCCATACAGCTGGTGCAATGCTTAACTGATAGTTTTATTTGTTTGAATATTATACACTTTCTACAGTCTTTGTGTGCAATGACTTTGCAGTTTCACTGTACCTGTCTAAGATATGTATTGTTTTTATTCTTTGCTCCCCACTCCGGGGCATGCCTGGAAATGAGCCTTGGCTCAGTGTGCCATTCCTGGTCACCAGTTTTCAAATAATTACATGAATTCTGACACAGACATTTTTAATGAATTGTTTCTGGGCGTAGTCAACAAGCATGCTCACCTGGTTAAAACAGGTTAAAATAGGCAAACTGCCTGTGGTTTTGTAGCGGCCCAAAGGGATGTTAAGAGACAAAGACAAACACTAGACAATAGCCAGGAGCACTGAATCAGCCCATGACTGGATCATCGTTAGACAAAAATGGAACCACTGCACCAGATTGGTTCAGACGGCCAAAGTTAGCTATTACTTGAGCATAATATAATTTCCCTGATCGATTTCTCATTATACCACCTTGATAGACCCACTAGAGAAAGAAGTCTAGCTCTCTATATCAGTAAAAAGCTCTCTTTTGCCCAGTCAGCTCCCTCTCCAAGCATCATAAATTTCTTTTTAAATTTTTTATTAGTACTATATGGCCTGCACTTCCCCTGGTTGCCCCCTTCTGACTGACCCCCTCAGCCCCGTCACCCCAGCTCCTCCAGGACTTACCTTCACCTATGCCCTCTGCCACAGGGCTATGACAGTGCCCAGCCACCAGGTGCAGAGCCTGCAGGGGGTCAGCTCTGACCCACAAATATGGGGGGTCCTCTTTCTCCCTTTACCTTCCCCATCGCTGGGGTGTACACGTCAATACATGCGTTGAGGCACGCAGATGCTGCATAAGTCTCGTAGCACCCTCCCATTTTGCTGGTGGCCAACAGTCCTGCACTACCCTCAGACCTCCACCCAGGGGCAATCTTTCAGTGGGAATGGCAGTCCTCTCTCCCTCCCTCCCTAGGAGAGGAGAGCAATCCTACAGATGCTTGATCCTCTCTCTCCCCAGCTGAACCCTGGCGTCCCGCTCGCACCACGAATACAGGTCATCACCATGGCAGGAGGTAAGGCATGGATGCCTCAGCCCTCCATGCCATTGGGCCATAAGCATCATAAATTTTAATGCTCAGTTACATTAATTACCCTCTTCTGTAATGAAACAATCAACATAACTGAGTGCTACAGACACGCTAAGGGTGTCACTGTACTCTGTCAGCTCCCATGATAATGAAACTTTCATTCTTGGAGATCTAAATGTGGATTAGCTCCCTATTAAATTGGTCAATGTCAGATATATTGGAAGCAGTATGGCATGTGGTTTAGAGCTCTGAGTTGCAAACCTGGAGTCCTGGGTTTGAATTCCACAGGCCCCACTTGCATATCGTGTGGGCACTTGGTTGGAAATCATCGCTGACCAAAACAATGCAGTCAAAAACCATGCTTCAAAATGCCATCTGTTTTTGTTTTGTGGTGGAGGGCTCCATCCCTGGCACCTCAAGCACCCCTGGACTCAATAGATACTCATCTCCTGAGGGAGTGGATCACGGGCAAGAGGAAAATTGTGGGGCCGTGGAATACTGTTTCCACAGCCCCATGTAAAAATAATCTAAGTCCCAACCTGGCAAAATGAAAGGAGACCAGGATTAGAACCCTGGTTTCCACTGCCACTCAACCAAGCGGCTCCATGCCTCAGCCTTCCAAGCCATGGGAACAGCTCAGCCAGTGACACGAATCCTTCTGTCCTTCTGCTCTGCTAGCACCATGGACAGTGACCAGTGGAGCGCTTACAGCATAGCACTGCAAATCCCCTATCGCTGTCCATGGTAGCGCTATTCAGACTAGTGCTGTCTTCTCCGGCGCTATTGTGGTAGCATCTACTGTAACTGAGCACCTATTGTGTGACCCTGAGCAAGTCATTCAACTTCTTTGTGCTCCCAGGTTACACCTGAAAACAAGCTTCAGCTTAATGTGCCTTTCCTGGTTAAACAATTTCCACTCCCCCCTTCCCCTTCCCTAATGGAGGAAAACATAAATAACCCATTTAAATTTTGGAAAGCAGTCAAGACCCTGGAAGGAGAAACTGCCTCATCATCTCTTCCAAAGCAACTTACAGTTAATAACAGAATCATTTACTGAAAAGCAAGGTATCATGGAGGAATTATATCCCCACTTTGCTTCTGCAGGGCTGGCCTATGATAACTCTCCTGCAGCATCTTACCCCCTTCCCATATCAGGGCATTTGGATACCATATACAAAACTGATGCTTCTTTTCACCATAGACTGATTACGTACAAGCAGGTCGAACAGTACCTCTCACAGCTGGATGCCAGAAAAAAATGTTGGGGTTGAAAAACTGGATGCTCTTTTCCTAAAACTGGGTTGTGCCCTTCTTGCGGCCCCCTCTCCTATCTCTTTAATGTTTTCCTGACCCATAATGACCTACTGGTACTATGAAAAACAACTCATATCATTCCACTGTTTAAATCAGGTGATATGAGTAATCTAAACTACATGCCTATTTCCACACTTCCTGTATTAGCAAAATTACTGGAAAGATTGGTAAGCAAGCAGACACGTGACTTGATATCTACAACATCATCACCCCACTTCAATCAGGTTTCTGATCTAAACATAGCATGACCACTGTGTTAGCTAAGGTCACTAATGATTGGCTTACCATACTTGACCAAAAACTAATTAGTGGCACTGTCTTCCTAGACCTCAGTAAAGCATCTGATACTGTTGATCACTCCATACTGCTACAGAAACTCTCCAGTGTTGGGGTCAGCACCTCCTCCCTCCCCTGGTTTGCCAGCTACTTAGTCAAATATCAGCAGCAGCAAAAGGAGAAAGGTCTTTCCTTCTCTTGCACACCCATAGTCAAATGTCTTCCTCAGGGGCCAGTCCTGGGCCTGCTGCTCTTTATGATCTGCATAAACCATCTAGAGTCCTACTTAGGAGATGTAAACTTACATTTCTATGCTAATGATACTGTCCTATTCATCTCCAGGCCCGCTGCAGCCTCAGTAGCAGCAGTTCTTCAGACTGTTTATAACACATTGCAGTTCAGCCTATTTCACTCCACCAGTTTTTAATGTATGCCTCAAAAAGTAAGAACATGGCTTTTCTCTACTAATGGTAATTCATCCTCAAATGCCCTCCCCTTCTCCATTTGTACACTGTTAGGGAACAGGCTCAAACTACTGGACAACTACAAATACCTGGGGCTTTGGCTGGACAGTAACTTGTCCTTCATCACCCATACTGACACCTTACGCCAAAAACTCCACTCTCAGCTGGGATTTTACTGCATGAACAAATAGCATTTCACAGCTGGCACATGCAAATTTATTTTTAATTTTATTTATTTTATTAAGGCTAGGATTACAAATACCTTTGAGCCAAGGCTCTTTTACAAAGGTTCCACATCAGAGAAATTCAAATTATGGGGAACATCAAGACAGATATTACAGCAATGTGGACATTGCAAACAGTTTACAGATTAATACAATTTAAGGGTAGCATTGTAAGCAAGGCAGCCAGCGGCATTTGTCAGGGAAAATAGACAAGAGATTAGTACAAGCCACTTCGTGTCAAGTCTTTTAAACTGTGCTGACTTACTCTATCGATGCAATGCCACCACCATGATGCAATACCTCCACCCACGTGGCTAAGCTGGATTTACTCTATCATAGGGCCCTCTGCCTTATAACTGGTTTAACCCCCTGGATCCATCACTGTAACTTCTGTTCCGCTATAGGATGGTCCTCCCTGTCCACCAGACAGCTAAAAAAATCCTTACAAGTGGACACTAAAGGCACTACAAAGTGATCTAACACCTTATATTATGGCACTGTTCCATAGAACCCACAATTCCTATGAACTGAGCAAGTGAAAGGTCATCCTCCTGGAGCCACCACGGTTCTTCTTCAGTTTTGGGAAAGCTGCTCTCAGCCAGTTTTTCACTAAACTCTGGAACAAGCTGCAACACACTTTAAACTAGGCACCTTATCTAGCACTAATGCTTTCAAAAATCTCCAGGACACTCATTGTGTCTGTGTGCGATTGCTGAAATCACCCTTGGACCTTATATGAAACTGAATTTTCCTAGTAAACTCTGTATGTGCTACCTTATTTTAGCTTATATAGTATGACGATTATCTTTTCACTATGCTGCATTACTTGTTTATGATCCTTGTCTCTGTTGCAAGGTACTCTGTACCCCTTTGAATCTTATGATGTTTTTATGATGTTTTTTGTTGACTATCCATAATGTGCTCTGTGCAGGTACCTCCTGAATTTCATGATTTTTTTTGCTGTCCTAACCAGGACCTCCTTGTAAAGGAATATCGCTTAATGGCACCTTTTCCTTGTAAAACAAATAAATACAAAATACGTATTATCACCAACTTAACAAAACGTGCTGAAATGCTGCCAAACAAGCCTGCAGAAGCTGGCCGGCTCTAACCAGCATGTGATTGCGTCACCTGAAGTCTACGGTGTGTGCTGCTTTTGGTGACTGCATTTGTTCAGTATTGGTACTCTGAAGGGGGAAGGTGCTGCATCAGAGGATTACCAGTAAAGGTCTCTGGGATATAGAATGATTGGTCACAAATGGCTGTGGATGCTGAAATACTGTACTCAATTATTTAAAACGGAACTGCTTGATTACTTAAATAGAAAGAATATAAAAAAGTATAGATAAAGAGCAAGCACATGGGATTAATGAAAGACAGATCAGTGAGAGAGAGAGAGACAAAGAGAAGGAGAGTGAGAGACAGTATGGCATGAATGGCCTCCTCCAGTGCTAAAATTCCTACAACAAATGCTCTACAAATCTTAAAGAACTGAAGTACTTTCTAGATATAATCTGCTATAATGTTGGAAAAAGTGATGCAACAATAAATCATTTATTCCCTTGATATACATTATTGTTACCAAATTTGTTACAGGGTAACATAGCCTTTTGGTTACAGAGGGGTCATAGGGTTCATCAAGCAATAGAGGAGGCACGCACACGGCAGAGGGTACTGCATACTGAATTCCAAACTTGTGTGTGTTGGATGTTTTACCTTCTCCCAAATATCACACTGAATGAATGTGGCATGCATTATAATGAAAAAAAAGCGTAAAAATTTGAAGATGCAGTGGGAACGGCTCGAGGGCAATATGAGGAAGTATTGTTTCACAGAGAGAGTGGTGGACACATGGAACGGCCTTCCTGAGGAGGTAGTGGGCTCAAAAACAGTGGGGAATTCAAAAATGCATGGGACAGCCATAAGGCAATTCTAGCGAGGGGTAGGAGGAAGTAGGCTGTTGATTAACTAGGATCTGCAGCTTATCCAATAAGTAGGGAAATGGGCAGACTGGGTGGGCCAAGCTGTCCTTATCTGTCGTCAAAGTCTATGTTAAAAAGCAACAAAAAAACAAACTTGTGTTTAGTTTTACTGGTTGCCAGGGAGCATTAGGTATACTGCTGCCTTGGCACTGCAGTACAGAGGCAGCTGGGAAGTGTACTTCTCTCCTGTATTGAAAGAACTACAACTGTAAATGAAAAGATTTTAAGCACTAATTAGTGCATTACCTTTTAGTTGTCAGCTGTAGAGGGGCTTAAACATAGAAACATAGAAAATAATGACAGGAGACCAAGGGTCCATCAAGTCTGCCCATGAGTTTCCAAGACCTTTTTTGTGGTCCCAGGTCCTATCCCTCCTTATGGATTATTGTCCTTTCCTGTTCTAATGTCCCCTAACTGAGCCCTCACTCTATCCCACTCCCACTTGAAAGCTGTCACTGTCTTTGCTCCCACCACTTCAACAGGCAAGCCATTCCATGGATCCACAACTCTCTCCATGAAGAGATGCTTTTGTAATTCTCTCCTGAAGGTTCCTCCATTCATCTTCCATTCGTGTCCCCTGGTAGTTGAGCTGGTGATCCTGATGAAGAGGTCAGTGTAGGGCACCGTATTTATGCCTCTCAAGAACTTGAAGGTCTTAATCATATCGCCTCGCTCCCTCCTTGTTTCGAGTGAGTACATATTTAGCGGTGCTCCTCATATGAGAGACACTGGAGACCTCGAATCATCTTGGTTACCCTTCTTTGCATAGCCTCCCACCACCGGTCCTTATCCTTCTTAAGGTGGGGGCTCCAAAATTGGATGCAGTACTCCAGGTGGGACCTCACAGGGATCTGTAGAGTGGGAGGATCACCTTCTTGCTCCTGCTATTGATTCCTCTTCCTATACACTCCAACATTTTACTTGCCTTGCTATAAGCCTTGTTGCATTGGCTTGACTGCATCAGGGTGTCACATATGATGACCCTCAGATCCCTTTCCTCCTGGACCGTACTGAGCTTTACTCCACTAAGCTAGTATTCTGTCCCAGGATTTCCTTTTCCCAAGTGCATCACCTTGCATTTTTCACATTAAATCTGAGTTACCAGATATCAAACCATCTTTGTAGCCTGTGAAGGTCATTTTGTAGACCCCCTAATCCCTTCTGTGCTGTCAACCCTCCCACCGAGTTTGGTGTCATCTGCAAAGAGGTTGAGTTTGCCCTGAATTCCCTTGCCTATAGTGCTAATGAACATACTAAAGAGGATTGGGCACAGTACTGATTCCTGAGGAACTCTGCTCATGACCTCTCCTTCACTGGATCCCACTCTGTTCATTACAACTCTCTAACGTCTATCCCTGAGTCAATTCTCCACCCATCTAACTATGTTCTTAGCAATACCTATGTCCTCTAACTTCTTTAGCAGTCGATTATGTGACACTAAGTATAAGGCTTTGTGGAAATCGAAGAATTGGCCGTCCATTGGATTACCTTTGTCATGCGCCTTGGTTACCCAATCAAGGAAGGTAATGAGGTTCATCTGACATGACCTTCAAGCCACGAACCCATGCTGTTTGCTATGTTGAAGGCCATTCTTATCCAGATATTCCACCAGGTTCAGCTTAATTAGGGCCTCCATAAGTTTTCCCTTGATGGATGTGAGGCTTACGGGTCTAATATTGCCCGCCTCCTCCCTACTTTCTTCCTCATGTCGTGGTACCACATCTGCCTTTCTCCATTCTCCTGGCATGACTCCAATCTGTAGTGATCAGCTAAACAGATATGCTAAGGGACCCACAAGTTCATCAGCAAGCTCCTTCAACACCCTCGGGTGCATCCTGTTGGGCCCTGGCACCTTATCTACTCTGAGGTGCGCTAGTGCCTCTCTGACTCTACCTGTTGTAATTTCCGGTAATGCCATTCAAGGGATCCCTTTATTGGCCACTTTGATTCCGCTTTCTGGCATTGGACCAGTGTTCTCCTTAGTGAATACTGAGCGGAAGAAATTATTCAGAACAGTAGCCTTTTGTGCATTGTTCTCTACTACCTTGCCACCATCTATCAACACTACAATCCCTCCCTCTTTCTTCCTCTTTTCCTGTACATAACAAAAAAAGTGTTTATTGTTTATTCCTAGTTTTGATTTCTGAAGCAATCTGCAGCTTAGTTGCTGCCTTGGCCTGCCTTATTGACTTTTTTGGTTCCTTATTTTTCTGAATGTAATTGTCCCAGTTTCCCTCTCCCTCTCCCTGGTTCTGTTTGTATTTACGGAAGGCTTCTCTTTTGTTCGTGATCGATTTTCTGACCTGAGCTGTGAACCATGTGAACCTCTTGTGCTTGTTTCTTTTCAGCACTGCCCTAATACAGAGTTTTGTAGCCTCCTGAATGAATTGCTTAACCAAACCCCAGATGTTGTCTACTTTAGTCTTTTTCTGGATGTTAATCAGTTTGCCCCTAACTGTCTGTTTCATCTCATCAAAGATAGCCCCTTTGAAGTTCAGAATATTGGTCCGAGATTGGGATTTTGCATCCTCTGTGGATGATATGAACCATATGGAGTTGTGGTCACTGTTGGCTAGTAGTTCCCCTACCTTGACAGCACCGACCACCTCCGTATTGGTGAGGACCACATCCAGGATGGCTTCCTGCCTGATTGGTTCATTAACTAGTTAGGTAAGCCAGCAGTCCTGCAAGGTTTCCAGTACAGTTTGACGTTTCAAGGTTTTTGCTACTGGGGAGCTCTAGTCAATGTCTGGCAGATTTAAATCACCAACGATCATGGCATCCTCTATCTGTGTTATGGTAGTGATTTCCATGAGATCTCTGTCTCTATCCTCTGCTTGCTCTGGTGACCTGTAAATCACTCTGATGTGGATCTTCTTACCAGATGACTAGTTGAGATGCACCCACAGGGATTGGACATGTTCCTTTTTGTTAATATCAAGTGATGTGGCTTTAATCCCTTCATGCACATTGAGTGTAACCCCTCCTCCCTTGGCACCTTTCTTATCTCTCCTGTAGAGCTGATATCCTGGGATTGAGAGGTCCCAATCATTGTACTCCATGGCCCAAGACTCTGTGATGGCCACCAGGTCCACTTTAGTGTCAGCTATTAGCACCTGCAGTTCACTTATTTTCTTTCCCGGCTTCTGGCATTCAGGCATAATCCCTTCCATAGCTCGGTGTTAGTATTTCCCTTCTTCATTTTTGGATTCCCTGCTGGTTAGCAATTCCTTTGCTCCTCTTGCGGCTTCTGCAAATCCCTTTATGATCCTTGTGAGTGATCCTGGTCCATGCTAGTGGGGGAGTGACAGCTAAGTTCTCATCACATGTACTACTTATGATAGGTTCCCATGCCACATACCCCCCCCCAATTAGTTTAAATGTCCACTGTATACATTGAACTTCTGCCAGAGTGTTCTCACCCCTTCCCTGGTTAGGTGAAACTGGTTTTATGTGATGTGGGTGACCGCGAAAGGGTGACCCGCAGAAGAGCGACGTCAGGACAGTGAAAACAATTTACGCCCTCTGACAACCCTAGCATGGAAAATGGTGCGGGGACTAAAAATACTTGCTTCGCTTCCCTGCCTCACTTGGAGGATTCTCAACTCCAGGGGGGTGCATGTTGGGGGGGTGCGAAAGAAAAAAAATTAAGATTTTGGGCCACGCAAGAAAAGCACAGTAATGCCTGGACCCAGACCTGAACCCAGAACCCCAGCACCGCAAGTGGAGGCAAACCCTCGATGCCACGGTGCAGCTCAGCAGCCGACTGCAGCACCACCCCCTACATCCCCTCCGCCCCCTCCCAGGCCACGCTCGCTGTGCTCACTCCCCCCCCCGCGCACATGTACACATAGAGACATCCCGCCGCTAGGGTCGCCCACCCCACCCCACCACATCTGGTAGCCCTCCCTGCCCCCTCACCTTTCGGGCTTTCTTCCATATCATTTCACTGTTTCGGATGGCGCCATGATTCAGGCACCCACCTCATATGCTACCGGTGAAACCCATCTGACATTAAAAACTTTGTCTCCCAAAAGTCTTCCCATGTACCTATAAAATGGTACCCTTTTTCCATCCACTACTTTTGTAGCCATCCATTAAATTCCTCTGTCTCCTTAATTCTGATCCAGTCAGTACTTCCAGCTCTGCCCCAAACTGGAAGAACTTCGGAGAATGCCAGGGAAGTTGATCAACTGGCCAACCTCTCACCCAGTTTTTCCATGCTCTGGCTGGCCTCCTTCACTGACTGGTTCGCCAGGTCATTCAAGATGAATCAGAACACTGAGGTCTTGCCACCCTCTGTCCACAATCCTCCTGATGCACTCCATGTCTCACTTAGCTGAGGCTCTTGGGAGGCATTTGACTGTCACGTCTGTCTGTGTGTTTTTACTCAGGTGAGACTCTACTCCTCTTACCATGGAGTCCCCTACAACACGTATTTGTTTGCCATTTTCCTGCTGTGTTCTTCCTTGCCACCGCCAGATGCCAGCCCTGTATTCTGCCTTTACAGTGGTCAGGGAAAGACCAGCTGTAAATTTTAGCTGATCTGAGCAGTTTGTGGGAAATAATGCATAGCGCACCTAGACTACAACTTCCAGCAGCACACTGATATAGCTTGGCCCCTTTTGAACAGAGCCCAGCAGAAGCAGAAGTGGGCACTGCAAAGGCGAGTGTCTGTTGTGTCAGTCGGAGAGTCGGGCCAGGAATCTTTCATCTAGATAAGCTTAACAGCTTGCATCCATGTGAAATTTTCAGGTGACCTTGGGTAACAGGAAATGATATTAAGGTGTCTATAGCACCCATCTCTGAGTACCAACAAACACAGCTTTAAAGAGGGTAAATCTGCTAACAAGAATTGGAATTGACACTCCCCTGCTAGCTGGAACTTAACCATCTTAGAGCTACATTTAGGAAAAACAGCCAGATAATAGGGTTCAACGTGTAATCACAGGGCACATAAGAGAACTGTGGCAGAAAGTATAATGTTACACTGCAGAGTTTTGCAAGCAGTTAAAACAAGTAAAGCAAAGCATGCTGCCCTGTTTAAGCGAAAACCCTAACACAGTAAACAACATGAACACAGGGTTGGTTAAACTGGCAAGTGGTAAGCTAGGAATTAAATGTATATTGTGTGGAAAATTCAGCCCAGACTTCATAAATGATTTGGAAGCATGCACTTGCAGTCAGTGTGTTACAATTAAATAGCTTAACATTACTCTACTTGAACTGACATACAGAAATAGATTAGTTGCTATATTGGTCCTTGTAAGAACAGATCCAGAAGCAAATGGTTTAATATCTTTTATTGGACCAACATAGATGTTACAAAAAGAAAACAATGTCTAAGCTTTCGGACCAACCAAGTCCTTCCGCAGAGACTTATGACAGTTGTTCAGAGTCACATTCTATTAACACCCAGATCATACACACACACAAAAAAAAAACAGAAACAATTCTCATTGGTTTAAAGTACCTATATCAAAAAATCACAAATTTAAATGGAGTGAATAGCATCCCATTAGCTTGCTGCTACTGAGAATCTTTTCAAGGTCAAACTGTAATCTAACGGAGCTCAATATGTATACCCTAGAGCAAATGATGGAGAGAGGTGATATGATCGAAACATTCAAACATCTTAAGGGCATTAACAAGGTGAAAGAGTCTAACATGTTTCAATGTAAGAAAAATAGCAGGACAAGAAGACACAGCATGAGATTAGAGAGAGGCCGATTAAGGGGTAATGTGAGGAAGTTCTTTTTCACACAAAGAGTGATGAGTGCATGGAACGGCCTACCTCAGGAAGTGGTGGATATGAATACAGTGCAGGGCTTCAGACAGGCACGGGATAGGCATAAGGGAGCAATACAGATGAGTATGACTAGATAGGCCATTGACAGAGTACAGGCCTATGGCATATTCATAAGGTAGAAAAAATAGGCAGACTGGATGGGCCTTGCGATCCTTATCTGCTATCAACTTCTATGTCTCTATGTATCTATGACATTCAGATTAGAAAGTCAAGCAGACAAAACCTGTAACTGAAATTAATAATGAATGAGTGTGTTATGAAAATGCATTCAAAATTAAAAGCAAGACCTTTAGATTTAATACCACAAATGTCACGTTAAAAATTGATAGTAAGGTATGACAAAAAAAACTGAACAGAATATGGAAATATGGGAATAAGAAACATTCTCCTTGTATGAACAACTGTTTAAAACATTCATACAGAATTAAACTTATATGGAGATATTTTCTAAACTATACTCTCAACCAGTTAACACACTCCATAAATATTAAAACCTACAGTGCTGTAACAATATTTTTTTACCAGATCATATCAATTATCAGTATTATTACCAAATAAAAAAATTAATTTCTCAAGGACCACCTAGAAAATGAGTTCATGCATCTTAAAATATTCAGTGGTCAATAGTGAATCAGTACATAATCAAGTAACTATATGAACAGAAACAGTCTTAAGAATCTGAATAAAACCCCAATGCAATTACCCCCCCCCCCAGGAAAAGATAACTAGAAAAGACGTGTATATTCACTATGCATGTGAGCCAGAGACCTAGCACGCTGTAGCATACTTATGACATGTATCTGAATATAAGCCTACCTAAATATGTAAGCACAACCCCAACCCTCCCCAAAAATACCATCCTCCAGCCCCCAAAAACACACACACACAAAAGTACCCCCCACACACACTAAACTCCCCCATACACACTCACCCAAGACAACCCAACCTCCCCACACACACACACACACATGTATGTTTGGTGAGAAACCAACATGTTGATAACCAGTTAAAGGGACTCTATGAAAGTAAAAATAAAACAACAACACACTGAAGTCAAATAAAAGTCTGGGTTAATGTGTCTTGAAACCCAAATCAATATTCATGCCATCTGCTACCATATTGAGAAGTAAAATAAGCTTAATCTCAGAAGTCTGCCTCTGTTGTATATTTTCTAAATGCCCTCTTAAGACCATTACTGACACATCTGAGATTGAGTGGTCATTCTGAGAGAACTGTCACCCCACTGGTTTTTCAGTCATCCTCATATTAATGGTATGTCTGTGTGCATTCATTCTAGTGTAGAGAGCTTGGCTTGTATCTCCAACATCCCGTTTGTGGACATGTCTTGCACTGAAGGTAAAAAATAACATTATGTGCTGTATAGGCATAATTCCCCTGTATCCCGAATGGTCTGTTTTGTGATGTCATCTACTTGAACTGGAAATGGAGATAGGAATACTCAGGAGCAATTGCCGAATAAAGGAAACAGGTAAAGAAAATGGACATAAATGTGTAATACCATAGCCAATGATGAATCAGGTCAAACAAGGAAAGGGTCTAGAGAACAGGAACAGAGGAGGAAGAGCAGTGGTACATGGTAAATGGTAAATAAAAATAAAAGAGGTAGAAGTGCAATGATTTTTGAGCTGGACATATCCAATAAATACCTTCCCCAAGTGGATATCAGGGAGGATGAACATCTGGAAAATGCACGGAAGGAAGGCAAACATGAACAAAAGGCCCAAGCACACAATGAGCCCATTCGAACTGTAGACAATCCAAGATGCATATACGTGCTTGGAGTTTCGGTCTTAAAATATACAGACAGATCCACTGCTAAAGATAACAAATTCAACATCACAACAAGTTGCTTCCCAGCAGCAAAACATAGGGATATGAACAGTTACGCTCCAACATTGTAAAGGGAAGTGACTAGAAACCAATTCTAGTTATACATCCTGGTGCCAACAATGTAGGAAAACAAGAGAAGGAAGGGATACAGAATTTAAAAATATTAAGAAATCACTCAGTGCCTGTAACTGTGAAGTGATTTTCTTTGAAATACTCCCTTTGCCAAGGGCAGGAATTAGCCGGAACAATGAAATCAAAAAAAGAAATAACTGGCTATAGAGATGGACACTTCAAGAAAAGATTAAATGGTTGCCACACTGGGAAAGCTTCCATGAAATATATGACTTATATAGTCAGGAATGACTACACATAAGCAAAAAAGGAAGTAAGATATTAGAGAATAACATTAAACAAGTAACTGATTGCGCTGTAACTGAAAAAATCAGGGAGCCCCAGGGAAAAATGATCAGAAAACAGGTAACCCAAAATACGAACTGCACAACAATATCTAAAGTAAAATACACCAAAACAGGAGCGTGCGTAGGAACTGCACAACACACGCTCGTAAAACGGTTATTTGTAGGAATTTTTTCACCAGATTTTCAACATAGCCATTTTAAGATCTCTGCTCATGAACAGTGACACTGTGATTTTCTTAATGTATCCCACACACTGAGTTCGCACACCGACTGTGCCATTGTGCGCTACATGGGCGGAAACAAGTTTTGGGCAAG
Source organism: Neoceratodus forsteri (assembly GCA_016271365.2). Taxonomy (NCBI): domain Eukaryota; kingdom Metazoa; phylum Chordata; order Ceratodontiformes; family Ceratodontidae; genus Neoceratodus; species Neoceratodus forsteri. Next base: position 1,838,383,210 of record CM057449.1, read on the forward strand.
ATGTGAAAAATGACAGCTGCAGTGCTCATATAAGGAGGTGTGGTAAAATGGCAATATTGAAAATCTAGAGTGAAAATATTGAAAAGTCATAAACTTACAGCGTGCATAGGAACTACATAGCATGAACTCATAAAACAGTCATTTTTAGGAATTTTTTCACCAAATTTTCAACACAAGCCATTTTAAGACCTCTGCTCATGATCAGTGTCACTGTTATTTTCTTAATGTGTCCCCATACATTCAGTTCTTTTACCGACTTCGCCATTACTGCACTACATGGGCAGAAACACATTTTGGGCAGGATGTGAAAAATGACAGCTGTACTGCTCATGAGGAGGTGTGGTAAAATGGCAATGTTGAAAATCTGGAGTACAAATATTGAAAATTACATAGCGTCACAGTGTGAAGGAAAACTGCATACCCATACGCTCCCTAAAACAGTCATTTTTAGGAATTTTTTCACCAAATTTTCAACATAGCCATTTTAAGACCTCTGCTCATGAACAGTGTCACTGTGATTTTCTTAATGTGTTCCATACATTGATTTCGCACACCGACTGCGCCATTGTGTGCTACATGGGCGGAAACACATTTTGGGTGAGATGTGAAAAATGACAGCTGTACAACTCATAAGAAGGTGTGATAAAATGGCAATGTTGAAAATCTGGAGTGAAAATATTGAAAATTCGCAAACTTACGAGCCTGCGTAGGAACTGCGCAACGCACGCTCGTAAAACAGTCATTTTTTGGAATTTTTGCACCAAATTCACAACATGGGGTTTTTGGGACCCCTTCTCATGAATGATGTCACTGTCATGGTGTTATCGAGGCCGAATGGTGAATTCGGCGCGGTGACTGCGCGAGTGCCTGCGAAATCACCCTCTGGCCGAATACGCCATGACAGTGGCATCATTCATGAAAGAGGTCCCAAAACCCATGTTGAAAATTTGCAAAAATTCAAAAATGACTGAGATATGCAACAGTTGAAACCCCTATCTAACCCATTATAGAGCTTACCGGCATTTCCTCAGTTGCGATGCGGTTTGAAGAGTGCAGGCGTGTTCCGGTCCACCGAAGATCGTGGCTGGAGTCGGGAGGAGTAAGTATGGGGTGGGGGTGTGGGAAAGCTGGAGTGCGCAGTGGGTGGAGTGCGGGTTGTGGGAGGGCTGGGAGAGCGCGCGCGCAGGACACGTTTTGTTTTACAGGTTAAAAAAGAAAAAGACTATGAGGGCGTTTGCCATGCTGGGGTGAGCTCCCAGCGTGGCAGAAAAGATGTGGGGGGGCGAGGAGCTGGCGGGGATTGGGCACCCGCCGGCAAACTACTGAAGCGGGCGAGGCAGGCGGAGTTGGGCACCCAGTCGGCAATCAAACAAGCGGTTTGCCACGCTGGGGTGGGTTCCCAGCGTGGCAGCAGCATAGAGCTTTTGAGGTCGTGGAGCCGGCGGGGATGGAGGCACCCGTCGGCAAACTCTTGCCACGCTGGGGTGGGCTCCCAGCGTGCTACAGCTTTGGGGGCGGCTGATGGGCGGCACAGGGGAGGTGGCGCATCGCGAGGCGGCGCTCAGCATGGCAGCGGTGTTTTTCCTTGAAGCGAAGACCACCGCTGTCATACCGAGCTGCTGCACCCATTGGTGCAGGACCACCACGCCTGCTCAACTGAGCAGTGCATTGGGTGGGAGAGGCACACCTCCAAGTGTGCTACTCTCCCAATATGTTCCTTGCGCACGTGCGCAAGCGAAAGTAAAAAGGGTAATAGATCATGTAAAGAAAACTACTGGCATATTAGTCTGATGTGAATACCAGGCAAGATAAAGGAAAAACTCATAAAAATGGAATTTGAAGATAACACCACAAACTGGGCCTAAACGATAAATGCCAGCATGGATTCAAGAAAACTAGATCATGTACAACAAAAGTCTTAATGGAGAACCGTGCTGAACCTGTAAAACATTTTCCTCAATAGATGCTATTATTTAAGTGCTGGTTAAAATTCTGTTGTTGTAGCCAGCCCGGTGGCACTGAGGGTTGAGGTGCTGGATACCACACCTCACACCATGCTGGTGACCCGGGGTTGGAAACGACCTCAGGTTGCCAGGGGTCGGCAGGGGAAGGAGTGGACTGAGCATCCAATGGACTGCTCTCCTCTCCCAGGGAGGAGAGAATTGTTGTCCTGCTCCTTGGCTGCCCCCTAGTGGGGGCTGGAGGGCAGCGTCAGAGGTCCAGAGACACAGAAGCACAGAGACATGTCATGCGTATGCCTCCACACATGCACATTCAAGCCGCAAGAGGGAGGGGGTGTATGGAGAGAAAATGGAAAAAAGCAATATGGAAAAACAATGCTGTTATTGTTACATCTATACAGGCCTTTGGTAATCTTACTGATTGTTTCTGCTTTATAGTTTAGTGGTAAGTTCTGTTTTAGAACTGTATGGTGTAGTTTATGTCCCAAATAACCTCAGTTCTGTAGCAGAACATGAATCCATTGGACCAACAATACAAGAGTAGAGCGGGGATCTAAACTGCACCATGCAATTCTAAAAAGGTTCTTGCCAGCAGGATGTAAATCAGAAACATGCACTAGAATAACTAAAAACTCTGGATAGCTACAGCAATAACAGAATTTAAACCAGAATTTAAAAAAAAACAGCTTCTACTGGGTCAGATTCCTTATAGAGTCCATGCAGTTCTCCTTTACCATTTTATGAGAAGAGTAGTAAACATAAACATAAATAACAACACACCTGTGTACATGATCTAGACTTTTGGAAGGCTTGTGATACAGTACCATATGACATTTTAGTTACAAAACTAAAAAATAAAGGAACTGACAACAAAATAAGTAAATGGGTAGGACAATAGTTATGAAATAGAGTCCAGCAAGTAAGAATAAAGGGGTGAGCTTTCCAAGGAGGGAGACATGTGCAGTGGGGTGCAACAGGGTTCTGTGCTGGGACCAGTGTTATTTGCCTTTTTATAGCTAATACAAATGAAGGACTAAAGAGCTAGACATCAAAGTTTGTGGATGGTACAAAAATAGGAGGAAGGATGGATTCTGCTGAAAGTAGAGAAAATATAAAAATGGATATTGATTATGTCCAAAATGGTCTTTGAATAATGGGAAGCAATTCAACATTCATAAATGTGTATTGCCGACTCCGTGGCGCTAAGCACAGGGGTTCACTCGGCATGTTGGTGACCCGGGATCGCTCCCCGAGCCCAGGTACTAGGAGCAGAGACTGGCAGAGAGGGGATTCACAAGCATTCATTGGACCCTTCCCTCCTAGGAGGGTTGAGTCAGGGCCCCTAGAGGTGGATTGGGGATGAGCTTGGGGGCGTGAAGCCTTGACACACCCTCCTGTACATCCCCACCTCAGGATGCCATCCTTACACAGGCTACTGTGTGGGGCGGGCCAAGAGATCATGAAAATGGGCCTGTCATCATTGTACAGGTCAGGTAGCATAGGAAAACCAGAAGCAGTTTCAAAATTCACAAATAGCTTTCTATTTTTCTCAATAAAAACAAAATAAAAAATTAAAAATATTCGGTATAACTATTTACAAAGGCAGTACAGAGAAAACTAAGTCCTTCTTCTTAGGATATCTCTTAATTCCAAGTTTCAGTCTCTCATTCTCTCACTCTCCTTGTCTCTCTAGCAAAAGCACTGCTGCTCTTTTTATAAGTCTTTGGGAACTCATTAAGACAACCTGCTTCTCACAGATTGTTCTTGTAAGTTTACAGAATGTTCCTGTCAGTTTCAATGCAGGTGCAGCAAAAAGATCATAGTGACCCAGAACTGACCTCTTGTTTATAGTTCTGCAAAAGGCTCAAAAACTGCATCTCAGGTTAACTCCTTGAGTTCCAAATACCTTTGCAATAATTTCAACAGTATAACTATATACAGTTTTAGCTTTGAAATCACTTCAACAATGCAATCACACACAATTCCAAACAAAGGATTCCAGTATCACATACAGTTTTACACAGAGATTCACACATGTTTTTTATAACTGCAGATATGCAAGCAGAAGAAAAGACAGAAATAGCAAGGGAAGGCAGAGAGATGGCGAAAGGCAGAGAATTGCGAAACTGTTGGAGTGATCAGTTCCTAGGTCTCACAAGAAAATTTGGTTGCACAACCAGACAGAGAAGAGACAGAAAAGGAGAGGATAGAACAGATCCTTGCATTTAACTCTTTCTGTATAACAAATGGGACAGGGCCTTATTCAAACCTGTCATATACCCCCCCTCTTTAGGAGGGAACCTGTTTTAAAAAAATAGGTTTCCAAAACGTCCTGTTAATTCTCTTCTAACATTAGCTTATAACCTTTACATTTCGGTGCACATGCAGTATAGCAAATAGTGCAGTTGAAACTCACACAATTTGTTTACATTCACCATTGGTAATGACCAAGCACTTCTTGACTTTTCTATGACACCCAATTCTTTCATTTTTTTGTATTTCCTTAACCACGTCAGCTCTTAACCGCTCTGGTAAACTGTATGTCTTTTGTCTAATAGGGAGAGCATTTCTTGTCACTATTACATGCTTGACCCCTTTAGCTCAGTCTGTCACTGTGGTAAAAGTACTATTAAATGTTGTTAGCAAGTTACAGATTTCTGTGGTTTGTTCGGAGGTTAGGGAAACATTCACCTTTACAGCAGTTACAGTTTGTTCCGGTCTGTCACAAACAATATCAATATCTTCTTTATCAGTTTCTGGTAAATCCGGCAAAACAGCTTTTGGTGTTTTTTCAACCCATTTCTTGAGGACGTTAGCATGGTATATCTTAGTAGGATTTTTCCTATCGGGGTCTCAGTCTCATAGTTAACTGTGCCAGTACGTCTAAGCACTTTATAAGGCCCTTGCCACTTCATTAATAGTTTAATCTCTGAAGTGGGTAACAGTAGCAAGACCTTTTCACCTGGCTCAAAAACATTTTCTTTTACCCCATGGTCATAATACACCCTCTTCTTGATTACTATGGGCAATTTCTACATATATTTCCAGCTTCTTTCTCAGGCCACACATATATGATGTAATAGATGGTTTCTGATGGGGGCTATCTTCCCATGTTTCTTTTAGTACATCTAGTGGCCCTCTAGGTTGTCTACCATACAGCATTTCAAATGGTTAAAAACTTGTTGATGACTGTGGCACTTTTCTGTAAGCAAAAAGCAGATAAGGTAAGTATTGGTCCTGGTCTTTCCCTTTCCCTTTTACAAACCTTTTTAACATGCATTTTAGGGTTTGATTAAAATGATCAACAAGACTGTCTGTCTGAGGGTGATAGGGGGAGGTTCTTATGGCAGTGATACCTAGTAGTTGGTACAGCTCCTTCAGTAATGCAGCACAAAAATTACTACCCTGATCAGAAATAATCTCTTTAAGTATGCCCACTCTGCTGAAAATTTTGGCAAGCTCTGTTGCCAATTTTGGGGCTGTGACAGTATACATAGGAACTGCCTCTGGGTATCGAGTAGCATAGTCACATACTACCAAAATGAATCAATTACCCTTTTTGCTTTTGTCTAAGGGGCCAACCACATCTATTGCAATTCTCTCAAAAGACACATCTATCAAGGGTAGGAGCACCTTGTCTTTTTTAGTCACTGGGGCTACTTTCTGACATTTAGCACAAGAACTGCACTAGGTAGCAACATCTTAATGAATTCCAGGCCAGTAAAATCTGTACAGCAATCTGGCAAGGGTGCGATCCCTCCCCGGGTGACCAACCATAGGACTATCATGTGCTACCTGTAACAACTCAGATGTATATTTTTGTGATATAACCAATTGTTCTATCTGGTCCTGTGTCTCAGGTTTAACCCAAACACTGTACAGTAGCCCATTACATTTTTTAAACATAGGTTCACTCTGTTTTGATTTCACCCCTAGCTGCTTAAAATAACCCTGGAGAGAAACATCATTAGCTTGTACTCAAAGAAAGTTACAATTAGTGATCAGTTTAGCTTCAACATTTTTATATGTTAACCTCTTATGTCCATCAGTCTTTTGTTCCCACTGTTTCTTCAGGCACCGTCTTTCTTTTCTGGACTTCTGGATCTTCGAGCTGTGCTCAAACAAGTCTGAATCAAAATTAGCGAAAGGAAAACAGTCCCCACCTTCTGAAATTTTCTTTGCCTGAGCTCTTTTCACCACAGCTACTGAAACATCAGGATTTACTCCCTCTTTGATTAACTCAGTAAATCCAGGAAAGTCATTCTGAATAATCACAGGTACAGATAACTTAGGTACTACCCCCACTTTCATTTGGTGCGACACCCATAGTCAGAGTCAGAGTCACTTACATAGTACATAGACTTTGACGGCAGATAAGGACCACTTGGCCCACCTAGTCTGCCCATTTCCTACCTATTGGATAAGCTGCAGATTCCAGTTACCCAACACCCTACTTCCTCCTACCTCTCACTAAGATTGTCTTATGTCTGTCCCATGCATTCTTGAATTCCCTCACTGTTTTTGACCCCACAACCTCCTCAGAAAAGCAGTTCCATGTGTCCACCACCCTCTCTGTGAAAAAGTACTTCCTCACATTGTCCCTGAGCTGTCCCCCCTCTATCTTCAAATTGTGCTCCCTTGTTCTTGTACATCTCTTTTTCTGAAAGATGCTCCCGTCTTGGACTTTGCTGATTCCCTTGAGGTACTTGAAAGTTTCTATCAAGTCCCCCCTCTCCCTCCTTTCCTCAAGGGTATACATATTAAGCACTTTTAGTCTCTCTCTTCGTATGGCTTCTATTGTAGACCCTGCACCATTTTAGTTGCCCTCCTCTGGACTGCCTCTATCCTGGCTGGTGGGATAGTATTGAGTGTCTCCATGGATGCAGATGACACCAATACCTGGTCCTTTTGGACAGACATTGTTTTCGCAGCACTTCCATATGTACTAGGGTCTGTCTGCTTCCCAAATCTATGAGTCCCTTCTCAGTCTTATCTCCCACTTTCACATCTGTTAAATAATTGCCTCAATTTGCTGAGGACAAATCTGATCCAGTGTCACTCTTCTTACTATGGCAGTTTCTTGCAATATGACCCAACTCATTATAGCTATGGCAAATAAAGCCTTTGGCTGCAGATTTGTTACCCCCAGAGTTCTTATCAGACTTGGAGTTTAAATTGGAAAAAGATGTCTTACCAGTACTTATCTGATACCTCGCTGCTGTGGCGTCTGTCTGGCCATTTGGTCATCTTCAGCCAAAGAAACAGCCTTTTCCCCACTTTCTGGTAGGTGTTCTTTTACCCAAAGCTGTATGTCTGTTGGTAGGATGTTGATGAACTGCTCCATTACAAATGTTTCAATGATCTGTGGGAGTGTTTTGCCCTCTGGTTGGAGCCATTTCATAATGAGTTCTCCGAGTCAGGTGAAGGCTTCTTAAGGATTGTCGACTGACTTGTACTTCAGAGACCTAAATCTCTGCCTGTAGATCTCTCATGAGATGTCATATCTTTTAAGGACCTCTTTTTTCACCAGGTCATAGTTTTTTGACTGTGCAGTGTCCATATTGCTGTAGGGAAGTTGGGCTTTCCCTGTCAGGTAAGGTACCAGTCTGATTGCCCATTGCTGCTTTGGCCACTGGTAGGCTGCAGCAACCCTTTCAAAAGTTGTCAGGTATACTTGGATATCATCCGAGGGGCACAACTTTGTAAGTTTAACGTATTTTAAGTTGCTTATGTCATGTTGCTCTGCTGGACCAGTGCCAGATCCTCCAGCTTTGATAACTTGCAAGGCATCTATCCATTTCTGCATCTCTTCTCTTCTTTGCTTCTCTTGTCGCTGCATCTCTTCTCTTCTTTGTTGCTCCTGTTGCTGCATCCCTTCTTTTCTCTGCTTTTAGACTTGTTGCATTTCTTCTTTTCTCTGTGCCTCTAAATGTTGAATCTCTTTTTCTCTCTCTGCTACATTTTCTTTCTTCTCTGTTCCTGCATCTGTGTGTGTTGTATAGCCTACCATTTGAAAAAGGCAGTCAGGCTTTCAGGTTCTGTCACTGCCTGTTCTTTTTTTTTTTTCCATCGCTGGTGCTGGCTGTACAGTCTCGGTTTGGACTTTTGTTGCTGCTTCTACTTTGGCTGCCAATGCATTCTTCTGGCAATCACTCCTGAACTTGCTGCTACTGCAAATCCATACCTTTCTTCTGTGCTTCCCTGATAACAGGTCTAGTACCCATGCATGAAACTCCTGGCTTAGAGTATGCTTGCTTAGAGTAAATCCCACTTAGGCTGACACCATCTATCGTCGAGGCACAGGTCAGGAAGCACAGGAAAACCAGCAGCAGTTTCAAAATTCGCAAACAGCATTTCATTTTTCTCAATGACAGCAAAATAAAAAATAAAAATTATTCAGTATAACTATTTACAAAGGCAGTACAAACAGAGAAAACCAAGTCCTTCTCCTTATGATATCTCTTAATTCCAAGTTTCAGTCTCTCACTCGCCTTGTCTCTCTAGCAAAAGCATTGCTGCTTTTTATAAGTCTTTGTCTGGGAACTCGTTAAGACAGTCTGCTTCTCACAAAATGTTCTTGCAGGTTTACAGAATGTTCTTGTCAGTTTCGATGCATGTGCAGCAAAAAGATCATAGTGACCCAGAACTGAACTCTTGTTTACAGTTCTGCAAAAGGCTTAAAAAACTACATCTCAGGTTAACCCTTGAGTTCCAAATAGCTTTGCAATCATTTCAACAGTATAACTATATACTGTTTTAGCTTTGCAATCACTTCAATAGTACAACCATACACAATTCCAAACAAAGGATCCCAGTGTCACATATAGTTTTACACAGAGATTCACATATATTTTTATAACTGCAGATATGAAAGGGGAAGAAAAGACAGAGATAGCAAGGGAAGGCAGAGAGATAATGAGGGGCGTAAAACTGCAAAACCATAGGAGTGATCAGTTCCTAGGTCTCACAAGAAAATCTGGTTGCGCAACCAGACACGAGACAGAAAATGAGAGGACAGAACAGATCCTTGCATTTAACTCTTTCTGCATAACAAATGTGACAGGGCCCCCTGCTGACCAGATGACGAGTGCCCAGCCCACACTGCCATGAAGCCCCAGACAGCCCGGGCCAGCCCAGCAGCAGCCTTCAGGGATATGTAGTTGTGCCTCCTGGCACTTTCTCCTCAAAGGAGAGGAACCCTCCTGATATGGGGAAGTGTCGGGTTGCCCTAGTAAGGTCGCAAGACAGGGTCAGGATATGGTACGGGGTTGAGGTGGTGCTGTGGTGGGCACTGGGGCTCTGAAGGAGTGGCCGGCAGGGGTGCAAGGGGCAGGAGCATAAATAGATAACACACACAAAAAAAATGTGTATAACTTCATATGGGGAAAACAAAAGAAAATATATGTTGAATGTTAAATGACAAAGCAATTAGAAAAGTGGACTTAGAAAAGACCTGGGAATTGTTACAGATGAGGAATTAAAATTCACCAAGCACGGCAAAAAATATCCATAACCGCTAAAAGGCTATTCAAAAACATAAACAGAACATTTATATCCAGAAGTGAACAGTGTATTATCCCAGTATATAAAACATATGTTAGACCACACTTAGATTATTGCTCGTAGCTATGGAATCCATATAAGAGGGGAGATGTAAATTTGGTTGATGGGAGCCAGAGAAGGGCAACAAGGATGGTGCCAAGATTGAGATCAATGTCCCATGAAAACAGATTAAATCAGATCATTTACATTGGAGGAGTGGAGGATGCAGGAAGATCTGTTGCAAATGTACACAATTTTAAAGGCTACAGAACTGTGCATAGATATGAATAGTGAAATTCAGCACAAAGATATTAATATTAGATCTCACAGCCAGCAGATTAAACTGGACACAAATATCAGGAGCAATACAAGGGGTACATTACGCGGGACTGGTAGAGAATGAAACAACCAGTACAGTGTATCTTGTCCACCCCCCACATACACACACAAACACACACCAACTGCACAGCAGTGACCAGACCTAATTTGAGTAAAGACAAATATCCAAGCTTGACAGCCAGAATGCTACTCCTGCTCATGCTATGCAGTGCACAATGCCATTCTTTCTCAGGAATATATCTAGTCCTGATTTGAAAGCCTGAATGGTGCTGATTTCCACAACTTCCCGAGGTTGGCTACCCTACATGTTAACGGCCCTCTGTGTGAAGTAATGCTTTCAAATGTTTCCAGTTAGTAACACAGGAAGAACAATGCTATGGCGAAGCCCAGGAGGGTAACTATCAACTAAAGCACATAAAGTCACCCATTGTGAACACAACCTGCCATGTTAAAGTGGAGACTCTCAGGAAATGTTGGGGTGTTATGATTGTTGCTCCTTCAACTGTTTTTCATTTATATTTGTCTCATTTTGCTTTAAACTGGGACCTCTTATAAAGAACAGTTATGTAAGAACTTACCGTAACAGTAGATCTTCAAGGGGATCTCAGTCATCAGGTTACATCATAGGAACCTTCGCCATCAGTGAAGTAGGATCCATACAGAAGATTTTCAGCAGGAGAACTGGGGCCACCCATGCCGATGTCATCTACTGACATCACCAACCCTATAAAGGCATGAGCGGTCCCACTCCCTCCTCCCCGGAGACTAAGGGAGCAAAGCTTGTGTCATGGGGGACCGAGGAGAGAGAGGTGCCCAGGCCTACATAAAAGGCTGGAAACACCAGTAAGCAAGTTCTGAGAAAGAGCCACCATAAAAGAGGGATGGCGGGAGGGAAATGGACCTGATGACTGAGATCCCCTCGAAGATCTACTGTTATGGAAAGTTCTTATGTAACTGTTCTGCCTTCATCAGAGCATCTCAGTCATCAGGTCACACATATGGAATGAGTCCCAAGCAGTTACAGATGCACATATACAGTCTGGGAGGGAGTCTATCCCAAAACATAGGACAGGAGACCCTGCAGAACAGCTCTGCCAAACCTGCATGGGTTCAATGAGGAAAGGTCCAGACTGTAGTACTTGATAAAAGTGTGGATGGTACTCCACGTAGCAGTAGCGCAAATGTCAGCAGCTGAGACACTATTGAAACAGACCACAGAGGTAGCTATGCGCCTTGCGGAATGGTCTTTCACTGCTCCTGACAACTCTTTGCCATGCTTATTGTAGCAGAAAACAATACAGTGTGCTAACCATTTGGACAAACATTGTTTTGAAACCTGAACACCCTCTCTCCCTGGGATGAAAGAAACAAGAAACTGCTTTGACTTTTTGCATTCCTTAGTTCGGAGTAGATAATACTTCAAAATTCTGCCCACATCTAACGTATGGAGCAGTGCTTCCCCTGGACGGGCATGCTCAGGAAAATAAACTGAAGGGTGTATGGACTGGTTCATGGTAAACTCAGACACCACCTTGGGAAGAAACTTAGGATTCATGCACAAAGACACCTTGTCTTTGTGGAAAATCAAATAAGGCTTCTCACACCATAGAACCTGAATCTTGGAAATTCTTTGCGCGCAGAAGTGATAGCAACCAAAAAAATGCTTTCCAGGAAAGAAAGCGTAGCTCACAAGTCATAACTGGCTCAAAAGGAGACAGGGTAAGCGTCCCCAAAACAAAATTCAAATCCTAAGCTGGGACAGGGAAACAGATTAAAGGTTTTAGATGCAGGATGCCCCTAAGAAAGGTATGGGAGACATCCAGTTGAGCCACGGTGTGTCCGCCCATTAGTCTCATGAAAAGTTGAGATAGCTGAAAGGCACACTTTGAGGGAGGAGTACTGGAGACCTGAGTCTAACAAGGAAATCAGGTAATCCAGGATCTGGCTCACTGGACAAGTGAAAGGGTCCAGATGATGCTTGCAGCCCAGGTGGAAAATCTCTTCCACTTCATGGCATAAGTAGCAATAGTGGAGGGTTTCTGAGTGGCCACCAGGACGCCTACCACCCTCTGGGATACTCCAAACTGGGCAATGGCTTTTCCTCAGGAGCCAGGCATGCAGACAAAGGGACTTGAGGTTGGGATGGACCAGGGTCCCTTGAGCCTGCATCAACAGATCCCCTGCAGGGGCCAGATGGACTATTGAAGTAATGGAAACCATATCTGCCATGGCCAGAATGGAGCTACCAGGATCTTGCTGGCTCCCTCCATCTGCAACTTGATTAGCATCCTCTGAATTAGAGAATATGGAGGGAAGACATAAAGGAACATTCTGCTCCAGGAGAGGGACAACGAGTGTTGCCAGAAAACTCTAGGCCCTGGACCTAGTGAGCAGAAACTGGACAGTTTTACATTGAGTGGGGTCGCAAAAAGGTCCTACTCTGGACAACCTCGTCTGTTGAACAGAGCTTCTGCAATAGATGACAGAAGTTCCTATTTGTGGTTGCTTGACTTGAGTCCAGCTGAGGCTGTTCACCAGGGTGTTTAGCATGCCTGGTACACAGACTGCTGAGAGAACTAGACTGTGGTCCAGCACTCAGTACCACACTCTCATTGCCTCCATACACAGGGGATACGAATGTGTCCCCCCTTGCCTGCTGATATAGTAGACAACACTGAGGTTGTCAAACTGGAACAGCAGCTGACCCAGGAGGATATGGTTCTGAAAGGCCTGCATGATATACAGGACTGCTCACATCTCCAAGATGTTGATGTGCAGGGAGGTTTCGATCTGGGATCAACAGCCCTGGGTCTGAAGAGGACCCAGATGTGCCCCCCTTCCCAAACCAGAGGAATCTGTGGTGAGGATCTGCTGGGGGGGGGGGAGATCTGAAATGGGACCCTTTGCAACAGGTTCAGTGGGTCTATCCACCATTGTAGCACCTTGTGGACTGGGGAGAAGACCAGCACTAATTGCTGTAACTCATCCATGCATTGATTCCATTGCACCCTGAGTGTCCACTGGAGGTCTGACATGTACAGCCTGGCCATTGGAACCATTGGAATGGCCGTAGTCATTAACCCCAACAGTCTCAAGTATACCTTTGCAGGAATGTACTGTCTCTGGGTGACCTCCTGAGCCTGGCCGATGAGGCACTCTGCTCTGTTCTGAGGCAGGAAGACCTTTCCCTGCACCGCATCCAGAACCACCCCTATATGCTGCAGCCTTTGGGATGGGCTTAGGACCAACTTGGGCAAGCTGGCGGTGATGTCCAGGGACAGAAACTGCTGAAAGGTTCTCTCCAGAGTGTGAAGAAGCTGGACGGGGCCTTTAGGAGCCAATCATCCAGATAGGGGAAAATGTACAGTCCCTTCCTTCTGAGAGCTGCAGCTAAGGCTGCTAAGCACTTGGTAAAGACCCGTGGTGCAGAAGATAAGCCAAAGGACAATACTTTGAATTGGTAGTGCTCGGCCTTAAAAAGAATTCCAAAGAAACTCCTATGTGGTGGAAACACTGAGATACGCAGGTAAGCATCCTGCATGTCCAAGGAGCACAGCCAGTCAACTTGCTTGAGAAGTAGTATCAGGCCTGACAGGGTTACCATGTGATTGGATATACAGATTGTGGTCTTTTAGATCTAAGATGGGCCTCAGATCTCCAGTTTTCTTGGGGACCAGGAAGAACCTGGAGTAAAAACCCCTGTCTCCTTGGAGCCTGGGCACTAGCTCAATAACATTTTTGTACAGAAGGGACTGTATCTTCTCCCAGAGAACAGACAGATGGGCCGAGGGGGTAGTTAGAGGGTACTGGAGGACTCTGGGGGCATCTTGATGAGTTCCAGAGTGTGACCCCTCTCTATGATCTGAAGAATCCAGGCATCTGAAGTAATGGTTCTCCATTGACTTGAGACTGAGGGAGAACTGACCTCCAACCACCACCTCTTGGTCGGTGACCAGAAGGGGGGGGTCTGGTAAAGAGTCAAGCAGAGGCAGATCTAGCTTCTGGGGCCAGTCCATCACCCTTAGGGTGCTCTGCTGTGGCACCAGAGGAGGAGGGGGTAGGCAAGGCAGAGGAGGCTCTTCTCTTGCCTTGAGGCCGAGAGGCTGCTCCAGATTTGTGGGACACCTTGCAAAAGGGAGGCCACTGTCTGCTCTTCGGCTGAGTATGGTATAGTGAGTAAACTGACTTAATTGCCCTGCCTATAGCTCATTTATGATGTCCTGCACATCTGGTCCAAACAGCTTGGAGCCATTTAAAGGGGCACTGAACACCTTTTGTTGGACATCAGTTGGGAAACCCGAGACCCTCAGCCAGGAGCACCTACAAAGGCAAATGCCTGTGGCAGCAGCCTTGGCACCTGTATCCAGAATGTCATAGAGGGCCCTCAGGAGGTGCTTGCTAATGTCCTCAGCACTCTGCAAGAATTTGAGAACCTCCTGTTTTTGGGAACAATCAGGAAAGCCATGGGCCATGGACTTGCCCTTCTTCCAGATAGAGTTCTGGCACTTCACAATGTGAGTGAGGTAGCTGGCAATCCTCAGCCCCAGAGTGGAGGAGGTATAGACCCTCTTGCCCCAGAGATCAATCCTGCAGGATTCTTTGTTAGAGGGAAGGGAACTGAGGTCCTTGGGCACCTTAGGCTTGTCATGAGCAGCTTAATAAACACAGAATCAGTTTCCAGCAGGGCAGAATAATGCGGCAGACTCTGAGGGACATTATATAACTTCTCAGCCCTGTGGGGCATGGCTGGCACCATGTCAGGCCTGTGCCAGGCCACAGTAGTGGCATTCCTTGGAGCCGGAAGAATAGGAGGAATTACCATGGCAGGAGACTCTGGGAATCATCTCCTGGAAGTCCATCAGATCTCGTCTGGTGGCATCCTCCTCCTCCTCTGTATGGAAGCCCTTGGCTGAGGACAGCTGCTTCATGACATTGAAAAAGGTAGGTCCTCTGGAGGAGACCTAGGAGTATGCTTGACAGAGTCCTCACTAACAGAGGAGGCAGTGGACCTGTCAGAGGAAGGAGGCTCTTCCTCCTCTTCATCGGGTAAGATGCGGTCAGGATGATACCCCTCCTCGACATCGACCTGTTCCAGTTGAAGGTCTGACAAATGAGGGACTGATCATGGGGGAGCAGCCCACAAAGGTGTAAGTGGTGTTGAAGACAACCTTGCCGTCAACGGTGCAGGTGAAACAGGCCTGTATGCACCCAACTAATGGACCAAGACTGAAGTTAGCTTGGTCAAAATGTCATGAAGGTGGCGACAAGGGATGGCTGCATTTATGGGGGTTGACAGCAATAACCCATCCAGTGGGCTCTGAGAGCCCAAGGGCCTGGAGAAGCATCAGGCCTCGCCGGAAGGGCCATCGACAATGATCCTGTGATTGACAACGTAGGGGCCAAGAACCTGGAGACTGACAACTAGCCACCCTGTGTAGTGGGCGGTGGCACTGTTGGTAGGGACCTGGTAGAGATGGAGACCTGGGCAGCAGCAGGTGTCGGCACAGCAGCAGCCAACTGGGGTACCCTTGGACAAAAAAGAGTAGGCTATCGGGCAACAGGAACACTGCCGGGGGAGCAATCCTGATCTCGGTTTTTCTTATGACTCCCCCCCCCCCCCGAGGACTTGTTTCAGGCCTTAGAGTCCTGACAGCTTGACGAACTGGCCAGCAACTGGGTAGGAGGGACCCTGAAGGACCCCTGCTCAGAACTGGCTACCTGTTGTTATATTAGGACTTTTTTAAGAGTCTTTTTTCATCACCTGAGGGTGGTTTGATTAAACTTCTGTCAGGGCTCACAGTCTGAGATGTTGTGGTCAGGCCCAAGACAGCAGACAGAGGGAGTGCTCGTCTGTACAGGCAATATTCCTTCTGCAGCGGCAGAAGACAGAAGTAGAGGGATTAACTCTCTACATAAACAAAGTGAAAGAATCTCTTTAGAAAAGAGATTCTAAAACACTAAGTATGAAAAATGATCATAGGCAAAATGACGCAAAACTGCATCGGAGCTTCCGCTGAGACCCGTGCAAACAGAGTTAATAGTGGGAAAGAACTGAAGAGGGAGCGGACCTCTTATGCCTTTACAGGGATTGTGACATTGGTAGATGATGTCAGCGTGGGCAGCCCCAGCTGTACTGCTGAAAATCTTCCATGTGGATCCTGCTTTACCGATGATGAAGTTCCTATGGTGTGACCTGATGACTAAGATATCCTGATGAAGATATTTCACAGCCTACTTGTTGCCTGAATCTGAGTTCCTGGATTGTGTTTGCAGTGCATGAGTGTGCTGTTCTGTGCTTTTGTTACTGTTTCCAATAATGCCCCCTTAGTTTGAGTACACACCCTCGGTTCTATTTGAACTTACCAGCTCAAATCTCTGTGTATATTTAACCCTGTCACTACCTTATAATATTCGCAATGCTGTGATCATGTCTACTCAGCCTTTCCTTCTCTAATATAAAAAAAAAAATATGTATGTCCAGTCTCTCCTTATTGCTGTTGCTCATTAAGCCACTAATCAGCGTGGTGGCCCCATGCTTGATGTAACATTTTCAATCTCTTCAATGTCCTTTTTGTACTGCATTGACCAGATCTGGGCACAGTGCTTCAAGTGTGGTCCAAACAAGGCCTTATAAAATGCTAAATACTAGCTTGGTGGCATGGCATAGCAAGCACGTGGTGGGCCATCACCCAAGACTGCCTGGCTGGGCATTTTCTCCTGTGCTCCCTTCCCACGCTCTGCACCCTCCTGTCTGGTGTATGCCCCCACTGGCATCCTGGGGGCAGGGCCTACGACACATGGAACTTGCACTAGCAATTGCCCCACCCAAACTCCAGGTACTTTCTCTGAGGGTTACATGTCCCCTCCCTCCATCAGGAGGAGAGGGCATCACAGATGTTCCTTCACCCTCCCTTCCAACCTTTGCTCCTGACATCCCCATGCTCACAGGATGAATCCGAGTCACCAGCATGCCAGTGTGGTTCCTCATCCCTCAGCATCATGAAGCTGGCAAGGGTAATCATATTTCTCAAAAAGTTACCACAGTAAACACAAAACCTGTTACTTTGTATAGAGTCAAATACAAATTACCCAGCAAATCCAAAGAAATTGTTGCTTTTCATACTTTAATACCAATGCTAGACTATGGTGATTACCTTTTTCATGGAATGGTTGCATAAATACATTTGCCAAAATAAATTAGATAGTTTTCTTGATGATGCATATTGAGTCAAAATAACTACACTCCTAGGAAAGTAGTACCCACATTTAAATACAGTAAATTGTTGTGTTCCTCCCATTGCCCTTTTCTAACTCCTATCTGCCTTTTTCTCTTACTATTTGTTTGCCAACTATGCTCAAGTTTGCTCACATCAATTGCTTACTGTGTACTCAAACCTACTGTATTGTAACTATAATTGCCACTTTTTTACTGTCTTGCTTGTATAACCTTTGTAAGTATTGTCTACCCTCCCACTGATGTGGCACCTTTGAAAACGAGCTTCTATCTCAAAGGTGTTTAATCCTAGGTTTCAATAAATAAATAAATAAATAAATCTCCTTGAAGAAAGAAAAGTATGATGACAAGTTTTAACTTTTTCTTCTTTTTTTAAATAATGTTTATTGACTTTTTACAAGTACCAAGCACAGTTACACCTTCTTGGTTTGGAGTACAACAGATCAATAAAAAGCAAAGAGTTTAACATATACAGTTTAAACACATTATAATAGCATGGTTCACTCCTCTTCCCATGCTACTATGCTGGCATGCAGTACATAGACCTATTGGTTAAGTTATACAGTAGAAGCCTCTTAAAGGGGACACCTCTGTGGACGCCCTATTGTCCGCTTTAAGCAGCTGTCCTGTTTATCAGAAGCAGTTTTTTTTTTCCACTGCAACCGGAAAAGACTTTGCTCATGAGACACACACACACACACACACACACACACACATTACAGTAACAAACAAAACAGAAAACAAATTAATTATCAAGAAATACTGGTTACCAGTACTTTTTATGATTACCGCTCCTTTTTGTAAAAGTGTGTTTGGTTTGGTTCTTGATTTAATCTTTATTTAATTGGTGAAAGCAACACAATGAACTTTAATTAAAATCACTTAGCTTCCCTTAGCAACTTTTGAGAGAGAGAGAGAGAGGAGTTGGGCAGCTGTAAAGCCTCAATAACTTTTATTTTCTCACTCAATGAGAGGTTGACTCTTTTGTTGTTGCTTGTAGATGCCATCCTGCAAACCAAACACTCCAGAGAGATGCTAAGCAGGTGGAAATGTGAAACAGCTTAAATACAGGGCACTTAACAAGCACTTAATGAGGCACAATTACATTTTCAGCATCTTTTCCTACACCTGTGACTAGATAATCATCCCAATTAAGCGACAGGACTGTCCCAATTAATCAAAAGCTGGTCCCACTGAATAACATTAGCCAAAAATCAGTGCCCAGGGGATCGTACCAATTAAGCGGATGTCCCCTTTAACTGTGTCCCCTTCCAGTGGCTTCAACTGTACTGGTATTCTGTAGGATAGCTTCTTGCAGCATAACTATTGACAGGCTATGTATATTGTCCCAGTAAATATTCAGCACTTCGAACACTATTCATGGCTGCGATAAAAAAAGTCCTTGCAAGGCCAAGAATGCTCATGCTAAAAATTCATCCAGCGCCTTCACAGGGCTCAATCTTACGGTTACGAATACTCGATAGTAATATAGATTCAGGCAATTAAACTCAATTGTTAATTCCTGCAAGTAGCAAGGCATTAAAAACAACTTTTAAATATCTGAGACAGGTAAAGTAACACATTTTTAACAACTCTGTTTATCATATATCACTCACTGTAAGGTAACAGCGACGAAGACAGCCTACCTCTTCTAAGCTTCGCTTAGCATGGTGATTTCCAGGGATCAAGAGCTAGGGGATCGTCCCACAGGCTCTGTGTGAGGTAGTGGGAATCTTGTGCATTTAGGATCAATGCAGACACACAAGGCATAAGCTATTTTCTTCAGACTCCCCCAGGAGGTTTGGTGCACTCACCCTGCAGAGTCAGGATCGGAAGGGTTTTCACCTAAAGACTCCCATCTTCCATCACAAAATCCAGTCACCAAATACCTGCACTCCTGCAGCGAAGCGAAGTTGGTGCACCTACAAGGGTAGCTACCCAGCAGTGAGACAGAATCCAAAATAGCGCTCCAAAGAAACACAGAGGCCAACTGGCTACAACAGTTGTCATTTAATACTCCACCAACGTGAAACGCTTTCGCATTGGTGGAGTATTAAACAACTGTTGTAGCCAGTTGGCCTCTGGGTTTCTTTGGAGTGTTATTTTGGATTCCATCTTCCATCACATCAGGAGATCCACAAAATAATAATAATAAACAAAATATATGAAAGTGGTCCTGCAGCCCCTTACTATCCCCAACTGAATACTTATCTCAAGGATCAGATGTTGTTCTACAGCCGGCTAAAAATATATAACATAAGCATGGCAGCTTAGGATTTGCTTACAGTCCACATCTAGTCAAATATTAGGCTGCCCCCTCATAAGTGGGGACTTCTGGTCTGTTAGTAAAGTCTTTTTTAATAGAAACATAGACTTTGATGGCAGATAAGTAACACTTAGCCCACCCTACCATTTCCCGATCTATTGGAGATACCGGGTCAATACTGCGCATGTAAGACAGCGTGGTATTAATCGCTCTGTACATGCAGCACTTGAAATCACAGTGACAGGGGTAGAATAGTGATAGGTATTTACCTCTACCCCTGTCGCTGCACAGTGATGAGAGGAGAATGCGCTACGTGCTGGGTTCCCAGCTGAGCTGCTCCCGTGATGGAGTGGTTAGGGCACCAGCACATGGTGCAGTTGGGAGACCTGGGACCGTAGTTCAGTCCCCCCAGGTCTCCCCTGCTGAAAGTTTTGCCGAGTTCTTTTTTTTTTTTTTAATCAAACTTCCCCTCCGAATTTCTCCCCCATCCCCAAAGTCTGCTCACCCCCTTCCCCAGAGTTTGTTATTTAAGTTCCAGGGTGTGTGTGGGGTGCTGGGGGCAAAGCCCCCTGCAAAAAAACATAAACACCCATTGTTGTCAATGGGCATAGTACTCAGAACAGGTCGGTGTTTTGTCCGACTCTGTTTTTCTGTGGCGCTGTTTCGCTGCGGCATTTTCAGCTGCGCAGTTTTGTCGTATGGTGGTATGACCCCATGCCCCTATTGGATAAGCTGTGGATCCTAGTTAACCAACAGCCTACTTTCTCTTACCCCCCACTAGAACTGCCTTATGTCTGTCTCATGCTTCTTGATTTCCCCCACTATTTTTGACCCCACTACTTCCTCTGGAAGGCCACTGCATGCATCCAACACCCTCTCTGTGAAAAAATACTTCCTCACACTGCCCCAGAGCCATCCTCCCTCTATCTTCAAATTGTGCCCCCTTGTTCTTGCACATCTCTTTTTCTGAAAGATACTATCCTCTTGGACTTTGTTGATTCCCTTGAGGTACTTGCAAGTTTCTATCATGTCCCCCCTCTCCCTCCTTTCCTTGAGGGTATACTTATTAAGCTCCTTTAGTCTCTCTTCGTATGGCTTCTGTTGCAGACCCTGCACCATTTTATTTGCCCTCCTCTGGACTGCCTCCATCCTGTCTATGTCCTTGTGGAGATGGGGTCTCCAGAACTGTACACAGTACTCCAGATGGGATCTCACCAACTGTTTGTACAGAGAGATAACAACTTCCTGTTTTCTACTGGTGATGCCTCTCCCTATGCATCCCAGTATCCCCCCAGCCCTCCATATTGCCTCCTCACATTGCTTGCCTACCTTTAGGTCATCTGATATGACTACCCCAGGTTCCTTTCCATTTTTGTTGTTGTTAAGTACCCCCCCCCCCCGTGTACTCTTTCCCTGGGTTTTTGTTTCCCAGGTGCATTTCTTTGCACTGAATCTAAGCTGCCATACATTTGACCATACCTCCAACCTTGCCAAGTCCCTTCTCATCCTTTCCACCCCACTGCCTTGTGTATCAACCCTGTTGCAGATCTTTGTGTCGTCTGCAAAGAGACATACTTTTCCTTCCAGTCCCTCTGCAATGTCACTTATAAAGACATTAAAAAGGACTGGACCCAGTACTGAACCCTGTGGTACCCTGCTAGTAACTCCCCTTTCTTCAACGTGGGCTCCATTTACTATTACCCTCTGCTTCCTGTTCTGCAGCCAGTGTTTTACCCAGGCTACCACCCTAGGACCCACTCCCAGGCTGGTTAATTTGTTTATTAATCTTTTGTGTGTGACTGTGTCAAATGCCTTGCTAAAGTCTAGGTAGGCCATGTCCATAGTAGGGCTGTGCACAGCCCAAATATTATTTCCTGAATTCCACGAATAATGCACTATACGTTATTTGGATCCTTTGGATCCTGAGTAATGAACAGTTCACTATTCGTCCGGTGTTCGGGAAACACTGTTTAAAAAAAAAAATGACAAGAACTAGCCCCCTCCCTCCTCTCCCTGCCTATGTAAGTAGCAAAAAAACACCAACCCTCCACCCTCTGTCAAAAAAGCATACCTCCCCAACATCCAAAAGTGTTTTTTTTTCTTTATAATAAATGCCCCAATAAAATATTAATAAGAATTGCGGGTAACCGGCTCTACCCACCTGCCTCCACGGTCAATCTGTAAAGTTCTGAAGCTTTTTGCATCATGAACCACCACCCCCACCAACCCACAGTGCCCAACCCTGGCACTCACCCAGTCAAGCATCCAGGCAGTAATCCAAATTGAAGCTCAGAAGGTGTCCGCTGGCACAACCCTCCCTCCTCCATGGCCGGCTACCTTGTCATGAATGAAGTGCTTGTGTGCTTGAGTTGCTATAGTAAAACCAAATGATATGAACCACCCCCCACCCACAGCACCCGACCCTGGCACCCATCCAGTCCAGTCAAGCATCCAGGCAGTAATTCAAATTGGAGCTCAGAAGGTGTCTGCCGGCACAACCCTCCCTCCTCCATGGCTGGCTACCTTGTCATGAATGAAGTGCTCGTGTGCTTGAGTTGCTATAGTAAAACCAACTGATATGAACTCCCCCCCCACCCACAGCACCCAACCCTGGCACCCATCCAGTCAAGCATCCAGGCAGTAATCCAAATTAAAACTCAGAAGGTGCCCACCGGCACAACTCTCCCTCTTCTATGGCCGGCTACCTTGCTATGAATGAAGCTCATGTGCTCGAGGTTGCTATAATAAAACCAGCTGATCATGTGATCAGCTGGTTTTACTACAGCAACTCAAGCACATGAGTGCTTCATTCATAGCAAGGTAGCCGGCCATGGAGGAGGGAGGGGTAGTGCCATGGGCACCCTCTGAGCTTTGGATTACTGCCTGAATGCTTGACAGGATGGGTGCCAGGGTTGGGTGCTATGGGGGGGGTGAGGGGGGTGTTTCATGATGCAGACAAAGCTTCAGAACTTTACAGATTGACTGTGAAAGCAGGCAGGTACAACTGGTTGGGTCACCCACAATTTTTATTAATATTTTGTCATGGGGATTTAATATAAAGAAAAAAAACTTGTGGGTGTTAGGGAGGTATACTTTTTGACAGAGGGTGGAGGGCTGTTTTTTTTTTCACTACTTACATGGGCTGGGAGAGGAAAAATGGGGCTAGTTCTTATTCATTATGTTAATGACCGAATACTGAATACTGAATATTTGGCCGCCGAATACCAAACATTCGGCCGAATACTTGGAAAAAGGTATTCACACAGCCCTAATCCACAGCCCCTTCCTGGTCTACTACTTTGGTCACCCAGTCAAATAAATCTATTAGATTCATCTGACATGACCTTCCTGTTGTGAATCCATGCTGCCTTGGGTCCTGTGCCCCGCTGGCCTCTAGGTACTCAACAATTCTTTCTTTCAGAAGTGATTCCATCATTTTCCCTATCACTGAAGTCAAACTAACAGGCGTGTAGTTTCCTGCCTCTGCCTTGCTCCCTATTTTATGAAGGGGAATCACATTCACCCTCCTCCAGTCCTCAGGTACCACACCATCCTCCCATGATCTGTTAAAAACAGTAGTCAGTGGTGTCACTAGTTCCCTTAGTTCTTTTAGACTTCTGGGGTAAATCCCATCAGGTCCCTTTGCTTTGTCCACCTTGAGTTTTAGGAGTTCTTTCAGGACCTTTTCTTTTGTGAATGGACTGGTATTGACCCCCCTATCCAGAGTGCTTCTATTGTTTGGTTTTGGTACCTCCCCCTCCACTTCTTTTGTGAATACTGAGCAAAAGTATTCATTCAATATCTCTGCCTTTTCACTGTCACCCTCTACCCCCCCCCATCTCCCCTTTATGAAGCCTCACTATCCCTCCCTTGGTCTTTCCTCGCTCCCTAATGTACCTAAAAAAGGTTTTATCCCTTCTTAACTGAGTTAGCCATCTTTTCCTCAGTTTGGGCCTTGACTATTCTGACTGCCTTCCCCGCTTCCTTCTGCTTCAACTGATACAGTTCTCTGTCCTGCTCCTTTTATGATTCCTTATACTTCCTGAATGCTATCTTTTTCTCCCTAATCTTCCCCGCCACCTATTTTGAGAACCATAGTGTTTTTTTCCTTCATTTTCTTTTATTTGCTTCACACTATGGTCTGTTGCCTCTGTGATGGCAGTTTTAATTTCTCCCCATGGTTCCTCCACCCCTCCTTCCTGCCCATTTGCTAGTGCATTCCTTTATCACGCTCCCATTTTGCCAAAGTCAGTTCTTCTAAAGTCCAGTACCCTCGCTTTTGTATGGCATGACTCTATGGCTGTGTTTATCGTGAACCACACTGTTGGTGGTCACTTGTTCCCAGATGGCTACCCACTGCTAAATCCGATATCCTCTCTCTGTACCCGTTTCAGAGTACCAGGTCTAAGATTGCTCCTTCATGAGTGGGCTCCAAGACTAGCTGTCTGAGGCATGCCCCCTGTAGGGCATCGAGAATGACCCTTCTCTTGGATGTGGCTGCAGCAAATGTGCTCCAGTTAACATCTGGCATATTCAGGTCCCCCATCAACAATATCTCCCTTTTTCTGCCATTCTAAGGACGCCTTCTACCATTTCCTTGTCCATTTCCTCCCCGTGTGTATTGTGGTACCATTTCAAACAACATGAAGTCTAGCTATATTATGACAATTGCAGTTTGTCCCAGCCTTAGAACTGCTCCGGAGGTGAAAGAGTTAACTTCCATGCCATGCATGGAACTTAGAGCGCGAGCTCGGTTAGAAAATCTCTGTCTGGATAATTTCAAACTGAAACTGTCAGATTCTTTACTCCGCCTCACTGAACAGTCGCTCCGGAGATTCCTCCTACTGCTCGGTTCATTTCTCGGTTTAAAGTGTTTTCTCGGTTAAATTCAACATGCGATTATAATTATTTAACGCAAACCAATCGGTTCAAGCTCTGTCTGTGGTATTGTAAGTAATAGACAGGTTTATTTCTGTGTGGAACTTGTAAATGTTTATCGGTTCGGTTTGAACCGATCAGGTTATTTAAAACTTTTTCTAAATTCATTTAAAGCTATTTAGAGTGCGGTTCCGGTTCTTATCTGTTCTAAAAACCAGATTTCATTACGTTTTTCACGACCCGTGACACGGTTGGGAACTGATAAGGGTGTCTTGCCTGGCATTTGCCGGAAAAGGGCAAGTTTTTGGTTAGGCTGGCATTATGTCTGAGAAACCCAAATGAAAAACCAGGCCCACTGGGTTTCAACACTGTAGTGTCTGTGGGGAAGCCTTTGCCAAGGCTGACCCACACACCACATGTGTTTATTGTCTGGGGTTGGACCACCTCAATGCAGACTGCCAGATTTGCAGAATTTCCCTGCAGCTACCCTAGATAAGAGTTGGTAGGCTCCAGGGGCAGGGCCAAAAGTCCGGCGGCCGAGATGTGGCCAGCCGGTTCCGGTGCCAAGCAGAACAGGAGGGTATGCCCTCTGACCAGGCGAGACTTCCTTGGGCAAGCGAAAAAGCTGACTCAGTGGAGCCAGTTCCAGCAAAGAGAACTAGAAAATCAGCAGGTGTGGGTCAAAATTCCTTCTCCAACTGCTGCAGAGATAGCCAAAGCGATCCAAATTGTCAATCGCTTTCCCGGTTCCGTCAAGCATACTATCTGGCAAAAGTCAGTTCGGCCGGTTCCACTGGTTCAAGAATATGATATAGAGAGTTTTATGAACCAGAGGAGGGAGGATGATTATGAACAGTGTGAATGTGATTTGAAAGTCTGGATGTGCCCATTGAACTGGACATCTCCCCAGACAGACCTTTAGGAGAGTCTCCCCTAGGCTTTCTGAGTCCCCTTCTCATTTTCTGTTTTATAAAAAGTTGCTGAAACCCTCCAGCTCCTTTGGAGGAAGCTGTGGATGAGCAAGAGGAGCCTGACTTTGTGGAGATGATGGATATCCCAGAGTCCAGGGATTGTCTATTCCTTTACATATATCCTTCAGGAAACAAACAATAACAATTTTAAAGCTCTAATTCTGTGCCTCCTGTGGATAAAAGATGGACAGGAGGTACACCTTGTCAGAGTCCTGATACAGAATTTCTTTCACAGCAATGCAGCCATGTTGGGGTAGTTCAGGCTGCAGCCTGTGATAAGGCTAATATTCCCCTGGCTTCACATCCTCCTGACAAGGACTCCAGGAAGATTGATGCCATGGCTAAAAAACAATACATGGCAGCATCCCTGGGACTCAGACAGGCAAATTATATGGCCTATGTTGCAAGATACCAGAAATCTAGATGGGACACTGTCATGGCCTTAGCCAAACAGGCCCCTGGCCAGCTTGCCAAGGAGCTGGAACAGGTGGCTGCTGATGGTATTGAGGCATCTAAGGTGCAATTCCATGTTGCAGTGGATTCTAATGATGTATCCTCTAGAGTCATGGCTACATCTGTGGCTTTTCGTAGATTGGCTTGGCTCAGGTGTACTAGTCTGTCACAGGATACCCAGGCTAAGGCCATGGATTTTCCTGTTGTGGGAAATTCTCTGTTTGGGGAGCAGACAGAGAATTATATGAAGAAAATGGATGAATATAGAACCATTTATAGGAGTGCACAAGCCAAGGAACGGCAAGCCACTCCTCAGAGGCAGCCCCCCAGGGGTAGAGGCAGGCCTTTTCACAGACCTTTTTATCAAACCCAGGCCTCCTCTTCAGCTTACGTTCAGAGGGGGTTCTTCAGAGGAGAGGCAGGCAGGGTGTGAGCAGGCCTGCTCCCACCCCTCAGCCTAAAGCCCCTGCCAAACAGGCACCCTGATGGGATGCCCAGGGCCGATTCTCCATTACCTGTAGGGGGCAGGCTGGCTTACTTCGTCCAGGACTGGGAGTCTTTAACTTCAGACAAGTGGGTCCTGGAAGTAGTAAAGCCAGGGTCTAGTTCTCAGCTTCAAAAATTTCCAAAGATGAGAATCAGATCTTTCCACCTGCAAATCCTCTAGAGACTCTTGCTTTGGAAACAGAAGCCTCAACCCTCCTGGCTCTCAGAGCTGTAGAAAGGGTTTCTCCCCTACACCAGGGCAAGGGACTGTACTCCAGGTACTTCCTTACCCCAAAAAAGGCAGGAGAATGGCGGCCCATCCTAGAAAAGATATCTGAACAAGCACCTTTTAAAACCAAAATTCAAAATGGTGACTCTGGGGATGATTTTACCCTCCCTAAGGCCAGGGGACTGGCTAGCTTCCCTGGATCTCAAGGATGCCTACTTCCATGTTCTTATCAGAGCTCCTACAGTACCTCAGATTCGAACTGCCCCATTATCAGTTCAGAGCAATGCCCTTGGCCTTACCTCTGCCCAAGGGTATTCACAAAATGCCTGGCGGTAGCAGTTGCTCATTTAAGAAGGCAAAGATTGCCATCTTTCCTACCTAGACGACTGGCTCATTGTGGGTCAGTCTCCAGACCAGGTCAAATCACACCTGCAGGTTACCCAGCAGCTGCTTACCTCTCTAGGCTTTCTTCTCAATCTTCCAAAGTCAGTTTTAGAACCTGTCCAGGTACTCACCTTCATAGGCGCAGAACTGGACACAAAGCAGGCCAGAGCCTTCCTTCCCCTAGAAAGGGTAAGGACCCTGGTGGCCCTGGCCTTCTCCTTCACCCTGCAGGTCTCTCGACCAGCAAGGCATTTTCTACAGCTCCTAGGGACACATGGCTGCTTCCACAGCCGTAGTGCAAGGAGCAAGATTTCAGATGAGGGACATTCAGTTCCATTTGAGAGCCTTTTGGTCTCAAAGAAGAATCCTATCCAAGTTGATCCCAGAACTCGAACCTGATCCAGGCCCTTCAGTGGTGGCAGGATCAGAGCAATCTGAGACAAGGGTTCCTTTCATCCCTCTATCTCACTCCTTGACCCTTACTACAGATGCGTTCCTTTTGGGATGGGGAGCTCACATGGGCGACCTCTCCACCCAGGGATTGTGGTCCCCTCAGGAATCTCTGCTCCACATCAATCTGTTGGAACTCAGAGCTGTTTTTCTAGCACTTCAGGTTTTTTCTGCATCTGTTCAGAACAAAGTGGTACAGGTCAGAACAGACAACACCACTACAATGTGGTACATCAACAAACCAAGGGGCACTCGGTCTTCGGCCTTGTGCACGAGGCAATGAAGTTGTGGTCTCTGGCTTATTCCCTGAACACCTCCCTCATAGCAGTTCACCTCCCAGGCAAGGACAATGTCCTGGCAGATGCTCTCAGCAGGATTTCCCAGGGCCATCACGAATGGTCATTGGATCCTCAGTACTGGGGATAGTTTTGCCAGGTGGGGCACCCTCAGATAGATCTTTTGCAGCCCCAGACAATCATCAACTTCCACTTTTTTGTTGCAGGCCCCAGTGTTGGGCTCAGTCCCCGGATGCCTTCCTCCTCGATTGGGAAGGAAGTTTCTATGCCTTCCCCCTTCCTCTCCTGTTCAAGGTGCTAGTCAAAATCAGATCTCAGCCCTGCAAGATGATTCTGATTGCTCCAGATTGGGCCAGACAGCCCTGGTATCCTCTCCTTCTGTCCTTAGCAGTCCATCTTCCCCTGTGTCTCCCCAGGAACCACAATTTGTTAACCTGTGCCCAGGGGAGAGTTTGGTATCCAAATCTCAAATCCTTCAACCTCAAGGCCTGGCTCTTGAGGAGTTAGAGTTGCTGATCTACACCTTTCTCAAGGTGTTCTCGAAGTAAGCTTCTGGGAAGCCTTCACTAGGGCTACTTATAACTCTAAATGGAAAAGTTTTCCATATGGTGCTCTGGGAAGCATATTTCCCGGAATCTGCTGATTTGCCCACTGTTTTGGACTATATGGTCCATCTTAATTCTTTGGGACTGAGACCAGCTACCCTGAAAGTGTATTTGAGCTGTCTCTGCCTTTATTTCAACAGGAAGCCCTCTCCTCTCTGCTCACCCTGTATTTTCCAAGTTTTCAGGGATTGCTTCATACTAATCCACCATTCAGGGACCCTGCCCCTGCCTGGGATCTTAATGTTTGCATTGCTCAGCTGATGCAACCCCCCTTTGAACCTCTGTCTTCGGCAGAGCTTAAGTACTTGACTTGGAAAACTGTGTTTCTAGTAGCCATCACTTCTGCCAGGCGCATAAGTGAGTTGCAAGCTTTGTCAGTGGAGACTGACTTTATTTCCTTTCACAAGGATAAGGTAGTCCTCAGGACTAACAGGAAGTTTTTGCCTAAGGTGGTTTCAGATTTCCACCTTAATCAATCTATTTCTCTTCCAGTGTTCTTCACTGACCATTCCTCCTCTGGTGAGAGGAGGCTGCACAGCTTAGATGTTAAGAGGGCCCTTAGTTACTACATAGAGCGTACCAAGGGTCACAGGTTTGACTCCTCCAACTCTTTCTCACTTATGGTGAGGTTGGGAAAGGAACCTGCCACTAAGAGATCCATTGCCAGGTGGATTGTCTCTTGTATCCAATTTTGCTATCAAAAACTGGGTAGGGTTCCCCTTCAGGCCTGAGGCTCACTCTACCAGAGGTACAGCTGCGTCCCTAGCTGCGGCCAGGGACATCCCTATTTTAGAGATATGTCAAGCAGCTACTTGGAAAACAGTACATACTTTCACTAAGCATTACTCCTTGGACATTCAGGCCAGGAGGGATGCTCGATTTTGCACAGCTGTGCTTCAGAGCCTATTTCCTAAGTAGGTTCTGTCCCTCCTCCATGGAGGTACTGCTGTGTAGTCTGCAATTGTCATAATATAGCAAGACTTCATGTTGTTTGAAGGAAAAATTACTCACCTTAGTAATGTTGTTTCTTCTAATGGAGTCTTGCTATATTATGACCTCCCCCAGCCTGCCCCTCTCAGAACTTCTACTTTAGGGATGGAGTGGGCAGCCCAGTGTCGGCACTTATTGATGCCCATCTTGTGTTTTCCACCCCTTCTTTTTGGGGTGTTTGGGTGTTGTGTTTTACTTTATCTTATTTTCTGGTCCCCTGACTTGAGTCTTAGTGTTGGGACCAGGAAAATGTTAATACTTAAGTAGCCAGTTGGCTAGTGTGAGGTTACAGCTTCCACACAGAACCTTAGTGAGTTTTGCTCGTAAAGATCTGACAGTTTCAGTTTGAAATTATCCAGACAGAGCTTTTCTAACCGAGCTTCGCTCTAAGTTCCATGAATGGCATGGAAGTTAACTCTTTCACCTCCGGAGCAGTTCTAAGGCTGGGACAAACTGCAATTGTCATAATATAGCAAGACTCCATTAGAAGAAACAACATTACTAAGGTGAGTAATTTTTTCTTCCTGTCTCCGAGTTGACCGACAGTGCCTCCACTCCTCCCTGTTTGCCCTTTAGTTCTGTTGCTTTGACCCCTTTCCTTACATAGAGAGCTACTCCTCCCCCTCTTTTACCCTCCCAGTCCCTCCTCTGCATTGTGTACCCTGGTATGTTGACATCCCAGTCATGGTTCTATGTGTACCATGTTTCTGTGACTGCCACAATATCCAAGCATCCCTCTTCCATCAAGGCCACTAGTTCAGGAAGCTTGTTATCCAGACTATGGGCATTGGTACTCATTGTCCTCCATTTTTTGATGGCCTTACCCCTTTTAGCCCCATCCTTGTCTTTACTGTCTTTGCCTTTTTCACCATTTACCCCTGTCCTGCTCCCTATTGACCTCTCTACCTTGGCGTTTACCTCGCTAACTACCCTGTTTTGTGGGGGAAGACTGGGAATTCCCTGCTCCTTTTTAGTGCCTCCCCCCTTGGCTAGTTTAAAAGCTTGCCAATGAAGCATTTAAACCTATCACCTAGGATCCTGGGTCCCTCCCGGACAGATGCAGACCATCGTGCCAGTATAGGCCTGTATCCCTCTAGGTGGATCTCCAGTCCCCAATGAAGCCAAAACCCTGTGTGCTGCACCAGTTTTTCAACCATTCATTGAATTCCATGGTATGGAGTACCCTAGCCTCACCCATGCCATAGACAGGCAGCACCTCCGAGAAGGTTACCATGCGTGCTACTTGTCTAAGGCCCCTCCCCAACTCCACAAACTCCTCCTGCACTGCTCTGATCCCATTCCCAGCTAGGTCATTTGTCCCTAGGTGTACAATGATGTCCAGCTCCCTCTCCCATGCAGCTGCTCCTGCGATCCTGAGGATTCATTTCCTGTCCCTCCAAGCCATGGCACCAGGCAGGTGCCTTACCTCCCTCTCTCCTCCCTCCAAAGTTCTATCCCCTAACAAGTGAGTCCCCAACCAGGAGCTGTTTCCTTCCCCTTTGGGGTCCCATGCCACCCTCCTGTGGGTCTCCTTTGTGGAGGTTCCCAGCATCCTCCTTGGTCTCCACTGTGGCTGCCTCCATAGAGGAACCATGCTCCACCAGAATGACATATGAACTGTGGAGAGGCACAACTGGAGGGATGCATCTCTGTTCCACCACCCTCACCCTCCCTGAGCCCACTGTGGTCCAACCACTCCTCTTTCTTGGCAACCTCTGAGGCAGCAGCGGCAGCCCTGGTGGTCCCTGAGTGAGGGAGGTGGTTTCCCTATTCCTTGTCAGGTCAGCCTGGAAATGGGCAACCTTCTCCCGCAGAGCAGAGAGATGCCTGCAAATAGGGCAGCATCACAGCCTCCAGAATGTCTCCCCGTAGACTGCCACCCCACAGCCAGCACATTGCACCACTCCCCACTCTCTCCCTTCCTGTTTAAAATTTGGTTATTTTTTTTTTCCTTTTTGTTAGTGTGTGCAAGTGCGTGCATGTGTTTACCCACTATGCAGTGCGCTGGGCTGTTAAGGATATTACATGTGTATGTCCTTTGCTCTTTTGGGGAAGTGATGTCAGAACCCCTGGTATAAAGGAAATAATGCCCTTGGGGTGGGCGGGGTGAGGGGCAGGGTAGGTGGGACCAAGCTCATGCCCTGCAGAAGCAGTCAGCTACAGCTCTGACCCACCACCCCAGTGAGTGCTTTCCTTCATTTCAGCAAGACAACCTGCACAACAATTTAACAGAAAATATACCCTGCAAAAACACAAATTTCAATCACAGAAAAATAAAGCAGTTGCGCCCAATACCTATGATGTAAGCATCCCCTGACCCAGCCTTATGCAACCTGGTGGTTTGTACTCTGAAGGCAATAAGAGCAAACCAGTTTCAACCAGCTGCAGCACTGTTTGGGTCAAATACACAACTCCACTAACCTGCACTAAACTGCAGGCCTTACAATGAAAAATCCTCAGCCACCAGTGAATACTTCACTGTACCAAAAATAGTTTGATGCAAAATATCACCAACATACTAGTAAACAACAAATCAGCTGTCCACAAGGAAAAAAAATGCAGTATTTCAATCCCTCTGAATTTAAATTCCCAATCTACAGTACAAGTACATAAGTAGTCAAATACAGAATTCCACTAAACTGCAGGACTTACAATGAAAAATAGACTCCAGCCTCATCTGCCACAGCAGGATTGGAGAACAAGTAGGTTTTTCCTGCATAGCTAACCAACCCCTAATGTGGCGGGAAATTGTGGTGTGTGTAAGAAGGCAAGGGACTATAGACCTGCCCACATGGAGCTGAAGCTTTTTCATCTGCTCCTTGCTTCAAAGCTTAAATCAGGAAAACAGAAGACTGGTGAGCCATCAGGTAAATGAAGATGTCTCAGTCTTTTAGCTGGTTCAAGAATGCGGTCCCAAATATGTGCCCCACTGGTTACTATGAGAAATGTCCGAGGCTGGTCACTGTCAGTCAGGCATTGCTGGGGGTAATTCTCTAAGCTCAGCATATTTGTCCAGTCAGATTCGGCTGCAACTGTTGGTTGAGTAAAGTCTCATAAAATGTCAGTTCATTCTACCCTTCTGTGGATTCCGGGACTCTCAGCAAGCGTATATTTGCCTGTTTGGCCCTGTTCTTGAGGAGCTTGAGACGATACTGAAGCAGTTTGTTTTCTGTTATAAGTCCTGAAACAGTGGCAAAAGATTTAGTGGCGGAACCAGTTGCAATCTAACACCTGTGGTTAGAGAGTCCAATTGTGCCTCGATGGTCACAAAGCGGCTGGTTAGAGCTTCTACCATTCTAACTCCCTTATAGCCTGTAAGAGAGCACTCTTCGATGGTTCAGACTCTGAACTGTGCCCAGCACTTGCTCTGCTCTGTACTCCTTGCTCCAGCAGCTTTCCTAGCTTCCCTTTACTAGTATCCCGTGGCGCTGTTTTGCACAGGTTCCCCATATTTCCAGCAGACATGAAACAGCACCAAAATGTTCATGATGATAAGCTCTATCCAACACACTTGTTTAATATATTATTGTTATTTGATTGAGTTTTGTTGTCTTGTAGAGGAGCTCTAGTTGAGAGTGACTGTTCCTGTTTGCTGCTAGCTCCATCCCCTCAACCCTTTCTTCTTAATTGCTGTCATAACCTTACACCTTTTGATAAGGTTATTTAAACTGATGATATTCAATAAGTAAAAGTAGTAAATGAGTGTCAGCCCTAAGCATAAACACGTACAAAGAAATACCTGCTTTGATGAATCAGGAAGATTCATGCTCTAGTCCCATCCCCATGAAAATTGCACCTTACAAGTTGTGACTTTCTATAATATGGATCATGTTCAAAATAAAGGAATGCATAACAGAAAAAGAGTAACGCAGCAAGTGATAATTAGATATCCAACATGAACTTAGAAACATCTGAAACTGAAAAATGGACTTCTGAGGAGGGGACCCCAGAAAGTTGGGGTCCTAAGATCTCGAAAAAGGAGCATGGAATTATGTCAGCTTCCAAGAAAGAGATACAGTAGTCCATGAAGTATGAAGTCTGTGGGCCTCTATGATGCAGGGTGCATAAGTGGGTGTGAAGTTGGTAGGAATAACCTGGTATGGTAAATAATGACACCTCCTCAGGAAGGCAACTTAGAAGCCTACCCCTGAGATGAAAAGGCATCAGAAGAGCAGAAGTTGAAACAGCTTCATGTAAGAGTAGCCACTTTACCTCAGTGCTGGTGTTCCCCAGTTAACTCTTATGGCTAGTCCTCCAAAAAGCACAAGATGTAGAGAGGGGGGAGAGATAGGGCAGCTACACTCCAAATTAAGTGAGCTAGGGCCGCTACATTCCAAATGAAGTGAGCTAGGGCAGCTACATTCCAAATCAAGTGAGCTAGGGCAGCCACATTCCAAATCAAGTGAGCCAAGACAGCTACACTCCAAATCAAGTTGACTACTGCCATCATTACCCCCTTTATCTAGGAGTATGCACAGTCCCATTGATGTTCAGAGTATTGCAAGATCAGAATAAGTAAAAAAGAATAAAACTCCTAGTACCACTCCTTCAGTCCTGTCACTGATATAGACATAGTCCTAGGCTCCTCATCAAATAAAACAGGTGCATTCATCCTCATCTTCCAGACCCCAGGGCAGTTTGCTAAATGGGAAAACATTACTTGCCTTGTAGCTATAATTCTTCGAACTGATGTTTAAATCTGATTCATACTTAAGCAGATATCCTAAACTCTGCTGTTCTGCCCCCACACTGTTTGTTGTTCCTAGGATAAAATCTGGCTCACGTTAACTGGTCTTTGCCTACACTGCCCCTCACCTATGGGACGGTCTCCCCATTGATATCCAGTACAGTGGTCATTCTGTCACTTTTAAGGGCAGTCTTAAGGCTTACTACATTGATGCATCAATGTAACTGCAACCGCTGATTGGTCCATGTGTTCTGCATGGCCCTGGCCTCCATGATGTGCTTAATGTTTACTTTTATGCCAATTTTGACTTGTGCACCAATTCTAGGCAGTAATGCCATTATCTTTGTCTTGGTAGCAGCTGGATGACAACCTGCATTCTTTGTTTAATGTACTGCTTCACTGATGATATCTGTATACCTCAATTTGTCTTGCAATGCTTCATGTCTTTGTTTTGCTAACAGCGGATGTCAACCTATATTCTGTGCTTACTGTAATATGTTGCTGATGATATCTGTATACTGCAATTGTCTATGGTTTTCTCTGCCACCAACATTACTGTAATTAATCCTGGGTCACCCCTGAAAAAGTGGTCTAGTTTCACTGGGCTTGCCCAGTTACCAAAATCCAATAAACAAATAAATTAAATAAAACATGCGCTCTGTCCCAGAATATTTATGTAGACTTGAACCTGAACTCTGCACTGAGCTCTGGACTCCCACCACCTGCACTTTAACTGCCATTGCAGGTCATGATTAATTATTTACTTATGAATAAGTATATATTTAGGAATATTATGGTAGCACGGTAGTGCTACCATAGTTAGGGTTGAGGAGCCATTTCTATGTTAAACCCCAAAACTTTGCACCTTAATAACTTTGCAACTGTGTCACAGATTTGGCTGAGATTTGAAATACACGATCAAGAACCATAGGCCTTGGGATCTGCCAAGTTCATTACTACGTAGTCGGATATACGGCTGTGGAGTTATTAAGCGTGATCTGTCTTGTGACGTTCGCTTTTCTGTAATTTTGCGGTCGCCTACAGGTTTATGCGGTTTTGCGACCGGCCGAAATCTTCAGGGAGCGTGCAGCTGGGGTCCTCGATGTGCCTTTTGAAGATTTCGTGAAAAAATATTAAGCGGTTCAAAGTTATTCAAAAAACAGTTTCCATTATAAGTCAATGGGAAAAGTTAACAAAAAGTTCGACACTGTCGCAAATGCATTTTTACTTTCACAAATGGGCCTGTTACTTTCGTAAATCGGCCATTTTGTTTTCAGTTGGTGGTCATAAAAATGGTTGGCATTTAAATTTGGGACCCTCTAGCAACCTAATTCTTTTTGTATTCACCTAGTCGGACCCTGAGGATACTTGCCATGTCTTTATTTTGTGGTAAAACACCCCAGAAATATGTTTTTCAAATTTCTGGAAAAAGTACTTTCACAAATTACTTTCGTGCTCACGAAAGTGTCGAACTTTTTTGCAAAAGCTTTCGCAAATTGCAACAGTAGTTTTCCATCTGTGGGAAAGTGACAGCGATTCTTTGGCACTGCTCTGCAAAAGAACCGTTGGGAGTTTTGGGCTGAAATTTGGAGGGAACGGAGCCGACATCTCACAGATGTGCCTTTCAGTGTTGTATTGAAAAAATATTACATGGCGGCAAAGTTACGGCACTCCAAAGTTGACGGTTTTTCCCACAGGATAACATTACGGCGCCCGACGCATTACAGAAATCCTTTGTATCCCTGCTGCAAAATAACGGTTTGGTCTTTTTTCCTGAAATTTGGAGGGAAGACAGTCAACAGCCCACAGATGTGCCTTTCAGTGGTTTGGTGAAAAAATATTACAGGGAGGCAAAGTTATGGCACTCCAAGCTTCTCTTTTTTCCCCATAGGATAACATTACGGCGTACGCCGCGCCTTTCAGGGCCCGTATCTCGGAAACGGTGCGAGATACGGACTTTTTGTTGGAAAAATGCTTAATGAGGGCTAAGTACAAAATTAGCCAGGACAGTTGTAAATAATACGACTTTTAAATTTTTTTTCTACGTCATACGGTTCCTGAGATATAACGTATTTAGTATTCCAAGTTCTCCTTTTCTGCTCCGATACTCATTATTATGCATACATTATTTGTACTCACTGTCTTTCTCTATGCAGGTTTTGGGGAAAACCAGCCTGTGCGCTTACATTAATGTTACTGTTGCCCTTTTCGCGTGCGGTTCATTACCCATTTCACTTCGTTGGCGTCTGCGCCACCATATGCGTTATCCTTGCGTTTCATTTGTGCTTGCGTTTCTGTTATTTTTGCCATTTGTGTCTACAGTACTGTTTCTCTTTCTGTTTCACTTTGTGTCACCATGCCCATTGACATTTCCGTTTGCAGGCACCATGTTACTATGTGACAACACATCACGTGGCAGACCGTTCCCGTCTACGCCACCATGTGCGTTACCCTTTCTGTTCTCATTCGCGCTTGTGTTACCATGTGCGCCACTGTTAGCACTTCTGTGTGCGTTGCTGTTCCTGTTACTATGCCACAAGGGCCCCGCGCTCCCGCCACTGCATTACATTCACTATTTCTCATTATCATTCTCAAAAAGAAGGGAAATTAGAGGCAAAAAACTCTGTTTAATGCATTAGTTAGAGTTGTTCCTAGCGACAAAGTGAGAAATTAGCTGTTAGGGTTGAAAACCCCTTGGACCCACCCACCCCAACCGGCATTGGGGTGTGCATTGGGTCATCGGTCCTAACTCTCACCCATTCTCCTATGCTTCTGCTGCTTCACATGTGATGGGGGAGAGTTGGGACTGTTTCCCAATGCACCCCAATGCTGGTTGGGGAGAGCTTGAGGTCAGGGGTGCTCAACTAACTAATTTCCTCACTAATTAACGTGTGTAACACTAATGCATTAAACTGAGTTTTTTGCCTCTAATTATAATATATACCTAATATATATTAATTTTAATAAAATGCCACTACGTTATTCATAACTGATAGGTAACTATGCAACCAAGAAAACATGATGGGTGTTCACTGTGCTGATCCAACCAGAAGCTCAGGGGTGCAGTAATGCATGAGGCCACAGGCTGAGTGCCTTCAGCCCCTGGAAATGCATCTGAGCACACCACACACCCCAAAGTGTCTCATTTCACTTATACAGTGGTCTTTTAGTGAAAGTTTGAAAAAAAAATATTTTTACAACTTTTACAATATAGACAAAAGTTATTAAAATATTTTAAAAAAGCATGAAATAGTCCCTCCACCTCTTGGTGTCAGTAGAGGGTCCAACCTCTCAAGCTGTCAGCACAACCACCAGCCTGCTTCACTGACCATGTCCTCGGGAATATGGATGAGGGGAAAATGACGGGTGCTGTCTTCGTTGATTTATTGAAGGTCTTTGACTTAGTCAACCACAACTTTCTCATAGCTAAACTTAGTGCCCTAGGTTTCTCCTCTGCTTCCACAACCTGGCTCACAAACTACCTCTCTGACCAAAACCAAATGGTCTGCCTCAGTGGTGCAACCTGCTCTCTGCAGCTGGTTTCAGTTGGTGACCCACAGGGGTCAATACTTGGGCCCCTTCTCTTTTCCCTCTTCATTAACTCCCTCCCATCTGAGAGCCTATTGTGTCAGTCCCTCCTTTACACTGATGACCTGATTCTCTTCCACAGTGACCCCTCCCCCTCTTCACTGTCCACCACCCACACTGCTGATTTCTGCATGGCCCACCACTGGTTCTACTCCATCAAGTTACTGGTAAATGCATCCAAAACAAAGACTATGCTATTCGCTCAAAATCTAGACTCTCCTCTCTTGGCTACTCCAACAGCCTTCTCAGGGTCCAATCCCTGGATAGATCACTCTTCAACACTGTTCATTCCTTCAAGTACCTGGGCATTATCCTTGATCTGTCACTTACCTACTCTGACCACATTGCCTCCCTGGTATGTCACATAAACCAGAAGCTGGATCTCTGCTACTGTCTTATTGATCATGTCTCTCTGGAAGCTCACCTCACTATAGCCCGTGGCAACGTCCTCACCCTCCTTGACTATGGGTGCCCTGTGTACTCACGTACCTCCACTGTCTACCAGACCCGGTGGACACCACCTACAGCCAGATTTGCCACTTTGTTCTCTGTGCACCTCTACCCACACACCACTGCTCTCTCTACCATTCCCTTCTATGGCTTACCCCACAAGCCCAATGCTCCTACCTGCTGGCCCAGGCCACTAGGAATGCTATCCACAGCCCCTTGCACCCCCCTCTATCCCATCTAATCTGCCCTAAGACTCACAGCTGCAACCTCTGCCACTCGTCCCACCTCCAATTTGTCCGACTGCAACTAACCTCCAGGAAGAGTCAAACGGCATTCTCTATTGCAGGGCCTTCCCTCTGGAATGACCCCCCCACACACACACTGTGCTCCACTGAACCACCGCAAAACCTCAATACCCTACTAAAATCCCACTTCCTGTTCTCCATGACCTGTTCCTGTCCCCAGGCTGTTGACGCCGCTGTGCTTTCTATCTAGAACTACTGGCCCCCTCCTTGAATCCAAAGGGACTGGCTTGCTGGCCAGCACCCTACCCAGGTATCAGCTGTCTGCTCCTTGTATACTGTAAATTGTAAATAGTATGTATATTTTTTGTTCAAAACCACTCCTACTTGTATATGTTAATACCTCTGAGTAGCAGCAATTTGCTGCCAAAACGCTGTATATTTTGCGAGACTACCCTGACTGCTATGTTACTGTTCACTCTCTCTGTATTTTGCTGTCCTCACTGCTTACCTTTCTGTATGTTGCCAGTCTCTGGCCTGGGCCATACCTGAAAAAAGTCACTGGATCAGCGCACCAACCTGGTTAGCAAATGAATAGATTAAATAAATATATAATATGGCTTGGCTTTGTTCTACCTGTGAGTAGCAGTTGTTTTTCCCCAGCCTCTTATGTTTTGTTTGCATCAAAATATAGTAATTTTCATATAAAACATGTTTGCTGCTTTTGTCCCAGGGTTTTTGAGGAAATTATTTAGATTTAAAACTGTGAGGGAATGAGTGAAGTTGGGAGTGGGCAGACAGCATATGGCGAGTGGGAGGGCATACAGTCTAAAGAAATAATGGAAATGTAGTGTTTAATGTTAGGTCAAGGAAGCTGGCAGTTTTTTTGATCATATGCTCAGGCAAGGAAATGACTGGCTTCAAATTTTTTTTAAATGAGCAAAATTGTAAGAATGCGGAGGTGGGGTAGATTGCATGCAGTTGCAAGAGGAAGCTGGGAGGGAGGGAGAAGCTAGTCAGGTGAAGGCGATGGGGTGCCATTGTCTTCCAGAGACTGCTCTAGATAATAATAATAATAATAAATAATAAAATTTATTTGGTTAAGCGCCTTTCAAATATTTCAAGGCGCTTTACAGTCTCATACATTTATCATAGTCAGAAAACGAATATAACAATACAACAGATAAAAATAAAACAATTTAAAATGCAACAGGGAAGGCCTGAATCCATAAAAATGATTTTAAGGCCTTCTTAAAGCCATCCACAGTTGAACTTTCTCATGAAAGATGCATGAAGGGTTCCCAGTGTGTAGGAAGATTGGGGCTTATGCTGATGAGGTTGCTGCCCTTACAGGTGCAGTAAGGTTCCTATGGAGCATCTCAGAGCAGGATGCCCATGGGGACCGCAGCTCCACTCCCCAGAGGCCCCTCAGGGTCAGTGTACATGGATGGACTGTGGGGGGATGGGGTGGGGGAAGGGTGGAGGTATTCCACTAGGGAGGGGGAGAATTCCAGGATAAAGATCAGGAACTGGTTTGTGCTGCTAGCCCCAAAGAGAAAGCAGCACCGGAATCCCCATGACAATAGGATGCACTGGAAAGTGTGCTCAGAAGGGGTGGGACATGGTTGGAGTAAGAGGAGAGTTCTATTACCAGGAAACTCAAGTCAGAGTTACAGGGTGGTTGGTTATGCCACCAGTTAAGAAGAGAGAACCTGCTGCTGATTGGTGATTGCCAAGGGCAACAGTGAGAAGGGTGCTTCCTCACCTGGAGAAGTACAAAGCCAGACGTAGCACTTCATTGAGGCATCAACAACCTGGCATGTAACAGCATACACAGGGTGAAGGACAGCTTCTAGAAACTAGGCAGGAAATTAAGAGCAGAGACAGTAACTTCTCTAATGTTTTGCTGGTGTTGTGTGAGGGTGACGATGAGAGAGACAGGAGAAAATGAAGATGCTCTACACATGGCTAAAGGCTAATGTGAGGAAGAGGGATTTTTCTTTCTTGAGGGACTGGTAAATGTTCTGAGAGGAGTGCTGGTTGTTTGATAGGGACGGTAGGCATCTGAGCAGGGATGGCACTAGTGCGTCGGGACAGAGGTTAGTCAAGTTTTTAAACTTAGGGGTGCCTTTTCACCACCCAAAAAAAGAGTCATTTTAATTTGCGTGGCTTCGGGGTATGCACTGAAAGAGGATGCATGTCGTTGGGATCCTCAGGTTTCCAGCTGTCCTGGTTAACAACACTGGCAGTGCAGTGGAACAGTATTTCGAGCAGGCCTGGGTTAAAATGCCAGCAAGGGCACTTATTTCTTTCATACTTTTTTGTACACCACTCTCCTTGCAAATAAAAATGGAACACGGGTGAAACCTTTAAATTTCCAAAAAGGATAAACAAGATGTAGTGCCATGACCCATTTAAAGGAGTAGTCCACCCAAAACTTGCAAAAACATATGTTGTGCAGAGTATTTTGATTTGTATGTTAAGTTGTTGTGTGTCCTTCCCTCTGTCTGCTATTAAGAGTTTTTCCTAAATTAGCCTGCTAGCTTTAGGGTAGTTTACAACCCCTGGAGATCTCCATATCAAACAGCTTAATTGTATGCCTTTGTTCCACAATGCACCTTGTTTCATGTGACAGTGATGTAGCAGAGACCATAAATCCAGCAGAAAGCATTGCTTTACAATCAGTTCACAACAGTAGAGATGGCTATATTTTAAAATCTTTAGAATTCAGCTTAGTGACTACCCTCATCGTAAAGGTCTTACTGTCCTGAAGAGCTTTGCTGCTGGTAATTTTTGTGCAGCTTGTAAAGCTTCCAAGATATTTAGTTTGTTTGGCATATGTGTGCTGAATTTTGGGTCTCTGCTACATCAGTGTCACATGAGACAAGATGCACTGTGGGAACAAGGAATACAATTAAGCTGTCTCGGATGAAGATCCCCAGGGGTCATAAAACTAGTATAAAGCTAGCAGACAAATTTAGGAAAAACTCCTAACAGCAGTCAGAGGGAAGGAAACACTAGAAATTCACATACAAATTAAAACACTCTGCACAACATATATTTTTTGCAAGTTTTGGGTGGACTACTCCTTTAAGCATAGCATGGGATCAGCATTTAGAGGACATCAGTATAAACTAGTGAGGGACGGAAAGATTCCGAAAGGATGTAAGAAAGTACTTTTTCACAAAAAGAGTAGTGGATAGATGGAAGCATTTGGCAAGGGAGGCGATAATACCAAGATGGTGACAGGTTTCAAGAAAGCACTGGACAGCTACAAGGAGGCAGTGAAACGTAAGACAATGAAGGAGTGGGGGGGATAAACTACCAATGGGCATTCAGCCTAAGCTCAAACAAGTGTATGATGGCATGGCTATGGTAAGAAAATGGGCAGAGAAGATGGACTATGAGTCTTTTTCTGTGGTATCTTTCTAAAATTGATTCTTGCATCTAAAAAAGAAAGCAAGGGCATTAGTTTTATTGATACTACAACAAAAGAGTGAAACTAGAAGATTTGTGAAAAAATGGAATAAAACCAAAAAAATCTGATTGACAAAAAACACAGACATACTATAGCCTAGCCCCCAAATGCCAACAAACCAAATGTGAGTTCAAAAAAATCAACCTATTCAAAGAAAAAGTCTCAGCACACAATGCCTTACCACAAATGACAGGCTAAAGGCAGACTACTTATAGCAATTTTTTTATACAGTACTAAGCTGATACCCTTAAAATATATAGCTAGGCAGACTGGCAGAACACCGAGACCACCACAAAACCAGGGTTAAAACAGCAGGAAGCCAATTAACTTGTCAAAAATAGGCACACTTTGAATTTAAAAAGGCTTTTTTGCTGAAAACAAACACAATCCCTCTGCAGTAAATGATTAGGAGGAAGAAAAACAATACAAAATGTGATGCTCAGATCAAGTTGAAGAGCCTCAAGGGTTTTCTTCTTCTCTCTTCAATTGACACAAAACAACCAGCTGGAACTGGCCCAGTAGAATGTGGATGACCACAGACAGACTGGATGAACCACTGGTATTTTTCTGCCATTATTGTCTATGTTTCTATGATGCAGACTAGGTACCATGATAATGTCACAAGTTTGTGAGTGCACCAGTGTCCCAAGCAAGATTACATATTTATTAACATGGCATTTGTGAAGCACCCAGTGGTAATGTAGAAGGACACTGAAACTACCGATAAGCATAAAAACATTATGTTACATAGAAACATAGAATCTGACAGCAGGTAAGGACCGTTAGTCTGCCCATTTCCCTAACTAATGCATAGGCTGCAGATCCTAGTTAACCAGCAACCTACTTCGTCCTACCCCCCACTAGAATTGCCTTAGGTCTGTCCCATGCATTCTTGAAGCCCACCACTGTTTTTGAGTCCACTACCTCCTCAGGAAGGCTGTTCCATGTATTCACAACCCTCTCCATGAAAAAATACATCCTCACATTACCTTTGAGCCATACCCCCTCTATCTTCAAAATCTTCAAATTTTGCCACCTTGTTCTTGCACATCTCTTTTTCTGAAAGATACTATCCTCTTGGACTTTGTTGATTCCCTTGAGGTACTTGAAAGTTTCTATCATGTCCCCCCCCCCTCGAGTGTATACATATTAAGCTTCTTTAATCTCTCTCTGTATGTCTTCTGGTGCAGACCCTGCACCATTTTAGTTGCCCTCCTCTGGACAGCCTCCATCCTGTCTATGTCCTTGCGGAGATGGGGTCTCCAGAACTGGACGCAGAACTCCAGATGGGGTCTCACCAACTGTCTGTACAGAGGGATAACAACTTCTTGTTTTCTACTGGCGATGCCTGTCCCTATGCATCCCAGTATCCCCCAGCCCTCCTTACTGCCTTCTCACATTGCTTGCCCACCTTAAGGTCATCTGATATGACCACCCCCAGGTCCCTTTCCATTTCTCTTGTTGTTATTATCTCACCCCCCATTGTGTACTCTTCCCCTGGACTGAATCTAAGCTGCCATATATTTGACCATTCCTCCAACCTTGCCAAGTCCCTTTTCATCCTCTCCACCCCACCTTCTGTATCAACCCTGTTGCAGATCTTTGTGTCGTCTGCAAAGACATACTTTTCCTTCCAGTCCCTCTGCAATGTCACTTACAAAGACATTAAAGAGGACCAGTCCCAGTACTGAACCCTGCAGTACCCCACTAGTAACTGCCCTTTCTTCAGAGTAAACTTCGTTTACTATTACCCTCTGTATCCTGTTGTCCAGCCAATTTTTAACCCAGGCTACCACCTTGGGACCCACTCCAAGGCTGGCTAACTTGTATATTAATCTTTTGTGTGGGACTTTGTCAAATGCCTTGCTAAAGTCTACATAGAAATATAGAATTTGATGGCATATAAGGACTGCTTGGCCCACCCAGTCTGCCCATTTCCCTACCTAATGGATAAGGTGCAGATCCTAGTTAACCAGCAGCCTACTTCTTCCTACCCCCAACCCCTAGAATTGCCTTATGGCTGTCCCATGCATGCTTGAATTCTACCACTGTTTTTGACTCCACAACCTCCTCGGAAGGCCATTCCATGCATCCACAACCCTCTCTGTGAAAAATATTTCCTAAATTACCTCTGAGCCGCCCCCCATCTTCAAATTATGCCCCTTGTTCTTGCACACCTCTTTTTGAAAGATGCTACCCTCTTGGACTTTGTTGATTCCTTGAGGTACTTGAAAGTTTCATCATGTCCCCCTCTCCCTCCTTTCCTCGAGGCTATACATATTAAGCTCCTTAAGTCTCTCTCTCATATGTCTTCCAGTGCAGACCCTGCACCATTTTAGTTGCCTCCTCTGGACAGCTTCCATCCTGTCTATGTCTTTGCGGAGATTGGGTCTCCAGAACTGCACGCAGTACTCCAGATGGGGTCTCACCAGCTGTCTGTACAGAGGATAATAACTTCCTGTTTTCTACTGGTGATGCCTCTCCCTATGCATCCCAGTATCCCCCAGCCCTCCTTGCTGCCCTCTCACATTGCTTGCCCAACTTTAGGTCATCTGATATGACTACCCCCAGGTCCCTTTCCATTTTTGTTGTTGTTAGTATCTCACCCCCCATTGTGTACTCTTCCCCTGGGTTTTTGTTTCCCAGGTGCATTACCTTGCACTTCTTAGCATTGAATCTAAGCTGCCATACATTTGACCATTCCTCTAACCTTGCCAAGTCCCTTCTCATCCTTTCCACCCCACCTTGTGCATCAACTCTGTTGCAGATCTTTGTGTCATCTGCAAAGAGACATACTTTTCCTTCCAATCCCTCTGCAATGTCGCTTATAAAGACATTGAAGAGGACCGGTCCTAATACTGAACCCTGCGGTACCCCACTAGTAACCCCCCTTTCTTCAGAGTGGACTCCATTTACTATTACCTCTGTGTCCTATTCTCCAGCCAATTCTTTACCCAGGCCGTCATCTTGGGACCCACTCCTAGGCTGGCTAACTTGTATATTAATCTTTTGTGGGACTGTGTCAAATGCCTTGCTAA
Source organism: Neoceratodus forsteri (assembly GCA_016271365.2). Taxonomy (NCBI): domain Eukaryota; kingdom Metazoa; phylum Chordata; order Ceratodontiformes; family Ceratodontidae; genus Neoceratodus; species Neoceratodus forsteri. The sequence continues at coordinate 1,838,427,777 of CM057449.1, forward strand.
AGTCTAGGTAGGCCATGTCCACAGCCCTCCCTGATCTACTACTTTGGTCACCCAGTCAAAGAAATCTATCAGATTCGCCTGGCATGACCTTCCTGCCAGAATCCATGCTGCCTTGGGTCCCAGCCCTCTGGCCTCTAGATACTCGACAATTCTTTCCTTCAGAAGTGATTCCATCATTTTCCCTACCACTGAGGTTAAACTAACAAGTCTGTAGTTTCCTGCTTCTGCCTTGCTCCCACTTTTGTGAAGGGGAATCACGTCTGCCCTCCTCCAGTCCTCCAGTACTACACCATCCTCCCATGATTTGTTAAAAAGGGGTAGTCAGTGGTGTCACTAATTCTACCCTTAGTTCTTTTAGAATTCATGGATGAATCCCATCAGGCCCCATTGCTTTGTCCACCTTCAGTTTTAAGAGTTCTTTCAGGACCCTTTCTTCTGTGAATGGGCTGGTATCGACCTCCCTATCCAGAGTGCTTCTAGTTTTTGATTTTGGTACCTCCGCCTCCTCTTCTTTTGTGAATATTGAATTCATTCGGTAGCCCTGCTTTTTCACTGTCATCCTCTGCCCACCCTCCCTTCCATTTAGTAAGCCCCACTATCCCTTCCTTCATCTTTCTTCACTCCCTAATGTACATATAAAAGGTTTTATCCCCCTTCTTAACTGAGTTGGCTATCTTTTCCTCAGTTTGGGCTTTTGCTATTCTGACTGCCTTCCCCACTTCCTTCTGCTTTAACTGGTACAGTTCTCTGTCCTGCTCCTTCTGTGCTTCCTTATACTTCCTGAATGCTACCTTTTTCTCCTTAACCTTCCCCGCCACCTCTTTTGAGAACCATAGTGGCTTTTTCCTTCATTTTGCTTTGTTGATTTGCTTCACACAAAGGCTTGTTGCCTCTGTGATGGCTGTTTTGATTTTCCCCCATTGTTCCTCCACCCCTTCTTCTTGCCAGTTTGCTGAGGCACTCACCCATTTTCCCAAAGTCAGCCCTCCTAATGTCCAACACCCTTGCTTTTGTATGGCTTGACTCTATGGCTGTGTTTGTCGTGAACCACACTGTTTTGTGGTCACTTGTTCCCAGATGGTTACCCACTTCTAAATCTGAGATCCTTTCTCCATCCCCATTTGACGGTACCAGGTCTAAGATTGCTCCCTTCCTGTGGTTTCCACCACTAGCTGTCTGAGGCATGCCCCCTGCAGGGCATCAAGAATAAATCTGCTTTTTGATGTGGCTGCAGCCAGGGTGCTCCAGCTAATGTCTGGCATATTCAGGTCCCCCATCAACAATATCTCCCCTTTTTCTGCTATTCTAAGGATGTCTTCTATCATTTCCTTTCCCATTGCCTCCCCTGAGATGGGGGTCTGTATACCACCCCTGTGTGAATTGTGGTGCCATAACCTGTCTCCAAGGTAACCCACAGTGCCTGCTCTACTCCCTGTTTATCCATTAGTTCCGTTGCGTTGATCCCTTCCTTACATAGAGAGCTACTCCTCCTCCTCTTTTACCCTCCCTGTTCCTCCTATACATTGTGTACCCTGGTATGTTGACATCCCAGTCATGGTTCTCAGTGTACCATGTTTCTGTGACCGCCACGATATCCAGATGTCCCTCTTCCATCAAGGCAACTAGTTCAGGGAGCTTGTTACACAGACTGTGGGCATTGGTACTCATCACCCTCCATTTGTTGATGGACTTACTCCTTTAAGCCCCATCCCTGTCCTTACTGCCTTTTTCTGCAATTACCCCTGTCGTGCTCCCCATTAACTTCTCTACCTTGGTATTTACCTCTCTAACTACTGTGTTTTGTGGGGGGAGGCTGGGTTTTCCCTGCTCGTTTTCGGTGCCTTCCCCCTTAGCTAGTTTAAATGCTTGCCAATTATGCATTTAAACCTATCATCTAGGATTCTGGTTCCCCTCCTGGACAGATGCAGACCATCATGCCATTATAGGCCTGTATCCCTCCAGGTGGACCTCCAGTCTCCAATGAAGCCAAAACCTTGAGCTCTGCACCAGTTTTTCAACCATTCATTGAATCCCATGGTGTGGAGTACTCTAGCATCACTCTTGCCATAGACAGACAGCACCTCTAAGAAGGTTACCGTATGTGCTACTTGTCTAAGGCCCCTTCCCAACTCTTCAAACTCCTCTTGTACTGCAGTGATTCCCATTCATAGCCAGGTCATTTGTCCCTAGGTGGACAATGATATCCAGCTCTCTCGCTCGTGCAGCTGCTCCTGCGATCCTGAAGATTTGCTCCTTGTCCCTCCATGCCATGGCACCAGGCAAGCACCTTACCTCCCTCTCCCCTTCGTTCCCCAGATCTACCCCCCTAATAATTGAGTCCCCCACCAGGAGTTGTTTCCTTACCCTGTGGGATCCCATGCCACCTGTGGGACTCCTTTTTGGAGGTTCCCAGCATCCTCTTTGGTCTCCAAGCTGTGCCCTCAGGAACAATCAGCTGCAAGCTCTGACCCACCACTAGGATGAGTGTTAACCTTCCTTTCAGCAAGACAACCTGCACAACAATCAGGAGAACACAGTCTCCTGCACCTGAGGCTGTTTGTGCTTCAATCCACACTGCAGCTTTTGCTATAACAACTCCTTAACCACCAATAAATTATTTAAAAATAGCTTAACTATCACACAATCATATCCACCAGCAAATTATTTAAAAATAGTTTATCTGTCACAAAATCCTAGTAGTCAATCCAGCTACCCCCAAGGGACAACCAAAATGCAGTATTTAAACACTTCTGAAGTTACTTCCAAGATAAGCGGAGTTTGCAGGCCCCTTCTTCAACTACTCAGCCACCTGTAAATTATTTAAAAATAGTTTAACTGTCACAAAATCCAAGTAGACAATCCAGCTACCTCCAAGGGACAACCCAAATGCAGTATTCCAATCCTTCTGAAGTTGCTCACAAGATAAGCAGAGTTTGCAAGCCCCTTCATGGTTAAACGCTAAATAAATATATAAATAAAAAGCAATTGCCAAGAGTATTTAATTTCACCTCCCACAGAATTGAGCAAGAGTGTGCAGGTTGCACATATCAAGTGCAATATACAAGCTCCCACACAGCTCACAGCTGGGTAAAGTAGTAGTTTCCTTTCAAGGTCAAGAAAATGTACTCGGACAGTAAAAGGTCAAAGTCAAACTGAAAACGGAAGCACCTATTCCTGTCCTGGGAGGGGAGGTAGGGAGAGTATTGTGAACATAGCTTAGAAGGCTACAGTTAGAAGGTTAGTAACTTTTTCTTCTAACATCAGTGTTTACATCGGGTTCAGTTGCAGGAAGCAGACTCCTTGGAGGAGGGTACTACTGGACTATCTACATTAGGAAATGGGTTATGAAATACTAAAGCCCCAAACCTAGTATCCCTTCTGAATTGCACATCAATGAAGTAACAGTATGTGAACACATGGGTTGAGGTCCAGGCAGCAGCTCAGCAGCTGGGTAGATCTCCTAAAGAGAGAGATGTCACTTGCTACCCCCACTGAGGTTGCTTTGCTTTTTGCTACAGTGAGCTTTGAGACTTGTAGGAGGTCCTCTGACCCCCCCCCCAACCCCGATGTAACACTGGGAAATACATGAGACCACCCAGCAAGAAATGGTTTACTTAGCCACTGGATTGCCTTTTGCAACCTCTCCATATTAACAAAAAGCTGTCTACTAGCGCCTATAAAGGGCCCAGTTCTGAAGTAACCGAGAACACTTTTAATGTAAATGCTGTGAGGATTAGCTTCTCCTTGGCTATTGTGAGGTCTAGGCAAGAAAACAGCCAGGATTATTATTTGGTTCCTGTGAAATTCTGTTACCAATTTAGGTAGAAACTGAGAGCTTGAAGCTCACTTACCCTCCTTGCAGAGGCGATGGCAACTAAGAAGGTAGCTTGCAAAGTACTCTGCTCAAACCCTCTTTTCCTTATGAGACTATCAACACTGAGGTATTTCTACTCCTCCAACCACCACCACTACCAACCACTGGCAGGGATAAAAATACAGTCAGAACTATAAAATCATTGGATGTACAGGTAGGAACTGAATGTGTTAGTTGCAACATATTTAAGATAGCTAGCAAAGAATATGCTGAGACTTTTTATATGTGCTCACTGTGTGTATTAACACACAAACTGTAAGATGAAGTGAACATACTCAGAGATAGAGTAGGTAGACTCCAGGATATAAGGCAACTGGAATATTTGCTGAATAATTAGAGATGAAAACCAAGATAATATTAAAGCCGAAGGGAAGGGACTCCTTTCAACACACCTGGACCAAATAATTTCTCGCATATTCTGAGAAGATTAATAGAGAGAGATGATTTACAAAATGAAGACTGGATGTTACTCAAACTGGGAGGGAGACATAAAAAAGGAAGGTGGGTGGATTACCCTGTACCTCAAGAGTTACGGGTTTGACATCCTAGCTGGTAGCAACATAACTGATAATGGTGTGTGAATACAGTACATGCTTTTAAATACTTGCCAAGCACTTGTATTCTGGACCCCAACTATTTAGCTATTTGGTATTCAGGTAAAAAAAAAATTAGGACAGCTTCTGTAGCCCTCCCCATGCAGCCAGAGCTAGTCCCTGGGCCACCCCTTTCACACAGTTGTCATTCTCTGTTCTCTACCACCCATTCCCATACTCAGAACACTTTTTTAAAGTTGTCTGCTGGCTAGCACTGTGTCAGGATCCAACGGTTACTTTTAATAGACCCCCCCGACCTGACAGTTCCCCAAATTGTGGCATCAGGACAGTGTCCCCTCCTGATCTTCGATCCTTGATTTTAGGGGTGGGGCAATACTCAGAATCCTGGCTAGTCAGTCACCTCCTCCCACAAAGCACGTGATACCTTTGCAGCCTTTCAATCATTTGACTTAGAGACGGGACTGGGCGTGCAATTAGCAGGGAGGGTGGTGAAGTACTTGGTATCACTGATGACACTAAGCAGTATGTGACCAATATGTATCTTCAGTATCATCAAGGATGGTGATCCTCTGACCCCCAGTTGCACTCCCAGTCCTGTCTCTAAGTCAATTAACTAAAAGGCTGCAAAGAGAATGGGTGCTTTGCGAGATGGGGATTCATGACTAGTATGGATTTTATGAGTATTAGTCCCCCCTCCTCCAAAGAACACTCAGGGGACAGTACGGGTGCATTCTAAATGCCACAAATTGGGGAACTAACTTAGAAATATTAATATGTACAGAGAGAAGAAGACTCAGTGTCCATCTATTTGCTCAGTTACTACCTACAGTAGGTCCTCAACAGCCTAGCATGGCAATGCCTTAAGCAGATCAATCATCCCTCAGTTCTGTTTGAACTATCCTAATGCCCCAACCCATCCCCCTGTCATCTTCACCAATCCTCTCTATCAATCCCACCCTTTCTTGAAACTTGTCATCGTCTTAACACTGGACTGCTCCTCTGGCAGACAGTTTTACTTTTCCACCACCCTTTCTGTAAAAAAGTTCTTCCCCACATCCCTCCTAAATTTCCACCCTACCAACTTACATATATGGACCCTTGTGATGGAATTCAAACAGCTGCTGGGTATTCACCCTGTTTATACCCCTCACTCCTCAAACGTCCTTCCCTGCTGGCTGCGAATCATTTTAATCACTCTCTTTTTAATGGTCTCTTGGTGGTCCTTGTCCTTTTTTAGGTGAGGATTTTAGAACTGTACACAGTACTCCAGCTGTCATCTCACCAAGGACCTCTACAAAGGCAGGATCATTGTCTTCACTCCACTTGAAACACTCTACCTATGAACCCTAGCATCTTGCTAGCTCGTCCACATATCTTGTTACATTGGGCCAATGTCTTGAGGCTGTCACTAACCAGAACTCTCAGATTTCTCTCTTCAGAGGTCTGCTCCACTCTTACCCACCCCATCCTATATTCTGTCCTCAGATGCTCTCTCCCCAAGTGTATGACCTTGCAGTAATAGGAATTCAATTTAAATTTCCATTTCTTGCCCCACCTTTCCAATTTCCCTGCATGCTTTATAAATTCCCTTATACCCTCCTCACTAACCACCCTGTAACACATCTTAGTGTCATTTATAAATAGACAAAACTTGCCCTGGATCTCTCTTCAGTGTTGCAAATGAACACACTGAAGAGTACTGGGCCCAGAGTTGACCCCTTAGGCATTCCATTTGTTAGTCCCACACCCCCACCTCAGAGTTTGTTACCATTTAGTACCACCCTTTGGGTTCTCCTTCCTAGTCAGCTTCCCACCCATCCAGGGACTTTCCCTCCAACACACAAGTCCACTAATTTGTTCACTAGCCTTCTATGGGGCACAGAGTCACAGGCCTTGTTAAAGTTCAGATACAGGACATCCAACACTTGGTCCCTTTCCATCGCTTGTCTTACGGCATTGAAGAAATCTGCAAGGTTAGTCTGACAGGACCTTCTCTTCACAAAGCACTGCTGCTTGGTGTCCTGGGGTCCATGGAACTCCAGTAATTTGACCAGTTGCTCCTAGTCTCAAGGAGTTTCCCAACAATGGAAGTTGACTAATTGGTCTCATTCACTGGGTCTCCCTGTCCCCACTCTTATGCAGAGGGAGTGCATCTGCTACACACCAGACCTTGGGAACTACACTCATCTCAACTGAATAGCTGAAAAGGTCTGCCAGGGGTGCTGCCAGAGCCTCCCCCATCTGCCAATGCATCCACGGATGCACCCCATCCAGCCCCAGGAACAATCAACTTTAACCCTTTCAGATCTTTGAGCACTCTTTCCTCTATTATACTAATCCTTGACTTAATTGGTTCCCACTAAACCTGGATGCTGCACTCTAGCAGTGCCCCCCCAATAGTATGACCGAGAAAAGGTATTCATTCTGCCCATCCTCCGTCACCCATGCCCTGTCTCTCAACCCCTATTACCCCTTGTTCTTTCTTCCTTCCCTTGCATACCAAATGAATGCCTTATCAACGTTTCATGACTTCTTTTGTAAGCTAAAACTCCACCTCTGCCTTGGCTCTCTTCCATGACTTGTAAGCTATTTTTGCTTTGCTGAGGTAGTGTTCCCTACTTGCCTCTGTCTGGTCAGCCTTATACACTTTGAAGGCTGCTTTCTTTGCCCTCACTGCTTCCCCAGACTTGTTGGAAAACATATTGGCCTCTTGTCCAATGGCTCACTACACCCTCACTAATGCCCACTCCATTTCTAACTTTAGGTGCCCTTTCCCTCGTCAGAAAAAGTTAAATAATACATAAAAACAGTAATATTCCATCATCTATCCTCTTTTGCACATCCCACCACATTGCACTATAACCCCCTTCGCCCCAGCCCTGACATCTCTTAATGCCACCCATAATTAAAATAAAGAGACAGATGGCAACCAGTGCAGCCCTCCTCTCGCCACCCTGGTCATCTGTTGTCTGAATGAATGCGAGTGCAGTCAGAAGTTTGTGATAGTGCTTTCATTTATTCAGATGGCAGCTGGCCAAGTGGGTGAGAAAAGTACTGTGTTATTTGCCGTCTCACTATTTATTTCAATTTTGGATGGTGTGGCGAAAGAAATGTGGGGAAGGGATGCTAGTGGCCTCAGGGAAGAGGGTTACACTGCACAGGGATTTGGAGGTGGGGAGAAAGAAAACTATTTCTTATAATTTTTTCCTTATTCAGTAAGTCCTATGCCAGAGTTAAGCAGCAGGTGTTGGAATGGGGGTGGGGGTTCTTTAGCGGCAGCAGGGCTGGACTCCCAGTGGATGCAAGTTCTTGTTTTCGTTCTTTTAACTGAATGTTTCTGACACTGGGGTTGGGAAGCTGATTTCAGAACGAGGAGTTACTAGTATTCATACTAGGGTAATATAGATGTACAGAAGGCTTAAGAGCCCATATATATATATATATATATATACACAAATATCTCCTGTCATAGCAGGACTACTCCCTGCCCCTGGAGTTTAGTAGAAAGTCATCATGTTTTGTCTTAAAACTATTAAAGGAATCAACTACTACAATATCCTTTGGAAGAGTATTCCACAAGAGAATAATTCTCTGAGTGAAGAAATTTCTTCTCATCTGACTTTTGGGATTAGTAAGTCTTAGTTGGAAACTATGGCTTCTTAGAAAGATATCCCTTTGGAACCGAACTAAACCTAAGTCTGCTAATAATGATGATGGATCCCTAATAATTTTAAACATTAGTAGAAGATCTCCTCTTTGTCTCCTCATTTCTAGAGGGTAAAGGTTTAGGGAACGTAATCCAGTGTCATAATCAACTTTGTGGAGTCCATCAACCATTTTGGTGATCCTCCTTTGGACTCCCTCAGTTTTTTTAATATCTTTACGTAGGAAGGGTTCCACAACGGGGGGCAATAGTCCAAGACTGGCCATACATATACTTTGTATAAAGGAATTAAGCAAGCCCTATTTCTTGAGGTAACTGAACACCTAATACAGCCAATAAGTGTATTTGCCTTTTTAGTTAATTCTGTACAATGTGTACTAAACTTAAAGTCACTAGAAACAATTACTCCCAAGTCTCTTTCATTTTCGACAGACTTCAGGGGTTTACCTGATAATATGTAGTTGTTGCAGGGGTTATCATTTCCTAGATGTATGACAACACTTTTGTCCAAACTAAACATCATACCATTTCTATCTGCCCAACACTCCATGGCTAAGAGGTCATTACAGAGTTTATGATACCCTTCCTCGCAGCTTACATCTGTTGCTATTTTAGTGTCATCGGCAAATTTGATGGTGTCGCCATTTAAATCTTTGTCCAAGTCTGAGACAAACATGGAAAACAGGGAGGGGCCCAACACAGACCCCTGCAGTACCACACTTGTCACCCTCCCCTTGTCTGAAAGAAAGCCTCTAATTCTTACAACCTGCTCTCTATCCCTCAACCATTCATTAACCCATCTAATGATGGACATATTAATCTCAAATTTTAACATTTTCTCTATCAGGGTTTGATGGGGGACCTTGTCAAACACTTTACAAAGGTCGAGAAACACAATATTAACTGATTTTATATGCTCTAGCAGTTTACTTACAGATTCGTAAAAACTCAGATTTGCAGTTAAACATGACCTATGAGATTTAAAGCCATGTTGGGATCTATCAATAATGCATCTTGACTCCAGATCAATATCTAATTTGTCCTTAATTATGGACTCCATCACCTTTCCCAGGATACAAGTCAAGCTAATTGGTCTGTGGTTTGCAGTATTACCATGATCCCCCTTTTTATAAACAGGCACCACCATTCCTCTCCTCCAGTCATCAGGCACCTCACCAGAACTTAGGAATTTGTTATAGAGGGTGTACGTTGGCTTGGCTAGGCATGATCTGATAGCCCTCAAGACCTGGGGATGAAGTGAATCTGGGCAAGGGGAGGCGTTTATTTTGATAGTCTCTAATTTAGAGAGTATTTCTTCCCTTATTATTTTTAACTCCTTGGTGACGGTATTCCCTAAGTTAAATGTAATAGAGTTGTCTCTCTGGGCAAAGACTGAACAAAAATATTGATTAAATTCATTGACCATGTCTAATAGTTCTATAGTTGTATTAGATAACTTAAGGGGACCTATCATGTTTGATCCATGTTTTTTATTATTTAAATAAGAATAGAATGATTTTCCACCATCTTTCATGTAGGCCAATTTGAATTCGATCTTCCGTTTTTCATTATTTATGTTGGTCTTACAGACTCACAGGGCCTCCTTATATTTATATTTGTTATAATCATTATTGTCTTTTTTTACAGCCTTCTACAGTGGCATCAGGTCTGGACTCCCAGTGTCCAAACAGTTCTCTTTTTAAAATTTCTCCCCATTCCCTGGTGTGGCAGGCCACTGCAAAACACAGCTTTGAAGTGCAGGAACCTGCAACACCAGGGAGTGGCGTGGCACACAAACTGGCCTTATCTGACTTCAAACTGATGTTCTGAACTGCGCTTGCACAACCTCCATTTTTTGTTTTCTTTATAACATTTTTAAAAACATTTTTTTCATTTTCAAAACACCAAAAGCACCGTCCTTGGGGTAATATTACAAACCACTAAAGGGATTTCAGCCAGTCTGCATGCAGAGCCATTGTACCTCTTATCCAGTGTACAGTGTGTGTAGGAGGGAGCACCCCACTTCAGCACCAAGGGGGAGGAGGGATCAATAAAATAAATAAAAAAGACTATACACTTATTATAAACTACTCAAGCTAAACCTGAGTGATTTATAATAAGTTAATAGGGCCTCTGAGGGATGTCTCCTATGGTATAAGAGACTCCTCTCGTGAGGTTCTCTTCACAGTCCTCTCACCCAAACCTCACATTCAGAGTCTCTTATACCATAAGAGACACCCATTGAAGGCCCTAGTAATTTATATTTAATGAACCTTCAAGTTTAAAGTCCCAGCCATTTTTTTAGTTACTGCTGAGCAAACAAGCAATTGTCAATGCTGAATGTTTGCTTGCTTGTATTAGCTGTGTATGTATTGGACATTGATAATGCAGAGGGATAAGTTAACAAATTAATAACACAAGTTATAATAGTGAAATTGTCATGACTGGAAAATGAAGAGGTTCACACATAACATTGTTATTTTCTTAGACTATGACCCTGAATGTTCAAAATACTAGGTTTTATTACCCCAGCATACGAACATGGCAGGTGTCATGCTGCTGAAGGAAAGGATTGTGGAATATCCTGAATCTAGTAGGTTACAAGACACAAGGCAGCATGAGTTCAAGGGGGGATGTCACGTCAAACAAATCTGATAGATTTCTTTGACTGGGCTACAAAGGATTTACATCTTGGTGGAGCAATGGACACGATGGTCTACCTAGATTTCAGTAAGGCTTTCAACACCATTCCACATGGGAGACTAGTAAGCAAGCTGGGTAGCTTAGGAGTGGGCCAAAAGGTGGTAAACTGGATAAGAAATTGGTTAGGGATAGGCGACAGAGGGTGGTGATAAACAGAGTTCACACCGAGGAAGGGAGGGTGACCAGCAGGGTGCCTCAGGGTTCAGGACTGGGACCAGTCATCTTTAATGTCTTTATAAGTGACATTGCAGAGGAGCTGGATGGGAAGATTTGCTTGTTTGTGTAGACAGTGACACCAAAATCCGCAATGGGGTGGACACTCCGGGGCCGGGATGGAAAGGATAAGCAGAGATCTGAGAAAACTGGAGAAGTGATCCCAGGTATGGCAGCTGAGTTTCAATGTGAAACAATGCAAAATAATGCACTTACGCACAGCAATCCAAGGGCAGAGTACAAAATGGGTGGAGTGGTATTGACGACCACCAAGTAGAAAAGAGATCTGAAGGTAATCGTATATGATGACCTAAAGGTGAACTTTTGTATAACCACCCCTACATATGTAGGTTGTGATAGCCTTGACCATATGATTTGATTTGAATCCATGGGACTAAAGACTCCTGATCTAACTCTGGAATTGGATATCAGTGTACAATTTGTGTACTTGCTTTGTATTTATTTAGAAAATCTGTATTTTTTTGACAGGAAAGACACACTGATATGTGCCAGCTTATTCCAGGTGACTCGGAGGTGGAGGAGTTACATACACCTATTTTATTTTGGGGGGAAATGTTGACCAGGGCACCAGAGAAACTCATCTGCTCTTTCAGTTAGTGCCACAGGATGTTTAGCTTCCACTTGGACAGCCACCAGAGTTGGGCAGAAGGCCTCCTGGTTTAATATCCAATCTGAAGGATGACACTTCAACATTGCAGCATCCCCCAGGTACTGCGGTGCCAAAATTTTGAATCAGCACAAGTTCCTTGTGTGGGACTACAGCCCACAACCTTGTGATCTTCTGAGCCCAGCGACAAGCATGCAACCAGTTGAGCCACTGCCACTGTATTACAATGAAGTAAATTCATCTCCACGTTATTATTCTGTTGATTAGTCAGACTCATCACGAAACTTACACTGTCAGCACATATAGTATCTCCTCCTTTGGTAATCTGTTCCAAAACCCTATTACTGTCTGAGTGAAAACAAATGCTTCCTCAATTCTCTCCTGACTGCCCTTCTCAGTACTCTTAAGCTTATACCCGTGGCCACTGGTTCTGCTATTCTGGATCCTGTTAAACAGGCAGCCAGAGTCTAGTTCTGTATAATCTTTCACAACTGTCATATGCTGAGCCTCCTAATCCTCTTTGTACAGTAGTTCTTCATTGTACATTTTAAGTTCCTTTACGTCCTTTCTGTTATGTGGTGCCCAGAACTACAAGCCATTAATTTCAAATACATAAACAATCAATGACTTGTGCAGTGGCATTATGCCATTCTTTCCCCTACACTCTATCCCTTTTAATTAGATCTAGCAATCAGTTGACCCTCCTGGCCACTACTTATCACTTTTGTACAGCTTTAAAGTCAAGGTGTTAATCCCTAAGTTCCTCTTCTGCTCTGTTGTATCTAATACCTAACTGTTTTGCTCACAAGACCATTTTCTGTTTCTGGTTGTGACAGGGTTGAATAAGACCCTGGGACTGATTATGAAGCCAGCCTTAGAGCAATGCAAGCTGTGGCAAACAGCAGCTTGCATCCAGTACAGGTGTGCCAGAGACCCTGTATCCGTTTCACGAACAGGATGGGTCCCATTACTAAAGTCCCACAGTTTGTCGCACCTGTGTGTCAAGCAAAAGGTGCATGGGAGGAGATTGCTGTGGGAGGATGTTACAATATATGTTAGAGCAGCAGATTTGTATAATGTGAGAAACAGCGCATATAAACCTGAAGGATACAAATTACATTTCTCTCATTATTCCTTGCATTAGTAGTCACTCAGCAAGAACTTATGTCAAGCGGCTGTGTGGACAGTAGAATAGGTGTCCCAAACTGCACATTCATAATGGATCAGACAGTGCATTTAAGCAATATACCATGACAAGGTGTGGGTCATGCTGGGATTTACTCATGCCTGGGGTGCTGTTTGGTCACAAGGCCGCAGGCCGAGTGGCCAAACACCCCAGGCGTGAATAAATCCCAGCATGACCCACGCCCTGGAGTGGGATATTGCTATTATACAATGTCTCAGTTTTTTGGGTGAGAAAATAATGACGAGAAATACGTTTATTTTGTACTTTAAATCATTTGTATTGATTTTTATTGTTCCGCTAGAAAAAATAGTTCTATGTTGCTAGGCAGATCTTGCCTAGCTTCCTGATTTGTGTAGTGCTGCCAGTGTAAGTTGTCCCCCATACCCAATCCTATCCCATCACACAGAGTCAGATCCCCCATCCCCTGTAACACATTGATACTTGCCATCCATTTAATTTTTAAAAGAGGAGAACGGGCTTCTGTTTGACTTTTACTAAATACACCCGCTCCGTAAAGTGCTGCAGCAGGTCGTACAAATTTAAACCAGCCTCATTCACCTAAAGTCATGTTTTCAAAAGTGGGACAAATGCTTAAGTGTGTAAAGTGTTTGAAATGAGAAAGCGAGGGCTGAAAGTTTTAGTAATTAGTGCCGAAAAGCCCAACCGTCATGCTGTGCAGGTTAGGGGACATACATATGTATGGGCGCATGCTCAGTAGAACGTGGTTGGGCTTTTCAGCACTGATTTCTAGAAGTTTTAGCCCTTGTTTTCTAATTTAAATGACTTTCCTCATTTAAGCGTTTTTTCCAGTTCTTAAATATGCCTTTAGGTTAACAGGGATGGTTGAAGGCATGTACCATGAAATATTGCAGTGTGGGGAACAGAGAGAGAGAGAGAGGGAGTGGGAATGCATCAAAGAGATAAAGTTGGAACAGAGCTGAGCTCGATAGCAAGTGGAAGTGGACCGGGGTGGAGAGGGAGTGAGAAGTGAGGTGAGTCGAATGGTCTGTCACAGGAACAACCCCCAAAAAAGTAATTTTTAAAATTATTGTATGTGAATGTGTTGCTCCAGTGCTTGTCTCTTCAGTGGGAATCAAAGAAGGCAGTTTTCCTGAGTTAATTTTCGGGGGTTGGATTCAAGAAAGCGACAACTAGTTTGTACGTGGAAGGGGTCACAGTGATACTTAGTTGGCATCAGGTGAGGCTAGCTGGCACCTTTATCGGTGAGGTGATGTGGTTAGAAGGTGCTAGCCAGCTGATCAGGACACTTTATTTTTGTAGCCACTGTATAATGCATAGTTTATGTGCTCTCCCCCCCCCCACAAAAAAAAACAAAACACAGACAGACACCAGTCAGGAGACTGGTGACAATTTCATGTTTTTGGCACATTCTGTCCATAAACAGAGCTCGAGTCACTAATGCCCCCTTCCCCAGGTCATCGCAAATCTGGCCCCATAATCTTCAACATCAACCATTGTGGTCTTTTCCCCTTGTGGTAATAGGTTTTGCTCTTAGACACATATTTATGTTGGAGTTCCACAATTTTAGTTGTGAAGCAGTTCCAGATATAAAGTGTGTCACTATTACGGAATGCTATATCCCATGTCCAAACTGTTGCACCTTTGTATACCTTTCTAGTTGGGCATAAATTATACAGCTGGCATCTGTCCACCACTCCCACATCTGCAGTGTTACCTATATAGATGCTGGAGTGTTCCATGTCATGGTCACTTTTCACTAGTGGATCAGTGGCTCTGAAACTCTTGGCTTCAGCACCTTTGGAAGTTATGCCTACAGGATATCCAGGATGTTACCTAGTTGGTGGGGAACATTTTCTGGTTCTCACCCAGCAAGCAGTGTATGGGCTGTTAGATCAGCTCCAAGCTGATCTAACTCCTTGCAAGCCCTGCGCCTGTTGTGGCACTTTCTGAATATCACATATGGGGATAATGCAGCACCACCACAGAGCAAGCCCCCATCCACCACGGCATAGCCGTGTGTCTGCCTCAAGAGTGGCACATGCCCGGCTGGTGCAGACAGCTCCATGTGGCATGAGTACTGTTTGTGAATTGGGGATAGTGCACGGTGTGGCGCAAGGTGCCCTTTGCATCATTCCTTGCTGGCGTGAGCACTGTGCACCCTTCAACCTTTTGTGAGTTGTGCCCCATTCCCCATTTGCTATGCAGAGAGAGTTAAAAGCAAGGATTTATTCTGTCCTGTCCTATTCTGTCACTTGTCTATCTCTTGCCTGTCTGATTGTGCAAATAAATGTTCCTTGTGTCACCTAGGAATTGGCCACTATGACGGTTCTACAATTTCTTCCTGTATTCTCCATTCCTTCACATGCTGTTTCTGTTCTTTTTTCCCTTGCTTCTCTGTGGTTAAAAAAACATGTGGATCTTTATGTGAAATTGAAATCCCTTGCTTTGCAAATGTACATAATTATATTGTTGTAATGACTGCAGAAAACTATTTGGGTTTTTAGCGTATGGTGGAGTGTTGTTCCAACCCAATTTCCATCTCTACTAAAAAGCTATTCTACCACAGTTGAAAGGTCATGGAATGCTGTTCTACCTTTCTGTGGTTGAACAGTGTTCCAGTAGATTTGGAAGGCACACCAGCCACACATTCAGAAACATCTGTGTAATAGAAACTGCAGGATCAACCAGATAAGGAAGTGACAGTGGCAGCACGATCGGACAGATGCAGCAGCAAACAGCTACAGAAAAAAAAACAGGCAGGATCAACCAGATATGTTTACTTTTAAATTAATATAATGCAGGCTCAACCAGATATTTAAATTTACTTACAAATAAACCCCTGGTGCTCACACTGAATGTCCTCTCACTTACAGCCGCCATTTTTTTCTTCAGAATCCCAGTTGTTAACCAATGGAACTACACGATGTAAACACAGGGACATCTGGTACCTAGTAAACACGCAACTCATCCCAGCAACCAGTTTTAACTCTCGGAAGCAAGCAATTAGTTAAAAAAAAAAATACACAGTGAGCAAACTATATATAAATGGTTGTTGAAGACACCATACACTATGAAAAATAGTGGATGGGCAATTATATGCAAAACCAGTGAGTTCTGTCACCTCTGAGTTCTGAGTCCCACAGACCTCTCAAGCTTTGTTCTTGAGGTCACAGGGAATTAGAAACCCTCTGTGGCAGAACACACTTGTTCTGCGTAGTTGCCCATCCACTATTCTCTGTATTGAACCTGAGAAACATTTTGACCTCCACAACCTTGTTTGCAGAGCTGTCAGCAGGAAAACCAGCTCTGGCCAGAATGTCTTAATTGGTTGCACCTGTTAAGACTAATGAACTCTTCAGGCTCATCACAGGAAAGAAACTGACAAAGTCTTAATATATTGTGCGGAACTCAGGTGGTGTAATTTACAAGAATAGAATGTAGCATTTAATTGCCAAGGAAAAACATCTTATAAAAAGAGAACAATATTTTGTTTAGAGAGAGAGAGCTGTAAGTTCTAAAGAGACTCTCAGATGAGGGATTTCCGTTTGTTTGAACTGCCTGTATAAAGACCTATCCTGTACAATTTTTATTTTATCCTTGTCAGTAATAAAATGCTGCTTGCAAATTTTATAACTTTTCCTGGTTTGCATGTGTTTCCGCACCTACAGCTGTATGACACTGGCTCCAGGTGCATTACTTTGCACTTCCCCACACTGAACTGTATCTAAATTAAGGGATGGTGCAGCGAAGTCAACAAGTGTCTGCATGAAAGGTATGAGCAAGAACAGGAGAAAAAAAGGGACCACTATGGTTTTCAATGGAAGTGGCTGCAAAGGTCACTTTCAGGTTGCCCCTGAAAAAGGAACCTCTGGTTCCAGTGGGACTACCCAGTTACCAAAATAAAAAGAAATTAAATAAATAAATAAGGTAAAGGTCAAAAGGGTAACATTCTCGAGATACAAGGAGATGCAGCAACAAGAGGATAGGGAGGTGTACCAGAAAAAGCAGAGAGAAGCATGAAAGGCGGTGAGGAGCATAAAGGCACAAACTGAGGAATGGCTAGTCAAAGGGATAACTAAGGGGGACAAGATCTGTTTTAGTGACATAAGTAATAACAGGAAGACAAGGGGAGGGATTGTGAGGTCAAAAAGGGCAGGGGGGGGAAACTGTACAGAAAAGAATCAAGAAAAGGCAGATATCTGAACAGATACTTTCGTTCAGTCTTCACAGTGGTAAGAGAGGTGGATGTACCACATAAAAGCAGCAGAAACACTGGGGGGGGACACAGTCACAAGTCCATTCACAGAGAAAAGAATCCTGAAAGGGCTTGCGACTCTGAAAGTTGATAAAGCTATGAGACCGGACGGGGTACATCCAAGGGTGCTGAGGGAACTCAGGGAGGTACTGGCTGCACCTTTAACAGCTCTATTCAACAACTCACTGGAATCAAAAGTGGTTCCTGAGGACTGGAGATGGGCAGGTGAAGTCCCGCTCATAAAAGCAGCAGCAGGGAGGAGGCTGGCAGCTGTAGGCTGGTCAGCCTGATGTCAGTAGTGGGGAAGTTAATGGAGATGCTTCTAAACAGAGAAACATAAACTATGATGGCAAAGACCACTGCTCCATCCTGTCTACCCACAGACCCTAACAAACCTGGGACATATTGTCCATACATAGTTCTAACCAACACTGTCCATCCCCAATGCTCCTCGCCCTGTCACTATCACCCGGAGCAACTACTAAACCCTTCACTCTGTCCCAGCCATATCTAAAACCATTGATAGTTTTGGCACCCACCACATCAGCTGGCAGAATATTCCACAGCTCTACCACCATTTATGTAAAATAAAACTCTAATTTCCCTCTTGAATCTCCCCCCACATCAGTTTCCAAGCATGCCACCGTGTTCTTGATCGGCTACTTGTGCTAAATAGTTCCTCACAGTTTACCTTGTTCTTTCCTTTCAGGAACTATGAAGGTCTCTTTCATATCTCCCCTCTCTCGTCTGGTCTCCAGCAAGTACATGTTTAGTGTCTTGAGTTGATCCTCATAAGATCTGCCCTGCTGACCCTGAATCATATTCGTCACCCTACACTGCACTGTCTCCAACCTGACCTTATCTTTCCTTAGGTGAGGATCCCAGAACTGAGCACCGTACTCCAGGTGGGACCTCACCAGTGATCTATATAGAGAGGCAGTAATATTGCCTTCCTTCCTTTTGCTGTCAGTATCCCTTCCTACACACCCTGGCATCCTGTTTGCCTTACTGCAGGCCTTGTTACTCTGGTTTGATTGTTTTAGTGAGTCATTGATGATGACCCTTAGGTCATGCACAGCTTTACCCCTCTTAACCCCGCCCCCCCCCATCCAGTACTCTGTCCTCTGGTTTTGTTCCCTGTTTGCATTATCTTACACTTTTTGGCACTGAATTTCAACTGCCAGACTTCGACCACCTCTCTAGCTTTTGTGAGTTTCTATGCATCTCCCTAACCCCCTTCCTGCTGTCTACCCAGCCACAGAGCTTAGTGTCCTCTGCAAAGAAACACATCTTGCCCTGGATTCCTTCTCCCATGTCACTAAAGAAAATATTGAAAAGGACTGGACTCACGACACATACTTGTGGCACCCCACAGGTGACCTCCCTCTCTTCTAATTTGACTCTGTTAACTACAACCCTCTGTTGTCTCCCTTCTAACCAATTTCTCACCCATCTAACCGTGCCCTCCACTGTATTGAGATCCTCCAGCTTCTTCAGCAACCTTCTGTGAGGTACTGAGTTGAAAGCCTTGCTGAAATCAAAGTAGAGTAAATCCACAGTGTGGCCCTTATCCATTACCCTCAACACCCAAAGAATACTATCAGGTTGGTCTGATAAGACTTTTCTGCCATGAACCCATGCTATTTACTATCTTGGAATACACTGCTCTCCAGGTATTTAATGAGGTCCTCTTTGACCAGTGTCTGCATCATTTTACCCATCATAGAGTTAAGACTGAAAGGTCTATAGTTACTGGGTTACTCCTTGCCCTCCCTTTATGGAAAGGAACAATGTCTGCTACCCTCCAGTCTTTGGAACAACCCCCTGTCTGAACTGAGCTACTGAATAGCCCCATCAGGGGTTCAGTTAGTTCTGTTGCCAATCCTTGAGCACCCTCGCATGCATTCCATCTATCCCCAGGAACGTCTTTATCTTAAGAGCTGCTAGCCCTTTCCAAACCCTTTCACTGGTAAATACTGGCTGCCTCATCTCAGGGATCCCCCTTACAACTGCCTTTATGCCACTCACTGGCAGAGGCCCTCTGTCTTCCCTTGCGAATACAAAGCAAAAGTAGTCATTAAGAACAGCTGCTTTCTGCTCATCTACCTCAAACACATTGCCTCCTCTGTAAGACTAACATTTGTTCCTCCCCTTCTTTCTTTTTTTCTAACATATCTAAAGGACTATTTTCTCCTATCCTTGACCCACTCTGCAATATGCAGCCCTGTGTCTGCCTTTGCTTCTGACCTCCCTTTTTGGTTTCCCTTGTTCTCATCTGGTACTATCCCATTCTTCCTTCCCTCGTTTTTCCCTGTACTTGGTGAAGCCTTTCTTTCTGGCTGTCACTGCTTCCTTGACCTTTCCAGAGAACCATATTAGTCTCTTGTACCTTTTTCCTTTGATTACCATTCTCATGCAGGACTTTGTTGCCTCGAGGATGGCCCCTTGATTGCCCCTCATCTTTCCTCCACATCCATGATGCTGTCCACTCTGACTAACTTGCCCAAGACCAGCTCCTTCATCTGGTTGATGTCTGCCCTTCTGAAATCTAGAACTTCAGCCTTTGATTAGGGCTTACTTGTCCCAGGAGCCAGATTGAACTATACAGAGTTATGGTCACTGGTCCCTAGTGGCCCCCCTACCCTCACTCCTCCTACCACTTCTGAATTGGTGAGCACCACATCAAGAATGGCAGCCTGCCTAGTGGATTCCTTAACCAGCAGCATCAGCAGCAGGCAGTCCTGCAATGTATCCCTTACGGCCTGATATCTGGAGTTCCTGGTCACCAGAATGACCCAATCATTATCTGGCAATGCTAATAAAGGCAATGCTAGTGGAGTATCTTGAATCCAGCACATTACAAGACCTGTGGCACCATGGATTCAGGGTGGGAAGGACAAGTCAGATGAACCTGATCAATTTCTTTGACTGGGAGACCAGGGAAATAGATCAGGATGGGGCGGTGGATGTGTCCTACTTAGGCTTTCGCCAGGCCTTCTACACCATACCACACAGAAGGCTCATAAGGACACTGGGCAGTTCGGGGTGGGTTCCAAGGTGGCAACTGGGTACAAAATTGATTGATGGATAGGTGACATAGGGTGGGGTTAAACAATACTCACTCTGGGGAGGGACTAGTGACCAGGAGGGCACCTCGGCTCAGTACTGGGACCAGTCATCTTTAATATTTTTATAAGTGGGGGAGTGCTGTGGAGCCCAAGCTGAGTAGACATGATGCACTTCAGCTCCTCTGCTATAGAATGTTCAAGCTTAAAAATATACTTGTTCAGATGTCTAAAGTGGGAAAAGTTTATTATGTTTATCGGAGGAAGGATTGGAGATCACAATGGGAAAGACTCACAGAAATCTGACATCGGGAGAGACACGAAAAGATGGGGTGAAAGGCCCACCAGCAAACCCGAGTACTTGGTTGATGCAGAGTAGTGCAGCCGATGGGGAAGAGGCGGAGGAAACACTACAGTCCCTCGGAAGGAAAATGCAGCAACTTTTGGCTTCATCAGCTGCTACAAATAATAAATTAGATATTATGGTGAGCAGAATCGCTACTGTCAAAAAAAGTAGTGGATGTTCTACAGGAAGATGTGGAGGACATGAAACACCACTCCACAATATGCCAGAGCACAACTTTGCAACATGTCAAGGAACAACAACACACAAACAATAGACTAGAAGTTCTGGAGAACCAACTACGCAGCCAAAGTGTGTGGTTGGTTGGACTCTCGGAGGGGTCAGAAGATTTGGCACATCTTTTTGTGAAGGACTGGCTCTCTCAGCAATTCAGAGCTCATCTAACAGAGGAGGATTTTATTATTGTAAAGGCCTACCGCTTGCCACATCACACCAACCCACCGGCAGACCTTCCGAGGAGGGTGCTAATGGTGGTACTCGACAGTATGGGTACCAGGGACAGGCTCCTGAACTTGGCAAGGTGGTATGGGCCTCTTAGTATGGAAAGTGCCACGATCCACATATTCCCTGATATTTCCTACGTGACCCGTCTCCGTCATAAGAAATTTGGTGGTGTGCGAGCAGCACTCAGGGACTTAAAAATTCTGCATACAATTCAATTCCCCGCGAAGTTGAGATTTATTTTGGACAATAAGGTGTACGTGTTTACAGATCCGGTAGATGCAGGGAAATAGGCGGCAAAAATGGCGGCTGCTAGAAAAGACACAGGGAGTGTTGCGACTGAGGAAGAGGGCACTGACATAGATACTTGAATAATTGTTCTTTAACTTTCACTCCTCTAAAGGGCTCCTCCCTTAAATCTGAATCATAACCACTGATCTTCTTATTACAGGGTCAAAGGCATTATAGCCTTGACAATTCTATAAATAGTTTACTTGTTTACAGATTAAGCTTGAAAAGCATTAATGTGCCTGAGGGGTAAGTAAACCATCTTATAAGCTGCGTGGGAAATACAGTAAGCTGGATGGTTGAAATGTTGGGGAGCTTGTAATAGCTAGAGGCACTGATGTAGCCAGCTAGTCTGAAATATCTTAATTAAGATCAGAAAGTTTGTTTCTCTAGCTTACCCCCATCCCTCCATTAGATGCATAGTTTTCAGTTTCAGATAAAATATTCTGTTAAAATGACCTAAAATTAAGGTTATTCTTATTCTTTTTGAAGCAAATGTTTAGCTAATTCTATAACTGAACAGATGGGGTAATCCCGAGTTAAAATGTGTATCACATCTGTACTAATTATTTGTGGCGTTTCAGCTGCCAGCTGGTTCAGTGCCTACCTCACAGGTAGAACTCAGTTAGAATTGCAGATGCTACATCAACCCCCCTCCCCATGACAACCGGCGTCCCCCAAGGGTCGGTACTCAGTCCCATCCTGTTCTCTATTTTCCTAATGACCTGCCACTAATCTGCTCAACTTCATTGATCCATATGTATGAGGATGACACTGTACTATTCTCCTTTGGCTCATCCCGAGAACAGGTAGCATCTGACTTCCAGTCTGACTTCAACCAAGTTCAGCTCTGGTTCAGCTCCCACCAGCTCTCCCTCAACACTAAAAAAACAGTCACCATGACCTTCAGCACAAGGCAACATCTGTTCAGTCTCCCATCCCTCCCCTTGTTCCACACCCTGGATGGGACAATACTGGAGGATGTTACTTCCTTCTGGTATTTAGGGGTATGGCTCAACCATCACCTATCCTTCTCTGAGCATATCGATGCTATCTTAAAAAAACTATGTCCCAAGCTCGGAGCCCTTTACAGGAACCGCAGTAGCCTCCCACTAAGCGTGTGGTGGGAACTAGTCCAGAAGATGATACTTCCATCCTTTGACTACTATGACATAGTCTACAGTGCCACTCCTAAGTCTACCTTGTCAAAACTAGACTCCCTTTTCAATGCTTTCTGCCGCTTTGCCCTCGATGCCCCCCCTCACCCACCACTGCCACCTCTACCATTCCCTTGCATTTCCATCCCTCAAAAATCGCCGCCTATAGCACTGCGCTAAATTTATCTCTAAATTCTGGCTTGGTGCCCTCCCCTCATATCTTACCTCCATGCTATCGTCAGCCCCCTCCCCTACTCATGCCCTTAGATCCCTTGACTCCCGCCAGTTATTAATCCCCAGGCGGAGGACCTCTGTTGGCCAAGCAGCCTTCTCACACCACTTCCCTCAACTTCGGAATGCACTGCCTACACAAATGTGCCACTCCTCCTCTGCCCACTCTTTATCTACCGCCTTGGAAAATTACTACACAGTAAATTGCTCCTGCATTTGATACCTTCAAAAGCATGCCGCTGTTTTCCCACCACACCCCGATTGCCTGACCAACGGCATCTAGCATTCACTATAAATGCTGGCTTATTAGTCCAACTACTGCACGTAATGGCTCACGTTTTCTAGCAAGTCCTATTTTTTTGCACTTGCTTTCTATGTATAATCTGCACCTGTGTTCATATCTCTATACTATTGTACCTAAATGTTCCTAAAGTTGTTATCCTGTTATGTGTATTCTGACTAAATGCAACCCCTTGCTACAGTATATCTTGTTAAAAGTATGTCTCTTGATAACCTGGGTGTTATCCTCTCCACAGTACCCCTCCCCCCCAGGTCGCACTGGGAGATGAGCATCTTATTGCTCAGCGTGCCTTCCTGGTGAAACATTTCAATAAATAAGTATTTGAATAACATGCAGTGAATTACATGGCACCAATAGCCCTTTTGGGCACTGGATTTATTAGTCTCACATTTTAGGAGAAATTGTTTTTATTGATACAATTGCCATGAGCTTTTGGGTAGTAAATGCACAGCATTTAAGAAAGAATTTAGTAAGGTAATTAGACATTTTGTTAGCCTCACCAATGTGGAATGAAGTAAGGGATACTATCTCCTGTATCATATGAAGGTTTCTTCTACTTGTCTGTATTAAGACTGGCTGTTCCTTGCATGGGATATTTGTATTGTAGGCAATTTATTTTAAAATGAATAAAATAAAATTTCAAAAAATAAATATCTTTATAAGTGACACTGCAGAAGACCTGGAAGGGAAAGCATGCCTCTTTGCAAATTACACCAAAATCTGCAATAGGGTAGAGACTCTGGAGAGCGTGGAAAGAATGTGTAGAGACCTGAGAAAACTTGAGGAGATGTTAAGGGTATGACAGCTGGGTTTCAGTGTGAAAAAGTGCAAAAACATGCACCTAAGATACAGAAACCCAAAGGCTGTTTATAAAATGGGGGAAGGTATTGACAGTCACTAAACAGAAAAGGGACCTTGGGGTAATCATATCTGATGACCTCAAGGTGGTGAGGCAATGTGACAAGGCAGTAGGTTGGGCCAGAGGGATGCTAGGGTGCATAGGGAGATGTATCACCAACAGAATGAGAGAGGTGGTGTTACCGCTGTATAGGTCGTTGGTGAGAGCTCACTTGGAGCATTGTATTCAGGTCTGGAAACCACATCTCAGAAAGGACATAGACAGGGTTGAGGCTGTCCAGAGGATGGCAAACAAAATGATGCAGGGGTTCCATCAAAAGCCCTATGAGGAGAGACTGAGGGATCTCAATATGTACACCCTGGAAGAACAGAGGGAGAGTGGGAACATGATAGAGACTTATAAATACCTCACACGGGTGAATAAGATACAGGGGGTAGTATTTTTCAGAGTAGAAGGTGCACAAGAACAAGGGGGCATGCAATGAAGCAGGAAGGGGGACATTTAGGAGGGATGTAAGGAAGTACTTCTTCAGTTAGAGAGTGGTGGATGCCTGGAACAGTCTTCCAGCAGAGGTGGTGGGGTGAAAACAGTGGCAGGTTTCAAGCATGTACACTGTAAGCTCAAAGGAATCTTGATAGGAAAGCAAGGGTGGGAGATAGCCAGAGATCAGATAAGGTCCATGGTGACAGTATAAGCGGAGAAAAATGGGCAGACTAGCTGGACCAAGCCATCTTCATCTGCTGACAAATTCTATGTTTCTATGTATCTATGCCATCTGTCTGGCCAACAGCCCTATCTATTCAGATCCTGTTGTAATCTCTCACTGTCCTTCTTACATAGTAACACAGTAGGGTGGTGATGGAAGGGATTTAGGCTTTGTCTTGTCCACCCTTTCTGTTGCGGACATACTTCTCAGCTAGAATGCTACAGTACCCCTACTCGTGCTGTGTAACCCTCAATGTCATTCTCTCAAAGGAATGTGTTTGTCCAGTCCTTCTTTAAAGCCTGAACCTCAATATGTATGATATTCAGCTGGAATTCTACAGTACTCCTACTCATGATACGTAACCCTCAATGCCATTCTAAGGAATGTGTCTGTCCAGTACTCCATTAAAATGCTATACCTTGCCAGGTAGGCTATTAAGTCAGAATGCTACAGTACCCCTACTCATGTTGTTTACACTTATGTCATTCTCTCTAAGACATGTGTCTGTCTAGTTCTCTTTTACAGACTGAATCTCACCACTACTCGTGCTGTGTAACCCTCTGACATTCATTCTAAAGAATATGTCTGTCTAGCTCCCCTATATAGCATGAACCTCACCAGCTATGCTTTTTAGCTGGAATACTACTTTCTCATGCTGCATAACCTTCAATGCCATTCTCTCTACCTAGGCAGATATGGGCCTCTATACTTTGGCTACATCAGGGATGGGGGACTAACCTGGGAAGATATGGGCCTCTATAAGGGAGATGGCCAGCATCCTTCCAGGAAAGGGACCACAGTCCTTGGTGGGAGCTTTAGACACTACTGTATTTGTACAAGCATTTAAACTAGCTGGTTGGGGGGGGGGAGGCAGAGAATCCAAGGGAGGCAACCCCCCTCCTAGATGGTAAAATATAATGAAGAGTGGGCCCAAGGGGTGAAAACACCCCTAAGGTAGAAAGCACAGGAAGGCAGTGAATGTAACAAGACAAAGGAAAAGGGGGGAAAATCAAATACAGGAAGATACTGGAGTGAAGGAGACCAAGTATGGGGAAAACAAAACCGGAAGAGGTAAGTCAAAGGAAGCTTCAGGTAACCACGCAGGCAAGAAAGTGAGGCAGATGAATGGAATCAGGTGGGGAAGGAAGGTGTGGATGGCCATGAGTGCTAACCCAAGTAGCCTTGGAAATAAAATTCCAGACTTGGCGGTGATCATGGCAGGGGCTAACCTGGATTTACTGACCATAACGGAAGGATGGTGCACTGAGCACCATGACTGGGACATGGCCGTATCAGGCTGCTCTCTGTTTTAGAAAGACAGGGTGAGAAGGATGGGTTGCATTCTATGTGAAGGAGGGAATTAAGGTCAAAGAGGTACAGGGGCACCAGGAAGAGGAGGGGCTGGAATTGCTGTGGGTTATCCCAAAGACTGGCTCTAGGACTCCTATCTGTACCAGAGTAGTGTACAGACCTCCAGCACAAAGTGAGGAGATGGACAGGGCACTAAGGAAAGCCATCATCAGGATGGTAAGTAAGCAGGAGGTGCTACTAGTTGGAGACTTCTATCTGCCAGATGTGGAGTAGAACCTTCCAGCTGTGACTTCGGCAAGGAGAAGAGCCATTATTGACTCCATAACAGGGGCTTTTCTTAGGCAGCTATTCAATGTACCTACTAGGAACAGAGCAGTGTTGGACCTGGTGCTTACAAATGGGGACATTATTGCAGACATCACACTGGGCAGTCCCCTATGTTCCAGTGGTCACTGTACAGTGTGGTTCAAATATAGGAACAGGAGCAGAAACAAGTCACATGAGGATGAGGGTTGTGGACTTCTGGATGGCAGATTTTAAAGAAATCGGAGACTGCCTTAAAGGGGGGGACCGCCATGGTGGAACAAAGGCACAGTGGAGAAGAATAAGGGAGGGTATAATTATAGCAACAAAGCTCTGTGTAAAAGAGGCAAGCAAAGGCAGAAGGAATAGAGGATTGTGATGGTTCTCCAAAGAGGTGGCAAAGGTGGTGGAAGAAAAAATGTGCATTCAAGACTAGTTACAAAGGAATGCAGAGAGATGAGGACAGGGAGGTGTGCCCGGCAAGTTAGAAGGAAGCAGGCAAGGTGGTTAGGGGAGCAAAAACACAGACAGAGGAAATGACTGCCAGAGGGGTGGCTAAAGGGGGCAAGACTTTTCAAGTATGCAAGTAAGAAAAGAAAAACAAGGAAGGGATAGTAAGGATCTTAAGGGCGGAAGGGGAGACTGTGCAGAAGGAGACCAAGAAAAAGTGCACATCTCAAGTACTTCTACTTGGTCTCTACAGTAGAAGAAGGAGGGGACAGACCACCAGAGAGAAGCAAGAATGGGGGGAGGAGTGTGTGTGGACACAAGTACATTTTCAAAGACAAGAGCCCAGAAGGGACTTGTAGCCCTGAAGGTGGGTAAGACTATGGAACCAGATAAGATACACCACAGGGTACTGAAAGAAAGAACACAGGGAGGTGTTAGCTGCCCCACTGACAGCCTTGTTCAACAGCTCACTAGAAACAGGTGAGGTTCTGTAGGACAGGCCAAGGACTGACGTGGTCATGACGTGAGATTGATCATGACAGGGCAGTGGATGTGATCTACCTGGACTTCGGCAAAGCCCTTGACATTGTGCTACACAGGAGGCTGATAAAGAAGCTAATCAGCCTAGGAGTGGAGTCCAAACTGGTAAATTGGGTCAGAAACTGGCTAACAGAAGACAGAGGGTAGTGGTTAACGGCACCCACTCTGGAAGAGTGACCAGCAGGGTGCCACAGGGTTCAATTCTGGGCTCAGTCCTCTTCAATGTCTTCATAATGGACAATGCAGAAGAACTGTAGGGGAAGGTATGCTTTTTTGCAGATTACACCAAATTCTGTAATAGGCTGAACACTCAGGAGAGGGTGGAGAAAATGAGCAGGGATCTTAGGAAAGTCAAGGAATGGTCCAAGATATGGCAGTTGGAGTTTGATGCCAAAAAGTGCAAAATCATGCACCTCAGTCACAGGAACCTGGTGCTGCATACAGGATGCGGGTTATTGACAGTCACTAGACAGGAAAGTGTCCTTGAAGTTATTATATCAAAGGCCCTCAAGGTGGCAGCCCAGTGGGAAGAGCCAGTGGGATGCTGGGGTGCACAGGGAAGGGTACTGCCAGCAGGAGGTGGGAGTGGTGCTGCCTTTATATCATCCTGGGATCTGCCCCCTCCCCCCCCCCGAAGTACTGTGTACAGTTTTGTAGACCGCACTTCCAAAAGGACATAAACACAGTAGAGGTGGTCCAGAGCAGGGAAACTAAAATGGTGCGAGAATTTGCATGGGAAGGCCTACAAGAAGAGGCTGAGGGATCTCAACATGTACATCCTGGAAGAGAGGTGAGAGAGAGAGTTGATATAACTGAGTCCTACAAGTACCTCATAGGGGTAAACAGGGTACAGATGGGAAGTCTCCTTCAAATGAGGATGAGCACCAGGACAGGGGGGCATGCAATGAAGCTGGAGGGAAGGGAGCTCAGGAGAGATGTAAGAAATTATTTCTTCACTGAAAGGGCAGTATATGCTTGGAACAGACTGCCAGAAGTGGCGGAGGCTAAAATGGTGGGGGGCTTCGAGCATGCATGGGATAAATACAGGGATATACCTGTATTAGAAAAGAGGCAGGGAGGATGGATGGTCAATGGAGACCAGATAGAATCTGCAGAGATGGAAAGGTAGGGAACACTTGGGCAGACTGGGTAGGTCAAGTAGTCCTTGTCTGTCACTAAAGTCTGTGTTTCTAAGGAATGTGTCTGTCTAGTTCCCCTTTACACCCTGAGCCTCACCAAGTAGGCTATTCAGATGGAACAGTACAGTATCCCTACTCGTGCTGCATAACCCTCAATGCCATTCTGTCTTACAGATGTATTTGTCTAGTTCTCCTTTAAAATCCTGATCCTTACCAGGTAGGCTATTCAGCCGGAATGCCACAGTATCCGTCTGGTGCTGTGTAACCCTCAGTGTCATTCTCCCTAAGGAATATGTCTGTCCAGTTCTCCTTTAAATCCTGAACCTCACTGGGAAAGTTATTCAGCTGGAATGTTACAGAACCCCCTATTTATGCTGCATAAACTTCAACGTCATTCTGTCTCTAAGGAATGTGTCTGTCTATTTCTCCCTTAAATCCTGAACCTCACTAAGTCGGCTATTCAGTCAGAATGCTACAATACAGTACCCCTACTCCTGCTGCCTAACCCTCTGTGGCCTTCTCTGTAAGGAATGTTTCTGTGTAGTCCTCCTTCATAGCCTGAACCTCGCCTGGTAGACTTTTCACATGTTAACCATACTTAGCTTCATGTAATGCTTTCTAATGTTTTTCCTTATCCTGACCCCCCCCCCCATTTGAGTGCATGTCCTCCATTCTAGTGAGTTGCACTCATCGGTTCAAACATTTGTTCATACTCCAACCAGTCTAGATTTTGTCACACCCCTTATCCTTCTCTTTAAGCTAAAACTGTTGAGTATGTCCAATCTTGCCTTTTGCACCCTAAGCTACTAATCAGATTGCAGGCCCCATGCAATACCCTCTCAGTGTCCTTAATGTCTTTCTGGAACTGTAGTGACCACAACTGGCAATGGATGCAGTACTCCAGGTGCAGTCTAACCAAGGCCTTGTAGAAGGGAAGGATCCCATCCCTTGACGTGCTCCTCATTCCCCTACTAATGTGGTACAGAACTGTGTTCCTTGCTGTTTACCACACTTGCTACCATTGTATAACCAGCAGAGTTCACTAACTGGCTGCAAATCCCTGATTATAGATAATTAATATTCAAATTGAACAAAAGAGATCCCAGAACTGACCTCTGTGGTGCCACATTAGTCAGGGCTCTCAAAAGGATTTTCATTTTGAAGGTTGCCAAACTGCAGGAAACATTATCTGAATCCAGCATCCTATTACTGCAGTTATGGGGTCAGTGGCGCAACTGTAGAATAATGTTAATGCAATTTGGTGTTTTTTACTGCAACTGTGGGATGTATTCTAGTGATGCACATTAGGGCAGCACAGGGTCCCAAACTGCCAGCTGTACAAGTACAGTATAGATGTGTTAAATCTAAAGCCTCCCCATCTGTCCATCTATATGAGTACTTCATTAAAAATCTAATTAGATTTGTTAGACAGAACCTCTCCAAACAAATCACTGACTATCACTGATTATCCTGTGCTTTGCTAAACTAGTCATCACGAAAACCTTAATAAGAGCCTCTAATATTTAGTAACAACTGATGTCAGACTAACCAATCTAAGGTTCCCATGACCCCTCCCATCATTTTTTTTAACAAGTGGGCCACCTAAACACACACAGTGCCACATATCTTACTTGCGCTATAATTAATGTATCTTATGTAGTTGATCATAACAACCAGGACTAGAATCATGTAATTGGTATCAAATCTATTTAATTATACAATGGGCTCCCAAAATCCACTATCCTGATTGGCTGGCTAGGACCTACCCATGGGTAAATTTCAGCATAACCCATGGGTAAAGTTCCATCCATCCCAGCTGATGCAGTGCAACCCCCACCCCCCAGAAAAAAAAAACACTACACATTTTTCGGTTCTGAAAAACAGTATATTGAACATTTTAAATAATAATAATAAGCTTTATTTATATGGCGCCTTTTCAAAAACCAAGGTGTCTAACAATTTTAAAAACAAATCAGACATCAATACAGTAACATTAAAATAGCAGCATACCATTCATCAAAAAGAAAATCAATCACTGAATGCCTGGTGCCACAAAAAAGGTTTTAAATTTTGCTTGAATCCCTCTGCAGTTGTGCACTCCTGTAACTGACGGGGTAGAGAATTCCAAAGGGTAGGGGCTGCATACATAAATGCTCTTGCCCCTGATGATTTCAAACACACCCTTAGAATCTCTAGCAACCCCTCGTCAGCTGAGTGGAGTGATCGTCTAGGGCAGTAAGGAACCAGGAGCTCTTTCAGGTAATCCAGGCCCAGTCCAAGAAGGGCTTAAAAGTCAGCAAACCAACTTTAAAGGTGATCCACCACTGCAAAGAACTTTTTTTCAGTTCTTTTATAACAGTTCATTCAATATCCTGTGCAGCCAGTATAGTGTTATGCTTGTGCAACTGTGTTAGTTTGGTTTTGGCCATTTGCACTCTATTCCAGAGGAATTAAAACCCTGTAGGGGTACGAAAGGCAAGGAACCCTCGGAGAGGGTTCCGCCCCTAGAGGTGCCATGGGACGATTCACGTGACTAAAGGTACCTTAGGAATCCCCCGAAGGAGAGAAGTGCTGCCGCTGGAGGAGGACGGGAGGATGGTGGGGCAAAGAAAAAGTGCTTCACAATGAAGCTGAGAGGAGCTGCTTATATAGCTCAGGAAGTGGGAGTGGCTGGCTGCTTGGCCATTGAACTCCAGGCAAAGCCTTTCCAATTCAATGTCCTCCGCAGCCAGTATACTGCAGTTTTATGCTTGTGCAACTGTGTTAGTTTGGTTTTGGCCATTCGCACTCTCTATTCCAGAGGCATTACCACCCTGTAGGGGTATGAAAGGCAAGGAACCCTCAGAGAGGGTCCCCCCCCAGAGGTGCCACGGGACGATTCCTGTGGCTAAAGGTACCTTAGGAATCCCCAAAAGAAATGTAGTACAAACATGCCCCAAAAGAATGAGGCAACATGAAGCATATGAGCAAGCAGTAACTGTGATGCAGTAGCAGTAACTGTGACTTAGTAGTAGAGAAGTACAGACAGTTTGATAAGGTAATGAGATGCTCAGTTTGATAACGTAATGAAATGCCCAGGTTTGTGCAGCATGATACTAATGGTTTGCATTGAGAATTAGGGGATCCTCTAAGGAGAGAGAGGGAACGTCAGGACATCCTCCACCTCCATCCAACAGCAGAACCTACCTAAAGAAACTAAGGGACACTACTATGCTAACTAACAGTTATAACCTGAGGCAACGGAGGAGAGAAAAAAACCCTATGAGGAGGAAATCTCTGGGGATCCAAGGCCTAGGTCACCTTCCCTTCAGGCTTGGGATAGTTTATTTAGTGATGGCTCTGAAGCTGCAATTTGGAAAACCGAATTAAAGGGAGGTGGAAAATATTCCAATTTGGAGGAAGGCTCTTACTTAAACCCTCTAGCAGGAACACCGTGGAAGGTTGTGAGAGAACTCTGCAACAATACGTACATCCAAGGAGCAGGAGGAGAGCAACAACTGCTGAGGCACTCACCTGACTTACCCACCCTAAACTCAAACCAGGTGAACCAGAGGCAGCCATAGGGAGAATGCGATGAAGGTGCCTTGCTAGGGAAACCACTAAAGTCAATGGCTAACTGGTATAGTGGAACACTAGAGCAAAAGGAGGTAACTTTTTCCACCCTTCACCACTAGTCTTAAATTCTACACCAGGAGCTGCTGTCACGTAGCAGGCAGCTAAAGCCAAGCCCGGCGTGAGGACATTCCCAGTTATGGGCCAGGTGAGAAAGATCCTGCCCAGAGATGGACACGCTCAAGATGCGGACTAAATGCAGAGCGAGACCACCAGCTGCAGGAACCCTGCACCAGAACAGAATGGCTGGCATGCCCCAAAATTGATTGAGAGCTGAAAAGCTAGTGAGCTGAATGAGCACAGTGTGCTAAGATCGAAATGAGCATTAAGTGCTGAGACCTTGCAAGGTCAAATGCAGAACTGAGTGCAGCAGAATCCCAGAGGCTGAAGCCGAGGGAATGGCAGTAGGCATGAAGAAATGATCTGCGTAAGCAATGATAGAGTAAGTAAGCGTGGACCTGTACATAGGTCAATAGAGAGTAGTAGTGATAGGTGTGTAACCCCCCCCCTACAAATGGGGGTTCCCAAAAAGTCTTCCTTGAGCTTGCCTACATGCTCACTGCCAGGCTGGTGTTCTGCGTTTTAGCAGTTTAAATGTATTGCAGAGTGCCTGTATAGCTTCTGTGTACTGTCTCTTTAAGGGCTGCCTGGATTGCAGTCATTATTAATATTGGTCCTGGACTGTTGAAATGGGCCAATCAGTACCTTTGGGGACTCTAAAATGGAGCCTGTCCCCAGGGGCTCTGTGGGAGCAAAATTCTGTAGGAATTGTAGTTTGGGGCTTTTGGCGCCTAAATGAACCTGGAGGGGGAGCCCCTGTTGTGACTGACAAAGGAATCAGCCAACCAAACCTTTTGGATCCTGT
This sequence comes from Neoceratodus forsteri, assembly GCA_016271365.2. Classification (NCBI taxonomy): domain Eukaryota; kingdom Metazoa; phylum Chordata; order Ceratodontiformes; family Ceratodontidae; genus Neoceratodus; species Neoceratodus forsteri. Next base: position 1,838,460,468 of record CM057449.1, read on the forward strand.
AGAAAGTCCTAGGCTGCTTGCAGCAGTTTCAGATCTGAGTAGGGAAGTGAGGAAGCAACAGCTAGAGATAGTCGAGCAGTAATCCTACATAGATTCGCACAGGAGAACTGTGGAAAGGGATGAGTTTTGGCCTCCCTGTCTGCCTGCTGTCCCTGAAAGGGAAACTGAAGTTTATTCGGACTGAATCCGAATTGTGAGGACGATCTAAGCCACAGAACTGTAACCAGGCTTTAACCTGAAGAAGACGGAAGATTTGCTGAATGCGATCGGCCTGTCTGGATTTCCAGCCACCTTTGAACTCCCGGTTTGTGCAGAGACTCTGTAATTGCAACTGGTTAGCAATCTGCCTGGTACAGTAGAATTTCTTACATGTAAATGTGCTGTGTGCTGTTAGTGGGTCATGATTTGGTTCCCCATTGTCTGCTGAACTGTGTTCTGCTTGCTGGAGACTGCATCCCGCTCCCACGGACTGAATCTGTATTCATCTCCATTGGGCCTGGGCTCTGCCACACTGGCCCAGCCAGACTACCCGCTGCATGGAGAAAGCCACTGATGAGAGACCTGCCTGGGGATCAGCCCCCTGCTCATGCTTTGAACAGGAATGATGCCTCGGTGATTCATGTGGGCCCTGCTTATCCTGGCACTCCAGTTCAACAACCTGCTGTCTCGATTTCGTCCTGCCTGTGTCCTGTATTGGGTATCGTGAGTAAACATCAGGGTAGCTCCTTGCAACAACAGCTAAATCTACAGTGTTGTCATTTGATTGCTTTATTGTCTTTTCTGTCACAAACTGAGCCCTCTGGCTCTGGATTACAGATAGAGCGTGTTGTGCATGTTGCTTTCTTCCATCACAGGGCCCCAACCAGCTGCGAGCTGGCCTACCCCGGGCAACATTCCTGGCTAGCCCACCATCTTTCTACCTGGGTACCCAGAGTGTGTGACTGTGTAGGTACTCTGAAGTGCATGCATAACTGTCTGATTGATATAGCTTTTAAGCAAATCAACCTAATTATGCCCCTTCCTTGTTCAAGTCCCCTGAATAAATCAGATCTAACATTTTTTTTGCATTTAACCAATTTGTGCTGAGTACTGTACTGTTGCTAGTTGCTGTGCATAACCTTGTTTCACAGGGGGTCCCCAGGATAGAGCTAGAGGACCCAGCCCTGGTGGTAAGTGCAAACAGTGTGGGTAATTGCATGGTGAATAAGGGTCATCGTGAAAGTGATTATTGTATATTGTTCAGGCCACTAGAAGGGAAAGAGGGGGTTACAGTGTCTCGGAGGGCTGTGCCCAGGTTAGCTTGACCACTAACAACCCTGACCTCCAGGTGGAGGCACCCGTTTCAGTACCCAGGCCCCTTAGCCTACTACTAGCCAAGCAGGCAGGGGTGGTAGCCCTTGACATAGCACCACCTAGGGATTACAGGTGGACCTGCACGGAGGTCTGCATAACATGTAGCAATGAAACAGCACTGAATGGGGGCAAGCCAGCCAGACATGAATAGCCAAATCAAGGTGACAAATACTCAGAGGCTTTTCTGCGGCGAGGCAGGATTTAATAACAATAAAGCTCTATTAACAACCTCAGCAGGAGCTTAGTTGACTGACCTCAGAGTTGTAACTGCAATAAAACATGGAGACAATGCTCTGAAAACAGGTGTAGCCAGGCAGTGCAATGAAGCTGCAAGTAGAATGACAGCATGAATGAGCAGCACAGCTAGGGTCAGAGTAAACCTGTGTCAGGCGAAAAGAACTGAGTATGCAACATGGAGCAGCTATGGTTGAGCAAAAAAACCACAGATAATGACTGCAGTTGCACTGCAGTAGTTTGAGAGAGGTGAGCTACAGTGTAAAAACATAAGCACTGGATACAATAGTAATTGGAGCAAACAGTAGCAGTGGCTGCAGTTGTAGGTAACTGAAAGCAGTAGTATGAGCTCTGAGTAGCAATATGCTAGGAGGTTAGAAACAAAACCACAACAAAGACAAAACCAAAACACAGCAAAACAGGGAACAAGGCCCAAAAACAAGAGACACAAAATACAGGGAAGCACACAGCCAGAGGAAAGATGCAAACCAGAAGCAGGAAAACAAACACCGAAGTCCAGCAGAGACACGTAGAAACAGCAGGCAAGGGGCCCAGCCAGGTAAGAGGACAAACCAACAGAGCATCCAACTGCAAAGAAAAAAGTGCTTCACAACGAGGCTGAGAGGAACTGCTTATATAGCTCAGGAAGTGGGAGTGGCTGGCTGCTTGTTCATTGACCTACAGGCCTAGCCTTCCAATTGTATAATTGTAAAAATCCATGACAGGGTGTGGGTTATGCTGTGTTCACCCACACCAGGCGTGGGCAAACCCAGCATAAACCACACCCTGTCTTGGATTATTCCTTAAATATTTCAATCATAGAAACAGAGAATGTCCACGGATAATGGCCTAATGGTCCATCTAGTCTGCCTAGGCCTGTCTAGTTATGGGACTGTGCTCCTGACAGTCCTCATTCTTCCCTTTCCCAAACTCCCCATATATATGCACTTTTCTTATGTGCCTGTCTCGCCTCTTTGATTCCCCATTATCTTAGCACAGAATACCTTTTCCAGAAATCTGTTCCAGTCCTTTCTTTAAAAAAAAAAGTAATTTCCAACATTCTTTTTGAATCCCCCCTGCCAATTTAACAGAGTTTCCTCATGTGCCGGTATTACCACTCATTATGAACAAATTACTACTGTCCATCTTGTGTATGGCTAGAGGTACTAAAACATCTCAATCATGTCTCGCCTCTTCCTCCTGCCCCCCCAGCATGTACGTATTGACATTTGCCAAGTGCTGATCATAAAATCTCCCTCGCCCCGTTATCATTTTTAGTAACCTGTCTCTGCAACATGTTCAGCCAATCCCTATCCTGCCTCTAGTGCTCCATAACTGCAAAAATTACTAGGTGCAGTCGAGCCAGGGATTTATATAGGGGAAGTATTATCTCCCTCTTTCTGCTAGTGATCCTCCCTCCCAATGCATCCCAGCATCTAAGTCAGCTTCCTTCAGCCCTAATGCACTGTGCAGAAGCCTTCAGGTGCTCCATTATTGTTAGATTCAGGTCCATTTCCTCTGCTGTTCTTGCCACTACCACCCTTCCATCCATTCATCCATCCTGTACACCATTCTTGGGTTCTTGGCCCCTAAATGCCTTACCTTGCCCCTTCTGGTATTAAACATCAGCTGCAACACCCTCAACCACTTTGCCAGTCCTTCCAGATCCTTCTTAATGGCTCTAATCCCTCTTCAGTGTCCACTCTACCACAGATCTTGGCGTTGTCCATGAAGAGGCATATCTTACCCTGGATCCCTTTCCTATATCACATATAAATATGTTAAACAACAGTCCTAAAACTGGTCCCTGAGGCACCCCACTCTTGACTTACATTTCTCCTGAGGTTTCACTTTTTCAGACTACCCTCTGGGTCCTCCCACCCAGCCAAATTTTTACCCATCTCATTGTCTTGTCCCCTACCTACAGATATGAACATATGAAATTGCCAGCAGATACAGGCCATTCGGTCTATCTAAGCTGCTTGAGTGTGAAGCACTTTAGTCCATTAGACTGTAGCTGCCCCAACTCCCTCATATGCCTTTCCCATCTTGCGCCCCCTCCTGGTTTGTACTCTCCCCTTGAATCTGTCCTACCCCCTCTTGAAGCCCCCAACACTCTACAGTGATACGACTTCCTCTGGCGGAGCGTTCCACCCTGCCACCACCCTTTCTGTGACATAGTGCCTCCTCTGTTCCCTCTTGAACCTGCCCCCTTCCAACTTCATAAAGTGTCCCCTGGTTTCCCTTCTGCCCTTCAGACTGAGCATACACCTGGTGTCTACTCTGTTCAAATCCTTCAGGTACTTGAAGGTCTCAATCATAGCCCCTCTCTCCCTTCTTTCCTCCAGGGTATACATATTGAGCTCCCTCAGTCTCTCCTCATATGGTCTGTCCCCCGACCCCAGGATCATTTTTGTTGCCCTGCACTGTACCCCCTCCAGTAGTTTAATGTCCCTTTTCAATTAGGGGTGCAATAATTGCATGCACTACTCTAAGTATGGTCTCACCACGGACCTGTACAGGGGCAAGATGACCTCCCCACTCCTGGAAGTAATCCCCCTTGCTATGCAACCTAGCATCCTGTTTGCCTTCACTGCTGCCTTCCTGCACTGAGCAGAGTGGTTCATCTCTCAGGTTACCAGCACTCCCAGAGCCTTCTCCTTCTTGGATTTTGTTAATAGGACACCCTCCAGCCAGTAATTGTGTCCTGGGTTCTTGCCTCCTAAATGCATCACTTTGCACTTCTTGGCATTGAAACCAAGCCGCCAAGTGTGAGACCATTCCTCCAGTTTTGCCAAATCCTCCTGAAGTACCTTTGCTCCCTCCCCCATCTACCTCAGCACAAATCTTTGTGTCATCTGCGAAGAGACTGATCTTGCTCTTAATCCCTAATGCAGTGTCAGCTATGAAATGTTAAACAGAACCGGTCCCAGCACCGAGCCCTGTGGTACACCGAGCCCTGTGGTACACCACTTGTTACTGCCCTGGGTTCAGATGCTTCCCTCCTCACTACTACCTTCTGCTGTCTACCCTGCAGCCAGTTCTCGACCCATCTGACCAGTTTTTCCCTGCTCCCAGGCTCTTCAACTTGCTGGTCAGCCTACCATGTGGCACTGAGTCAAAGGCCTTGCTGAAATCCAGGTAGAGGACATCCACCGCATGTCCCCTGCCCAGTGCCCTTGTAACCTAGTCATAAAAATCAACTATTCATCTGGCAGGATCTGCCTGAGTCAAACCCGTGCTACCTCCTGTCCTGGAGATTGCTATCCTCAAGAAATTGCACCAAGGCTGGCCCGTTGGTGCTGAGGGTTGAGACGCTGGATGCCGCACCTCGCGCCATGCCAGCGACCAGGGTTTGGAGACGGACTCGGGGAGCCGGGGGTTGGCAGGGGAGGGAGAGGATTGAGCATCCGGAGGACAGCTCTCCTCTCCTGGGGAGGGGCTCATGGGGCTGCTCGGTGTCCTCGCAACCCCGATGAGATGGGGTGTGCAGGATCACCAGCCAGAGCAGCCGAGGGTGGGAGTCGCGGCAGACATCAGCAGGCAGCCTTGCACAGATGTCATTGCATGCTGCACTCCCGGGGGAAAAACTACATAGAAAATCCCCAACCTCGGGGACAGGCGATGGCACCTCCATGCACTCAGCCACACTCCACCGCCAGTTGCCCTCCTCTCCTGGGCAGAGCCCAGCCTGGCTTGAATTTCAAGATAGAGCGCCCTGGGTGGATAAGGCCGCCCTACCTCGAGGGGCTCAGAGTCAGGGGGATAGCTGGGCTGGTGCCATGAGTTGGAGGCTTCTCAGGCATGGAGGTAGAGCTGGGGGCACTGGAGAATACCCAAGAGAGTTCCTCAGGTTGGTGCAAAAATAGAAAAAAAAAAAAGAAATTGCACCAGCCTTTCTTTGAGGATTGTCTCCATCAGTTTTCCCACAATTGCAGTAAGGCTCACCAGTCTGTAGTTCTCTGATTCTTCCTTGGGCCCACTCTTATGGAGAGGTACCACATGTGATTCCCTCCAGTCCCTGGCACACACCCCGAGTTCAGAAAGGTACTGAACAGGTCCGCCAGTGGCCCTGCCAGTACCTCTGCCAACTCTCTCTGCACCCTGGGGTGGACTCCGTCTGGGCCAGGTGCCTTGTCCACCTTCAGGGACTTAAGGCCCTCCCGCACCCTTTCCCCATCCATGGTTGCTTCTCCCCCACCCTCTCCCACCTCGCCCTTCCTCTCAGGTATGGGTCCATCCCCCTTTTTGGTGAAGACTGAACAGAAGTATTCATTAAGTACCACTGCCTGCTTAGCCCCCTTTTCTACGCACCCACTTCCCCTCCTGATCCTAGCAATTTGATCTTTGCGCTTCCTCTTCTCTCTGATGTATCTGAAGAAGTCCTTTTCCCCTGCTTTGATCCCCTGCACTAACCTCTGTTCCCTAGCCACCATTGCTGCCCTTACCACTCTGCTCACTTCTCTGGATTTCTTCACATATTCTTCCTTGTCTCTGCCTTGTTGGATTGCTTGTAGGTCCAAAATGCATCCCTCTTTTCTCTCATCTTCTCCACTACCTCTCTACTCATCCAACTAGGTTTCTTGGTCCTGGCTTTCTTGCTCTGGCTCTGAACACAAGTTGTAGTGGCTTCAGCCAGTCCTGTCTTGACGACTGCCCATTTTTGTTCTGTGTCTATTTCTGGGCAAATGCTTGCCATATGACTTTTCAGTATGTTTCCCATCCTACCAAAGTCCGCCCTTTTGAAGTCCAGGACCCTAGTTTTTGTAGTGGCTACTTCCCTACCCAGGCTGATTGAAAACCACACTGTGCGGTGGTCACTGCTTGCCAGAGGTTCCACCACCCTTACATCCCTGACCTGTTCCCCATCTTCCAGTACCAGGTCTAGTATATTCCCCTTCCTTGGTGGCTCCATTACCCTCTGGGTAAGGAAGCCATCCTGGAATGCTTCCAGGAGGATCTGCTCCCTGGCACAATTGGTTGTTGGGATGCACCAATCCACCCCTGGAAGATTAAAGTCCCCCACCACCACTGTGCTCCCTTTGCCACTGTACCTCCGTGTCTGCTCCCCCAGTTTCCTGTCAATGTCCTCCTTCTAGGCTGGAGATCTATAAACAACCCCCAAACAGATCTTGATCCCTTTCTGGCTGTGTAGTTGCAGCCAGATTACTTCTGACCTACCCTCCTCCCCTTCCTCCCTCCCTCCCTATTACATCTGATTTATTTCCTTACGTAAATTGCACCCCCCCAGCCTTCCCTTTATTTCTATCCCTCTAGAAAAGTTTGTACCCTGGGATGGTTAGGTCCCAATCATGGTGCTTGGTTGCCCATGTCTCAGTAATGGCAGCTATGTCCACCTCTCCCTCTGCCATCAATGCCTGCAGCTCTGCCAACTTGTTCCCCAGGCTCCTAGCATTTAGTGAAACCAATTTCCATGCTGCACCTATCCTTCCTGCTTCCTTGCCCTTCACTCCAACCCCTATTTCACCTAAGGTCGTATCTATCCCTATGATGGGGGGAGGTCCATGGGACCCCCTCTCCTGGTGATTTCCAGCTCCAGTGCCTCCCCCCTACCTAGTTTAAATCACTCGGTTTCTTTAACAACCTCCCACATGGGATAGACCTGAAGGCTTTTCTGAAATCTAGGAACAGGACAAATACTACATGACCCCTATCCACGGTCTTTGTCACCCCCCAATTGAGAAATTCCATTGGGTTTGTCTGGCACAAACTCCTACAGCTAAATCCATGCTGACTAGCGTCCTGCAGCTGTTGTCCCCAAGGAATTCTACCACCCTCTCCTTTATAATAAAGTCTAATAGTTTTTTCTAAAATAGATGTCAGACTGACTGGTCTATAGTTGCCTGGCTTGTTTCAAATCACATATTTGTATATGGGGATCACATATGCTATCCTTGAATCCTCTGGCATGTTCTGTGTCTCTAAACAGCAACTGACCTGCCCCATCTCTTTTAATACCCTTGGATACATCCCATCTGGGCCCAATGATCTATTCACATTCAGTGCCTACAGGCCCTTCAACACTCTGTCTTCCAAGATGGGCTCCATGTTGGCACATCTGTAGTGACTCTCCTTTGGCTTTCATGCTACAGTCTGGCAGAGGGCCCTTGTCCATGACCATGAACATGGAGAAGAAATAATCATTCAGTAAATTTGCCTAATCGTTCTCATCCTCCACTCATCCCTCCCCTTCTTTCGCCTGACTACTCCTTCATTGGTTTTGCACTGCTCGCATATACATGGAAACAATGCTTCTTCGACCTCCTTAACCCCTTCCACTGGCCTCAGCCCTGTCTCTGCCATTGCTTGCCACTATCTTGTTTTCTGCCCTCATCTATTCTTGATATGCCCACCTGTCCTCTTCCATCCGACTTATTTTGTATCTGATGAATGCCTTTTTGCCTGCACTGCCTACTGTGACCCTTTTGAAAACTCCAGTGGTTTCTTCCCCCTCTTCCTCTTCCTTACCATCTTTGTGCATAGCCCTAATGCCTCCAGTACTCACTTTTTAATCAGATCCCATTTGCTGGCTGCTTCTACCCCTCCTGTCACACCGTGCAATCCCCAAACACTTCCATCATCCTCCAAAGATTTCCCTTTCTAGATTCAAGGACCTATGTCCTAGAGTGTACCCAATATGATTTTAGACTGGCCTCAACCCACACAGATCTGTGATTGCTGGAACCCAGTGGTTCCCTCACCTGGAATGCCCCCACACTTTTCCTGTTTGTCAGGACTAGGTCTAGTATGGCCTCTTCCCAAGAGGGTTTCTTAACTCTCTGGCTCAGAAATGCCTCTTACATCTTCTCTGCCAGGGCCTCACTCTTTGCGCACACTGGTATTGGGATATGCTCCAGCCTACAATGGTCACATTGAGATCTCCCAATATCAACAACTCTCCCAGTCCTGCTATCCTGTTGATTTATTCTCCTAGCTCTTTGTCTGTGCCTTCTTTTTTTGCTAGAGGCCTGTATACCACTCTGATCATTATTACCCTTCCCCCACTCTGCCAATTACCTGTCCTGATACTGCTTTGGTCAACATAACCTGGCCTGCTTCCTGGATTTCTAAGGCTAAAAGGCGCTCCTTAATGTATAATATCAATCCACCTCCCCTCTCCTCCCCTTCTTCCTTTCCCTCCTGAACACTGTGTACCCCACTACCCCAGTTTCAACTCATGGTGCTGCACTGCCCGTGTCTTTGTTACAGCCTCCATGTCCAGTTGTGCCTTGGCTATTATTGCCTTGTGGTAACAGGTCTTATTACCCAGGCTACTAGCATTAGCACTCATCACTCTCCTTATCTGTTGCTTACTTTCTGATGTCTGGTCTCCCTCAGATATGTGCCTTTTAACCCTTCTGCTTCTGTGCTTCCCTTTGCTGCAGCTGTGTTCCACTGCCCACCCCTGAAGTATGAAGTAGTAGCAGAAGAACACTAAATTATAGATCAAAGGCGCACTTCTGACCAGTCAAAGCACTCATTTTCCCTATGTATAGACACTCTTTATCTGTAAAGAGTGTTCCACGTGCAGTGCCCTGACAATAGGCTTGTTCTGGGGCAGATTTCACATTTTTACCATATTATTGATTGACCTCAATCAATACTATATTAATTCCACAATGGAGTCCACTCTTACAGTTGTTAGTGTGGTCTCACATTCTTAGGGTACCAGACCACTCTTGCAACCATAACGATGGTCTCCGAAGCAGTATTAACACATAAAATAACACACAGTTCTAATTACCATATAATCAAATGTCAAAATCACTGCATCACACAGCAAACCTGTGCACTTGCAATCTTCCACAGTAAAGAGAACTTTGTCAAGCAGCTGATAAGGTACAAGTTTATCAACAGCACTGGCTAAACAACAAGGGCTTGTCATACTAGCCTTTAATTTTGTTCTGTTGTTAAGAAGACAGTCTTGTAGGACGGGTTCATACTTTCTCATCACTACATCCCAGTTCTGGTCAGTACCAACAATGCAGCTCTCATAGCCTGAGGTAACAGAGGAACCAGCAGATGCTGCATCCGAGGAATCGTTGGAGTATGAGAAGGTTACATCTGGGTCAAAAGAGAGCATATCACTGTCCTGCAGCCTGGTTTTCAATTTGGCATCAGTGATACACATATTATCATTCTGATCACAAGTGACATCAGTGACACATATATTATCATTCTGATCACAAGGCCAAGAGAGGCTACTGTTCTTTGTACTCAGGTGTTTGTCATATAAACCATCTTCTGCTTTTTTTAAAAGGCAAGTTTCATTTTCTACATTTTGGGATTCATCTACTCTAGAATCTTGCAAAGCGTTCTCCTGTGATTCACCCACGTCATCATTCACAAAACTTGAACTTAATGACAGTCGTATGAAACTAAAGCTAGAATTAAAGATGTCATCAGGAGAGTCTGCATTCCACGTTGTATCCTCATACTGGACACCACTGTCTGCCTCGTGTTGACTCTGGATACATATCTTCTGTGGTCCAGTGCTACGTTCTGTCTTCTCAGTTGCCATCAAACTGTTATTCTGCAAATTCTTTCTGCATATAGGCAAAAAATGTGCTTTAGAATCTGTAGAGCATAATGACGGAATGAATGTTTCTGTGTGATCAAGGCACTCAAAAGGATTCTGTAAATCTTTCAATAAATCTTCAGTTACTACTTCTGTTATATTCACTCCATTATTTACAGATACATTTTGGCTTCTGATTTGTAAATTATCCTTGATTGTCCTCTGTGGCCCAGAGTTTTTAAAGTCTACACTGTCGTTCGTGCCTTTTTTACATTTTTCTGTTGATGACTCATTATTGCTAGGAGACACACACTCTAGCTGTTGCCGAGCTTCACTTCTCATGTATCCAGGTTTCCTGATCAACTTTTTCTTGTGAGAGTTACTTCTAATCAGTATAGGAACCAGACCATCTGAAATGGAAAATGAAACCAAGATCAGTTTAATGTAGAGCTAACATACAGTAGTAACTCTTCCACTGGTAACAGCCCAGGGTCTTTCTTTGCCAGTCAGCACATGTTTTTAAATGGGCAGAATATAGAGGATAATGGCTGGGGATCGGGTGATAACCACACTGTAATCACCTCGAGTGGTTGCTAGGGCAACATGGATAACCTCGAAAGCGCAGCTCGAGAGGTTTACTGTAGCCCTAGCAACCACGAGAGGTGATTTCAGTGTGGTTGTCACCTGATCCCCAGCCATCATCTTTTATAGCGTATGGTCAAAAAAACACTGTTTGCATTCTTTGTGTGAGAATTATGGAACTCTGGTTCATTCTATTTTGTTATGCAACTGTTTGGAAGTTCTGAAGTGTGGTTAACAACTTTTAAAATTCTAAACAGTGCATAACAAAGCTGTGTGACTGCTGATTATGGTGGTTAATAGGCACTTACCACACATTATAATGAAATATAGTGCATAGAGAGCATTGTTGTATATAGAAATCCATTCTTTTCAAAATGTTGTTGTACCACAGTTTAAAGGTCATGGAATGTGACTGTACCATTCTGTGGTAGAATAGCATTCTAGAACCTCTAGAGACTGCACAAGTCAGTTTCACAGTGAAAGAGAAAAAAAAACACAATGCACACATTTCACATAATACTATACACTATAAAAAGTACAGGATGAGCATCTTATCACAACCAGTGTCAATGCCAGATTCTGATTCACAGGACTCTCGAGCGTTGCTCTCGGGTCAGAGGGAATCAGAACCCTCTGTGGTAAAACACATTGGTTGTGCATAATTGCCCATCCAGTATTCTCTATGTATCAGAGGTTATAAAAAAATAATCCCATTTGAATGTTGAAAATGTTCTGCCTAGTTTATGAAGTGGGTAAGAGAAACCAAGACCTGTGACTGGTCAGATGTGTTCACTTGATCATGCGTTATTCCAGTGAAAAGGCACAGGTCAGTAAAACGTAAATTTATGAACCTCATTATTCATTTATTTTTTAAATAAAAATCAAAAGAACCTTTTTATATAATCACAGTAAGCATGCCAAACTGTGCGCAATTGTGAGATATGGTACATCTTGAGTGTGTAAGGCACTAGGCATTGCCTCGTGCCTCACTTCCCAAGGTGTGCTGTTATCCCACAATAACAAACACCCAGTAATGTTTTATATATTGGAAGGGTGTGTAGTTATTAGAGATGATCGCTACTCCTGGGTGGGTTGAAGCACGAGGCTAAGCCAGTGTTTCCACCACCCCAGGAGTGACGGATTACACGATAACACACATCCCTGGAGTGCCTTATTGCTATTATACAATGGCTCGTTGTTATACAAAATAAAAAAAACATAAAAAAATGATTTTAAGGGATCCAAATGGTCATGATAATGGAGGTCAGGATCCATAGAAAAGCAATACAGTGATGTTATTGTGTAATAACATCACTGTCTCAGGCACACATTGACCAATCAGAGTCCAGGAAATTTTCTTGCCATTGTATAATAAAGGAATAATGCATGACAGGGTGTGTGTCGTGTTGGGATAATGTCATGCCTGGGGTGATTAGGCACGTGGCAGCAGGCCGAGTGCGACTAATCACCCCAGAAGTTATGTTATCCCAGCATGACACACACCCTGGAGTGCATTATTCCTATTATACAATGACTTGTTGTTATATATAAAATAAAACAATTATTTTAAAGAATGTTTTTATTAGTGTGGAAAAATATTTTTGTTTCTTAAGAGGAGATGCAAAAAAAGAGAGTAAGCTGCTCCATAATGATGGCACTAGACCTGTGATGTTATGCTGGATAACATCACACCCGTGATGTTATGCTGGGATAAGATCACAGGTCCAGCCCCAGACTGACCAATCAGAATCCAGGAAATTTTCTTGCCATTGTATAATGCCTAATAACAGTGGATTGGTTAAGATGAGGAAATTATATTAAGTAGGGCACAAGGCAATCTATAAAACGTCTGCATTTCTTTGTTTACAAAAACAGCCATTATTGTTCAGTTTATTACTGCATACTATGAGTACAGCAACCTGCCATCCCCCTCCTCCCCCCAAAGTATTTGGGGACAGCAAGCTTCCTGATTAGACACACTGCATTCTAAAGCCACACCTTTCCTCTTTAGAGTGAAATGTTATTATTACTATCGTATAAACTGAACAAACAAAATGTCAAGAGACCCATAAAACTAACCTTTAAAGATATAAAGAACATATAGGGTTTATCACAGCTAAAAACAGAGTTAAATAAGACCTAATGATCTGGGAGGAGGCAGGGGAGTTTTTTTTCTGAAACAGACCTGTACAATAGGAAAAGGGAACTGAGTGAAAATACAGTGTATACTTGCAAATACAGTATGTTGTTTTAGGAGACATGCCAATAAAAATCTCTTAAGATTAACAAAGAAAAAGTTGCCTACCTTGTCACTTTAGTTCTTCTAATTAATATTTTCAGGTGAGTATCACTTTAGGTAGACCTATTTGAAAGTGTCCATTTGGACCTAGTGTATAACAATAACAAGACCCTCCAGAAGCTGGGTCATGTAAGGGATAAGACACAACAGGATGTGTCATGTACAGAGATATTTGCATGATTGACGTGGGAGCAAAGGTTAAGTGCCAGATCAGCACCTTATGTATCAATGTCCACACACCCTGGAGTGTCTTATCTTGCTTATAATATGAACATCCATTGTGGTTCAGTAAATAATTAAGTTTATTTCATTGTATAAAATGAGTCCTGAAAATTGCAGTGATTTCAGTGATGTAACTGGTTAATGAAATTCCAGCAAACGTATTTACATAAGAACATAAGAAAAGTGACAGCAGAAGGGGACCTTTTGGTCCATCTAGTCTGCCCTTTTTCTTGCTACCTCCCCCCCACACCCAACTAATTCTTTCTTGTTAGGTTTCCATAGCACCGATCCCGTGCTAATTTGAACTCCCTGACTGTCTTAGACTCCACCACTTTTTGTGGCAGACTATTCCAGGGGTCCACAACCCGTTCCGTGAAGAACTTCTAGTGTTGCTTTTGAACCTACCTCCCTTTAGCCACATGCAGCGCCCTCTGATGCGAACAGTCTTGTATGAGTGAAACAGGTCTTCCTTGTGCACTGAGTTTATTCCCTTAATGTATTTAAAGGTTTCTATCATATCTCCTCTGTTCCTCCTTTGTTGCAGTGAGTGTAATTGTAGTTGTTTTAGTCTATTTTTTTGTACAGCTCATGATGTAGATCCTGTACCATCTTTGCAGCCCTCCTTTGTACTGTTTCTAGCCGGTTTATGTCTTTTTTTAAGTGAGGTCTCCAAAACTGGACACAGTATTCCAGATGTGGCCTCACCAGAGACCTGTATAGTGGGATTATTACTTCATATTTTTTACTTGTAATGCCCTTGCCTATACATCCAAGGATGCTGCTGGCTTTATAAGCTGTTTTTTCGCACTGTCTTCCTACTCTTAAATTGTCTGAAATTATAACCCCAAGGTCTCATTCCATTTTGGTCTCTGTAATCTGCTCCCCCTCCCCCCCCAAGGTTGCATGTCACCTTTGTGTTTTGTATTCCGAGGTGCATTACTTTACATTTTTTGGTGTTGAACTTCAACTAGCAGTTTCTAGACCTTTCTTCCATTTTCTTTTGAGCTCAGACACCATTTTTATGGTGCCCTCCAGTGTATCCACCCTGTTGCAGATCTTTGTGTCATCTGCACACCTAATCCCTTATGACTTCACACTCTGCTAAAATATATGTACCTGTGTATTTACTAATCAATGGTAAGACAGCTTTGATAATGCTTGATAAAAGAACAATTATGTACTTACCGTAACAGTAGATCTTCGAGAGAATCTCTTTCATCAGGCCACACCTATGAAACTATAAGCCACCAGGTGCTAGACCACATGGAAACTTTGCAAATTTGATGACCGACTGTTACAGAAAGTACATAACTGTTCTATCTTATTGGAGGATATTTCTCTCATCAAGCCATATGTATAGAATGAGTACCAAGCCATACTGATAGTAAACAGTCCAGGTGGTTGGAGCCTACAGGCTTAAGAAAGTAGTCCTTGGAGTACAACTAGGCCAAAGCCAGCCCTTCTGCAAGAGACAATATCCAGACTGCAGTGTTTAGTGAATGTGTGGACAATGCTTCAGGCGGCAGCCGCACAGATAACTGCAGCAGACACATTTTAAAACAAGCAACAGAGGTGGCCATGCCTCTTATGGAATGACCATGAACCACCACAGGAAGTTCCTTTCTGTACTTCCTGTAACAGAAAGTAATACAGTTAGCTAGCCACTTGGACCAGCACTGTTTGGAAACGTGGAGGCCCTCTTTCCCGGGGCGAATGAAACAAAAAGCTGCGAGGACCTTCTGCAGTCCTTTGTGCAGTGTATATAGTATCTGAGTATTCTGTGTACATGTAGAGTATGGGACAATGCTTCCCTTGGATTGGCATGCTCAGGAAAATAAACAGGCAGGTGGATGGCTTGACTTAAAGTAAACACAGACACCACCTTTGGTAAAAACTTAGGACTGGTACACAAAGACACCCTGTCTTTGAGGAATATCAAATGAGGCTGACACATTAGAGCCTGTAGCTCTGAAATCCTTTGAGCAGACGCAATTGCAACTAAAAACAACACTTCCAAGAAAGCAAGTGTAGGCCGCAACTTGTGGCTGGCTCAAAGGGAGCCAAAGTAAGCTTTTCCAAAACAAAATTCAGGTCCCACGCTGAGACTGGATAATGGATGAGAGGCTTCAGATATAGACTGCCTCTCAAAAACATATGGGCCACTTCCAGCTCGGCAACCGTACGGCCCTTTATAGTGTGCATGGAAAGCTGATATGGCAGCCAGGTGCATCTTGATAGAGAAATACTGCAGGTCTGAATCCAATAAGGGCAGCAGATACTCTAAAACCTGATTAACTGAACAGGTGAATGGATCCAGGTCGTGGGAAGTGGCCCATAAAGCAAACTACTTCCACTTCGTATTATAAGTGGATCTGGTGGAAGGCTTTCTAGCAGCCACAAGAACATCAGCCACTTTTTGGGGAAACCCCAAAACGAGCAATGGCTATATCTTCAGGAGCCATGCATGCAGATGGAGAGATACGAGGTGCAGATCATGCATCCTGGACTGGGACCTGCTTAGCCTGACTGCTAAGACATTTTGGACACCAGGAACATGTACTGCTGACAGTTCTAGACTGTGTTCCCATGCCCAATACCACACCCTCACTGCTTCCCTGCATAGGGGGTAGGAATGAGTCCCCCCTTGTTTGGTGATGTAATGCATCACAACGACATTGTCCGTCTGTACCAGCAGAGGGCCTTGGGACAGGTGGTTCTAGAAGGCCTGGAACCGATACAGGACGGCTCACATTTCTAGAACATTTATATGCAAGGTGCTCTCCACTAGGGACCATGTACCCTGCGTCAGAAGGGAGCCCAGAGGGACACCCAGACCCATCCCCAAGGCATCCATTGTGAGAATCTGGAGGGGGAGGGGATCAGGAAGGGAACCCTCTTAGGTTCCTGGGTTCCATCCACCACTTGAGTATTTTGAGCACAGGGGACGTAACTAGAGCCATTTGTTCTTGGTCATCTGTGAGCTGATCCTACTGGAGTCTCAGGGTCCACTGGGGAATTTGCATGTGCAGCCTGGCTGCTGCCATGAGACCCATCAAGCTAGGTATGTCCTGACTGAGATATACCTGCTGTTGTGCACTAACTGTGCTTGGGCAACCACACAGTGGACCCTTTCCAGAGGCTGGAAGGCTGAGCCCTGGCCCATGTCCAAGACTGCGCCTACATACTGCAGTCACTGGCAAGGTGTCAACATTGATTTTGGTATGTTGACAATCACTCCCCAGATCATCTAACACCTGTCTGGTTCAAGCTACGGTCTGCAGGAGCTGACACCTGCAGTGGGCTTTCAACAGCCAGTTGTCCAGGTAACGGAACTCATAAAGGTCTTCCCATGCAAAGGGTTGCTGCTACTATTGCCAAGCATTTGGTAAAGACCCATGTTACAGAAGACAAGCCAAAGTGCAGTACTCTGAATTGGTAATGTTCCTCTTGAAACAGGAAGCTCAAGTATTTTCTGTGAGGCTTCCAGACTTTGATATGGAGGTAAGCATCCTTCATACTGAAGGAACAGGTCCAGGACCCTGCTTGCAGCAGTGTGAATAGGCCTTGCAAGGGGACCACTGTGAACTTCTTGTACTCTATGAAGAAGATCAGCTCTCAGAAATCTAAGCTAGGCCACATGTCTCCTGTCCATTTTGGGACCAGGAAGTACAGAGAGTAAAAACTTGTGTGTCTTTGTTCTAAGGGCACAGGTTCTATGGTCCTCTTTTGTAGTAAAGTCTGTAATTCCTCCAGAAGCAGAGGTAGGTAGGTGCTCTGGAAGATAATGGGACACTAGTGAGGGATGATCTGGAGGTATGTTTAGAAGTTCCAGGGCATGGCCCTAGTCTACGATTTCCAGAACCCATGTATCTGTTGTCACTTCCTTCCACTGGTTTAAGTGGAGGGAGAGGCAACCCGCTACAACCACCCCTGGAGGTAAATGTGCTTGGGGAATGTACAGAAGTCAAGCGGAGCCAGTTGGGGCAGCTCCACCTGCACCACCACCTCTAGAAGGCTTTTGAATGGACACCTGGGGTGGTACTGGGGACAGGCAAGGCTCCTGCTCCCTTGCTCCTGATGTGCTCTCTGACTGCTGGGCACTATCTGACACCAGCTGGACCAAAAGGACACCTGTTCCTACCCCTATGCTGGGTATGGTAGAGGGAATGCACAGACATCAAGGTTCTGCATGAGGCTCGAAGAGCTGATAGAATACCTTGGATCTCAACACTAAGCAACTTATGTCCTCTAAATAGGGCATTGAGAATGAACAGTTGCACGTCATTCGCAAACCCTGCCACCCTGAGCCAAGAATAGCTCCTGAGGTATATGACAGAGGCCGCAGTCCTGGCAGAAGCATCTGAGACACCATAGGCTGTGCGCAGCAAATGCTTGCCCATATCAGCCCC
The DNA here is from genome assembly GCA_016271365.2 of Neoceratodus forsteri. NCBI lineage: Eukaryota > Metazoa > Chordata > Ceratodontiformes > Ceratodontidae > Neoceratodus > Neoceratodus forsteri. The sequence goes on from CM057449.1 coordinate 1,838,478,106, forward strand.
AGCAGTAAGGGTTTTGAGAAGCTCCTGTTTTGGGGTACCCTCTGGCAAGGCTTGTGCAGCTGCCATGGCCTTCATCCGAGGGTGTTCTGTTACTTCATCATGTGGGCTTCACAGTTAGCAATGCAAAGGTCCAATCATGCTGATGCAAAGGTCCTTTTGCCTAAAACATCTGACCTCCTGGACTCCTTATCAGGAGGGTGGGAACTCAGGTGCTTAGATACCCTAGACCCATCTTCGGCAGCGTTAATGACTACTGAATCTGCCTCATGCTGGGTGGCATAAAATGACTTCCCAGAGGAAGTCATGTATATTTCATCTTCCTTCCTGGGTGCAGTTGGATATTATTGGGCTTGTACCACACAGCAAAGGTGACATTCTCTAAAGCAGGGAGCAAAGGTGGCACCACTACTGCAAGAGATTCTGGCAACTCCAGGGACTCTATAAGGTTTTTCTTAGTAGTGTCCTGTTCCTCCAGATCAAAGTCCAAGGCAACTTGTAACTGCTGCATCATGGTGAGGAAAGTGGGATCCTCTGGAAGGGACCCTGGTGTATTGATCACTTATTCCTCACTGCAAGTAGACACCGTGGAGCTGGTGCCCCTGTCATAGTGGCTTTCAGCAAATTCCTCAGCCTCCTCATCCTGCATTATTAGGTCAGGATTATATTCCAACTCGTTGTCAAGTGGGTCAATGAGGAGAAGGGAGGGGGCTGGTGATATCGGTGGCACTCTAGGAGGAGGTTGTGGCAAGGGCATACCTTACACATCGAGGGAAATTAGTAGTAGGCCCTGTTGATCGATCCCCTGAAACCGGGAGGTTAGGTAGCAGGTATCTAATCATGTCCGAGAAGGAGGACAGTAATCAGGGGCACCGACGGGGTGGGACAGCTGAGGCAACTGTCCCGGACTAGTGTCCCAGGGGGGTTCAGACGGACGTCCTCACGTCCGATTATTAAAAAGTTTAAAATTGCAAGTTCAACTACCAGCCCGATTATTAAAAAGTTTAAAACTGCAGGTTCAACCACCAGCCACCATATGGTGCTGCATGGCAAAATCAGAGTCGGGTTGGGTGCAGTTTCTGGACTTTGTGCTGCTAGTCTGCTCTGTGTGCCATTGCCTGCCCCCCATCCCCCCCGCTAGCCTAGGAGGTAGTGGCTCGGCTCACAGTCACATAGTCACCAGCTGATAAGAGATTCTTCTCCTGTTCGCTGACCCGCCTTGACCCGACCGAACCCATCATCATCCACAGGACAGAGGGCAGACAGCAGTGTGTCCAGTGTGATGTCCGTACCCGCGTACCGGACGGACCCCCTGACTCTTTCCGATGCTCAGTCATTGTCAGGTCAGGATCTTTTATTATGATGCCAGGAAATCCTTAGTGGTGCCGGAAACAAAAAAATCCATTCTGTCAGGCAGCATCTTTTCCTACAGCACTATTAGCAGGCTAGTAGCAGTTGATTTTTGGAAGTTAATTCTAAGGAGCATCACATTGGGCCCCAGAGATGTTTTCTCCAGGCAGCGATCTCCACAGAATCTTCTTGGGAGATAACTTGCTGTCTGAATCGTCTCCTACTAGTGCAGTAAAAATGTGTCAATCTCTCTCTCTCATCCTTGATTATTATGGCCTTAAAGAACTTACATTGATATGAACAGTGAGACTATAATGTAAATGTGATAATTAAACCATGGTACCTACGGTATGATTACACACGAGTCATGACTCTAAGCAGGTTTATAATAAAATATTAATACTGCACCTGAGGCTGCCCCACCAGTTCATACTAATACAGTTAGAAATGCTTTGAGGTGGCCAAGGCATATGAACAAGTTTTTAGTGGTTAAGATGGCTGCTGACTGTTATTCTCTAGCTGGCTTGTGATTCACCTTGAAACTGCTTTTTGTAGGTGTACACTGCTGGAACGCATTATGCCTGTAATGTAATTTTTAAATCTTTGTTTAAGCATTATTTATTTAAATATACATTTTACACATTTCTTTTTTGGGGAATTTATATCATGTCTTAAGAGGCCAGGGATGGGGGGACCCATCCTAAAGCTGTGCCCCGGGCCCAGAAATTTCTATCGGTACCCCTGATAGTAATGCATGAGCCTCAGTGCTTATATGGTCGACGGGTGCAACTGAAGCTGTGGATGGGGGAGACTGAGTCCCTGACATTGATGGTGACATACCAGCCATATTAGGCCTGGTAGGGCTCACGCCATGCTCGGGACTTGGTGTCATGTTGATGGTCTGGGAGGGGGGAACGAGCGGTGTCACTGCTGGAACAAACAATGGTGCTGAGGAGGTCATACCCGCTGTGTAGAGGGGTGACCTGGAAAGCACTGGGGAGGCTCTCTCCTTATCCTTGTCCCAATGCTTGTGTTTGTGACTCCTTGACATTTTTGCCCCGGGATTTGGAGGACCTGGACTTGGTAGTCTGGGCCGGCAACACAGCAGTGCTCTTCTGCTGGAGCTCCTTCTCCATCCTAGCCACCTTCTGCTCAAAGAGGTGTTTTTCTAAAGCCCCTTTATAGCGTTGTCTGGTTGTAGAATTAAAACCCCCTGCAAAATCTGCATGCTTTCACGTTGTAGTCTGGGCCTAGGCAGTAGACACAGATGTCATGGGAGTCGCCACTGTAGATCTTCTCTCCACACTCACAATACCGGAACAGTTTTCGTCGGTTCCTTTGATGACTTAGAGGTCATCAAAAATCACTATAAAAGTGATTACTTTTCTAATAAAAGAAATAAAATGGTGGCTATAGCAGCGGTGTTTCCTTCAGTGGTTCAACAAGTATAGTCAACAGTGGGAAAAGAACTGAGGAGAGGAGGGGCCACCCATGCTCATATGGGAGCCAACGTGTGACATCGTAGTGAGTAGCCCATGGCTGACTGCTTTCAAAGTTTCTGTGTGGTCCTAGAACCTGGCAGCTTATATAGGTGTGGCCGGTATCCAGTGAACAAGGCGACCGAAATTGGGCACCGACAAAAACGGCGACTCAGTTACGGCGCCTGTGTGTGTCCACAGGTACCAAGCAGGGGTGCGACAGGATACTTGGGTGGGCGAATATCACGACAGGAAGAAGCAGGTATACACACACATGCACGCACGGGGGGAGAGGCAGGGGAGGGATGATATGTGGGAGGGAGTGTGGTGGGCAGCTGCTGAGCTGGTCCGCTAGTGTGGTGGGGAAGGTGGTCAGCTGGGAGGTGCAGGGTACAGGATTCGGGTCCGGCGCAGTGTGGGTATTTTTTTTTTTGCCAGCAGGCGGCATGTATTTTTTAAGTTTTCACCCTCCTGACATGCACCCCTGGAGTTGAGAATCCCAAGGGAGGTGGGGACTTGGGTAAGAGGCCACAGCCCCACATTAACAATGAAATCTGTAGGTCTTGGCGCCCATTGTTGTCCGTGATGCGAGTGTGCATCGCCGAAATTGATTGGTACACTTGCCGTAACGGCAATCGCTTTTCCATGATTGCCATTATGACATGTAACCAGTGTGGCCTGATGAAAAAGATGTCTTCAAAGAAGATCATAGCAGTCTAGATCTGTGTGCACTCAAAATAGAACAAGCTAAAACTGAAACAGCTAAACAAGCGGTACAAACTGTTTAAACAGCTACAGTATTACACAGTTTTATTTCCTGATTTAATTACCGGACTATAAAGAATATATTAATTTTACTAGTGGGAAAAAGACACTCCAATATATACAGTGTAAGGGATATGCGACGGGGAGCTATTGGATAAATGATTTATCTTCACAAGAGCAGTCTGACCTCGGGTAACCTCACAAGTGGCATAAGCCACGAGTGATGTGCCTGAGGTCAAACTGCTTGCGTGAACATAAATCATTTATCCAACAAGGTCCCCATCATATATTTCATTTATGCAATAGAGAGGTAGTTTTTTTTTGTGTAAGCATTTTTAATTTTTTTCCTTAGTTTGGTTTCTTTTATAAAAAAAATTGGGCCGGCCCAGTGGCACTGAGGGTTGAGACGCTGGACGCCACACCTCGCGCCATGCAGGCAACCTGGGTTCGGGAATGGACTCATGGCACCGGTGGTCAGCAGGGGAAGGAGGACTGAGCATCCAGAGGACTGCTCTCCTCTTCTGGAGCGGGTTGGGGGGATTGCCTCGCTCTGTAGAGGCCTCCAGTGAAGACCAGGAGCACTACAGAGTGGTGCTGTAAACAAGACAAGAAAACTAGGAAAAAATTGCATCTCGACCTGGGACCGACCTCAACAGCACCCAGGGCCAAAAAAGGTAAGCTGCAGGCTCATTCTCTACTGAAGGAGAGGCCCTGCCCAACAAAGGGATACGTTGGGTTACTCTGAGGGGAAAGGCTGCAATATGGGGCAGAAGTTGGTGACATGGGTTCCCGGGGCAGGTGAGAGCAGTCCCTGGCGGCCCGAAGGAGAGGTTGGTCGAGACATAGGGGAGGCACATAAATAAATAATGCAAAAAAATTTATAAATTGGGAGGATTATTTTGTGCTTTGCTGGGTGTTAGTACACACTGTAGAGCAGGTTCTTAGGGAATCTGATAAGGTTGCTAGGGACTGCACATCCCTAAATTTACAGGGTGCTTTTTTATTGGCTGTTAACTCTGTATGTGAGGGCGGTAGAGTTTTAAAAACATGGCAGCTGTTTCTTACTTAGCGAGAGTTAATGATGGTTGTCATAGTTTTGGCATGTGAGGGTTTTTTTATTCATTTAGTTTATTTATCTGGTTGATCTTGCCTTTTTAGTATCTTTTGTCTTTTTATCAGGAGCAAGTGACGAGCATTGGTCAGGGAATCAGTGGAACCACAATCATGCCAGCAACACTAGTTGTATTGCGCAGCCTGGCAAGAAAAAGAGTTGGGTTTTTCTTTTTGTAGTTGTCCAGTTTGTCAAGAAAAGCAGAGCAGAGAAAAGAGCCCGCTTGTTTGGCTGATGTTGTTTCTTCCTAAGGGAGTGAGCATGTGTAATGGCGGGTGGTTGTGTGGCCATGGAGGCAGCGGGGCAAACTTCAGTGTCATGGTGCAAGAGACTGGAGGGAAAGAGCATGATTGGCGATTTTGTGGTGAGATGCAAAAAGGCTGAAAAAAGCCAAAAACAAAAACGCAGCATGAAGGTAGTTTGTGTTGATGGGTTTTGTGTGGAGTGGGAGGCAGAACTGGTAAAGGAGTCCGGAGTGGCAGAGAAGTGGGTTCTGTTTTTAGTTCATTGGGGGAGGAGGGGTATCTTGTGTGTGCCTGAAAGGTTAATAAAAAAAACGTTTTCTTTTTCTGTACTTTTTCTTTATTGTGGGCATTCCATTTCTGCCATATATGGTTGATGGTGAACAAGGAAGAGGAGCTAGAGCGCAAGGGTACTTTTGGGGGGGCCCTGGTTCTTACAAGACTATGTGTAAGGAGAAGTAATGCCGGCAGTGGGATTTTGATTGACAGTTGCCATTTATACAACATATGTTGTATAATTTTTGGTTTCTAAACTTTATACACTATGTGAAAATAAATAGATTTATACGATGGCGTCTGTGTCCACACCTACTGCATAAATATATATATATATGGAAAATTATACAGGTGCGGTAGCACCTGTATATTAGGGTCGAGTATGCACTGTAATGCTAAACCCCAGTTTTTGCACTTTAATAACTTTGCTCCCATTCAACTGATTTTACTTGATATTTGGAAAGCGCAGAGATGGTGCCAGGATCTCTGGATTTTGCAAATTTCGGGGCAATCGGTTCACTGTGGATAATGTTATAGAGGAAAAAAAAAACAAAATCACTGAAATTAATACTTTTTTGCTCAAGGATAACTAAAAAAAACTAAAAACATAGAAACTGACGGCAGATAAGGGCTGCTTGGCCCATCCAGTCTGCCTATTTTCACTGTGATTATTACTAGGAGGATTGAAATCTGAAAGCTACAGGTTTGATAGAGTTTGGCTCAAGGTGTGTGCTTCTGTGGTTTTTACCTCCCAAACATATTAATTTTGAAAATATTTAAAGAGCTGGTGACACGTTCAGGAGAACTTTAACAAAGCATAATACATTTAAGTATTGTCCAGCTTGTATTTCCCATTAGTTCTGTATTCCTCATCCCCATTATTTAGTAGTGAGGTCATTTGCATTAAAACAGGATCTTTGCTCCTGAAGAGTTTGTCTATTCCTGCCAAGTTCTACCTACCTGAGGTCATTATGCACTGCTTGTGACATCACAGTTACTCCCATGGCAACAGATTGTGATGTCACAACAAAGCACTGACTTGTAGTAAGGAATAAACTATAGAGGAAGATGAACTCAAAATGATATGCAAGGGACAACAATCATATAGTCATACACATTTCTTAGTAATAAATCATTGGGAGGAGAAATATATAAAATATAAATGGAATACAAGCAGAATTCTTCCTAATTATTATGTTTTCTAAAGTTTTCTTTGTGACGTTAGTAGCTCTTTATGAAAAACAGTTCTGTTTCTGAGCACGTGTAGTTAAAAAATCAGCATTCTAAAAATAACTAAATTTTTATGACCACATAAAGTCATGTGGTCGAATTATAAAAATGCTCTTATTTATCAGGTGGCAGGACCAGTTCCCTGTCTGTGTATGCATTCCTGCTGTTTTCGTTCAGTGGGGATGGGGCTATGTGTCAATGTGTAGCCCCACCCACCCCTGCTGAGCATGCTGTGCGTGTGTGTGTTTTTTCTCTGTGTGCACACCATTAGCTGCATAATCAGCTTTATTTATTTGAACTGAACACTGAGGTACCCAATCCCCAGTGCTAGTTTAATTATTAATAATGTAGTCTGACATCAGGGTGCCCAACCCTGGTGCCACTTCGTTCCCCCTCCCATATGTAATGTTCCCCCCAATGCCCCTAATTTATACTTGCTGACACCGAAGGGCCCAATCCCCTGTGTCAGTGCAGACAACCTCTCTGCCCCAACCCAGCAGTCTGGGACAGCAGGGTGCCCACCCCCGGTGCTCCCAAGCATTATGCCAACACTGGGATGCCCAATCCCCACTGTTGGAAGTACTTTCCACCTCCCCTCCATTACATCCCCTCCCCCAAAGCCCTTAATTTATAGTTTCTGACACCGGGGTGCCCATTCCTCGGTGTCAAAGTAGATAACCTCCCCCTCCCAACCGGGCAGTATGGGAGACCGGGGTGCCCACCCCAATGCCCCCAATTGTCATGCCAATACTGTGATGCCCAATCCCCAGTGTTGGAGCTACCTGTAAAAAAGAAATAAAGAAAACAGTCCCTCATTGTCTGCTGCAGTCCCCAACCGCACCCAAATCCCCTCACTCAGCACCCAGCACCCCATATCCCCCCTTACCCCATACTAACCCAGCCGTGGTCCAACACAGTACTTTTCTCTGAACCGGAGACACATTTTCACTCTTCAGTGCTAGATCAGAAACTGAGGAAAACATGTACGTGCCGTATAATGTATTTCAATGCATCTTGAACTTTTCTTTATAACTTGGTAATTTTTACATATTTTTTACCAGATTTTATCAACACGGCCTTTCTGTGACCCCGTCTCATGAACAAGTGTGGTGAAATTATGTAAATCCAACCTAAAAGATGATTTCGTGGTTACTGCATGAAATCACCTTTCGAGTCAAATTTGAATAATTTCACTGCCCTTGTTCATGAGGTGGGGTCAAAAAAGGCCATGTTGAAAATCTGGGCAAAAATATGTAACAATGACCAAGTTATGAGCATATATTGAAATTTTTTTATGCTTCCTCGTAACTTTGGCAATTTTCAATATTTTGACCCAAAATTTTCAACATAGCCATTTTTCACATCACTTCATGAACGTAACCGCTGTCATTTTTCAAATACTAGCAAAAATGTGTTTTCGCACCTGTTGCATGAAATGATGTTTCAGCAGGGATTTGAAAATTTTCACCTATCGGGTTCATGATGTGGGGTCATAAGAATACTATGTTGAAAATTTTGGGTTATAATATAAAAAAACAACAAAGGCATGAAGGTATGTTGACATTTTTCTGTGCACGCTCATAACTTTGGTAATTTTCAATATTTAAACCCCAAATTTTCAACATAGCCATTTTTTCACACCACCTCATGAATGTGACAGCTGATAGTTTTCAAATCCTGGCCAGTATCTGATTTGGCAATTCTGGCACAATATTACGTTTTGTCCTGAAAGTTATTATATGACACCAGTCATATTCAGAAGAAGCGGTCACAAGACTGTTAGAATTTTGGGGTCAAAATGTTGCAAAAAAAATGATGAAGTAACGCTGTTTGCAGGGATGCCCATTGGGCCAGTGTGGACCATACTGCCTTCCCATGCCAGTAACCTGAGTTCAGGTGCGAGCTCAGTGAGCCGGCTTAATAGGCGGGGGGGGGGGGTGCTGCACCGTGCAGTACTGGCCCAAGCCTGGGGAAGGAGGAAGCAGCATTCTGGTGCACATACGACACCTTTTGGTAGGCTGGGTAGCCTTCCCTCACATGGTGTTAACATGCGAGTCATGGCCTAATGGGCCCATGTACAGGATTGGGACTATCTCCAGTATTCTATTTATTTCATTTTGCACAGGACCCAAAGGGATGTGCACAAATGAGGATACGATTCCACTATCATAAAAAGAAGGGAAATGAACTACAAAAAAACTACATTAATGTAGACATTAGGGTTGAAGAACACAAAGCGCACAAAGTAAGGAACTGAAAAACATTAGGGTTTCGGGTCTCTGGAGTATTGGCAAATCAGTAGTGTGGCCTTCCTTGGGGTTGTTAACCCTAATGCCCACCTCCTCATCCCACTGCCCAAGCCTCCTGTCCAAAGCACAAGGTGCAGCAGCTCCAAGTCAGTGTCTAATAGTGATACACTCTTTAAAGGTAGAGAAGTATGGCTCACCACGTGTTGCCAACAGAATCTGTCATTGCTTTATTTCTTCATGTAGGTCCCTGCGAGGAGAAAAGGGACCATGTTTGACCTTGTTTGCTCAGGGAAGGGGTGGGCATTAGGGTTGGCAACCCCAATGAAGACCCCACCACTGATTTGCCAGTACTCCAGAGCACCAAAACCGTAATGTTCTTCATTTCCGTACTTTGTGCACTTTGCGTTCTCCAACCCTAATGTCTGCATTAATGTAGTCTTTTTAAAATATATATATATATATATATAGAGAGAGAGAGAGAGAGAGATTATTTGCACAAAACTGTTACTGCACCAGTTAAGGTTCAACTTAGCACCACAAAAGTAGGGAAATGTGGAGATAGGATTCCAACTCTAACTGCCCACCCCCACCCCACAAGAAGCAAAAGGAAAAAACATTAGGGTTTCATGCCTCCGGAGTCCTGGTGAATCAGTGGTGGGATCTTCTTTGGGGTTGTCAACTCTAATGCTCACTTGCTCCCCTAAGCAAACTTGGTCATACGTGATCTGTTTTCTTTACGCAGGCCCCTGTGATTTTAAACAGGGCTTTATTAATGATATATATATATATATATATATATATATATATATATAAAATAAGGCATACTACTTACTTAATATAAGATGCCATTTCAGTCACAAATTAAGGGAACTTTTACTGCCAATCTACAAATTATATATATATACACACACACACACACATATTTATATATAAGATCTCTTATTGATTACTGCTCTCAGTTTTGGGGAGGACTGGACCAAGGGGATAAAAACAAACTGGAAAGGATCCAATAGAAAGCTACTAAAATGGTGGGGGCTTGAACAGTTGGACTACGATGAAAGACTGTACTCCCTGGCATTGCACAGCCATTATATTCATAGGAGAAGAGTGAGGGGCGATGTACTCCTTTTCTACAATTTACAGAATGATAAAGAAATATTAGTTAATTTAGGGATTACTTTTCACAGAGATATTCACGATATTCACAGTCACGTGATGCAAGTTAAAAATACATATTTCAAAACAAACAATAGGAAAATGTACTATTCACAGAGAAGTACAAGGTTATGGAATTCACTACCAGCTGAAACAGTTGCACATAGCAATTTCTTGACCTATAAGCAGAGGTCGGATAATTACATGGATGGGGCAAATTGGTCAATATAAAAATTATTTTTCCCAACCATGAGATGATTAAATTTATAAAATGGGTATAAATAAAAGTGTCAAATGCACACGTGCCATTGGGCAAACAGTGTCAGCTGACCATTCATCAATGCCCAGTAGACCCACAGTTGGCATGCCGATCTTCTTCCCCGGCATGTAAAGCTGAATGTAAAAAAAAGCATAAATCACTGCTTTCACATTCTCGCACATAAACAGCCGCCATTTAAAAAAGCGGGTGAAGTGAGAGAATTGACAAATTCACTTTGATGCTGCCCAAGTGTTAACAGCCATGGGATTTCTGAATTTGTGTTATTAAATCAATCATCCCATTCTTTTCTCCCCCACAAATCCCTTCCCTACGATAATTCATTTGTATCACAGCCGATGTTCAGTGGTGGCTCTACACCAGGGCCCGCCAGGGCACGTGCCCTGGTAAAAAAATGCTGTGCCCCAGTTGGTGCCCCATACATTGCAGAGCTTCCCCCCTAGTAACAATATATCAGTGCTCTGGCTGCCATCGGTTGTGCCCCAGCTGTGCCCTGGTAACCATTTGTGGCTAGAGCCGCTACTGCCGATGTTGATCTGCTGTCACACACTCAGCTCTGCTCCCTGACAGTTATAACTTCGGTTCTGCTTCCGTTGGACACCAGGGATCAAATCAGCAAATGCACTTTACATTAGAGCCCAATCACTCTTATTTAGTAACAGATTCCATCACAGCCAGAGACAGAGAGAGCAGCTGCTCTGTGACAGTGGAGATAATTTAGCCAACCAAGAAAGAGAGAGAACAGCATCCGTCTGATAGTTGGGATCACTGAGTGTTGTAAGGCGAGACAGTGAGCGAGAGAGCGGTGGCCAACACACAAATGTAAACACAGTAAAATAGTCTTTGAAATGCTTTTCTTGAAAACAAACTTCAAAGATCACTTTCTTACAGTCATTTTAAAATAACCGTTATTATAAAACTGACTAAATGGTCACATATTTATATGGACTACTTTTTAAAGCGGCAGGATACACATAAATGTTGTCATATTTTAAGAAAAAAAACTTTCTTTATTTGATTTACCTGTAATAAAATAACCCATTTTATAAGTGTGATAACCCACTTCGGACCATGGGTGTATCGGGGCATTAATGCACTTCCCAGCTGGTTGAAGTCACTTGGGCTTCACCTCATGCCTCACAACCCACCCGGGGCGTGTATTAATGCCCCGATACACCCATGGTCTGTCATGAGTTATAGCATACATAGATGTGTTCACTCCAAATATAAACACCAATTGCATGCAGTTACCCCTTCCATCCAGGCCACTTAGCTTGTAGACATTTTCTGTTTCTGGCAAAATCAGCACAGTATGTGGTTAAAAATGGAATGGTATACCTGATTTACTCACAGAAGCAGGCAGCTACAGTGATAGCAAGACATTTGTCTATATGTATATATATATATATATATATATATATATATATATATGTATTTATACCATGGGGGTGAGACCAATTCCAGTGAGATAAATCATGTTATTTTCACTGCAGTGGAATAAATCCTCCTGATGTCAGCAGAGTTAAAATAAATACCGTTTATACCTACTCTGCTGACGTCAGCCACCTGCATGTGAAAACATTAAGAATGACCCCTGTAATTTGTCGATGTCTAAAACACTCCCTATACTCAAATGAACACACTTAACATACATCACAGTCACCTGCAGCAGTGCTTGTAAATGTACCAACCTACACAGCTCTCGTGCTGCATTTCAAAACCTGCGTTCACTACATGACTGAATCCTGCATTCCTAGATAGTGATGTATAAAACGAACACAATGAGCAGCATATTGCAAACATGAAGCTCTCACCTTATCAGAAGAGTGCTACAATCACGCCATGGAGCAAGAAACTGACAATCAAAAAGCAAACCAAACAGTGACATGATCGCATTCTAACTCACATTTAGGCATGTGACGGTGGTGAACACCAACAATCACGTAACTAGTTTACCTTCAAACACTTGAAGTCCAGAATAAGCAGTTGCTTAAATTTCACACACTTCTTCCGGCAATTAAAAAATAAACGTGAAAGTGTCACAGAATGCCGAAACTACTATACTAAATCCTCCTGCGAAAATAAGAGAGCGAGCAGCACAACAAATCTAAAATCTGCACCAAGCATACAAACAAATGAAACCTAAAATCTGGAAATAAATCTTAAATATCCAAAATAGAAAGACACAAACCTGCCAAAGTAAATTACTACAATCTTTCTCACCGGCACACAAAGTAACCACCTCCCTTAACCAACCAATCATGAAAACACAACACACCCAATCAACACACACACACACACACACACACCAACCAATAACACTTGACTACAACAACCCATTCATAAAGCCTCACACACACTACCACAGCACCAGCATGATTTAAAGTGAAATGAACCTCAGAACAGCAAACATACCTCTCTCACTGGAATTGGTCTCACCCCAATGGTATAAACAGGACACATGATGTGCACATCATGGAATATGGAAAATATTTTCACTACTGCATTGTGAGCACTGTAATATTTCACGAGTGCCGAATATCCTGGCTCACTCTGCAGGAGTGAAAATATTTTCTATATTCCACTCCTGCCCATCATGTATCATATATATACATGCAATTCTGCTTAAAGTTGGACCAGCATAACATCCTGTGGTGATTTGCATATGCAGCCCATGATGCTTTGCATTGTGTGGGCATGTGTGATTTTGTATTTTCTTGAAACTTGGCTTCCCAGCCAAATGCCCTTTGGGTAACCCTTGCCTCAGTGTTTGCGCACAGAGGTTCTTTTTGTCTCTTTATATATATATATATATATATATATATATATATATATATATATATATATATATAGTGTCTTCCCACCTGGATCCTGATGCATCCGAGGTGAGAATCAGTAGAAGTCGGGATTCAGAATGGAATATCCCTCAAGAGGCTGCCATAGTCAATCTACTTCGTCACTGTTTTGCATAAATGGGACAGGACGAGAACCCGATGGTCCATTTTGTCCATCAGTTGGTCCCATCACACTCTCAGTGTCCATTTTGGTATCTGCATATGTAAGATAGCCAGTGGCAACATCACAATGGCTACTGCTGTGAGTCCCAGCAGGCACAGGAACATCCTGGCTGACACATACTGAGTGCTGTACACCAGCTGTGCTTGAGTCATGAGATGCTCTGCCCTGCCCAGAGGCAGAAACACTCTAGCCATGTCTGTGTCCAGGACTGCACTGATACACTGCAGCATCTAGCGAAGGGTCAGTACTGACTTTGACACATTCACTGTAACCCCCAGGTCTTCAAACAACTGTCTTGTGCAAGACAGGGTATGTTCGAGCTGGCTCCTACATCTGGCTTTTAACAGCCAATCGTCCAGGTATGGGAAGACATAGACACCTTCCCTGCAAAGGGCCACTGCCACCACAACTAAGCATCTGGTAAAGATCCGAGGTGCAGAAGACAGGTGAAAGGGCAATACTCTGAACTGGAAGTGCTCCTCTTCCAGGACAAATCTCAAGTACTTCTGTGATGCTGTCTGATTTTGATATGAAGGTATGCACCCTTCATGTCCAGGGAGCAAATCCAGTCCTCTATTTGCAAGAGAGGAATCAGATTCTGCAGGAAGACCATGCAAAACCTATTGTAGTCTATGTAGACATTTAGGTCCCATAGGTCTAACACATGTCTGAGATCTCTTGTCCATTTGGGGACCAGGAAGTATCTGAAGTAAAACCTGTTGCCTTTCTGGTGTGAAGGCACAGGTTCTATGGCATGTTTGGTCAGTAAGACTTGCACCTCTTCTTTCATCAGGGACAGATGTCCCAGAAGATAAGTAGAAGGAGATGGAGAATGCTCTGGAGGAGTTTCTAGCAACTCCAAAGCATGTCCCTTTGCAGTTACCTTCAGGACTCATTTGTCTGTAGTAATCTCCCTCAGTTGAGTTAAATGAAGGGAAACGTGACCCCCTAACACCACCTCCTCTCTTTGAAGTGGTTTGGGTGAAATCCTGCATGAGTCATGCTGAGCTAGAGGACCCAGCACCACTAACTTTGGAGGATTTAGAATTGGCTCCTGGGGAGGTGGAGGTGGCAAGACTCCAACACCCTTCCCTCGGCCCTGCTTACAATACGTATGATGACAACCTTTGGCAGCAGTCTGGCGAAGGACCCTCTACCAGGTATAGGGTACAGGGACTTCACTGACCTCAAAGTCATTCTGGAGGTCTCTCAACCCCTCTTCTATGTGGTAGTTAAACAGTTCTGTGCCTCTAAAGGGAACATTCAAGATTGTTTGTTGCACATCAGTTGCAACCCCTGACACTCTAAGCCAAGACTACCTTCTCATGCAAATCCCAGTGGCAGCTGCCCTGGCAGAAGCATTGGGGACATCATATATATATACCGTGATGTCCTGGATCTATCATGGGCAGCCATTATGACCGCAGAATTTGTTTCTGGCTGTTTGGTATAATAAGGCTTGGTAGCAGGGGCAGGGTACTGCTTGTCAGCCTTTCTGGGAACAGCTGGGATATGGCATTTGGCTTATACCATGTAGCAACTGTGGCATCCTCTAGGGCTGGATAAACAGGAGGTATAAAGATGGAAGGAGTTCAGGATACCTCTAGAAACTACAACAAATTATTTTTAGAAGAACCCTTTTCTACTGCAAACCCCATAGCAGTCTGCATTTGCTGCATCATCGTCTGAAAAGTGGGGTCTTCAGGAAGAGATCTGGGTGTGTATGCTAGAGAATCCTCACTGCAAGAGGATACAGCGGAGCTGGAATGTGGAACGTAACATTCCTCTTCATAGCCCTCCTCCTCTTCATTATCATCCTCCATTATGAGGTCACGATTATACTCCTCCTCGTTATAGGAAAGGAGGACCTCCCTGGCAACGCTACAGGCTTCTGCTCAATAGGTGCTTACTGTGTCCTAGTCAAGGAAGTTGATGGGGGCTGTGATGCAGGAACCCCCCCAATGGCAGTGCGAGGTGCAAAGGCAAGCCTAGCAACATGCACGGTATCATATCTGAAAACAATGCCAGCACTGCCTGTGTGTCAACAACACCCGGGCCAGGGGTCACAACAGTCGGTGTCAATGGCAGGCCTGCTCCCATCAACGGTGGCGATGTATCATCCATAGCAGGTATGGTAGTGCCTGAGCCAAGCCCCTGCCTTAGTGTCTGGTCAACAGTCGGGGGCTACTGTCACCATCACCGGGGTGGACAATGACGATGCAGGTTGAATGGATACAGGCCACAGTGGCAACCTGGACCTCATCGGGGAAGTTTTTTTGTCCTTATCCATACATTAATGCTTATGTCCCGATGACAACCACTGTTTCTCACGGTCTTCGGACTTCAACGACCATGACTCGGTTGAGGAGGCAGGTGACACTTCCTTCTGGCCCTGGCCTTTTTGCATGGCTGCTAGTGTTTTCTCCAACAACACTTCTCGAGCATTTGTTCTTCTTCATCACCTTGTTGCTTGACTGAAGCCCTGACAAATTTCACAAGTCCCCACACTGTGAGAGATGCCAAAACAGCAGACACACACATCACGGGTGTCGTCTTTGTATATTTTTTTCACTGCAATCGCAGTACTGGAACAGCATTGTTGGTTTCAGTGGTAAACAGCAGTCAATGGTATCACTAATTTACTAGTGATTACTTTATAGAAAATAACAAACAGCAATGGCTAGGCATATTCATTTCCACAGCAGGTCCGACAAGTACAGACGACTGTGGGAAAAGAACTGAGGAGAGATGGGGCCACCCACATTTATGTAGATGCTGATGCATGACGTCATCATTAGTGGCCCCCAGCTAGTAAAAGTTTCTACGTGGTTCTAGTGCTGACATGGATATAGTTCCCAAGGTGTGACCCAAAAGGAGAGATATCCTCAAAGATCTCTTTGTTCTACTTCCAGATAGTTTTTTTTCTTCATTCAGTATTTTATCCTCCTGTCTCCTGGGTCTGACCAACAGCACCTGGCAGCCCCCTCACTGACTTCTCACAGACTTACCAGTTATCCACCACTTGTATGGGACCCTTATTTTGGTGGATGGCCAGCCATGTCATCGTGCAAGAGCCTGTGTAGGGGGCCAACATGTAGTAGCCTGGCCATTTTCCTCCTAAATGTTCTCCTCTGAGCTGAAGTGTAAGAACATGTGCACCACCATACCATGCTCCAGCTCTTTGACCTCTGCATGCTGGCCCACTGCGCTACCGCCCAGCCTCCGCCAGCTGACAGTCTCTTTAGTGGGAACTAGCATCTCCCCCTTCCCAAGGAAGGAGAGCTGCCATTGGGCACATGATCCTCCCTCACTCTGCCAGCCCACTGAGCGAACCTGTCCATTCCTGAACCTGAGTTGCCGGCATTGGGGAGGGGGGCGAAGTGCAACTGCTCTTCCACTGGGCCAGCACTTACTTCCAGATTCTAAGTGGAAATAACATATTCTAAGCGAAAATAAATATTCAAAAATAACCTGATTTATTTATCCAATTTATTCACCACTGGTGTGGTATATATAGGGAGATATTCCATGAGTTGATCACAAGTAAGCTTTCTATTCACTCTGAAATGCTGCCAACAATGCTGCCTGGCGATGAGTGGCAAAGCCATGAGTGCCAGGCCACATTGCTGGTATCATAAAAGAGTGAATAAAAAGCTTATTTTTGGTCAACCAATGGGATTTCCTATGTGTACCATGGGCAGGTGGGTTATGGTGGTACTCCTTTCACTGTTTGGAACATTAAAAAGCAAAGTTGTTATTTTGCCCCTCCACCCCACCCACCACCACCCTGAGCATCGCAGATGCTGAATTTTCGCACATTATCCAGAATTAGTGTGGGAACCTTATCACTACTGTTGGGTTGTAGAAGCAGCATGCACTGTCCTGCCATAGCTAGCTTATGGCAATGTGTATTTTATTGGTCCTGATTAGCTGAGGAAAGCAACTGTGAAAGGACTATAGCAGACATAACAGCTGCAGTGGAAATAACATTGGTATTTCCACCACAGCTGGCTAGCAAGGCCAAATATTACTTTTAATGTCTTCTTTTTCCCCTATTCTTTTTATCCCCTGGAACTGGCAGGTGGGCTTCACCCCCTCCCCCCCGAGGGGCTCGTATCTGTCCCCGACCCATGACCCCATCACCGGGATCGCAGTTGGGAGCTTCATGGAGCCTGCCAGCTCCATTTTTCTGGTTTTCTCCCTGTCCCCTGTTGCAGCAGCACATACGCATGTGGAGGCACGTGCATGTTGCAGTACCGCAACATCCTCCTTTCCTTCAAGTTGCCCTCTACCCTCGCTGCCAGCAGGCTTCCGCCTGGTAGCATGTGTGCAGTGGGAGCGACAGCATCCCTTACTGGGAGAGGAGATATGCCTCACGGCCATTCAATCCAGCTCCTGGCCAACCCCCGATGACCCAGGCTCGTTCCTCAACCCGGGTCTCCGGCATTGTGCAAGGTGTGGTGTACAGCACCTCAACCCTCTGCACCACTGGTTCAGCTCACCAAATCATGCTTTTTATTTACCAGTGCTACTCATCACTCCCATGGTATACATAGGAGATATTCAATGAGTTGAGCACATATAAGCTTTTTATTCACGCTGGAATGTTGCCAACAATGCTGCCTGGCAGTGAATGGCAGAGCCACGAGTCACAGGCTGCACTGTTGGCATCACGAAAGACTGAATAAAAAGCTTACTGGTGATCAACCCATGGGATATCCTGAGTATAACATGGGTAGGTGGGTTCTTTTCACTGCTCAGCATGCTAAAAATGCAAAAAACCTTTTACCATAGTGCAGTGGTCCCTCCCCAGTCACTGAACGACATCCCCAAATCTTGAAAACCCCATTCCCTGGTAGTCTGTGGTATCCCCCCCCCACCCCATCCAGAGTGACCCACCACACCCCTCCCAATTTCAATCACTGATCGGTGACCAGCACAGCCCTGTCAATCACAGTAAATGAGCCATACTGTATTCAGTATGTGCTCCAGGAGGGCTCAGTTAGCAGCTAGCTGCAGTGGTGTGAGGAGGGCTGTGCTGGTCGTCAATCAATGATTGGGATGGATGGGAGTGGGGTGGTGGGTCACACTGGACAGGGTGGGGGAAAGGACCCTAGACTACCAGGGAATGGGGGTATCAGGATTTGGGAATGGCGATCAGTGACTGGGGAAGGGGGAGGGACCATTACACTATGGTAAAGTGTTTTATATTCAGGGATTGGTGATCGGGGAAGGGATGGGACACTACACTATGGAAAAGTGTTTTATATTGGGGGATCGGTGATCAGGGGGGATGGTAGGACACTACACTATGGAAAAGAGTTTTTTATTTAGGAATCAGTGATCGGGAAGGGGGAAGGACCGCTACACTGGAAAGGTTTTTTCTTTATTATGGGGGCAGCAAACGGGGAGGGAGGGCCGCAGTACCTTCGCCAACCACTAGAGTTGCGCGGATTACCATCCGGTCTTGGTTGGCAGTAATTTCTCCATGCAAGGGCCTTCGCAAAAGGCCCTTCCATGGAGCAAAACCTTTATGACTTGCACTGCAAAGATAAGCATGTCCCCTCCCCCTCATTTACATTGCAACCCCACCTCCCAACTCTGCCCAGCGCAAATCCAGTTTGCCTGGGCAAACTCGGCTTTGTGAACACCAACTCCGGGCAAACTGGGTTTGTGCCCTGGGCAACGTTTTGTGAATCTGGCCATTGGTTTCATAATATTGAGTGTTCAATCACTAAGTATGAAAAAGGAGGTCTGAAAAATGAAAGGAAGAAAGAAAGAAAGAAAAGAAAGGAAAAGAAGGTAGTAGAAAGCAAAAATATGTAAGTTTGACCTTTGGTCTTTGACTTAATGATTTTAAATCAGTCATTTGGTTTTATAATGTTGTGTAGCATTAGCAAGGAAGCACAAAGCACAAATATCAAGTCCACCTCAGGTTACAAAAAGGAAAACACACGGCTAGAGGGTTACCCTTCACAGAATTCATTTGTGAAAGAGAAGGGAAGTCAACTCTAGATAGACTAGCAGAGGAGGCATAGTCACCATTACTCCCACCCACCCTCTTTTTCTCTGTCCTTACATACCGGCCGGAGCCGCCTACACACATGGTTAAAGCATAAAGCAGCGTCCATGCAAAACCTTACTAGGTTTAATGTAGACAATATGAGACACTGTTGTCTCGTCTTATGAAATAAGTGTATTCCATGTTTTTTTTTAATGTTTTTTTTTTTTTGCTGTATCTGTTTTTGTGGTTCTGTTATTTGGCTACCAGATCAAAAGTATGTAATAGACATGTGACATCAAATTTCTGCAAGTCTGAAGAAAATGAATAAATTACTGTTTAAAAAATAACACTCATCAGTAATGCACTCTTTAAAAGAATGCAGGCAACATAAACATGTCACCTTTTGAAATTAGGTCACGTCAGATGGAGGTTCATGTCTACACTGGAATGTAGTCCATATAGGACTAGGAGGGGATACAAGCGCCAAGTTTGAATGGAACGCAATCAAGAACATCTCAGATAAGAAACCAGTGAAAAGAGAAATGTAACATTTAACTTTAAAGGTAACCTACACTTTTACCTTCTTCATTTAGCTGATCTTGTAAAGCAATAATCAGTTTTAAACCCCAACTGAAAATTAACCATCACAATGATTATTTTAATTAACGAGCAACTTTGCACTTTAGCATGTACTTTTATAAATATGAAATTACAGCTATTACATTTACTAGAGAATGTGTTTTATTTGCAATGCTCCTTTCCAGGGTATACAGCACATCTTGGTAATCTGTTCAAAAAGTCGGTATAAAAAGCACATCTTGTGTCTGCAGTTAACCTCACAGTGCCTTGGTTTATGACGTTGTAGTGCTGACCATAACTGCAGGCTGTGATGTCACAAACAGCTATTGTGATTCAGCGAGGGAGATCAGGTATATTTAGAAAGACTCGGTGAAATGCATACTGCATTATCTGCAATATGTAGTAGACCAACTACAGAGACAAGTAAAACAATAACCAACTAGAAAGCATTACGTTAAAGCAGAGCCGGTGTAAATATAGTGGTTTACAGCTTTTTAATGTTTGCACGATTTTTGAATATGACAGTTGACCTTACCTAATGTGTATAAGAGAACTAACAATAGTCGCTTTATGTAGTTTGTTCATAAAATGATCGCTGCCTCTCATGAAATGTAAATAATTGTATGTTGTTGGATCTAATGTAAATGTTTTATCCTGTTGTACTATGTGTAATTGATCCCGGGTCACCACTGAAAAGGGACTAATACTGGTCTCAGTGGGCCTACCTGGTTACCAAAATTTAAATAAGTAAATAAATAATGTAGTAGAGAGTTGATCTTTAAAATGATACAAAGATCTCTGAATTTTCTTCAAGTGCCATATAGAAATCGATTGATTTGAGTTGAAAAGTTTGTCACATGGCTTCAGAATATAAATCTCATTTTGAACTTGATAAGTGATGAAGAGAACAAAATAACAGTGTAGTCTGTGAACTAGACTGTAAATATCAACACACACAGCCACTTAGTTTCAGAATGTCATTAGTGGAATCAATTAAGCTGTACATCTGCTTAGTTTCAACAGGACTGACTCAAGCTGCTGAAGACAATGGAGAACACAACTTTTGACTAGTACCTTGAAGGTCAAGGCTGCAGGTTCTTTATTTTTAACTATTCTGTTAAGAATCCCATATTCAAGATACAGTACGTCTCAATGATATTTCAAAAGAACTGGCTAATAACTGGTAAAACAAAGCGGGCAGGCCTCCATATTCAGTCAGCTGTGCTTGCACTCATGCATGTGCGTGGCTATCAAGACGTTCAGAAGTAGCGTACCAGCACTAACACAACCAAAGATTGGCCAACAGCGCAGTGCACGGGTGCAGCGCAACAACAAAGTGTAGTGCTACAGCACAGTGCTGGGCACAAGTGCAGCACTGAATACAGCGCTGTGGACAGGCACAGCGCAAGTAGCACAGAGAACAGTGCAAGGAGGGAGAGAGAGGAGAGGCGGGCTCCAGTGAAAGAAACACAATACAGCAGCAAAGATATAATAAAAGTTTTAATAAATAACATTGGCAACAGCCCATAAAAAACAACAACACAAAAGAATCAGCAACAAAAAAAAGAGTAAAAGCCCATTAACAAACAAACAAAAACAGGGCAACTGCTCACAACCAAAAATAACTGGCAAACTGCCATTAGACACGCCCAGTATGGGCACTGTTTAGTCCAGTTATATGCCAACTGGCCCCAATTAGCCTGCAACTGGCTGCTGCTGCCCATTCATCTGAATGGCAGTGGTGTTGTCCTCCAGCCACCTGACCGCCATCTGCAGGAGACAACTCGGCAGCACAGGAGGGGGTCCTTTCCCTCTGTCTCTGTGACACCCCTGTGCTGTGCTGCTGCACTCTGGGCACCTATGGGAGGAAAGATGTTGAACTCAGCAAGTTGTGCAAACAAGTTTAGGTATAGAGGAGTGGCATACTGTGCACAACAGATGTGCAATCAGACTACACATGGGAAGACATGCCACACACATGTGAAAACAGTCATGCAACTGCGATGGCATGTGTAGGGCATAGCAGAGATAGCAGTGTATACCCGAACAGTGAAGGACTGCACACAGAATGAGTGTACCATGCTGCAACAGAGCTGGACACAGCCATGTAAGAGACACAGGGCACCAGCAGACTAGCCAGATGTGACAATGCAGCACACGACCCAGCAGCGCCAAAGCAGAGTGCGATAGGCAGTGTATCAGCCCCAGTGTACATGAGTTGCAGTCACACACCCAACACCCTGCAGCACATGCATGCAGCACAGAGGCCCACATAGGTGTGCAGGGCAATGGAAATACAGGAACCACCCTGGTCAGCAGCAGCAGGGTGGGGCCCAGGTACACACACCAGTGGTACACACACACAGCACAGCTGTATATGGATAGGACCATCATGCAGCACTGTGTGCAGTAGGGTAACATGTAAAGTGCAGCAGTGTGGTAGGCGATTGAGTGCCAGACAAACCACACTGTAGTCACCATAACACTAGTGTGAGATGCAGAGCTGCCTGTGGGCACCCACTGTCTCAGCAGACACTGGGCCTGTCTTATCAATAGGGGCCTCCCCACACTGAGCCTGTGCAGGTCATCAGCCCAGCAACGTCTGTGTTTGTTGTAATGTATGTATATCATTCCCTGTGTACTGTGGAATGATCACACAATTAACATCACTGGGTTGGGAATACAAGTTAAGGCACATTCAAGGCCTACCAATAACTACTGTACCTCTGCTGTGGACCCACTCCATGCCACACACAGCCAGCTCTGGTAAGATGCAATGGTGTGTCACCCTGTGCAGATGGCACTGGAGATGGCAATGATACATGCAGGCTGTGACGGAATGCCCATGTGAGCTGTGAGTTGCACATCGCATGTTACAGGGGTGTAACCATACAACAGTGGCCAGTGACTACCACTGCCAGAAAGTTATGCATACCTAGGCCAGATTATGTGGCTCTACAGACATGACAGACAATGAAAGGTGTACCAGCTGGGGAAGTAAGCAGTAGTGTCACCGCAGTGGGGTACTGAGGCTACGACACAGGAGACAGACCATAGAACAGTGCAATGCATGACAAGGGACATTACTAACACAAGGCAGCAGAAATGTTGGCATAACAATCCAACCAGTAGCTGTCACAGCCCCTGCCACACCACTGTGTCAGTGATGGAACAATGTTCCAAGGACCAGGTGAGGGACCAGAGCCATAATTGCACAGGTGCTGCCCTCCCAGGCATGTGTACAACTTGCTGAGCCACATACATTGATATCTCCTCCCTCTCCCCGGCAAAAACATGAGGCATAATGTAGGCATGCAACACAGGCTGTGAACGACAAAATGCATAGTACTTATGTGGACGTCTGTCAGAGAACCACTCACCCTCCCTTGATGGTGTCTTCCACCATCATGGCTGGCCTCCCCCTCTGCCTGTCTACTGTCAAGCTGCTCCTGTGCGGCTCACCCGGCCCCGTCCAGCCGTGGCTGGGTCCTGTTGTCTGTGGAGGGGGACAAAGATGACGTGATCAACAGCAGGCGGTGGACAACATGGCATAGTACCATGCAACATCCACAATTACCACACCTGTGCACCAGTACTGTGCCATTGCAGCCACATATGCAGATTGTAAATGGACAGAACCACGCAAGGACCTGTCAGACAGGTATGCATAGCCACGTTGTGGTACCCCAACAGGTGAGAACAGGGACTGGGCACAGAATCAACTCTACATACCAGTGTTGCAGCTAGGAACTAGCATTGTGTATGCAAGACCCGCTTGGTGTCCCTGTGCCACTTTCCTTGCCACCCCTTTCCAATACAAACATACATGTCAACTAAACACTATGTACACCCCATATTACTTAGTTGGATTCATGCAGCATGAGGTCTTATACAAACTGAGCACAGTAATCATACCATCACAACAGTAGGGAAGGATACCAAGTCACAGGAGTAACCAAACACAACAGAAGGTCCTAGATTGGCACAACCACTCCAGTACAACCGTAAGCTGTGGATTACATGGTGTATGCTTACCTACACCCATGCTACTTACCACAGACAGCATACATAGAACAGACATGGGCTGTGGCAACATGCTGTTCAGTACACCTAACACCCTGGCTAGAAGTACACACCAAGGTACAGGACATATTAGTCCAACCTGACACAGCATCTAGTAACATACAGTGATCACATGCCTATGTGGTATTGCACACCCTTTGTGGTATGGCAAGCAGCATGGCTCCCAGATCCACAGTAATTCATGTATTGTACAGGGAAATGGCAGCATCTACAAAGACAGTGGTCCCATAGACCTGCGTTGGTTATACTGGACGATACAGCAAATCAGTTTCTCTAGGACAGAGTTTAATAAACAGATAAATACAGGTGCACTGCCCTTTCCCTCAGACATAGTAACAAAACAGTCTTACAGCATGGAAGCAGTACTGCACAGCAGACACTTCAGCAACAATACAGCCAGCTATACTCTCCTGGCCTTGGCATAGTGTCACTGTCCAGAACAGCATGAAGCTGTTGAAGTCACCATGGCTCCCTCCTGCTCAGGTCACTGAACCTATGGCAGCACTGGTCTCCCATCCTGGCAATGTCTGTCTGATGGACCAGGCACCACACCAGCAATGCCCACACCTCACATCTGGGCCTATCAGATGCCTTCCCTCTACCCCAGTGGCAGCTCCTCTTTGTCAATTATCAGCTCAATCAGGCTGGCCAGCTCAACAGCCGACCATCTGGTGCCCCTCTATCTGGCCCCCCTGCCCCTGCTTTGCCGTCAGACATTAACCTTTTGTGGTACAACTCCCTCTTACTTGCAAAGCTTCTCCCTTGACTGCCAGGGCTCTACTGATTTATTTATTTGTACATCAGTTTACAATACATGATTAGGCCTGGCATTAGCACTGTATGTTTGATGCTTACACAGCGCTAATGTCAAATTGTGCAATGCTAAGTGTGGTTCCAAGTGGGGGATGTGTGACCACGCGTAGATGGCAATGTGCTTTATGGGTGCACGATGTGCATGCACAGCACCGCGTTGCACATGCACAATGGCATAGTGTAATGTCACAGTGCACACACCCATGCAGCATTACCACATCAGCAGACAAAAGCAATACTGAAACAATACATGCAGATGATCTAATTTTGTAGCCCGTGCCCTAAATCCACATATGCCTGTCATTATTATTGTCCAATCAGGGGGAGGCAGACTGTTGAGGGCCGGGCATCACTGAACAGTGCAGCATTTGAATTGCCTCTGAATTCCAGATTGTGACAGCCTTGTTTCTACTGCTGTCAAGAGGCGGTAGGTGCTGACAGGGCCAGTTGGGCTCCTTGGGGACTACATCTGGGTGGTGGACTCCTACTTCGGGACACTTGGTCCCTGCTGTCACTGCCCTGCATATCCAGTCGGGGGCATGCAGACTGTTGAGGGCGGAGTGTCACTGAACAGCGTGGCATTTGAATTGTCACTGAATTCTAGAGTATGACAGTTTTGTTTCTACTGCTGTCAAGAGGTGGTGGGTGCTGGCAGGGCCAGTCGGGCTCTTTGGGGACAGCAACTGGGTGGTGGACTCCTACTTCGGGATACTCGATCCCTGCTGTCACTGCCCTGGTCCTCCATTCAGGGGGAGGCAGACTGTTGAGGGCAGAGCATCACTCCCCTTTTTAAGTTAACTTTACTAGCGGTCCTCTGCTGTGGTTCTTTCGCTAAAGGGCCACATCTTAAGGGCATTATATTAGGGGCATCTAGCGTGGGGCAGCAGTTGGCAGGAGACTCTGTACCCACAGTGTGACACTGATACCTGCAGCATCAGGTGTCCTGACTCCTTGGGTTTGGTTTTCTAAAGACACGTATATAACACATGCAGTGAGAGGTATGCTATTCCATAGTGCATTTAGTTACTAAACACAGGTTATTTAATTCCTGCTGTTTATTGCTAGCTACTGTGTATAGCATATTAACCTGCTCACTTATTTGCATCTGTTCAGTTGCTTTCGTGTGGGTTGCTTCTAAGGCCTAACTACCATCCACTGTAACAGCTAGCTGGTATTAGATTCACCCCATCTGAGTGGAGAGTACAATCTAAAAAAGTGATAGTGTAAAGTGATTTTTACAGTCTTAAAGTGTTATTGTAAGGTTCTTTCTAGCCAGTACAGTTCCTTATAAGATGTGGTTGAGAGGAGTGGTGCTCAGTTGGGGGGAGTGTGGGGCACTGTTCTCCAGGGATGTGCTCTGGAGGAGGGGGCACTGCCCCTTCTGCAGGACCATAGCAGAGCTCCATGCTCAGCTGCTAGCAGCACGGTAAAGATATCTCAGCTGCAACCTCAACTAGCACGGTCTCACCCCTACACCGCCACTCCCCCAGAGGCCTACTGGTCCAGAGGGGTGGAGGGTGGCAGGGCACAGGAGTAGGGGAAGAGGCATTCAAAAGAAGATTGTCCAGCCCAGTACCATCCAGACAGCAAATCGCTTAGCACCTCTCAGACAGGTTAAGGCTCTAATCCCACTTTTCTGTCTCCGCCCCTGCTACAGTTGACATATGAAAAAAAGGATTTTTGGTTGTCCTTGGTAAGAGGTATTTTAAATTCTATTTTTTTTTCTTTCATTCCTAATCAGTTCCTTAGTTCGTCTGTCCCATCCTTTAGGTAAGTACATACACTTCTTCTTTTTTTCCTTGTCTGTTTTTATAGTAGAGTTTATACTCACTAATCTCTCGAGACCAGTCACTGGTATCATCCCACCATGTTTATGCTAGTGAGTAATGTTGTCTTTTAATAAAACAGTTTCTAGTTCAGATTTTTTTTTTTTGGTATATTTAAGCTTCATTTTTCAATCACATGGGTGTGGTGTTCTTGAATTCGCCAGTAGTGTTTTGTAATTACAGCTTATTTTTTCCTCTGCATTTGAAATCCACTGTTGTTAGTATTTGGTTCAATTTCTAATTCCCGAGCCACCTCTAATTTGTGCTTAAAACCTCTGTTATTTGTTCTTCAATTTGCTTTCCAAGTATCACACTTCCTCTTTTGCTTAAATATTACTCATCCCAGCTGTATAAACCTTAATTATTTTCAAGTGTTCCCAGTGTGTTCTGCACCTGGTACCCCTGTTTAATGTACATTTTCTCAACCACTTATTCATTGTTTTTATGTTCTTCTGCTTCTTCCAACTGGCCCATGGAACTGGTAGTATTTCCAAAAAGTAAATTTCACAGCCTCTCTTTTCCCAGATATTACTTAATGAGATGGAGTGTTTTTTTTTAATCCTTTTGTGTCTGATTTTCCTGTATTATTTGTGCCTATATGCACCACCACCAGTGGGTTATTTCCTGCGTTTTTTTAAATGCCATGTGACATTTTTTGAATAGCTGAAATTTTTGCACCTGAAAAGCTACTGCATATCCCATTACATTTACATGGATTGCAGATGTATTGAATTTGAGAATGAAGTCTCCCAACACAGTTGCCTGTCATGATCCCTCGTTCTTATATTATTTTCTAACGGGAGACTCATTTCTTTTGGACCTTCTTCTGTCACCGGCTTCTATATGAAGCAAAGCTTTAAGCTAGTTTGTGATAACTGTTTCAAACGACACTGCTCTTCTCCCCCGTTTTGTTTGGTGGTTTTTACCCACTATTGCCCACTCATTATCCTCCTCCCTCCTCTCCTCCCTTTGTCTTTTCTCAGTACTTTGACAGGTCTGGGCTTGGTCACTGTTTTGTAGCAGTTCTGCATATTATCCTTGACATGTTCACTGTTTGTGACACTGTTTATCAAGTTTGTACTTTCAATTTTTTCCAGCTCCAGTTCTAGTTCCGTAATTTTTAGTTTAAGTTGTTTTATTTGTCTGCACTGCCTGCAAGGCAAGTGAATGCCTTGAAATGTGATGTTGATTTTAGGTTGAATCGGTTACATAAGGCAAGGCAAGGCAAATTTTATTTAAAAAAACGCCCAATGCCGGAGGCGCTGGACGCTGTACAAATAAATGAATAAAGCATCATTAAGATATAATACATCACATATTTATATACACAAGATAAAACTTTTGGCCTATTATATAATTAATCATATTCTACTAAATTCCATAATTAATCCCAAAAAGCTTGCGAAAATAGTAGGGCCTATAGGTGGGCCTTAAAGATATCTATAGTAGGGGCCTCCCTAACCCCAATAATAAATAAATAATAAACTCCAATATCCCCACTGGCTAAGGTTATAAACCTGATTGCCTTATCTGTTTTATTTTATACTGCTTGTACCCTTTTTTTTGCAGGCAGTGTTTTCGGGCCCCCTGGTGTTCCCTGGCAGATGCTGAGAGACATGCTTGCCTCTGCTCATGTTGCCTCCACATGCACTTGCTGATACTTGTGGGAGCAGAGACTTTTCAAGGGCCGAAACTGGCAGTTGCTTCATGCTGCACTTCCAGTTTAAGCACTGTACAATAACCCTTGGAACTGTCCGGAAAAAAATGCATTTTTAAGGCTTCTTAAAAAACCAAAAAAATAAAGACAGAATAAGGCTGCACACAAGAGCGCAAAATTAATTTATTGTGAAAATGTACATCTCAAAGTGCAGTCAAAAAGTGCGGCCAGTGAGTAGATCCTCTTACATGACGTTCCCCATGTGCATTCAGAGCATACTGCCTCCTTCGTCACTCTGACCCTGAAGGAGCTGGTATGCTCCAAATATACATGGGGAGCATCATTTTAGATGATCTAGTCACTTACTGCACTTTTTGACCAGACATTGTGTCACGTTGCACTTCCAGTTTCACCGCTGTGCAGTAGCCCTTGGGTTTGTTAAAAAATGCCTTTTTAAGGTTTCTATAAAAGTCTTGCCTCATCACAACTGATGATAAACTAGTTATTTTGAGTCCAGGCCATTGCATATTCAATTTATACAACAACGGTTCAGTAGTTATAATGTTTAAATCTGCTGTTTGTATGAACATTTGCCTGCTTCTCTTTGGTTTTAATTGCTGGTTTTAGTGCTGCAAAGAGCTTCTGTGATATCATCAGCATTAAAAAAACTGCTCTCTGATCGGTTCAGTATTTTACTGTGATGTATCCCTCTTAAATGATAGCACCTGTAACCAACCAAATGACAAAGATAGAATGATACAGTAAGGCTAAAGGTTAGGTTAGAAGTTAGAAGGAAAACGTAATTCAAAACCATTAAGGGTTGGTCTTGTTGAACAGAGAAAGGGTTTGCTGTTGAAGATCTGCATGGGTAGTCATGACAAGGTATAAACTTTTGAAAAACTGAATGTATGAAATAAAAAGTTTTAAACTGCAACAACCTTGTGTGGGGTATATGTTACATTATGAGTGATAACAGTGACTTTACCTGCATAAGTACCATCTGTAGTGTGTGGGACCTATATGGGTCCAAGTGCCGGACCAATATAAGGCTGGAGTTGTTTGCTAAAAGTAAAATAACAACTCTCATGTTATTTTGCTCTGCCCTTGTATTGTCCTAATTCCTATCTATGTTGAAGGGACAAAAGTATTTTTGTAAATGCAAGATATGCTAGCTTTTATGTAACCAGGCTGTCGACACTGCCGGTGATGACCGCCAATAAGTGAATTATGGCAAGTGCTAGAAGCTATGCTATATGGCCACCTACGAAGTGCCAGGGGAATAAAGTGCAGTTAATGGGGTAAGCTAGCCTTGCTGTTAATGTTTTTCAAAGGATCCTGCACAAATATATCCAGCCAAGGATCTAATGTGTTATCATGCCATGCGTTTATGTTCTGAAAGTCAGCAAGGTACATCCTATTTATGTCTAGTTCTGCTTGGTACAAAGTGCATCTGGTGCCTGGATTTGCACATATACTGCCCATTGGTTGGGTGATTTCTAGGCAATGTTTCCTACCTTGTGGGGGACTATACATATGCGCTTGAGCACACCAAAAGATGATGTAGTTCTTCAATCGGTTTAAGGTGTGCAGTTCCTGTTAGCACTTACAGGTGTGTTTCTATGACTGAGACTAGCCATGGCGGCCTGCGGACCCAGGGATGATGGTAGGGACCCTGGGTTCGGGTGGCACTGGTTATCTTCAGTGCAGTTCTCCAGAGACTCGGGCTCCAACAGAGAACATAAGAGGCAAGGCAAATATATTTTTGGGGCACCCAGTCCCAGGGGCTCTAGGTACCTTATACAAGTCAGAAAAGCAATAAGATAAATACAAGAATAAAACAGATTCTGCATAAATACAATTTTAAAATATCAGCCAGACCTATAACTATGGTTAAATAAATAGGTTTTAAAGCAAACTTTAAATATATTCACCAAAGGGAGTTCCTCTTACATCGGGGGGGTAGTGCATTTCTTGACACTGGTGCAGCAATGCCAATTGCACAATGCCCAAAAGACTTCAGGTGAGATCTGGGGATGCAGAGGAGGACCACCTCAGAGAAATGAAGGGGGCTGGGGCATAAGGGATGAGGAGGTCTTTCAGGTAACTAGGGCCCAAAACTGTGCAGGACCTCGTAGCTCAACAAATATAACTTGAAGCTGATGTGTCACTGAACTGGCAGCCAATGCAGATCACAGAGCACCAGAGCAATATGCTCAGACCGGGATGTCCCTGCATTCAGCTGGGCTGCCATTCTCTGCACTAGCTGCAAGTGACCCACCAACCTCACAGATAATGCTAGGTAAAGGACATTGCAGTAATCCAGCCTAGATGCAACAAAGGCATGCACCAGTGTCATCAGGGCAGTAGGCACAAGAAAGGGCTTGAGCTTCATCAAAGATAGAAAAAGTCACTGTAGACTACAGCTAATACCTGATGTTCTAGTCTCAGCTTTCAGTCCATGTTGGCTCCCCATTCCTAACCCTATCTACAGTTCTCAGTGTGATGGCATTTCACAATACATGCAGACATGGTTCCACCAGTGACAGTTTAGTTTTCAATGAATTAAGGCTAAGCCAGCTGGCAGCCATCCAATCATTCAGTCCCAAGAATGCATCATCCCCATCTGGTGCATAAGATAGATACAGCTGGGTATCATCAGCAAGGCACTGAAAACTCAGCCTACAACATCTAATGATCTCCCCAGTGGAAGCACATGCATGGCCAACAACACAGCAGAGCACAGTGTGACGTAGACAGCCAGTTCTGAGTGCTGTGTCATTTTTTTTAATATAAAATATATTACTGACTGTATCATGTCAACATGATGAAGCCATATGCAAATAGGGCTGACATGGTGTTTGCAATGTGTAGTCATGGGGAGGAGAAGGACGAAGGAGACCCCCTTCTAGAGTTGCTGGAAAAGAGTAAGTGGGAGTCCTCTGTGAAGGCAGTAAAATTGTCTTCCCAGCTGAACCTGGACCAGGTCCAGAAAGTAAGGGAGGTTTTAGCAGACTTTGCCCCCTTGTTTAGCGCCAAGCCTGGACTAACCCCCTTAGCGACACACGATGTGGAGACAGGGACACAGACGCCCATACGGCGGACAACATATCGGGTGTCAGAGGCTGTCCAAAAGGACATTAGGAGGGAAGTGGAGGAGATGCTGGATTTAGGGGTAATCCAGAGAACCCACAGCCCCTGGGCCTCACCCGTAGTCCTTGTACCTAAACCAGATGGCTCTACTCATTTCTGTGTGGACTATCGTGGACTGAGTGCAGTCACAAAGTCCGATGCCCATCTGAAGCCCCGGACAGGCGAACTCCTGGACAAGTTGGGAGGGGCAACCTACCTTATGACTACTGACCTCACCAAGGGGTATTGGCAGGTAGAATTGACAGACAGAGCTAGGGAGAGGTCAGCCTTCATCACTCCGATAGGCTTATTTGAGTTTAAAGTAATGCCTTTCGGAATGAAGAACGCCCCGGCCACTTTTGGTGTACCTGGATGACACTGCCATCTTTAGTACCAGCTGGGAGGAACACCTATCCCACCTTAGGGAAGTGCTGGACAGGATACAGAGGGCCGGGCTCACTGTCAAAGCTGAGAAGTGCCAGGTGGCCATGGGAGAAGTGGTATACCTCGGGCATGTGGTAGGTCGGGGACAGCTCCGTCCTAACCAAATGCAGATAGAGGTGATCAAGGCATGGCCCAGACCAGAAACCCAGAAGCAGGTCAGGAGCTTTCTAGGGACAACAGGGTACTACAGAAAGTTTGTACCTAATTACAGTGCCCTGGCTGCTCCCCTATCTGACCTGACAAAGAAAAAAATGCCAAGGAAAATCACCTGGGGCCCAGCCTGTGAGGAAGCCTTTACCAAACTGAAGGAGGCACTGTGCAGTGCTCCTGTTTTGACAAGTCCGGACTATAGCAAAACTTTTATAGTTCAGATGGACACCTCAGATGTGGGTATTGGGGCAGTACTAAGCCAGACATCCAGTGAAGGGAGGGACCACCCCATTGCCTACCTGAGTAAAAAACTGCTTCCCAGGGAGCAAGCGTACTCCACTGTGGAAAAGGAGTGTCTTGCCATAGTGTGGGCCCTAAAGAAGTTGGAGCCATACTTGTATGGGCAGCCTTTTATGGTGCAGACTGACCACAACCCTCTGGTTTGGCTGATGCAGATGGGGAAAAACAATGACAGACTGCTCAGATGGAGTCTTGCTTTACAAGGGTATGATTTGAAAATCGTACATGGGGCCGGAGCCAAGAATCAGAACTCAGATGGTTTGTCCCGTGTGTATGAGGAATGAACTGATTTGGTAAGCTCATCCCATGTAGGGGATAGATCCCCCACATTCAGTCTAGGTGGGGAGGAATTGTCACACTTGGACCACTGATTCTGATACATGTATCACATTTTTTTTGTATTACATATAATTTATGTAAGGGAAGAGCAGTCAGAAGACCCACAGTCTTGCTGAACTGACACGTCCAAAAAAAAACCAGGGATAAGTTCAAAGAACAGGACATAGCTAAATCTGCAGCTATTTAAAATGCAATTCCTTTGTTAAATTTTCTTTGAAGGCAGGAACCAAAGTGTCCACTTTATAATGCCCTCAGAGAGATCCTTTGACTTGCAATAGTTGCCAGGAAGAACCTGTGTTGGGAGGGGTGTCGCAGGGAGCCCTTGAATTACATCAGAAAGACCTTTGATGTGTAGATAACAAGGATCCAGACGAATTTGGAAGGTCCAACACACATTCCCAGGATGCTTTGGAAGGACATCACAGAAACTGTTTATATATGTGTGTGTGTGTGTGTGTGTGTGTGTGTGGCAGAACAAAAAACAGTTCTGACCAGTTAACCTGAGGAGAGGAAATTGAGTATGTCACTTATCATTTTTTTAAAATCTTGTTGGGACATCCTGTGCTGTAAAATATAACTTTTAATACTCCAAGGCGGAGTTTAATGACCTCAGAGAGGAGGCCGGCTCAGGACTGCTTTTATCCAACTGAGCAAGCCTTAGAGAGACGCATTTTATTTTATTTGCTGACTGAGAGAAGAAGGACAACATCAGCATTGTAGGAGATAAGTATTATGTGGATAAGAAAGCTTAGTTTGTACTTTAAAAACCTGTTTTGTTTTTAAGATTGTATGTGTTTGGGATATTTATTCTGTATTTATTGTTCTGTTTTGATATTTTAAAGTAAAGATTTATTTTACAACGGAAACTGCCTGGAGTGCCTTGACATTTCTTTTTATTTAAGTGGAGCTTTTAAAGGTTACAGTTAACACTGTGTATGGGCTTATTGATATACCAAACTGGGAAATGGATAGAGTTCTCTAAAGTCTTGCATAGAGTTCTAAAGGTTCATTTGAAAGACCTGGTTGGGTGCCCATAGGCAAAGATATCTGGCCCCCCGAAGACAGAATTATCTGAGCCTGATAATAAGGTACACTAACAAGAGGTTATCAATTCGAATCCCTCCAGAACTTGAGACTAAGGTGACTTGAACCCACAAAACAGACAAGAGGGTTACCTTGTTCTGTTCACTGTTCACAAATCATACACTCAAAGGCTGGCACTTTGGGAGTAGGGGGCTGACAGGCTGAGTGAGTTTGTGACATAAGATATATATTTTTTATAAATAATCTGACAGAGGAGAAGCTAGCTGACCTCACACAAAAAAGGGGTAGGCCAATACAGATGCTTTAGGAATATTCTGTTTTACTACACAGAGACACATTTTTACCTAGACTCTGACTAAGGAAAGATCTTTGGAGCACTTGTAAACAAGTATTTAGAAAGATTTAAAATCTAAGTACTGTAAGTAGAAATTTGTGCTGTTTAAACCTTGTTCTTTTAAAAGATTTGTATGTCTTGTGATATAAGAGTTCTGTATTTTGCGTTTTACATGTTTTTAACTATTTTAGTAAAATTCTTTTTAGAACTTACTTGGTCTGTCTTTGACTTCTTTTTAGTTGTAAGAAAAGTATATGGTTATTGCAGATACTAAACATAAGCTTGAATGGTGATACCAAACTGGAAAGAGAAGCGTTTTAAATCTGAGGTTTTTATTAAAGTTTTTAAGGGTTCATCTCTGTATACCTGGTTAGGTGCCCATAGGCAAAGATATCTGGCCCCCCCAAAGACAGAAATATCTGAGCCTGTATATTGGGTACGCTAGCAAGAGGTTAACAGTTTGAATCCCTCCAAGACTTGAGACCAAAGGTTGATCCGAACTCACAAAACAGACAAAAGGGTTACCTTGTTCTGTTAAACTGTTTACAAGACTGCGCTCGGAGGTTGGCACTTTGGTAGTAGAGGGCCTGACCTGCTGAGTGGGTTTGTGACACACAGCACTACCCAAGATGTAAGAACCCACTGCTATCTGCTGCAACCTGCCAGGCCAGTAGAACTTGAACCAGTAGAATGCCATCCGAGAGCCCCGTATAGTGCCTCAGACATGCCAACAGCAACCCATGGTCCACCATCTCCAATGTCAAGGAATGGTCAAGCAGGACCAAGACAGTATGGAGTCCTCTGTCCCTTGCTGGAAAGATCATGAAGCACCTTCACAAACGTGATCTCAATGCTGTAATGAGGCCAGAACCAGACTGAAGAGGATGATAGATGTCATATTATTCCAACCAATGCTGTAGCTGTGTACCATCACAACATTTTCAATTACCTTCCTTGGAAAGGAAGGTTTGAAACAGGTCTGTAATTCATGAGATCATCAGGGTCCAGGGATTTTTTTTTTCAGGAGGGTCCTCACCATTGCTTTCCTCAGAGTGGAAGGAAGACAGACTCCTCCATTCTTGGCTTTCTCTGTGGCAGCGCCTGCAATACAAAACTCTTTGCCACACCATCTAAGGAGTTCCTCCTCAGTGAAGGCATTTAAATGGGGCCTAAAAGGTCACCTGTTTGACTTAGCCTATGGATTTGATACCTGATTGATTCTGTTTGTACCTCTGTTTATTTTAATATTTGTGTTAACTAATGATTTTAATGTGTTGGTTATTTTTATGTCAAGCACCTTGAACTCTTCGGATAGGGTGCAATACAAATAAAATTGCCTTGCCTTGACATCCTATTAAGGAGCACCTAATAATCTCAACAAAAAAAAAAACAGATGCAAGACATCCCAGAACTACAAAAGATGCCAGAAAAGGTATGGATCCAAAGTACAGTAAGTAGGGTGCAGCCCAAAGATCATATGGACTGGTCAACCAAATTGGCACAAATTCCTTCCACAGAAAAGGAGTGACTGCACCCATTTTCAGTAGGGCACTACCATCCCATAACAGGCCGCTTGAGGAATCCTAGCCCGGATGGAGGATACCTTGTTGAGGAAGAATTAATTGAACTCCTCACACGGAGCAGCTTAAAAAAATCCCTATCAGACTACAGACAGATAGGATTTAACAATTTGTCCACTGTGCGGAAGTGAGGAACAGGTCCATTCTTAGCAGCAGCAAACACCTATGACATGAACGCTGACTTTTTTAAAGTGATTGCTCGTTGACACTCGCCATAGTGGATTCTCAGCACCACTCTGTCCTCGCCTGACTGGGACCTCCACCAAGATGCTCTAACCTCCATCCCTTAATCTTCAATCACCTTCAGTCATTATCATACCATAGTGACCTGCGGTGGGAAATCAAGGAGTGAACATGGAAATGTGTCAGGGAGTCGAAGGTGGCTGTAAGAGCTATATTATAGCTCTCCACAGCCTTTTGTGCTGTCACAATGCCACTGGTGTTCAGTACCACCAGGAGATTTTCAGACTGCAGATTACAAACAGTGCTGTATCTGACTATTTCCTCAGGGGAGATGTTTAACCAGGGGACACTGCAAAGAAACTGCCCAGTATGATAATCTGACTAAATGACCGGATCAACCTTGACATTACTAATGTCAAGACCCAACAAGGCCTGGTCCAAGGTGTGGCAATGCAGGTGGGTACCAGAGGCAACTGCCTGTATGAGGTCCAACAATGTCATCAACTGGAGTAACTGCTTTCCAGAAAGAGAGGCTTCATCATCAACCCAAACACTGAAATCACCTAGTACTAGCAGACTGGGTGAGTCCACCACCAGGTCGACTAGCTAATCCTCAAG
Organism: Neoceratodus forsteri; assembly: GCA_016271365.2. Lineage (NCBI taxonomy): Eukaryota > Metazoa > Chordata > Ceratodontiformes > Ceratodontidae > Neoceratodus > Neoceratodus forsteri. Next base: position 1,838,514,337 of record CM057449.1, read on the forward strand.
TTCCTGCAGGAAATCATTCCCCTGGCCCAGAAGTTAGTCCATGAGAATGATCCTACAAGCTGTACCTGGACCTCGTTTTACTTCCACACATTCAAATGACTCTGTCAAGTCCATGGGTATGCCATCAGTCCTAGGGTAGATCTAAAACAGATGGCTACCTAGCCCCACCTGTGCTCCTGCCTAGAGGAACAGATAAGGGGAGTAAAGGAGTATTTTACTACCAGATTTGCATGATTTATTCCCATTTTCTGATTTTAGGAATTTGTTTCCCACCTTGTATATTTACAGTATGTTGGTACAGAAGCACAAAATTGGCAGCAGCATTCAGTGCTACTAGCCATGGATCCATATACTAACAGACTGTCAGCAGTAGAGGTGGGTTGGAAAACAGCATCGGTATGAGTTACGTACATGCAGGAGACTGTTTGAGGAGTTGTTCACTGGATAGCAAGAAGGGCAGTTGCAACATAACATGTTAAAAATAGGGTCACTGCATTACACAGCAGTGAGAACGTATTTCAAGACTCCTCACTGGCATCAGAGAAGGAGTATCAGTGGTTGTAGACAGCCAGTGGAACTGTGACCTTTTTTAGAGATGGGGTCCAAGACAGGTCAATGTATGTTATTACTACCATGTAAATGAAAATACTACCAGGTGAAAGCAGCTATCAGTAAATACTTTCCAGTCCTAAAAAGTATCTGGACCCCAGAGTGTACCACAGAGTAACCTGGAGAAATGAACGCCTCCAGCACAGGGCTGGAATCCTTCCCAAACAGGTCTCCATGATACATACTAGGTCAGCCGAGGAATCCAGGGTTTTATTCATCAGTGACCTGGTGTTACAAAGACCCCCCCGCCCAAGGGGAGGAACTAGATCTGGTGGCCACATTGACACTTGCTTACTGGAAAATAAAGCAGTGCCGGAATGGACACCATGCAGGGAGGACCCCTCACCTGGTTTGGCCTACTCCTAGGGCACCTTCTTGACCTTACACCCTCGATCCAACTCCAACATCTGCCCTCAGAGTAAACTTACTCCTTGAGCAGCAACTCCGAAAGGACTCCCAGCACCCTATAGGGATCATGACCTTTGCAGGAAGGAAAATAATGAGTCCTATAAAGGGCTGCTGTTCCAAGAAATAGACATAGAAGGGTATGGGTGACACAATACATATAATCTAAGCTGCAGTCACTTAAACAGAAGAACAATAAATATAATATCCCACTAAAATGTTAACCCAACACCACAAACCCTGACTCAACAAAACCAGTCACGCTCAAATGTAGTCTACAATATAATAACAATCTAATATTCATGCACCCCAAACACTCCAATATAACAATGATTTAAAATGACAAAATTAACAAGGAATAATATAATATGCAAGTCACATCAGCTTAGACTACAAAAGAGTTGCTAGGGCTATGTTGTGTATTAACTGCTGCAATGGTGTTAAATAGCTCAACTTATAAACCAAATGTGAAAATGTCCAACGAAAAAGTCCAGGTAAAATAGGGGGTGTTAATCCAGCTATCAAAACAGTACCACAGGTGACTAACAATGCCCTTGTTAGTCACCCAGTGCACTTAGTTAAGGACAAAATGACCGTTACGATATCTAAAAATGTTTAAAAAGTTGCCGCAATAGACTTAAATGGAGTGCGCCCCCCGTGCTCTCCCTGGGCACACGTCATTACGTGTCTGAGCATGGAGGTGGGTCTTTAGTCAGCTCCCAAGACCAGGAAGTGGAAGGGGTCAGCTGAGAAAAAATTTACGATCCCCTCCACTCCTAAATATGGAAAATAATTTTCACCAAAGATAGCCAGATGGGGTGCCACAGAGGTAAGGCACCACACCATGTGGTTCAAATCTGTTTTTGAAAAACTTGGAGAATCTATTTAAAGACAGTAGTAGTTTAGTGGGTAGTGTCAGGGACTTAGCATTAGATAAGGCTTTGAGTGAGCTAGTGTAGGAGCTATTTTTTTTTGTTTTTGGTTATAATCCTCCTAGTGCTCAGTTCCTGCTGCTACACTGGTCATTTAGTCCTATTAACTCCTTTTTTTTTCTTACATATATTTTTTCTATGCCCCCTCTGTCTCCAGTGTCTGACTCCCTTGTGGATCCCAAGGCACCACATGCAGTGCTCTGCATGCTTCTTCCCCTCCACAGAGCCACAGTTTACCACCTACAGCAGGGGCCAAGCCCCCCGATATTCACAGGTTCATCAGGTGACATGTGGTGTGGGGAACGCTGCTTGGGTCCCAGGAGTACCGGGATCCCATCATGTATGAACACCAGGGCTATTTTTCCTTTTTTCTAGTTAAGTCCCCACTGGGTGATGACAGACAAGGGCCTGAGCACATGCACTCAAAGCGGTGCATGGATGTGCGAGCCTGCCATCACCCAAACCTTAACCTGCCCGATTCCGCTGCTCTGCCACCTATGGTCACCTAGGTGGCAGTATTGCAGCAGAGGCAGCAACCCTCCCTTCCCTAGAGAAGACAAGGGTCCTCTGGGATGCTCAAACCCCCTTCCCAGCCAACCCCCGATGACCCAGGCTCGCTTCTTAACCCGGATCACCGGCATCATGAATGGTAGTGTTACTGCTGCACCGAAGGGCTTGCTATTAACTCCTTTTTAACCATTACAGTGAGAGGTAATGAAGTGATAAGCAACGGGATTGTGCTGAGCTGCTTTACAGTGGTGAGGGCATCTGTGAAATTGGGTAAGCTTACGCAGAGATGGCTATGAATCAAACAGTGAAGAGGGGCTAGGTATGCGTGAATGTGCATTGAGATGCCTAGACTGGCTCGCTTCAGGATGTGAACTCAGCCTCAGTATACGAGCAGCTTCACCAGAGAAAGAATCGTGGCCATTTTCTACAATCGGACTACCAATTTCTACTGAAGGAGCAGTAGTCAGGCGTTAAAGTTAGATGGTTCACTGTGTTTATGTGACTGTCAAGGACGTTCAAACTGGCTGAGCTTGTTTGGAGAAGGAGGTTATTTCATCGCCTGTGGGTTACATATGGAACAGGCTGATGGTGAAAGAGAACAGACAGGTCTTCCCTGGGCAGACTGTGAACTTGGCCATTGGTGATGAAAGGACCCTCAGGTCAATATTTTGCTGTCTCCTGGTTGCTGTTTAGTTTGTGGACCCTCCAGGGTGGCAGTGAGAATGCTGGTTTGGAATTTTCATCTGTGACTTAGATTTGGTTAATTTCTCAGGCGAGAGCAGAGGCTAACATGCACTGTGAATATTACTTGACTGGATTTTATTTTCAGCCTGTTCATCTGCATTGTATTGCACCTCAAACTGACCTCGTGTGGATTCCCCTTTTATTGTTCTTTTAAAAGGATATATTTTGTAAAGTGAATTTGGGGGAGTGTGTATTTGTATGACTGATAGGCTAGGGGTGAATGCTGGGTTGTGTGAGTAGTGTGAGTAGAATATTTAATGTATTAGAGTATGGGGAATTATGTGGGTGTCTGTTTAGGGTGAGTATGTGGCATATTAGTGGGCTGTACTGGGAGTTTGAGATTTTGCTGTGGGTGGGCTTTTGTTAGTAACTAGTGGCACCATGAGTCTAGATGTTAGGGCCCCTAGGCTTAGTTACACCCCATCCCAGCTGCTTGACCGACATGCCTTAGATGACCCCCCAGTGGCATACAGGTGCTGCAGTAAGGTGGGCTTCGTACAGAGGCAGGATGATAGGTGGCATGGAAGTGTTAATGAAGTGATGCAATATAGTGTTGCTGAGAACCAGAGGGCATCCTGGGGTGAAATAAGACCTAGAGAGAGGCCAGATATGGTTTGCTACCATACACAGGGCTCCCACCAGAATAAATGGGCAGGTAGCCATTAGGCCAGCAGTCTCTATTCATCCCCTAAAAGCAGCGCTATGCAATACCAGATGGAGTAGGAACAAGACTGCTATTATGGCAGACTTGATTTCTTTGGCTGATCTGGTTTGCATCACGGAGACCTGACTGAGTGATGACACCGGTCCAGTCTTGGAAGCAGTGGTCCCAGCCAGATTCTCTGTGGTCCACCACCTGTGGAGGGATCGTGCGGGGATGGGGCCATCTGTTTTAGATCTGAGTTGAACTTTATTGTGCACTAAGTTGGGGAAACTTCATTTGAGTGGGTGTCCTTGTGTGGGAAGGCCAGGTGCAGGCTACAGGATCCCTCATGTACCAGCCTCCAGGTATGACAGGGACGTTCTGCAGGAAACCACAGACTTCATTACCGAGAGCATGTTGCAGTCACCCAGAGGCTTGGTTCTGGGTGTCCTCAGTGCCTGCCTGGGTTCATGATGAACTCTCATATCTTGGTCAGGATTTCCTCCAGTTGATAGATTCACTGGGCCTAGCACTAGTAGTTACTTCTGAGACCCACCGACAAGGACATGCCTTGGACTCTCACTGGGGCTTGAGGTGCAAAATCTTGAGATTGATCTGGTCAGTTGGCCAGATCACTGCACAGTAAAGTTCTCATTCGGGGCCCCCCCTTGTAGTCCACCACCAGTATAGATGGTCTCATACCGCCCTTTAAAGGGGTTGTCCCCAGAAGGATTCTAGGTGGTTACTGACTCTCAGGTTTGATGGTTGTTGTCGGACAGGATCGGAGGATGTGATGGTGGCCTATAATAGGGCCATTACTTCAGCCTTTGATTCAGTCACACTGGTGGGTATATAACCCCAGGCTTCGCTCTTGAGATCCCCGTGGTTCGATGAGCAGCTCAGGGAGATGAAATCTATGGGTTGAAGTTGGAGTACTGTTGGAAGACATCTAGGACTGATGAGGATGAACTGGCTTTGAGAACTCACTATGGTGATATCAAAGGGCAGTCTCCCATAAGAAGTCAGCATTTCTGTCCAGGGAGATTGCAGCAGGGAAGAACAGACCAGCACAGAACTTCCGTACTGTAGATAGGCTACTCCATCCTGCCTGTCTGCAGCCAGTTAAAACAAATTCATCCACCAAGTGCAAAGAGTTTGTTTTGTTCTTCACTGACACATTGTCTTCTATTCAGGCCGGGATTTCCCCAGTCTGGTTGCTGCAGCCCAGCAGAGTCAAGCTAGTTGTCAACAGATGTACTCCTCCCACATGAGAGTTTAGGTTAGTTTTGGTGGAAGAGGTTTGTGGGATGATCTTGGAGCTGCAACCACCTTTTCTGAACTGAACCTAGCCCAAACATGTCTTCTATAAGTTGTGTCAGGTTTTTGGGGCCAGTGTTCACCAAGAGTCTGGTGATCCTTCTTGGAGGGGTCCTTTCCAAGTGTGTTGAAAGATGAGCTGATGAGGCCTCTTCTGAAGAAATCATCTTTGGACCGGAACTGCTTAGCAAATTATAAACCTGTTTGTAACCTTCCCTTTTTGGGAATGGTTATTGAGAAGATGGTGGCTGTACAGCCTGGGGCACATCTCATGGCCTTTGATATCTATAAGCCTCTCCAGTCCTGATTTAGGTCAAAGCACAATATGGAGACCGCACTGGTTGGGGTGCATAATGACTTTCTCAGGGCAAGAGATAGATGGGAATGGTCATTTCTTGTTCTGCTCGATCTCTCATCAGATAATGGCACCGTGGACCATGAGTTGTTGTTGGACAGCCTCAGGAAGTACTGTGAACTCATCAACACAGTCATCAGTTAGTTCAAGTCCTTTCTCAGAGATAGGATGCAGAGGGTGGTGACAGTGAATTTCTCCTACTCTCGAAGCCCCTGCTCGGTGGCATACCCCAGGGGTCAGTCCTCACGCCTGTGTTGTCTGCAATGTATATGTTGCCCCTGGAAGGGATCATTAGACAGTACAGGCCAAGTTCCCACTGTTATGTAGATGATACCTAGCTGCATCTGTCATTTGCCTCCAAGACACCTAATGTGGTGGAAGTACTAAATTTGTGTCTGGCCAAGATTCAGGACAGGATGCCATCAAGCTGGCCAGGACTCAACCCAGATAAGACAGAGATATTATTAATTGAGCCTGGTTGAAGGTGGGGCATGGCGACAACTGAGAGAGTGACTGGCCTTGTGCTGGGTCCCACCAGGTGGTAGCCTCTGCTAAGGTGAAGAATCTGGGGGTCATGCTGGATGAAAGCCTGGCACTTGAGGCTCACGTGTTAGTAGTAGTCTGGAGTTGTTTTTACCATCTTACTAACATTGCCCTGATTAAAGCCTTGATCCCCCCCAGAAGATCCACCATCACTGATACATGCATTTGTGACTTCCAGACGTGACTACTGTAGCATTCTTCACCTTGGGATTGGGGGAGGTGTTTTATGATGCTAGGTGAAGAACCCAGTGGCCAGGTTGGTGACAGGCCTTCCAAGGTCCTGTCATGTGACCCCAGTCCTGTGTGACCTGCACTGGCTGCCGATGAAGTGGTACAGCACCTTCAAGGTTGGTTTGCTGACCTATAAAGCCCTATACAGACAGGGTCATGGTTACCTGAGAGACCTCCTCACTCCTTACTGTACTGCTCACCCCCTATGCTTTTCTGAGATGAGCCTCCTGGCTGTTCCCAGGGCAAGTTATCTGGAGAGCATGTCTTTGAGGTAGCCAACCTAGCCCTGTGGAACATGCTTTCAAGATCCTTAAGAGGGGCCGAAAGACCTACCCTTTCAGGGAGGATTTTGGTTCAGGTTAGCTGCCTCCATAATCTGGTTGCTACTTTTTTTTGGTTTTTCAAATTATTTTTCTCACTTGGTGGTCCAGGGCATCTCTCAGGCTGGCTCACTCGGCGTTCACCCCTAACTGCTCACCTGAACCACTCCTCTGACCAATACATCGGGATCAGGATCCCCTCCTCTCCTGCAGGACCCATACAGGAGGAGGAGACTGAGGATCCCCAGAGGGTAGGGGCGGGATTGTGGCCGGCATTGAGCATGTGGGGTGGCTGTCTCCAGAGACCAGCCATCGCCTCACCTGGCCACCAGTGGTTTTTCCTTGTTTCTACCTTGGAGTGCGGTGTGTAATGACACCTGCGCACAGCTCCCCTGCTGGCATCTGCCGCACTCCGCCCGTTACATTGGCTGGTGTACCTGCAATACCCCCGCTCTCCATCAGGGGTTGTCAGGACACTGAGTCACCCTGGATTCCTCCCCAGAGAGAGGAGAACTGTCCTCCTGATGCTCCATCCTCTCGCTCCCCTGCCGACCCCTGGCTACCGAGTCCGTCACCGAACCTGGTTCGCCGGTGTGGCGTCCAGCGCCTCAACCATCAGCGCCACTGGGCCAACTCTGGTTGCCACTTTTTAGTAGGTTTTAATTATTGCTGCAATTATTTATTTATTTGTTTATTTGTTAGTTGTTTATGTATTATGCCATTTAAAAAAATTGTTTATAATTGTTTTACTTTATGAGTTTTAAGTCAATTCCCAACAAAAATCCACCTATTAACCAACAAAGATTAAACAGGAGTGAAGTATTGCTGCATATTTCACAGCCATTGATTAATAAAAAAAATCCTCTTCCCCATGGGCTCACACCTCGGGGTACTAGGGAAAATCAGGAGCTGTCGCTACATAAAAACATAGAACTGCTGCAGCACAACCACCCAGGCTTAAAAAATGATATCCTCTTTAGAGCCGCCGCTCTACATAATAATCCCCAAAAGTTAAGCTGAGTTGCTGGGTACACCTCAACGGAGAATCTAGGAACAGAAGCAAGAGAGCGGAAACACCTTCCAAGTGCAGAAACTGACCCCCCACAAGAAGTCTGATATAGACAGACCTCCAAAAATATAAATCCACAAGTAAGCTGTAGAACTTAGAGGCACCACAAACAGAACCAAGCTGACTAGACAGGTCCTAAGTCCTAAGTTTACAATAATAAAGATTAGCAGGCCTGTTGGTGCCAAAGTTGAGCTACTGCTCACGATGCTGGCAATCTGTGTTTGTGAAGAAGCCTGGATTATTGGGGGCCAACTGGGGGGAGGAGAACTGTGCGTAGCAGAGCAAGTTCTCTGGGGAGGGAGGATCACCATCCTTGCTGATATACTATCACCTGGTTGACCACATGTGGCAGTGCAGCAGAGGGCATCGAGAGAAAGAGGGAAAACACTGGCTAGGGACCCATGCTCTGGATGTACTGCGGGTGCACACATATAATTCCCCTAGTGAACCAGCATCTTCCAGGGCACAGAAGAAACAGAAAATATCCCAGCCATCATAGGATGTACCCTCTTTCTTCCCGCAGTCTACACACTGTCAACCTCTCCACACAGGACTGGTTGAATTTGACTCAAGGACTTCCCCTCAACCCTGATGACAGAGCCCAGATGTGGGGGGGGGGTGGTAATCCATGTGGGTATGGAGGAGAGTAGTAGGTCCCAGATAGGACTGATGATTTCCCATTTTCAAATATGGCCAATTCCATTTAACAAAATTTAAAACTCCATTGTTTCCACTTTTTCTCCAAAACTGAGGGCAAGTTAGTATGTTGTGTACAAAAATGTGGTTCCAAATGGTAGGTTTTGTACAAAAAGCTGGTGCAAAGTGGGGTTGTTTGTATGATAAAGTAGTGCAAACAAGAGTTTTTTTCAAGGAAAATTTACTCCTAACTGCAGGTTTAAAAATGCCAGATTCTGTTTTTTCTAGTGTTTTCCATTAAAAATGGAAAAACATTGGCCCTACCCAAAGAAGGCACGTTAGAGAGCTGCACAGGAGCATAAGGATGGGGGCTGACTGGAGATGACAAGGGGGAATACAGATTAAAAAAAGTTAAATTGTCCTGGCCCAGTGGTGCTGAGAGCTGAGGCACTTGATGCCACACCTCATGCTACGCTGGAGACCCGTGTTCGAGAACAAATGTGGGCCACCGGGGGTCAGCTGAGAGGAGATGGACTGAGCGTCCGACGGACTGCTCTCCATCTCCGGGGAGGGGGAGTGACCTGCGGTCGGTGCTCATCTGACCACTGGAGGAGGCTGGGGCTCAACACTATTCTGCTGCTAGAATGTGGGGCGGGAGCATGGCAGATGCTTGGCATGGACGCACGCAGGTGCGTGCGTGTACCCACCACTGGCATCATTGCATGCCGCACTCCCATAAGGGAGAAAATAGGAAAAGACCCTGGTGGCCAGTCGTTATGGCTTGATGGCTGTGCCCCATCACTCAGTCTCTGGAGATAACACCCTGAAGTGAATCCTGGATTGGCGGGTGAGTAGGGGGCTCCTTGCTGCCCCACCATGGTGGGAAAGCCGTGGGAGTTACAAGGGTGAGGGCATGAAGGAGTGGAAGCGAGGGACAGCAGCCATACAAGGAGCCAGCGGGGGCCGGGGAGGGGGGAAGAAACAGCTAAAAAAACTTTAATTTACTTCACTATAGTAAATCACTCAAAACTTCATAAAATAAGAAAAATAAAACAAAGTGCTGTGCAGGAAAGAAAATAGAGGACAATCAAGGAGAAAAAGTAATAATAGGCAAGGTAAGGATAGAAGCTGGAAAACAGAAAGGAGATGATGGGGATGGAAAGGCACAGTAGGAGTGACTAACTTTCACCTCATTCCATCAGTAAATAAGCTGAGATGCATACAGTTTATGAGAATGGAGTGAGGCACACCCCAAGCCTGATTTGTGAAGAAGCAGGAGAGGTCAACCCGTAGTGATTTTTCCAGTTGCCACCTGCAGGGTGGAAGTGGAGTGTGAGGGTTGGAAACCCTAATGCCACATTTCCTTACTTTTGTCAGTTTAACCCTAATAAGTGCATTAATGAAATTTTTTGCAATGAATTTCCTTACTCTTTGAGATAGTATAATTGTATCTTCATTTGCATGTGGGAATGCAGTGCTCCCATCCCTCCATAGATGCGTAAATGTATGTTGTTGTGGAAGCACATGGCCCTCTGGGCCCTGCTCTTCTATTTGTGCCAAAACAGCAATTTCTATCCTTCATTGTGTGGCTTGTTAAACTTCCAAGGTTATCCTAAGGGAAATTGCATTTTTTACTTTTTATGAATTTTTTATATTGTCCCTAAATTATTTTGGGAGTATAAGTGTTATTCTTGTAGTCCTCAGTAAGACCTTAGCTTTGATATATAGATTGTCCCTTCAGTCCAAATATTGAGGGAGTTATGGCTTGTTAAACTCTTTTAATGTTATCGTATGAGAATTAGCATTTTTTTTAATTTTCTGCTTTCTATTATGGCCCGTAGATTTGTGGGGGGAAATTATGTGTTATTGTTTCAGTAGTCATTAACATATTTCCTTTGTTATATAGATTATCCCTTAAATCCAAATATTGAGCCAGTTATGGCTTCTTAAACTTCCAATGTTATCCTATGGGAATTTGCATTTTTTTAATGTTTGTGTTTTTTTATGTGGCCCCTAGATATTTGTGGGAGGATTATGTGTTATTCTTGCAGTACTTATTAAGGCCCTTCAGTCCAAATATTGAGGGAGTTATGGCTTGTTGAAGTTTATTTGTGGGAAGAATATGTGTTATTCTTGCAGTAATCATTAAGACCTTTGTTTTGATATATAGAGTGTCCCTTAAGTCCAAATATTGAGGGAGTCATGGCTTGTTGAAGTTCAAATGTGTAAAAAAAAACTAAGTACAAAATCTTTTTTTGTCCGAAATGAAAAACCCATATGAAAAAAGATGCCTTCATATGAAAAAAGAACTGGGAAAAAGACTAAGTCCAAATAATTTTTTCATATGATGGAATCCTTTTTCATATGAATGAAAAAGGCTCATGAAAAAGGATGCCTATATATGGAAAAAGGATCGGGAGAAAAAACTAAGTCCAGATTCTTTTTCATATGATATCATTCCACTAATATAGATTAAAAACCTCAAGAAAAGGATTCATTCATACGAAAAACTATCAGAAAAAAAGAGTCCAAATTATTTTTTGTATGAGGCAATCCTTTTTCGTATGAATGAAAAAGCTCATGAAAAAGATTCCTTCATATGAAAAGAATCAGGAAAAACTAAGTCCAAATTATTTTTCATATGAGGCATCATTTTTGTAGAAAAAAATAGCTCTTGAAAAGGATGCCCTCGTATGCAAAAATAATTTGGACTTAGTTTTTTCCACATTCTTTTTTCATATGAAGGGGTTCTTTTTTTCATATGGCCATACAAAAACATGGAAGAGAGTCACAAAAAAAAGATTTCAAAATGTCAAAAAAAAAAACATTTGGTGGTAATTGTAGCAACAGTTAACTGCAGAATACAACTAATGGGGTTCCGATGAGCAGAATACATGTGTTAGTGTCTCTGAAGGAGGTCATTTTTATGGGTTTTAAAACTTTTATTTTTGAAAAAAAATTGAAACAATATGAAAAAAAGAGTTTGTCCTCATGAAAAAGGATGAGCCCCATATGAGTTTCATATGGACCAAATTCTTTTTTTGTTTCAAGCAGCTATCCAAAAGACTGAACTGAGTATGCTCAGAACGAAATTTTAAAACGTAATAACGTTGGAACAGATTAATATTTTTTCAACAAACCAGAGAAAGGAACATCTGTGGGCCAAGCCCTTTCTACTCTTAAAATTTCAGACCAAAATTCCAAACTGTCTGGGTGCTAGGTGGTGACAAAAAAACAGCGATTCATGATGTTTTTCCCTACCCGCATCTCAGAATCTACACATCCAACCTGAACAAAACTTGGCACAGCAAGAGATCTCCCCCCCAACCCCAGACCGTGCATGCAAAATTTCATGCAAATCTATTGAACGGTTGCAAAATATATTAAAGTGCAAAATTTGAGGTTTAACATAGAAATCATTGCTTAACCCTAACTATAGTGGCTTTTAGCAGCCATAAATAACAAGCCCTCAATAAAAATGCTTTCCAGTTGGAGTTAGACCACAAAGCAACTGCAATAAGTTTTCAAACATCTTCATGCTTCAGCACTGGTGCTTCCCCAAATCTGTAGGGAGAAACCCCTGCTGACATCATCAGCTCTTTATTAGAATGATATAGATTTAATACAGGCACTACACCTAACTAAATCTTTAGAGCTTCAGATGCTTTGTCTCACCTTCAGTAAACACATTTAAGATATGCATAATGATGAACAATCTAGAAAGATTCTCGTCTTGGTTATCAAATTGTTTAGGGGATTTTCTTTCTATGCCAGGTTAGGAATAAACTTTCTCAGAAGTCACCATACCCAAACTCCATAGTAAACTCATATTAGTCAGTCTAACCATGCATAATTATAGCTTTTTTTCATCAGAGTCAGGCCTGATTCCCTCTGCAGACAAAATTTGTTCCTAAATTCTCATGTTTCCCAACTTCAGATTTCTCAAAATTCAGCATGATACCAGCCACTTAGACCTTCACACACCACCAGATTCTGAAAATATTCTGGTGCCGATGCAATTCTGAATGGTAGCTTCATGAAGAAACTGATTCTTTGGTAACTAGGTATGGTCTACTGAGCAGAAGGCCAATTTGCAGAGGTGACCTGGAGCACTGTGGAGGTTAAGTGACTTACTCAGGGTCACACAGTATGCAAGTGGAGGTTGTGGGAATCAAGCCCAGGTCTACTGCATGTACCAAGCATTTTCACAGCTCACTGCTCGAAGCTCTAGGGTATACTGCCAGACCTTAGCTGATGACTGGCATACGAGAATCTGACTAAATCTCATGTCTGCATCAAACTTGGTAAAAACTTTGGCCACAGCATGCATGTCTCGGATCTGCTCAACTACAGGAAGGATACACTTCCCCTGCATAGTCTCATTACCTGCAGGCTAGTCAGTGCTGGGCACTATTGCAATCCTTTTGGGGATATCAGCAATGACAATGCACTAGTTTGCCAACTCCTCAGTCCTACTATTGATACCTTTGAAGCTCATACATTACCGTACTTGAGACATTAGAAGAAGGGTTATCCTCAGGGTCTTATCTGAATATTGTACAGCATCAGGCGTGCGCTTTACTTTATATAACTGTTGAGCTGCACCTGGTAAATTTAACAAATCTGAATACCTTCTTTTCAGCATGTGTCATTCAACACTGTTGAGCCAGGAAAAAAAGGTTTAGTTTCATAATAGCCAAGCAGAAGTTGTAAGCAATAAGCCATGATGAGGTGTGCATTAAAGGATTATAGTGTATGGTGGAATGCTGTTCTGCATGGAAATCTATGTCTCAAACAGCACTGATGTGCTGCAGTAGCTACATCATCTAGTTTGCTGTGATGCACTAGATACATAGGTACCACAGCGCAACAACTTGGAACGCGTCGTGCATGCACATTCTGGAAACCTTTGCTCATCAGCAATTGGCCGCGCCGATGAAAGTTGGCCACAGAAGTGAGCAGCACTATGAAAACACAAAAGTAAGGACACCAACTTTAAATTATGGGTGCCCATACACTATAAAAGACAGTGTATGAACACTCACACACAACGTGGATATTTTTCACTATCGAGGTTTCTGTGTAACAAGACATCTTGAGCTGCACTGTTGAGGTCTCCTGTTACCATGGAAACCTCTCAAGAGAAAAATATCCTTCTTGTGTATGGGCACTTATACACTATCCTCTATAACGATGTACACTCCAGGGGCATAGTAAAGCATGAGGCAGAAGGCCAAGTGTCCTTAAGCCCATGGGAAATGCATCGTGAATCATTTAATGCTCACTTCGGAGTGGCTCAGTGTGCTTATAAAACAGCTTGTTGTAGGTAATGAGGTGTTCCAATCTTTGTAATGAGATCTGGTTTCTGACCATGCACCATTGGTATTTTAATGCACAGTCATATGATGGCTGTGGTCCAATGAGACCCCTGCACTTATCCTTGCCATTTTGTAAAGGTTCCAAACAAATCACTAATTTTCAATGATTTGGACAACTTTTTTCAGTTTTTCCACTGTACTACCACACACATTTAGTGGAGTCCCTGAGTTGTTGCCAAATCCTTGGCTGCAGTAATGGTACACAACTATTCATTGATTGATTTTGTTTATTTATTGAAATTGTTAAACCAGATAAATATACAGAGATACAGTAAGAATCTCATTTACAGATTTGACCTGGGGGATGGGAGGGAATTGTGGGAAACATAACAGTCAAAATGAAAATATGATACAGTAATATACATGCTGTACAGAGATTTAAATATACAGTTGTGGCGGTCAGTTCAGCAGGTTATCTCCAGAGACTCTCTGGAGATACCTAGAGAAAAAAATCTCTGGAACTGCCAGTACTGCAGAAAATCTCATGAAAATCTCCTTAGAGCTCTCCAGAGAGTTGGGGAAATAACTTGCCAATTCAGCTACTACTGTGTACAATAAAGATTTACAAAACCAGCAATGGAGTGAATGCTCTATTACAATACACAGTTCTTTCCCCTAAATAACTCATGCTTCTTCTTGCTGCTTCCCCATGGGTGGAGAAGTCAGCCATGGCGACCGTGTTACTAATTCGGAGTTTGAAGGTAGAACTCTTACATGTGAAAGCAAACCTAATTAAGGGGGAAAACAATCTTTCATTTTAATTATCAAACATGTCTCGAACAGACCAGGTGCTTTCTTGCTGGACAATATCCAATCATACTGTCAGGAAGGAGCCGTGATCGAAAAAGCCTCAAACATATACAGTATGGTCAAAGATACCCTCAAAAAATATTATTTGGACTGGAAATTGTAAATGTTATTGCTGTACAAGTTTAGTTGTTACTAATAACTGCTAAATCTTTATTTATACTATATAAAATGGGCAAAGAAATCCATGTGTTCTGATTGGCTGAGACTTGGTTCTAACCATTGCAGTAAGAGAAGGCAACTCACAGAATTAATAAGTCACCTATTTCTTAGTTTCCATCAGAAACATGGCTGCAGCCTTTACTCATGCATAACAAATTTCAACTAGGCCCTAAAATAAACAGTCCATTAAATTAAAGTAAGTAAATAATTGAATGTTATTTATACTCAGACCCCCCACACACACATACAAATTTAAAATTAAGTACTATTGAGTTTCCATTGCTGGTGTTTCTCTGATGACAACAGCCCCCCATCCCTACCACTTTGACAGAGAACTCCCTGCTCCTTACCTGGCAACAGATAAAAGTGAGGTACTGGCTCCACTTTAGGCCTGTGTGTGTCTTTGTTTGTATGCCAGCAGAGCTCTGAAGAATGTTGAATTCAAGTGTTCCATGTTACCATTCTGTGTGTGTGTGTGTGTGTGGCGGGGGTGGGGGTGGGGTATTCTTCTACTGGAATAACGCAGAGCTTCTAATTCTTTTATTCCATGGTAAACAATCACACAATGTATTGAGTGTGAAGAAAGACATATGACTGACAGGTGGAAAACATCTGTGGAAGGACTATTTTACATTATTTAGCAACATTTTAGTATATTTTTTGTGACTTTGAAAACTTTTAGAATGTTCTTTTTTTTTTGCCTATGGGTACATTTTATATAAGTAATAAGACAAGGCTGGGTGTTAGTAGTACTGAGATACCCGCACACCCAGAGGCTGAAGGCACTCGACCTGTGGCCTAATGCCTAACTACGCCTCTGGGTGTGTGGGTATCTCAGAACTACCAACACCCAGCCATGTCTTATTGCTTATGAAACATATTCTGGGTGACAAGAAGACAGTTGCCATGGTTGCAGAGACAACTAGAACAGCACACTGCAGTAGTTAATACAGCTTTGACAGTGAGCCTTTAGCCAAAACATGGTGCAGCTTAGATTTTATAGACATGTGCTGCAACTTGTATTATAAAATGGATCTATAAACCAAATAATTTAATTGGGTGAAACCAGTCAGGTGATTGTGCATTATATATAGGATAAAGTATGGGTGCAGCGTGTTATGAGAATTTAACACACACCCGAGTTGTTCGATGGCACATAAACCCCGAGGGTGAAGCCCGAGGGGTTAATGGTAGCCATCCAGCAACAACGGAGTGTGTTAAATTCGAGTTAACACACTGCACCCCATATTTTATTTTGTTTAATTTAAGGGGTCACGTTTTTTCGCCAACTCCCATCTGCCCCTGAATACACTCTGCGGCTCAGAAATAAAGTTTCATTTATTTCAATTTAGGCGGTCAGCACCTGGCTAGTGGTGCTACTGCCTACTCACTGCCCCAGCCCAGGGTGAAGTCAGAGGAGGAGGAGGAGGAGGGAAGAGATGCTGGCTGGTGACGGCGCTGGAGACAGGCAGTAGGAGGGAGTACTTGAGGGCCTTGCTGATCTCGACGGTCATCTCTCAGCTAGCACGACGCCGAGTGTGAGTATGCAGATCTGCTTGAGGAGATCGCAGATGAGCGTCACAAAGTATTTTAAAAAGAACCACCAAAAGTATGACTGAATAATCTGCCCTGGTTTACCAGCTCCTGAGGTTAGTGATTTTGTGGGCAAAAGTTGATGAGGGAAAGTGCTTTAGTGCTGTCGCAAGCCACAGTATGGTTCATGTATTTTTCCATTGAAAGATTCTGTGTATTAAAAAAATGCCATAATACACACATGTGTATTATGGCATTTAATACACGGCTTTTTCAATGGGAAAAAACATGACCCATTAATTAGAGAATAATGCATGGGATAGAGTGCATTACAGACATTTAATACACATCCAATGTGTGTTATGCTTCATAAATCCCAAGAGCGAAGCTTGAGGAGTTTATATCAGCATCACACACCTAGGGTGTATATTAAATCTGAGTTGCACTCCATCCCATAACTCTTTTTTCATAATTTCTGGTGAGCAATTTTTTTATCACCAGATCAGTTAGTACGAGTGTTCTCACAGCCACACAGCCGCAACACGAAGCCTTTTTTGAGAGCAGCTCTGCGGCTGTGACAACAGGGCTCACGCTGAAAGTGACAGTTCAGGCATGTGTTTGCTATAATAACTGGCCAGTTATTATGGCAGATAATAGCTGGTTGAGCCCATTGAAAAAAAATGCTCACCAGTTATTGTTACTATGTAAACAGGGAAAAGGTGGGAAAACAGTTACATGGGCAAAGGCAGATTCAAACTGCTTAAATAAATTCTTGAAGTTCATAAAAGCACACACATTTTAATCATATGTGGGTGTTTTCATGTGAAATCTAACCCCCTAACCAAAAAAAAACAACCTGGCAGGTTCAAAAGTTTTGAACACATATACTGTAGCAGTACTGACTGAAATGCAAATCAGGTAACTTTTTTTATATATAAAAATGTGTGCCACACATGGTTTTCATAGAAATATAGACGCACAGAATTTGTTGGCAGATAAAAACTGCTTCACCCACCCAGTCTGAACATTTTTTCCCTGCCTGTAAAGTCACCGTAGACTCTACCTGATCTTCGGCTACCCCACCCCCACTTCCCTATGAAGATTCCTTTGTGCCTATCCCATGCATATTTGAACCCAACCACTGTTTTCACCCCCACTGCCTCTGCTGGAAGACTGTTCAGGTATCCACCACCCTTTCAATGAAGAAGTACTTCCTCACATCCTTCCTACATTTCCTTCCTATCAGCTGCTTTGCATGCCCCCTAGTTCTCTTGCACCTTCTCCTCTGAGAAATACTCTCCCCGTATCTTATCCCTTCCCATGAGTTATTTATAGCTCTGTATCATGTCCCCCTTCCTTCTCTCGTCTAAGATGTACATACTGACATCCCCCAGTCTCTCCTCATGGGGCTTCTGATGCAGCTCCTGCACAATTTTATTGCCCTCCTCTGGAAAGCCTCCACCCTGTTTGAGTCCTTTCTGAGACGTGGGCTCTAGAACTGGATGTAGCACTCCAAATGTGGTCACACAAACAATCTATAAGGTGGTTACACCACTTCCCTCTTTCTGATAGTGATACCCCTCCCTATGCTCCCCAACAACCCGCTGGCTCTACCTACTGCCTTGCTGCACTGCCTTACCACCTTGAGGTCATCTGATATGATGTGCTATCTGTTACTGTTTTTAGCTATCCTCCCCCCATTATCAGAATATGAACTATTTTTGTCTTCAAAGTTAAAATGGAAGCATATTTCAATGAAAGATCTTATTTTATCTTATTTAAAATAATTTGCTGTTATTTTAAAAAATGCAGTAAGACACTCCAGGGTGTTCCATTATGCTAATATAATCGCACTTCTCAGGTGCCGTTAATGGCACTTAGCTGCACCTCATGCCTAACAATGCACCTGAGGCATATGATTATATCACCATAATGCACACCCTGTCATGTCTTATTGCATTTTGAAAGGAAATATCATGCTGAGAAACTAACAAAACAAAGCAGTGCGAATTCATATCCTCAAAAGTAACACTCGGGGGAAACTTCTAAATAACTGGAAATTATATCAAGTGGAAGTCTATTTAAAGTATGCAGCTCTTATACTATAGATACTGGTGACCCCCTTTATCACACCATTAAGAAGGCTCTCTCAAACACTGTAATAACCTGAAAAAATGGGTCATTACAGCGTTCTCAAAACTTAGTTTCACCACCAGTGTCCTCTGTGTGTCATTTACCTGTAGCATACCACTTCATTGGCTCGAGCTCTGTGTGTGGACACACTGCGATAGAGTATGTGATCCTGTGACAGACAGTTTAAGAAAAACAAGTCTGTGTGCATGTGTGTGTGTGTGTCTGTCTGTAGGACAGAGATTGAGAAGAGAGACTAACCAAAAGGCAGCAGGAATGACACTGTTTCAGGACTACTGTACCTCCTTGCACCAGTAATTATAAAAAATAATAGATATGCAACTGTGTTCTTATGGATTTTTTTACACACCCTCAGTGTGTGATGACCTCATAAACCTCTTGAGCTTCACTCTCGAGGTTTATGGGTCATCACACACATTTGGTGTGAAAAAAAAAATCCATAACACACAGTTGCATATCCATTGTTATGTTTGCTTGCACGCATGTGGAAGAAACATAGTGCCACCATAAGAGTTTTCGTAGGTGTGCAACCCTCGCTTCCAATGCCCTGCTCCTTTTGGCAGGCACGGCCGCATCACACCAATAAATGTCCGCGCTGTCTATGACAGCAGTTCAGATGGAGTGGTGTACAGTTCAAAGTAAAAGACTGCTACAATCAGCGGTGGTAACGTGTAGGCAATTTGCATACTGCTGTCAGCAGGCAATTTGCCGGCAGTATGCAAACTGCCTACACGTCAGCACTGCATCTGAACTGCTGTCATAGACAGCTCCATCTTTTTCTTGTGATCCCCATCAGCTCCAGTGCCCCCCCCCACCAGCAAACACCGGTAGCACACTGGGAGGCCATCCCAGCGTGCTCATAAGCTCCCCACCCCCACATTGTATGGCCGACGGGGGTGCTCAATCCCCCATTGCCTCCACTGCTCCCTCAAACAGATTTCCAGGTGCCACGCTGGGAGAAAACCCCAGCATGGCAAAAGTCTGTATGGCCGACGGGGGTGCCCAAATTCCCCGATGGCTCCACTGCCCCACCCAAACCGACTTCCAGGTGCCATGCTGGGAGCCCACCCCATCATGGCAAAAGTCTGTATGGCCGACAGGGGTGCCCAATCCCCCACTGGCTCCACTGTCCCCCAAACAGACTTCCAGGTGCCACGCTGGGAGCCCAACCCAGCATGGCAAAAGTCCCACGTCATCTTTGTAAAAAAAAAAAAACCTCCTATAAGAAAAAACGGTCCCTCACTGACTCTCTTGCCCCCTCCCCCAACCCGTGCCCACCCTCTGCATACTCCGCCTCCTCACACCCCGCCTCACCCCATACTTACCACCGGAGGCCGGCGCAATGATCTTTAGTGACCTAGAACACGTCTGCACACTTCAAAGCCAACTGCGAACTGAAGAAATGCCAGTAAGCTGTATAGTGGCACAAATGTTTTTTTTTAAACTTTGGTGCATAGCTGAGCCATTCTGGGGAATTTTTTCACCAAATTTTCAACATGGGGTTCTTGGGACCCAAGCTCATGAACTCAGTCACTGTAATTTTTTTATTATTTGGTCCCCAAAGGTGATTTTGGGGTCTACGGCGGAACCACCTTTCGGGACCAATTAACTAAAATGACAGTGCCACAGATCATGGTGAGCCCCAAAAACCCTATGTTGAAAATTTGGATAATCCCAAAATGTTTGTTTCACGAGCATGCATTGCGCAGTTCCTATGCACGCTCATAACTTTGAGAATTTCTAATATTTTCATTCCAGATTTTCGACATTGCTATTTTACCATACCTCCTTATGAACAGTACAGCTGTCATTTTTCACATCTTGTCCAAAATGTGTTTTAGCACATGTAGCGCACAACGGCACGGTCAGTGTGCGAAATCAATGTTCGTGACAGATTAAAATGATCACAGTAACACTGTTCACAAGCAGAGATGTTAAAATGGCAATATTGAAAATTTGATAACAAAAGTCCATAAAATGACTGTGTTACAACCGTGCATTGTGCAATTTCCACGCAGCCTCGTAAGTTCACGAATCTGTAATATTTTCAGTCCAGATTTTCAACATTGACATTTTTCTACACCTCCTTATGAACAGTACAGCTGGAGACAATTATTAAGGAGGGGATAGTTGTATTCTTGGAGGAAAAGGGATCAATGGATGGAAACCAGCTTGGGTTCCCCAGGGGCTAGTCATGTCAGACTAACCCAGTAAACTTTTTTAACGTAACAAAATAGATGGCAGACTGGGGCCAGGCTGTGGATGTACTATGCCTGAATTTTAACAAGGCCTCTGACTCAGTATCACATAACGGACTAGTTATGAAGGTGACCAAACTAAGGTTAGAGGAAGGAATACCTAGAAACATAGAAACATAGAATTTGACGGCAGATAAGGACCGCTTGGCCCACCCAGTCTACCCATTTCCCTACCTAATGGATAAGCTGCAGATCCTAGTTAACCAGCAGCCTACTTCTTCCTACCCCCCCCCAGAATTGCCTTATGACTGTCCCATGCATGCTTCAATTCCACCACTGTTTTTGACTCCACAACCTCCTCCAGAAGGCCGTTCCATGCATCCACAACCCTCTCTGTGAAAAAATACTTCCTTAAATTACCTCTGAGCCGCCCCCTCTATCTTCAAATTGTGCCCCCTTGTTCTTGCACACCTCTCTTTTTGAAAGATGCTACCCTCTTGGACTTTGTTGATTCGCTTGAGGTACTTGAAAGTTTCTATCATGTCCCCCCTCTCCCTCCTTTTCTCGAGGCTATACATATTAAGCTCCTTAAGTCTCTCTTCATATGTCTTCCGGTGCAAACCCTGCACCATTTTAGTTGCCCTCCTCTGGACAGCTTCCATCCTGTCTATGTCTTTGCTGAGATTGGGTCTCCAGAACTACATGCAGTACTCCAGATGAGGTCTCACCAGCTGCCTGTACAGAGGGATAATAACTTTCTGTTTTCTACTGGGGATGCCTCTCCCTATGCATCCCAGTATCCCCCAGCCCTTCTTGCTGCCCTCTCACATTGCTTGCCCACCTTTAGGTCATCTGATATGACTACCCCCAGGTCCCTTTCCATTTTTGTTGTTGCTAGTTGGATAAAAAACTGGTTGACAGGACCAGAAGGAAGGTCCTAAATGGTAAATTCTCTGAAGACAGAGCTGTGACTAGTGGGGTGCGGCAGGAGTTGGTCCTGGGATCATTCCTGTTGAACAGATACAATATATCAGTTAAATAGGTGAGTGTACCCCCTCCCCAACATTAGGGGATCACTATCTCTTTTATACGACCAGTTCCCCTCTCTGGACTGCTGTTCAAGGACCAGTTAGGCACCAGAATCTCCTTAACAAAAATTTGGAGGACTATCGCGTCAAAAACTCTGCAAGCTTGCTGCCGCCACATGTCTTAGTTCTGCAGCCTGCCTGCCATGTTCCTCTGGATTTGTGCTGTTAAGGACAGGGGCTGCCAGGGCAAACTGAAGGCTGGGGGCAATTAAGAAGGGTAACCTTGATTATGCCCTGGCAGCCCAAGTTCTTAAAGGGAAACAATGGAAAAAACAAAGCTTTCCTCAGACACTGCAGAAACTCTCAATTAGTGCTTTCAGACAGTAACAACTTTATTTAATTATTTAGAACAGCTACCCACAACTTTCACTTCCTGTTGCTGGCAGCAGCCATTTCATGAGCAGCAGTGAGCTTCCTGAGCTCACTGTATGCTAATATGCCTGTTTCACCTCAGCTATTGGTTGGCAGGACATATTAGCATAAAATGAGCTCAGGAAGCTCTCTGCTACTCATGAAATGGTGGCTCCCAGCAATAGAAAGTGAAAGTTGAAGGCCACTGTTGAAATCACAAAAAAATCAATCAGCATTATTTGTTAAAAAATGTTACTGTCTGAAAGCACGAATCAGGCATTTTTGTAGTGGCTGGGTAAAGCTGTGCCTTTTCCACTGTTTCCCTTTAACAGCCCAAATCCAGAGGCACATAAGCCCCTGTGTGGGGGGCACTGAAAAGGTCACTGTGGGTAAGAGATGGACAAATGGAGCAGACACTGGTCAGCAGGGAAGTTAGCTGATATATCATCAAGGGGCACTCGGCTGGCTGGGTCTTAATGATAAACTGAATGTAATTAATGATCGTATAACTAAATGCATTTTGCAGAACAGATTGTACATTTATACTTGCAAATCTATGTGTGTAAATCTCTTGAACTGTTCTTTGTTCCTGTTGTATGTTGTTTGCCTATCCCCAGGCTATTTTTCTGTACTATAACTCTTGTGTTTATTGTTCATACTGCTGTATCCTCCCTGGTCATACCAGAAAACCAGCATTTAGTTGCCTAGTGTACCCTACCTAGTAAAGAAAAACTAAATACAAAATAAATTTGAACTGTCTCCATTCATATCATCCTGTTTTATCAAAACCTCTGGAATGAGTCTGATAGTGCATGCAAGGGATATTTATATTTTGTTTCTGACCTTACTCACAGGTGATGTTTTTATATCCTACTAAGATAAAGTTTTCCAATGAAGTCAGAAGACTTACAGTAATTGGCACAGACATTATGTTCTCTATTTTTTTATATATAAATATTCTATTGCAAGGGTGTTTAATAATAGCCTTTGCTCAAATTTGAGCAGGGCGTAATAAGTTGACAATTATGCTATTATGTTATCGCTGTAACTTTCTGCAAATGAAAATCCACTAGACTGATTTAATATAAGATTTGCACTTGATATGCCGATTCAAGTCCCCCATTGTGGCCCATGTTAATAATTGTGATCTGTGTCCTTAATCATATACTATACAGGAGGCCTCTGGGGGTGTTTGATATCCTTGAAAAATCACAGTTTTTGTAAATGAAATGTTGGGCTATTTGTGGGGGCACCAGTGCAGTTTGATCATTTGCTTCCTGCTTTGTTCACTCTCTTTAAATAAAGGAGTTTCTAATTCATCATTCATCGGTAGATTGTTTTGATTATTTCTCAGTTAATGAGTGAACATTTTTTTGTTTTTTTCATTTGTATCCACTTACTGGTGCTACCAGATGCCATGGAGTGGCCTTCTTTGTAATTCGAGTGACCTCATAATGCCTTTGTTTATAGCATTATAGTGCTCACTGTGGCAATAGACTATGATGTCACAACCAGCAATTGTGGAGTCAGTTGGGGTAGTCAGGTGCTTTTTGAGAAACTTGGTGAAACATGCTGCATCATCTAAAACAATTATTAAACCAACAACAGCAGAAAAGTTAAAAAAATACTGAAAATTAAACATGACGGTTCAAAATCTAATAGTTGCAAGCCACTTATTTTTGAAGACGGATACTCTTTAAGTGGATGGTTAAATAATGATATGTGACTGACAAGGTCAGCTCATTGCCAAACTGAGAACCATAACTCTTTTAACTTGCTTCTAAAATATCTTTAGCCCTGTTTACACTGCAGGGGCACTTTACTTCTGCTCTGCTGCCATCCTGCTGTGCTCTATTGTAACCCAGCAAAATTAGGTTTACACTTCTCGATGGTCAAGCACCGCGGATGGCACCAAGAGGAGTGTCCGTGCTAGGTAGGCCGGGCATCCATCTGTGTGGGAAGTATCTGAAAATGGTGGATCAAGCACATAAACAGTTTACATTGCTGGATGATGCACTCAATGCAGTACACGCCCCCACAATTTGACTGTCGCAGAAACAGGAGTGGAGCGACAGCTAACCCGAAGCAGTGAGTGTCCACAAAGGAGACTTTGCAGCAGTGCATCAATTGGAATGCAATGGTTGATGTGCTGCAAAGAGGGAAGTGTAAACGGGGTTTTAATGCAGCATGATTTTGGATGGTTCAAAGTGGCTGAAACAAAATTCTACCAGTGTTATGGTTTTCAAACATGCCCCAATTACAAAAAGAGTATTTAAAGTTTAGATGATATTATAAGTCCATCTTAAAGGATAAGAAAATAATTTTTACGGGGGGAAGCAGAAGAATTAGAAGAAGAAGATTTATTTGCATTTCAATAGGGTGTTTTATACAAACTGTATCCCGAAGCAGTTTGCAAGCAGTAAGAAAGACTGATACTGTGACATGTTTGTGCATAGAGGCCTGCCTCATGCTAATTACATAAGAGTGGTTTAAAATACATAAGTGAAGGGATTTAGTGCTGTGATTGCTGAAGAAGCCAGGCTGCTGGAGAAGCAGGTCTTTTTTGATTATATAAAAACTTGGGATTGCTAGCTGTTCTTGTATCCCCTACCAAAATAAAGCATTTATAATTTAAACTCTATCTCAGCAGGCTCTTAAAATAGTGCAGTGCAGCCAGCTATAACAAAAGGGGTCAGACAGCAACATGATCCGAATAGGCTGCTTTTGTTGCACTGCTGCTTTAGTTTCAGTTCCCAAGGATACCTCATGCTACTTGTAGAAAGAGAAAGAAAGGCTCAAAGAAGACAGATGTAAAGTAGGAGCACTCAGGTGACCAAAGTAACCTAACCTTCCATTTACTACAGAGTTTCTACCCTTCAGTTTCTATTGGTATGACAATCATAATATCATTATTTACCCATGCAGTGGGGCTTTAATGTTTGATTCTGCCATCTATGTCTCCCCGGAGTCAGGGCCGGCTGGTGGTACAGAGGGCTGAGGCACCGCAAATTGCCTTACCTCCCACATGCCAGCGACCTGAGTTCGGGAATGAGCTCGGGTTGCCAGGGGCTGGTGGAGGCTGGGAGAAGGAATGTGCAGCCAACAGGCAACTCTCTTTTCCCAGGCAGGAGTGGTTCACCTTCCAAGCTCTTGGCTGCCACCAGGTAGAGGCCTAATGATGGCGCCAACACTTGAGGGAGGGGGCACAGAGGGATGTCTTGGTGGGTGGAAGAAGGCCATGGCTCCAGAGGAATGTGCACATCCATGCACATATGCTTCTGTGCCATGGCTCCAAGCTGGGAGAAAAAAACAGGTGGAAAATGGAGCAGACTGGGCTACATGAAGCCCTGCCCTGCTCTGCTGCTCCAATGGGAGGAGGGACTTCTAGATGAGAGACATCAGGGGAAGGACAGCCCTCCCCCCAACCCTGCCACAGGAAGCAATCTGCAGAGGATACCTTCCAGAAGGAGAGAGAGAGAGACAGCAGAACAGCAGATTGCACCCACTGACAGGGCTAAACAACCACCTGGTCAGCACTGGAGGATAAAAACCTTTGTGAAACAAATGTCTCCCAGGAGTCAGACTCATTCACTACACTCTCAGGAGTAAAGGAACCCACAGAGTTACAGTGTGTGTATAGCGAGAGAACTCCTAGTACGCGTGTTTTCAGCTGTCTTATGTATACCTGCTTATGAAGCAGGGGGGCAGACATGATGGCCCCAGAGTCCCTTCCAACCTAAAATGACTGTGTTCATCCACTTGGTTCTCTAATACTGTATGTTACAGTACTTCGTTTTCTCTTTTTCACAATTTTAAAATTACAGAGCTGCTCATACTGTAAAGAAAACTCTGACTACAGTATGGATAGCAGCCTCAGAGCCTCTCTCCAGAATGACAACAGCAGCTCCAGCCCTTTCATTTTCTGTTGGTGTCCCTGTACCTCTGTGGCCTTAATTCTGTCCCTCACATACAGTGCAACCCCTGCTCCCTTCCTCCCTGCCTTGTTTCTCCTGAACAGAGAGTAGCCAGGTATGGTCATGTCCCAGTTCTGGTGCTCAGTGCACCACAACTCCGTTATGGTCATCAAAACCTGGCGGAGACTAGTCTAGATTTGGTGACCATAATGGAGTCATGGTGCACTAAGCACCATGACTGTACCTGGCTACTCTCTGTTCATGAGAGATAGGACAGCGAGGAGAGGTCACACTATATGTGAGGGAGGGAATCAAGGCCATGGACTTACAGGGTCACCCAGAGAAAAAGGAATGGCTGGAGGTAATGTGGGTCATCCTGGAGACAATCTCTGGGGCTGCTATCCTACTGGAGAAGTGTACAAACCTCCAGCACAGGGAAGGCACTTGAGGAAGCCATAATCAGAACGGCAAGTAAGTGGGAGGTGATGCTAGTCAGTGACTTCAATCTGCAAGCCGTGGAGTGGCAGAGAACCAACAGAGAACTGCAGTGCCTACAAACATCTGAAAGTGCAAAAAATACTTATTTATTTAAATAACTGTAGGAGTTAAAACATACAGAGCTATATTTACCGGCTCACAAGACAAGCCTCCAGGTCTTTGGAGCTCAGTGCTCCTTCTTCAGGGAGGTACATGTACTCCCTGGAAGACAGGAGAGAGAAAGAGGGGACATGATTGTGATCTTCAACTACTTGAAAGGGATAAATAAGGTTGATAAGGACAGTCTCCTTTAAGCGGAGTGGCAACCATAACACGAGAGGGCACAGTCTTAAGCTGGAGGGTGGGAGGTTTAGCAGGAAGATCAGGTATCACTTCTTCACAGAGAGGGTGGTGAACACTTGGAATGCACTGCCAGAAGAGGTAATCTCATTGGAGACAGTGGGCAGCTTTAAAAGAGGGTGGGACAGGTATAGGGGGAGGGTAAGGATCATGGGTAGGGAGGATAGAGGAGTGGGGAGAGGAAGCAGGGACAGTAGCTCAAGCTGTGCACCCTGCAACACGAGCAGACTTGATAGACCAAATGGCCTTCTTCTGCTGGCTTCTTCGTATGTTCGTATGAGGGTTTAAAGCAGTGTCAAGAAAGCAGTTGTAATAGCTACCCCATTTATCAAAACTCATACAAATGTATCTAATGGCCTCGTTGACTAATTGATCAATAAAATACACACTTTTTCCATGGTACCAAGCATTTAGCCTAGTAGTGAGCTCATACTACCAATTAAAGTTTCATTCATAAAAACAGGATCAAGTTTCCCCACACCTAACTGATGTATGCTTTAAACCCTTAATGTCACTTAGACATTAAAACTATCATCAGACAGCAATACATCAATTTAAAGCAGTGCTGCCTACACTTTTGTTAAACTGCTCAATGACTCGCATTTAAACTTATTAGAAATTATACTGTGTATCAAAGTGCTGTTATTATAAGGGCAAATAGGATGCTGGGATGCATCGCCGGGGGATTACCTCCATAAAGGCGGAAGTGATCCTTCCATTGTACAACTGCTTGGTTAGGCCACACCTCAAGTATTGTGTGCAGTTTTGGAGACCACATTTAAAAAGGGACATTACACTCCTAGAGAGGGTCCAAAGGAGGGAAACCAAAATTATCTGGGGTCTGGGGAAGATAACCTATGAGGAGAGGCTCAGGGAGCTTGACATGTACACCCTGGAGGACAGGAGGGACAGGGGGGACATGATAGAGGTCTTTAAGTACATGAAAGGGATCAATAAAGGAGGCCCAGTCAGGGTGCTCCAAAGGAAGGAGGGTGGGGCAACAAGAGGTCACGGGTGTAAGCTGGAAGGGGGCAGGCTCAGAGGGGCAAGGAGGAGATGTTATTTTACTGACAGGGTGGTGGAGCCATGGAATGCACTGCCCAGGGAGCTGGTAGAGGTGGAGACTGTGGATGGGTTTAAATGGGGATGGGACAGGTACGGGGGACAGTAAATCTGACCAGGTCCAGTACAGGTGGAACATCTGGGACTGGGGACAGTATAATCCAAGGGGGAGCGGGGGGACACCAAAATCAACCCTCAGTGCAGGTGCTGAAAATCAAGCAGACTCAAGAGACCGTTAGGCCTATTCTGCTGGCATTTTAGTATGTTAGTATAAAAAAAGGGTCTTTGAGAATTACTACTAAACCCATTACCCCATTATATACACGACAGCTATATAACAGCTCTACAGTATACAAAAAACTGTCCCTAATTATAGTCATAAAAAAACAGATCAGAGGCAATGCACATACAAAATGTATTAAGTAATCATTATATAATTAATATTTTAGATACAGATACATTTCCAAGCACAAACATTAACCACAGCATGCACAGCAAGAACAATACAAAATCATGATGCTTTCTTTCATAGTTATGTATTCCAGTCTTCAGATTACTTCTGTGAAGTCTGGGTGCCATAGTTGTTCTGGAATCATACAGTTCACAGGATTAATTTATTTTATTTATTTAGTTAGTTTTTGTTGCCTGGGAAAGGAGGGCTAGATAATTCTGCCTATTTTCAGCCTCATCCCAGGGGAAGGGGAAGGGAGAAGCAGATGGTAACCAACTGAAACTGAACCAGATTAAGTTGTTGGTGGTGTTTTTAATGAATGGAGGAAATGTGGCCAGGACACCAGGGAAATTCCCCTACTATCCAGTATAGGGAATGCTGGCCATCTTGCTAGGATAAGACTCTGGGGGGAGACACGGAGGAATGGACGTCTCAGAGGCAGGGGAGTAGACCTCCTCCACTGCTTTCTTATCACAAAAGGTCATTGACAATGTGATTGATTTTTCCAAAATGCAAGATGACGTAGAAACCGAGGTTTTTGGTTCCACAGAAGATTTAAGTATGGAAACAGCTCATCAAAATAAGGATGGTGTTAATATGGACTCCATAAATACCACAGAGAACTTACCAGAGAATGGAGGTAATCTGCAAACAGAAATGCTGTTGAAAATTGCTGCCGAGGAACTCAGACACAAGCAATTCAAAGCGTAACTACAGTCCAGGCTTGCAAAGCTTCAAGCTGAGAGTGTTCCTGTCATAATGAACAGCCCAAAGGTCAACTCACATCCATCGCCTGATGATGCAGTAGCATCAATGAATGCCGCCACTCAGGCAGCCCTCAACTATGCTGCACCCCAGGTAAACTTTGCTCCAAAGTCTGATGTAGTACAGAACGCAGCTGGCAGTGATAGCGCTGAATTTAGCATGTGCTCAGAGCCTCAGGAAATAGCTCAGAGGGGTCTAAGTGAAAAAAACTTAATATCCCGATTGAGGCTCAGTTTGCAGTGGCCTCCAACAATAGCAGCCAGTAAACAAATGTCTGTTACCCAGGTATTGAAATGTAACCCTGCTAAAACTTCGAAGGTGGTTCCCAGTACTCCTACATAAGGACACTCCTAGGATACCGCAGGGCTGCCGACAAAACCAGCCCATGACATGCCAGCTACAGCTACAGTTATCAGCAGTACTAACATAGTATCAGGGAAAACTCCCCTGTCTCTCGCAGACCCAACTGTCTATCAAACAGACGCAACGAGTCAAGCGGGAACGCCTGTTTTTTCACTTACTGCAAAGGGATCAGCACATAAAACAATAGTGAGAGATGACATTAAAAATAAAAGAACGGCTCTCACCTTGTCAAAACAAAACATTTCATCTGATTTACCTAACTCAAGTGATGAGCCATCAGATGATACTTCCCCCATACCGGTGGCGGCTCAGCAACAACAGACAGCCACCGCTGCAATACAGGCTGCCTTCTGTATTCAACCACTGGCCTCAGACCCCTTTTCTCAATGGTCCCCCAAGAAGGCCTTGGCTAGAGGCTGGATGGAAGAAATGTCTGAAGGCAGGTGGCTCCCTGATCCAAATTGGGTCCAAACAACACCCTTGGTACAGTCATTAGCCAAACGGTGCCCAACGATTCAGAATCAGGTACGTACAATACTTATTCCCTTAGAATCTAACCCTTTGGGAAAAAAAAGCTTTATCTGAACAGGATCTGGTTAAAAAGGGGGATATAATGACACTAAACAAACTACCTTACCTATCCTAGACACCGAGGGGTCAAAGACTATTCTGCCCCTTCCCCAATCAGAGAAAAAAGAAAGGGTGCACCCTAACATACAGAATGGAGACAAAGACAATGACAAACAACCAGCGGAACCTCTGCCCCCACATAGATCTCTATTGTCTGAACTTTTTCAAAAAAGCAAAAAAGAGGCAACCCCTAGGAGGAACGCTGTCCAGATTAGATATAAAGGTGGGCTAGAAACAAGACCTGATAGGCAATATGTAGGAAAAACTCTCCTCAAAGATTCCCTTCATTTTTCACCAAAAGAAGTCTTTGCTTTCATTAATATTTCAGGTGAAGACACTTTTGATGTAAGTTTTCGGTCTCCTTATGCCTTAGAATTATTTTGGCAAAGATATAATCAGGTTAAATTTTCCCCACTTTGGACTCCTTTTTTAGTGATCCCGCTAACCAAACCTCTAATTAAGCTTGTTACGGTCATGTTTCGGAATGAGGGAGTGCATGTGGAAGATATTATTTATTGGCTTGGTCAAAAAAGTGAGGTTCTTAGTTCTCCTGAGGCAGTTCTCAACACTGAACTTTTTTGGACAGGAGGTTGGAAACTTAAAGTTAAGTTATGACAGACGGAGGACGGAATCAACTATATGTCAGTGTCAGTGGCTCAGTAGGTAGCACACTCGCCTCTGAGGCTGGGAGATCAGAGGGCTGTGGGTTCAGTTCCCACATCTGGCACTTGTGTTAATATACCAGTACTGACACTGTAGTGCAGCACGAGAGGGGTGCTGCACTTCTGAAGTGCCGTCCTTCGGATGAGACATTAAACTGAGGTCCCATCTGCCTGAATTGGGGGTAGTTCAGGTGGATGTTAAAGATCCCATGGCACTTATTGAAAAAGAGTAGGGGAATTTCCCCGGTGTCCTGGCTAAATCTCCCTCATTCACTAAAAATACCACCAACAGTTTAATCTGGTTCAAGGTCAGTTGGCATTCATCTGTATCCCCCTTCCCTGGGTCATGGCCTGAAAATAGGCAGGATTTGTCTAGTGCACTTACCTGGTCAACAAAAAAATAAAAAAAATTTTCAAATTCCTTTCTGTTAGGCAGAGATCGGGGGATATGTTTTTACGTTGGTCAACCCAGTGCACGTTATAAATGTGGTTCCCACACTCACTTATCCAGTGTGTATGATATGCCATGCTGTGACAACTGTGGAAAAATAGGCCACATTAGCCATCAATGTGCAAATCATACTAGATGCGATTGATGTGATGAGATTGATGTGATAAGTCAGGGCATGTTTTTTCTGAATGTCCGTGGGCTAAAAAAAAAATAAGGCTACTTGCATCAGTCCTGACTTTTTAATTTAAAAGGCCCAGGATGCAGTTACTACTCTTGAACAGGCAGTAACAAAGGCCGAGCCACAGGACACCTCCCTGCCTCAGGAAAATCCCCTGCAAACCTTGGAGGTTAAGCACAGGGCTTGGTCTGAGACTCCTATCACTCCCAATGCATTAGATTTTCCCCATTTGCTACCATGCCTCACTGGAAGGGAAGCTGGAGGCTTCAGCTTCCATGCCTCTACCTCCTCCTAAACCTGCTCCTTTGCCCAGGAGATGGTCTGCCAGGAACTTTCAACCTGCCCCCACACACACACACCCGAGGTAGAAACTGAAAATTCCTTCTGGCGTTGGCCACTAACTGGGCGACTCTGATATGGAAATTGGGATTCGATTCACACTCTCACAACCCAGAAAATATGACAACTAGTACTGATGCTGTTGGATACAAAGGAAAGAAAAATAAAAGAAAAAAAAAAGAGTTCTTGAAGTTTAAAACTATTAGCTTATAGGGAAACACTGCCTAGTCTCAGTTAACATCTGCAGTTTAGTAAATTATATTAAAAGACAGGCAGTATTCCAGTGTATACAGATAATAAATTTGATATTTGTTTTTTCCAGGAAACCTGGATGTCCTCTGTAGATCAGGTATGGGTATTTCAGACTGAATGGTGTTGGGGACCTTCTTTTTGGTCTTTTGGCCAAGACAGAGCCGATGGTGTAGGCATAGTTTTCAATTCATTTTCCTTTCCATTGACAAAATTGATAGATCTAATTCCAGGCAGATTATTGATTATAGATGGTATATGGAACCATTCCCCTTACAGATTTATTACTATTTATGGGCCTCAAACTAAAGCAGAAAGAGTTGCCCTCCTTTCTACCCTGCAACCTTATTTGGTAACTTATGAAAACAGAACAGGTAGCGACTTGTAAAACAACTGGTGCTTCTACAAACTGTGAAATACTAGAACACAAAAGTAGGGCTACCCAGTACAGCGAGTGAAAAATAAGAACCTCTAAGCTAGGTAATGTTAAAAAGCAATTTATTTCAAGATGAAAAGCAGCTTACAAAATTCAAACAGCACCCCACGTGCCCATGCAGACGTACGTTTCATGTCACTAACAATGCTTTGTCAATGCAATTATTTGGTAACTTCCAATATTATTGTTTTAGGTGGAGACTTTAATTGTGAAACCCCCAAAATAGGAAGGCGTCTACAGAGTAAGAAAATCTATTGTGACTCGAATGCCTTAAAAAACAGTACTGAGATAGCTGACCTTATGGATTGCACTAAGTACTAGATTTTTGGGCCTACTTATACCTACAGAAGAAGGACGTTAACCACCTCCATAGATCATTTTTTTGTTTCCAAAAACATACCCACACCTACTTTTCCCTTGGAATTTACTGATCATTTATTGTTAAAAATCAATCTTCAGAGTCATTCCACACACAAGAATAGGAAAGATAGGTGGAGATTAAACATATCAATCCTTTCAGACCCGATTGTACAGAAGGGAATTTCAAGTTTATTATGGGCTAGAACCTCAGTGTGTGACCTCTGTGAGGATGGGGGAGATTGGTGGGTTGACACCAAGACAGATATAATAAAATGGTTTCAAATTGTTGTAAAACAGAAGGAAATAACTAAATTCTTCAAATATTTACAGTTTCGCAATCAATTGCAGTATTTGTTACTTTAGCCTCCAGTTTCAGATATGATTACTCATCACAAATAGACCAGTTAAAACATCAAATGAAGTTATACCAATATGATAGGGCCAAAACCATTACAGCAGAACTCCAACATGGCACCCAGAAGACACCGATTGGCCACCCTTTTGAGGCCTGTAAGACCAGAAAAGAGGCAATGGTGTTCCATAACTTAACAAACGATGTAGGGAACCTTGTGGGATCCGATGAGGATATGAAATTATTTCTAAATATTTACACTCTCATACTATGGTTCAACCCGGCAAGTCTCTACCATAAAGGCATACTTACAGGAAGTTCAAATCACTACTCCTCCTGGAGAAGTAAAGGAACTGGCTCTTCTTATTTTAGCAACCGAAATTGAGGAGGTTATAAAAACACTTAAGTTAGGGACCTCTCCGGGTCCTGATGGTCTTCCCTATGAATTTTATAAATATTTTTCTAAAGAACTTGCAGCAAGTCTAGAGGTATTTTTTCTTTCTTTTTTAAGAACAAAGTAGTTCTAACTTATTTCACTACAGATCTAATTGTCTTTTTGTTTAAAGCAGGAGACAGTCAAAAAATTCAGAACTGGAGGCCCATCACTAAACTAAATGTGGACTTTAAAATCCTGTCTCAGATTTTAAATAAAAGATTAAGAAAAATAGCAAATATTCCTATTCATCCTTCTCAATTGTGCAATTTTCCTGACCATAAAATTCAACATTCTTTAATGATTATTAGAGACCTAATTGAACATTTTTCTCTCCAGGGAAAACAGGGATGTCGTATTTAATTGGATCAGGGTAAGGTCTTCGACCGGGTCTACCATCCCTTCCTACTGCTACCTTGGCACAGTATAGGATCCCATTAGAATTTATAAAATGGGTAGAATTACTGTATTCTTCAGCCATGGTACAACCAGTAATACAAGGGCACGTCACTTCTGGATTACAGATTTCACCAGGAAGTAAGCAAGGCTGCCCCTTGAGTCCCCTTCTCTATATATTTACCCTAGACCCCTTTCTCAGGAGATTCATTTATAACACCAATGGGCAGGGTCTCTCAGGAACAAATGGACAAGATGATCTAAAAGTCCAAGCTTACGCAGATGATGTGTGTTTATTCTTTTTCGACTATACCCAGATCTCCTCATTCTTGCAGGCAATGCACTTATATTCATGTTTATAAAATGGGCATTCAAAATAAACAAATCTTACTGGCTAATAGCCCTTCAGACCTGTGTCCTTATCAGACAATATTATAGCCAACCGGCACTACTTGTGCCACTCAAACATAGCACATGGAAAAATCAGTATGTGGCACTGCTCTCCCAATGCAGCCCATCACCTAGTAAGCAAGAGGACCACAGCGGCAGCACCAAGAGAGCAGTGCCAGTGTACCACCACCAACAGAAAACAATAATGCACCACAAAAAAGTCTATAGACTTTCTGCCTCTTCATTTTTTTTTTTTTGTCACTCCCGTTTCCTGCTGGCCAGTGTAATTCATCTCTCGATCTCTTTCCCTCCCAGCATTTGAAAATGAGAGATCGGTGACCCTAACCATGAGGTCAACTTCATCGGTCCATTTCCAGGAACCGCACTCCCCGTTCTCACATCCACCCCTCAACATCATGGCAGGACACAACTCACAAAACCGCCATACAGCATCACTTATTTTTCATTTTATTGCAACCACGAAGCAGAAACCGGTCACTATGGTGGCAGCTATGGGACATGCTCACTCACAACCTGCGAGCCAGTGGCTGCAAATAAAATAAAACTGTAAAGAAAATGGAACTACAGTAAACCTGGGACAGTAAATAACATTAAAAAACCAAAACTAAGTGTTGGGGAAGAAACACAGATCACCAGGTGCACTCTCTACACTAACCTTTGTTTAAACTGACAGGCACCACATGAAAAACTCGAAATAGAGAACCCAATAACGGACACGGTACCTCACACTCAAGCTACCCAGTAGCTACAAACAACTAAAACAGAAAGTCTAATCAAAAGTAAAATAAAATTTTAAAAAAGGAAGTGTTACTTAGAGGAGAGACACACACCAGCCTCCTGTAGTGCCTAAATATTGCAGTGCAGATGGACTATTTTTCTGACTTCTGCATATAGAACACTTTTAACATACTTTTTAATCTTTTTTTTTTTTACTACGTGAGTTTATGGGGGTGGGGGCCCATTTTATAAGCACAATAACACACTCCGCGGTGTGGATAATCTCCTGATAAAAGCACGCCCAGGTGTATAAGGCACTCAGCGCTTCATAACGCACATGGTGTGCTCTTATCAGGAGATAACCCACACCCTGTCGTGTGTTATTGCTTCCGTGTAAAATTCTAAGTCGAACATAGATAAATTTAAAGGTTTGCTTATAGGTTCTCCTTGCTCTT
Organism: Neoceratodus forsteri; assembly: GCA_016271365.2. NCBI lineage: Eukaryota > Metazoa > Chordata > Ceratodontiformes > Ceratodontidae > Neoceratodus > Neoceratodus forsteri. The sequence goes on from CM057449.1 coordinate 1,838,549,780, forward strand.
CCCCCTTGTTTATTTCTTTTTTTAATATTCTTTATTTTCTCATTTTATTACAGCAGGAGTACAGATATCCAGTTTTTACAATACATACACAGTCTATACTGAGGTAGGGTACATACAGAAATATCAGACTTTATTACAACCACTCTTTTAAATGATCTATGAGCACCAGATAACTACAATCGGGGTTAAATAACTGCAGCAAAAAGGAGAAAATACACACCATTCAAGAGACAAAAGAATCATGTAAGGGGGAAGATATATAGTACCCATGATCTCCAAAATAATTCAAATTTAATGGAGTGATCCATTGCCGTAGCAATGGAGCACTCCAAGTAATAAATCTCTGACATCATGGAGTGTCAATGGGTCAAGATTGGAACTGTGGTAGTCCGCCAAAAGTGGGTTATCACCTTCTTTGCTGCAGCCAAATAAAGATATAGCCTATTCTTATGCTGAGGCACCGAACCATCTTCCCCAATATACAGAAGAATCATTTGCTTTGTTAAAATAAAATCAGAGTCAATTAGAAGTTGTAAGCTTTTAGTAATATCTATCCAATATTGAGATATTTTCGGGCAAGTATAGAATATATGGGAAGTATTTGCCCCAGTCTGTCCACAATCTCTCCAACACATACCATAACCTTCTGGCAAAAATCTGACTAATTTATTCGGGGAAATAAAGAACTGCATACGGCATTTCTAGATATATTCAATCCAGTATGGGGCTTGTGATGCTTTCATGGAGTGAGGAATTGGTTCCAACCATTTATCATATGCAATTTGGGTATTCAGCTCCCAATTCCATCTAACTAAGATATCTTTGGTCGACTCCCTCCAATATTCCCTAAGGGACTTATACAGTAGGCCGATTAAATGTGTATTTTGTCTACCATTAATTGCCTCAATAATTAAGCTCATGAACATTGGGATCGAACTTGGGAGGGATAGTCGGGTAGCTCGTGATCCCAATAAAAATGAGCAGACCTGCAAATATCTAAAATGGTGTGCAAAAGGGAGGCCAAATCTATTCTGTAGGGTTACAAAGAGAATTACCCTATGTGTATCCAAAAATTGATAGATCAGAGATAAACCCATTCTATGCCATTCCCTATAAACTGGATCTGATTGGGGTGCAAAGAAATCCCTATCCTTTATCAGTGGTTTGAAATAATCAAAAATCTCTGCGAGTTCCTGCCTAGCTCTCACCTCATACCAAACCTTTAAGGTATTGCTGGTACCCCAAGTGAAATCTCCAAAGCATGGCTTGGAGTCAAGTGAAGCAAATATAAGTGGGAAAATATCATGAAGGTCATTTAATACGAACTCTATAAATTTCCAAGGTGGCATCATACAAAAGTTCAACCAGGTCAAGATTATTTTACAAGTAGTGGCCCTATGATATTCCTTTACGTTAGGGAGATTGAGACCACCTTTGGCAATAGATAATTGTAATAGTGACCATCTTATTCTCGGACGATGCCCAGCCATACAAATCTAGAAAGTATTCTGCCCCATGAGCAAAAATAAAATTTTGATGGAGCAAAAGGGAAGGTTTGAAAAAAATAGAGAGTCTTGGGGAACACTGTCATTCGAATTGTCTGTATACGCTGGTGAAATGACAAAGAGAAATGTGTCCACTTCTCTAACGAGTGTTCTATATCTAATGTCAGGGGCTCCAGATTAAAAATCTCTAGAAGTTCCAGGTTCCGAGGAATAAAAACTCTCAAGTATTTAACCCTATTGTTTCTCCACCTAGCAGGAAGTTTCTTCTTCAGACCCTAGGACGGGGCAAAATTTAGAGGCAGAAGTTAATTTTTTGGGATATTAATTTTATATTCTGCAATATCTGAAAACCTCTCTATCACCCTTAAAGTAGCAGGGACTGAAATCTCGGGGTCTAATAACGTTAGTAATATATTGACTGCATATAGTGAAAGAGTAAATTTTCTCTCCCCCCCAGAGGTATACCTTGTATAGCTGGAGTCTGTCTAATTGCTGATGCCAATGGCTCGATATATACAGCAAATAAAAGCGATGGCAATGGGCAGCCCAATCTTGTCCCCCTCCCAAGCAGAAACCTGTCAGATAACTGCCCGTTTACCTTGATGTATGCCTTCGGGGCAGCATACATCCATCGAGGAAGGGAAACAAACTTGTCGGGGAACCCAAATCTGCTTAGTGTCTTCCAAAGGAAGACCCAGCTGACCCGGTCAAATGCTTTGTCAGCATCAAGGCTGACAAAGGCAGCTGGGATCCTTCTCTGGTTGACATGGTCCAGTAGATGTATTTTCCGACGGATATTATCCAATATTTGTCTAGACTGGACAAACCCTGATTGATCAGTGTCTACTAAATAAGGGATCATATCTTCTATCCTATGTGCCCAGACCACCATAAACAGCTTGTAATCCATGTTTAGTATAGATATTGGTCTGTAGGATGTACCAGAAGGCTTTCCCTGTTTCAATATGGGGGAGATATTTGTGTAATCCCACAATGGTGGTGGGGCACTTCCTTCCTGTATTTCATGGAAAGCTTTTACCAGAGTTGGGGCTAATTGCTTAAAAAAAGTTTTATGCCATTCGGCTGGCATCCCATCCGGGCCCAGGGTTTTCAGTGTTTTACTGTCAGTAACTACTCTCTTAAGTTCCTCTAACCTGATTGAGGACTTCAGTTTCTCCATCTCTCCCACATCTAGTTGAGGGAGGGTAAGAGAATTAAAAAATGTCTCTACCATAAAGGGGTCTGGAGGCAAAGGTGCAGTATATAGCTGGGAATAGTATTTCTGAAAACATCTCATTATGTGGTCCATATTTGTGGCTCGATGATTAAGTGTGGGATCAACTATCTGTGAAATATATGTGGTTGTCCTCTGCCCACCCCTTTGTTTATTTCTGGTATTCAGATTTCCACGGAATCTATGAAAATATTAGGTATTACATTTGGTCCACAAAACACCCCACTCTATAATTGGAACTTGGCCTTGCGTATTGTTGAGAATAAAGTTCAGAGATGGAAGGGGTGGAAATTATTTAAAATCAAGAGAATTCAAATTATTAAACGAGTTCTTATCCCATGCTTATTATATACTGCTATGTTTTTTCCTCTCCCATCTAATTTTGAAACCAGACTACATAGTTGCTTTTTTCAGATGTTATGGGGTAGCAGGCTGAATCCCATTAAGATATGTTTAACTTATTTACCCAAATCACAGGGTGGTCTAGGTATGGTGGACCCAACCTTCTTCTATATTCTGTTTATTTCTCAAACCATCAAACTGGGTCTACAGCCCTGATATTTGACCATATAAATGGATTCAGAATAACTTGGCAGGTTTCTTCCAGTTATGGGGGGACTCCCCACCTAAGGTTTTCTGGAGCCATCCGAACCCACTCTCCCTCCAGCATGCCTTGCAGAGTTTCTTCACTGAAGCTGAGGCATGGTTCAGTTCCCACGCTTAGCAGCAAGAACAAAAATCACACGCATGCGCAAGAGTGTGTCACTCTTGTGCATGTGCGGGATTTTGGCACCAGCTCTTCCGCATGCGCGTGATTTCGGCACCCGTTTCTAAATGCATTTTGTGGCACTACCACTGCTTGGTTTTTAAATATAGCTGCAAGGGATGCCTTGGAATAGGCAAACATACTGCGCTAATAACGTATCTCAATGGCCATGTTAAAAAAAGTGCACTTCGGGACCGTGCTCCCGAGCAGGCGTGCATTCTCCCTGTCACTGTGCTTCCGGTGGGCGGTGGAGTTTTGAGCGGACTGCACAGAAAGAGAATAATGGACAAATTAAAAAAAATACATACTAAGATTACTTTTTTGAACATACTAGGGCATTCCATAGTAATTGTTGCACACATATATGCTTACAGGCACACTGATGACATCTGATAGAAAAAAGAGGGACAAAGCTGACAGTGTCCCTTGAAATACATAAATAAAAAAGATATCCCCACGCTTACAAATTCCAGGTTATTTCAAACCAGTAGCCCAAAATGATACAAAATGGAGTTTGTCTAAGTCACAAATTTAGGGAGGCAGTATAGCGCAGTGGTTTAAGACTCTGAGCTGCAAATCTGGAGACCTGGGTTTGAATCCCACAGCCCCCACTTGCATACTGTGTGACCCTGAGCAAGTCATTTAACTTCCCTGTGCTCCCAGGTTGCACCTGTAAACAAGCTTTCAGCTTAGTGTGTCTCACCTGGTTAAACAATTGGGGAGAAAAAAAATGACTCAGGACCCCAACTATATACACTTATCATGTCCAAAATCTATCCTGTAGAACCTGAGTTTAAAAATTGCACCTAACTTTTGAGGAAAAAAGTCCTGGCACAATTGAACAATGACAGGATACCCATCCATATGTGGGAAATCCTCTGGTTATCGGCTTATGGCAGATTAAATATGTGTGGAAATTGCAAGCATAAAGCCCAGGATGAAAGAAATTGCCCATAATACTTGTCAGGCCATGGAAGAAACAATGGAACATTTTCTGTTTAATTGTTCTTATGCAAAACCCTTATGAGAATAAGTAGACAGGAAATGGAATTTAGGATGGTTAACAAAGCTAAACTATGAAATATTAATATTAGGGAATTATTCTTACTTATGTAGAAAATATTCTGAAGGGACTTTAGCCATCTTTTTCTGTTGCTTAAAATTGTATTTGTGGCAGGACAGATGCCAGTGGGTATTGCAACAATGGATAATGTTTTATGAAACCTTTAGTATTTTAGTTGAACAAGCTTGATTTAAAAATATGTATACCTTGCAGGGGTTAAACTGCACTGAGAGAAAGTGGTATTTCTAACATTGGTTCCTAGTTGCATAATTGCAACAACACTAGAGAAAGGAGTGTGTGTGGCTGTAAGGAAATTCCTCCGATATTTTGACCAGTGAGCCTGTAGCTTAATGTTTAGAGCACTGGAATGGCATATCAAAAATCTGAGGTTTGAATCCCAGTAGGCCACACTTTTCCTTTCTCATTTCCATCTTTGATTTAAAAGTTGAACACACTATACATTCTGTTTATCTGAAATTCCTTTCATGCATCAAACAAGGTATTCAAAAGGTGTAAAGGGTTTTCAATATTTTTTTTTCATCTCTATTTTTCCTCCTCCCATGGAGTGGATCTCTGCGATTCCCCGGCTGCCGGCACCCGCACCCCCAGGCACGGTCTGGCACCCCCTCAGAGCTGTCCATTAATCGCTTACATCTCTCTGAATGCAGGATCCTCTTGAGTACCAGGGGGCACCAGGCACGCCAGCCGTCAGCCTCCGAGATTCTGCCCCGCCATTTTCCGCCTGTTTTTTCTTGCCCAGAGAACCGGGCATGCAATGGCGTACAAGCACATACGTGCTGTCGCCCGCCGTGCTCTCCCCCGCTCTGCTGCTCAGTGCTGTAGTGCTACTGGCCTCCGCCAGTCACCGCTACAGTGCACTGCAGTGCCCCAGCCCTCCTCAGAGGAAGGAGGGCAGTCGTGGGATGCTCAATCCTTCCTCTCCCATGCCAACCCCCAGCGGCCCAAGTCCATTCCCGAACCCAGGTCGATGGTGTGGCATGAGGTATGGCATCCAGCGCCTCAACCCTCAGCACTACTGGGCCAAGGGTTTTCATTTTTTATCAGATTTAAATAAAGGGTTATGGGGGGAATGGGGGGTTCTCAAGGGGGAGGCAGATAGTCTAACAGGGGAATAAGGGCAGACTGGATGGACCATGGGGTCCATTTCTGCCATCAAGTTCTATGATTCTATGAAGTATCAAGCCTGAGGTACTCTTAAAGGGGATAGGAAATGTGTGCTAATTGGTAGCAGTTAGTAATGCTCCTATTCATAGAAATGAAGTTTATACCTCTAAATGATCCATATTTAACCGCAACTAAATAAGCACTGATGTGAGAAATTGTGTTTTCAATCGTTTCCTTTTTATGGACAGCGTTCTGTTACAGTTCTCTTCATGGAACTAGTAATTTGGAGTTTTTACTATGTCATTGTTTGTGAGCAGAATGGTAAGTATGAGCTATTGTCCTATCAGAATCATGTTCAGAGTTCTGAGCTCAAACCATGACAATGTCAAAATTCCAGATTACTGGTTCTATGAAGAGAACTGTAACAGAATGCTGCCCATAAAAACAAAACAATTGAAAATACAGTTTATCACATCACTTTTTATTTAGGTACAGTCACATAATTTGGGGGTATGAATATCATTTCTGAGACTAGGAATGTTATAAACAGCTGCTAATTAGAAATAATTTCCTGTCCTCTTTAAAATAACCGTTAGGCTCTAAACTGAGGGAAGTTAAAATAAGGTGTCCATATAAGATAAATGATTCTCTTTTCTTTTCTCATTTTTTCCTCTGTAATCTTTTATTTTTTGACTTACTTTGAATTCCAGGATTTTGTGAGAATTATAACTTCTTTTTGTATTCTGTTTTTGCTTTACATATGTGAATAATGTTCTGATTTGTGATGATGCTATTTCTTAATAAAAATTCCCCTACTCTTCGTTAGAGGTGCTCTTCTTTGGGGGTGCTGTTTGCTTCCTGTTCGGAGAGAATGGAGTAGGAGGAGGGGAGTGTGCTGGATGCCCGAGAGAAGCTGCCCGTCTCCCTCTCCATTTGGAACTGCAAGGAGACAATCCATGAACCACAGGTTTTGGAATCTGATCTGACAGTCTCTCAGCAACCTGTCTCGTCTATGATGGTAGAAACTACGAAGCAAGCTGCATTGGAGAACGGGGGGACAAGAGGAAGGAGGAGGGGTTATATTCTAAAGATAGGCTGCATCTAAATGAGGCAGAGTCCAGGGTAATGAGGGAGAAACTACAGGAAATACATAGCCAAGGCCCTGAGTTTAAAATAAGAAAGGGGGAGTATGAGGCTAGGGAAGGAAAGGAGGACACAACAGGGGGAAGTTACCTAGCTAGCACTCCCCTACAAACAGGAACAAAGGTTAAGGAGAGGGGAAGCACAGAAGGAACTGGTGAAGGGTGATGTGCACAAATGCTAGGAGTCTGAGCAGCAAACTAGTGGACTTGTAGGCCACAAAGACGGGGGGGGGACTGGATCTGGTGGCCATTACAGAGATCTGGAGATCTGTGGTACTGAAAACTAGGACTGGGAGATGGCCATTCCGGGCTTTAATCTATTTAGGAGGGACAGGTCAGGTAGGAAGGTGGGGTAGCCCAATATGTGACAGGCAGTATACAGGCTTCTATGGTGCAGAAGAAGCAAGGGAAAGCAGAAGTACTTCCAGTAAAGCAGTCACGGCACACCAACCACACAATTATGCTGTCCACAAGATAGTTTTCAAGTAAAGTGCATTAGTTTTATTTTCTCACTGCATGGAACACACAACAGCCTATTCAGGCTAGCTCGGAAGCCCACAGTTGCAAACGTCAACGTCAGGCTGTCGACACCATCCCACACAGAAGGCTGGTGAATAAACTGAGCAGTCCTGGGTGGGTCCTAAAATAGTAAAATGGGTGGAAAGTTGGCTCCGCGACAGAAGCCAGAGAATGGTAGTAAATGGGGTTCACTCAGGGGAGGGCAGAGTTGGAAGTGGGGTGCCACAGGGGTCAGTACTGGGCCCAGTTCTCTTTAATATTTACATTGAGGACATAGCAGCAGGAGTGAAAAGGAAGGTGTGCCTATTTGCGGATGATACAAAAATCTCCAATAGGGTAGAAGCATCAGGGAGTGGAAAGGAAGAAGGAGGAACTGGGAAAATTGGAGGAGTGGTCTGGAACTTGGCAATTGAGATTCAACATCAAGAAGTGCAGAATCATGCATTTAGGACATAAAAACACATGGGCCACACATGAATTTGAAGGGGGAGCAATCACAGTAATAGGGCAGGAGAGGGACCTAGAGGTCATAATACTGGATGACCTAAGGGTGGTGAAACAATGTGATAAGACAGTGGGAAAGGCAAATCATATGCTGGGCTATATAGGGAGGGGTAGAACCAGTAGGCAGAGGGAGGAGATATTGTCCCTATATAAATCACTGGTGAGACCCCACCTCGTGTATGGGGTACAGTTCTGGAGGCCCCATCTCCATAAGGATATAGGCAGGATGGAGAGGGTACAAAGGAGGGTGACCAAAATGGTGCAGGGCCTGCATCTGAAGCCCTATTAGGAAAGGCTAAGTAATCTAGATCTGTACTCCCTGGAGATCAGGAGAGAGGGGAGACATGATTGAGATATTCAAGTACCTAAAAGGAATAAACAAGGTACAGGAAGACAGCATCTTTCAAAGAAAAAGATGTCCAAAGACTAGAGGTCACAATATGAAGTTGGAGGGGGGAAGTATCAGAGGGAACAAGAGAAAGTACTTCTTCACAGAAAGGGTGGTGTACCCCTGGAACAGCCTCCTAGTGGAAGTGGAGGGGCTAAAATGGTTACTGGATTTAAGAAAGCATGGGACAGACACATGGGTATCACAAAAACTGGTAGGGAAGGAAACTCGGAGTCCAAACAGAATCTGGAGACACCACTGGTAGGGGAAGGGGACTGGCGGGCAAAGGCTGGAGACCATGTAGGGTCTGCAGTTTTAAATTAGACAGGGAAAAAATGGGCAGACTGGATGGGCTAGGCGGACCTTTTTTGCCATCAGCCTCTATAAATCTATGAATCTATGAGTCTGTGGCTCTGGCTGAAGAGGAGCATTTAGAAGCAGCGTTTACTGCTAAAAAGGTTTCTTTATTGAAACTACCAGTGAGAAAAAAACAAAAACTAGCCCTTAAGAAAGCATCTTTACAGTCTGAACTAGTTATTGCTGAAAGTCTTCGGCAACACACAAACACACTGTTGCACCTACCAGTTTGAATTCGCAGGTGTCTGGTACTGCTAACTGCCCTCACCTGGGCGGTGGAGAAGCACCTGACTTGGTCGGTGAAAGAATGTCAAATACTGTAATAACTGAGACCTCACAATCCCAGCAACAATGCTCCTGTACTCTGGGACCAGAGCATGCTACTTCAAGACCATTAGGACACCTTTCCCCATTCATAATCGTGAGTAAAACCCTGGAATGTGACATGGATATTCCATGGTAACCTGTAGATGTTCTGAAATCATGCGACTGGGTCAACGAGGCATTGGAAGCAGTGGGCTGGAGCGGAATGGAGGATAGGACTGGTTGGGACCCAGACTACATGGCGAGTTCCTTACCTACAGATCACTGTAAACTTTTTCATTCCAAGGACTCCCGTAAAGAGCTGCTTTAACAAAGTTCTGTTTTCCATAACCTAGACTTCCACTCCATTCAGGCTTTAAAAGGTGACATTAGCTGGCTCAGTGGTACCGGGCGAAGGGGGATCACCTGGCATGCTGGCGACATGGGTTCACACCTGAGCCCGGGGTGACAAGAGTGGAGGCCGGCAGGGAGGGCTCAAGAGCATCCTTCGGATGCGCTCCTCTGTGGGGGTAAGGGTCGTGGATGCAGCGCACTTTGGCAGCTCCTGGCGGCCGGTCCTGGCATCACACTTTGCAGCGTAGGTGACAACACGTCACATGCACAATTTGCAGGATGCCACAGCATGCGTCTGAAGTGGGCAGAGGGAAACTAAAGTAAGAAAATGGCTGCCCATGCTGCCCAGATGACAGTGGACTGTCCTCCCATCACTGCAACAGCCTGGGATGTCCATGCTGCACCCTCTCCGCCCCTGGTGAGGACTGAAGTGCCCATGGACACAAGACAGTCTCTCCTCCAGCCGTGACCATGGGAGGGGCCCCCCCCCCGATGAAGAGATACATCGGGTCAGTCAGGGGGGGGTGGCAAATGAGGGGCAGCGGATGCCAGACGGGAGGAGCATGGTAGTAGGCCTGGCCGCCCGAAGGAATGGGTGGATGGCTGAGTTGGTGGGGGGCATAAACAGATAAAGCAAAAAAAAAAAAGGTGACACTGCAGCCCCAACAGGCATTTAGAGTCTCCTGCTGTCCTAGTTACGAACATGTCATCATCCCTTGCTCCTGCTGTGAACAAAATTATACTTTCTAATGTTGGGGAGAAAGCAGTGCAGATGGAAACCCATCCTACAACATCGTCTCCTGAACAAGGGTGTAGACCGGCGTACTCACTGTACACATTTGTATACAGTTTTGTTGAGTGCCTGTCACAAAACATATGCTTTTCTGTTAACATTTTCATTCTAAATCTGTAGTATTTGGGTTAGTATAGGCCACTAAGGTGTGTCTCTGTTTAAACTTCTGTTGTTTAGGAGACAGATACATGTATAACTTCTTTAGAGATCAGAGGAATCATCTGACAACAATCTGACTTGTTTGGAAGGGGGTACTATTTGCAAAGGATGTGTATATTTTTAATGAGGGGGGGTTGTAACTGTTGGAGATTGTGTACAAAATAGAAATTTCTGGCTACACCCCTGCTCCTGAATCAACTAATTTAGAGGTAGAACGACAACAGACACAACGACCTTCTTCCTGACATGTTAATAAATCTAGATTTCGCAGCTACGATACCCCTACCTGCTGAACCTCAAGCTGAGAATTCTGTGGCCATGGTTGAGAGTTTAAATTCGGTTCAGGGACACATTCCCCCACAAGCAGCTTCCAGCTCTGCAGCCACAGGGTGGGTGTGGGGCCCCAGACCAGGATCTTGCCTTTTTTCAGATGTCTTCAGGCATGCTCCAGAACCAGTCAAATGTCACAATGCAGTGCGATTAAAAGATCAAGGTGAACTTGCAAATGCACCTGACTGAGATTTTGTGGCCAGTTACTTAAAGAGAGTATGCAGTTTTATGCCTACAAGATTTATGCCCCTATCCATATATCAGAGAACAGTTTTTAATGTCAGTTTTAAACATTCTACAGGGCCGGAATGTTTCTGGAAAAAATACAATGAATTTCGGTCAACACCTCTTTGGGTTCCTTTTGTTGCGATCCCCACTGATTAAACCTTGTTTTTGGTAAGTTACAGTTCTTTTTAAAAATGAGGGTGTAAATGTGGCAGACATCATTTACTGGCTTAAGTTATAATGCACGGTAACTGGCCAACACAATTCCATCTTGGACACTGAGCATATTTGGACTGGGCCAGGTGGCCATTACAGAGACATGGGGTACCGAAAACCAGGACAAACAGAATCTCCCACCTCCCAAACAGCTTTTTTTGGGAGAAGAGACCATGAAGTAATCTTTTATGCAGGCCAGCCCAAGACTTGTTACCGCTGTGGTGCAACCACTCATCTCAGTAATGCTTGTGCTCCCTCTGCGAGGATGCTGGTCATACTTATCAGAATTGTCCCTGGGCTTCGCATAATAGCCCAAATCCAACGGAACAGGCAGTTCATGACCACTATGTCTTATAGTTCAAAAAGCCAGACAATGAGAAGAACAAAGAACAGCTTCTGAGACTAGTACAGCTGCTAACCATCCAGAATCTTCCATGTCTGTTGAGGTCACTACAGCTGCCCTTGAGCAATGTGAGCAGCAGGCACACCCTGACAAGACCATATCAATACACATCACACAAGCCCAAGAAACAGAATTGCTCACAGACCAGGTTCAGCCTTCTTCCACTAGTGGAATATTTCAACAATATCTGGAGCAAGTAAACTCGGAAGCAAGTGGGCAACAGGATGCTCTATGGATGTTTAAGTGCGGTGCACATTGGCCCAGGGGCAGCAACATGAGATGTCCCCTCCCCCACCTCCAGTCTCAGACTCATTTCATACTAACATACTAAAATGCCAGTAGAATAGGCCTAACGGTCTTTCGTGTCTGCTCGTTTGGTCAGCCCCCACCCTGGGTGCTGACCTTGCTGTCCCCCTCGCCTTCTCTGGCTTCTCCCTTCCCAGTTCCGGATATTCTTGCTGCATTGGATTTTGCTTCCAGAACCCTTCCCCTGTACCTGTCCCACCCCCTCTTGAACCCCTCCACTGTCTCTGCCTCCACCAGCCCCCTAGGTAGTGCATTCCATGGCTCCACCACCCTCTCAGTGAAGTAGCACCTCCTCCTTTCTCCCCTGAATCTTCCCCCCTCCAGCTTCCACCCATGCCCCTAGTGGCCCCTTCCTCCTTCCTTCAAGCACCCTGACTGTTCCTCCCCATTTACCCTCTTCATGTACCTGAAGACCTCATCATGTCCCCCGGTCCCTTCTCTCTTCCAATGTGTACATATTTAGCTCTTGAGCCTCTCCTCATAGGTCCTGTCCCCAAGCCCCAAATCATTTTGGTTGCCTCCCTCTGAACCCTCTCCAGGGTTTAATGTCCTCTTAGGTGGCCTCAAAACTGCACGCAGTACTCCAGGTGCGGCCTCACCAAGCAATTATACAGAGGCAGTATCACTTCCTCCTTCTGAGGTGATCCCAGCGATGCATCCCAGCATCCTGTTGGCCTTGGCTGCTGCCCTCCTACAAGTCTCAGAGTTGTTCATCTTGACATCCACCACCACCCCCAGGTCCCTCTCAGCCATTGAGACTTGTAGTATTTCCCCCAAGGTGTACATGACTAGGTTTCAGCTGGTGGAGTACCTTGCATTTCCTGCATTGAACCTCAGCTTCCACTTTCTAGACCATCTTCCAGAGCCTCCAGGTCCCCTGCAGGGCCACCCTCCCTCCTCCCCATCCACCACCGCCCCAGTTTCGAGTCATCTGCAAAGAGACTCATCTCACTCCTGATTCCTGTCCATGTCAGAAGGTAGGCGTTGAACAGAGGGCCCAAGGACTGATCCCTGTGGACCCACTAATGACCCTCCTTGGAGATGAGACTATCCCACCAACTACGACCCTCTGGGTCCGGTCCTGGAGCCAATTGCCTATCCATCTGATCATCTGTTTCCCACCCCATTTCTCCTAGCTTATCCAACAGGCCACATGAGGAACAGAGTCAAATGCCTTGCTGAAGTCTAGAAAGAGGACATCCACTGGTCTACCCAGGTCCAAGGCACTTGTCACCCAGTCATAGAACTCCACCAGGTTTGTCTGACACGATTTCCCGGGATGAATCCATGCTGTCTATCGTCCAGGCACCCTGACTTATCCAGGTCCCCCAGCCTCTCCTTGACAATGCCCTCCATCACCTTGCCCACCACCGATGTCAGGCTGACAGGCCTGTAGTTCCCTGCCACCTCCCTTGATCCCCCTTGTGGATAGGCACTACATGCGCCACCTTCCAGTCTTGGGGCACCCCCTGTCCTCAGAGAATGGTGAAAAGCTCTGCCAGGGGTTTCGCCAGGACATCTGCAAGTTCCTTCAGCACTCTAGGATGTAATTTATCCGGCCCGGTGCTTCTCCGTCTTAAGGGACTGAGGCTTCCCTCACTCTCTCTGCTGTGATTTCCACTTCTGGTACCTCTTCTCCCTGCTTAGCCCTCCCCCACCTGCCAGTGATGCCTCCCCTCTCCCAGACCTGCCGATCGGTGAGGGTCCCCCTCCTCATTATCTCTGTCTCCTCCATAGTGATGCAGCATCCCCATTTCCCTGGTGAAAACTGAGGTGAAAGTACTATTGTACCTCAGCCTGCTCCCCGGGTCTTGTGCCCATCTCTCCCTGATTTAATCCTGCTAATCTGCCCTTCACCCTTCGTCTTTCCCCAATGTAACTAAAGAACCCTTTTTCCTCTCCTAATTTCCCTGGCCAGGTTCTGCTCCTTCCTTGCCTTAGCCGCCCACCACTCTAGTGGCCCTTCTAGCCATCAGCTCATACTCCCCGTCCTTTCACCCTTGAGCACTTGAATTTTATAGGCTGCTTTCTTTCCTCAAGACCACCTCCTGGACCTCCTGGTCCACCAACAGGGTTTTTGGGCCCTACCACATTTTTATCTTACTCTTGCACAGGTGCTGGTAGCATCCTGCACCCTCTCCTGATGATTTCCCACCTACTATCAGCGTCCATGTCTGACCCAATCCCATCCAAATGCTCCTTAAGGATCCTTCCCATTTCCTTAAAATCCACCCCCCTGAAGTCAGTTACTTCCGTCTTTGTGCAGCCTTCTACCCCTCCTAGGTCCAGGCAGAACCAGACCGTGGCATGGTCACTCCCCGCCAATGGGTCCCTTACCTCCAGGCCCCCAATCTGGTCACTGTCTGCCAGGACCACATCCAGTACCCGTGCCTCCCTGGTCGGTTCCCTCACCTGCTGAGTTAGGAACACGTCTTGGACGACATCCAACAACCTCTGTTCCCCGGTCACAGAGGATGTCATAGTCTCCCAGTCTGTTCCTGGCATGTTTAAGTCCCCTAACACCACCACCGTTCCTCTGCCCTGTCTGCAGTGTCTCCTAACATCTGCCACCAGACTGTCCTCCAGCTCCTCCGCCAGGGCAGGGGGTCTATACACCACTCCTATTTTTACTCTCTTGCCCCCCCTTGTTATCAGGGTGACCCAAATCGCTTCCACGGTTCCCTCCGCCTCCTCTACTCCCCTATGCCAATGCAGTTTTTGACTATCATTGCTACCCCTCCTCCCCTTCCCTCCCCCCTGTCCTTCCTGAACATAGTGTAACCCTCCAGGTTCAGGTCCCAGTCATGTCTTGCAGTGGCCCAAGTCTCAGTGACCGCTGCCACATCCACTGCTCCCTCAGTTAGCATCGCCTGGAGCTCAGGCATTTTATTGCCCAAGCTCCTGGCATTTAGCAGGACTACCTTCCACCCTTTCCCTATAGTTCCATTTCCCTGCTCGTGTTCCCATGGGGATTCTGTTTCTCCTGGTCTGCACTTTGCCAGTTGGCCTTTCCTGCAATCCTCCTGGTCCCCAGGGGTGGACAGAGTCCCTCCTTTATCGGCACCCTGACAGCCTTTTTCTCCCATCCCACCCCTTCACAAGTTTAAACCCCACTTTTCACCAATGACCTCCTCTATTTTCAACTTAAGGATTCCCTCCTCCAAATTGAGATGTAGTCTATCTCTAGCATACAGCTCCTTATCCTCCCAGGTCTCCCCCCAATCCCCCATCAACCCATACCCTCTGGCCTCACACCACTCCCTGAGCCACTGGTTTATCTCCCTAATTTTCCTTTTGTGTTCCCCACTAGCCCTTGGCACTGGCAGGATTTCTGAGAAGGAAACTGTGCATCCTATGTCATGATAGTTCATGTTGTCACAAGACCAAAAAGAACTGGGACATAACGTAAGTCCCAACAAATCAAGGTGGATAGTTTGCTCCTGGATAATCGCTTTCAGGCCTCTCAACATTGAGAGTGGGCAGACGCTGCAGAGGAGTCTAATGCCCCTTCCCTTGTTTCTTTACAACCTGACACTTTTACTGATGCAGAATTCCCAAAACCAGATCCACCAAAGACTAAAAAGAGGAAGACAAAGGCTACTCTTGGAAGTTCTGGAAAGAAAACCTGCTTTCAGGGCTCTCACCTTTCCCTTGAACAATGCTTGATATTATTTCATTTGGCACCTGCAATATAGACCAAGAAAAAGTGCCTAACAGCTTTTTCCATTTTGCAGAATCTACACTGTACTATATATTTTTTGCAGGATGTAAGATTATATACTTTAGAGGGTACAACTAATGTAAAGAAGGAATGGAGACAGGGACCCTCTTTTTAGTCCATGGGAGAGGATACCTGTTTGGGGGTTGCTATATTGTTTTCCACCACAACTGTTAAAGTTACTAGGCTTATTAATTTATTTCCAGGGAGGCTTTTCATTTTAGACATCCTTTTCTGTGGGAAAGCTTTCTGTCTAATTAATATGTATGCTCTGTAATCTAAATCTAGCAGAAAAGACTTTGTTAAACTCATCCAGTCATATTTATATACATCAAAGGGAATTTGTTTTGGTAGGGATTTCAAATTTGGGCTTTCTCCAAAAGATTGGGGTAGGAAAATGGGAAAGATATTTTGCAATACCAATTTTTTGGAAAATATGTACCAAAAGGCGGATTGCAGGAGGTTTATGACCAAGTAAAAAAACTTCCAGAACACACGTTTTTAAAGGTCTCATTTCCTCCAGAATCGATTTTTGGTTCCTGTCTCCGACCTTGCCAATTCAAGCTGTAGATACCCTCCGGTACACAAGTAGTGGTGATCACGGGGCTGGTGGCAAGAGGGAGACAGCAGAAAGTGAGAAAACAAATATTCACTGCCACACGGAAGCAGTTGTTTATATGTTGACATGCAGTTGTGGGAAATGTTACGTTGAGAGGACAAAGAGAAAACTGAGACTTAGGCTAAATGAACACATTTTATCTATAAGGAACCAGAATTGTGAATATGCTATGGGGATGCATATGAAACAAACAGCAAACAAACAAAACCACAGAGTAAAAGCCATAGGCATCGAGTCTGTCCCTAAGAATGTAAGGGAAGGGGATGTAGAGTCTGTACTCAACCAAAAGGAACAATAATGGATTTTCAAATGGGGAGCAATGGAAAGCCCATGCCTGAATGATAAAATTGAATTAAAACCTTTTTTAAAAGGAAGTGAACAGACTATAACCCTAGACACTTTTTCCCTTCCTCTCCACTCCCAAATACCTGACAGCACAGGGTTTATTTGAATATACTCTGAAGTGGTAAAAATGGGTTAAATTCTAATCTTCTTTCACATGTCTTCTGTTTTGCTTTTTTTCAAATATAGGATCACTGGATCAGTGGAATGAATTTTAAGTATCAGATTATACAAGCAGGAAGCCTGAATAACTGAGATGGACCTCACAAGAAGATTGAACACAATTAAAACAATGAGTAGTTTTCTAATGCTTAATTGATGGGCTTTTTTGAATTTAAGGGGAGCACAGTGATTGGGTATAGTTTTTGTAATACTGAAATATGATTGGTCAAAAACACTGGGTGTCACGTGATGTCTTGAATACATATATATATATATATATAATATATTTATACCACTTAAATGGAGGTACTCACTAGTCTCTGATGATGCCCAATTATTGGGTGAAATGTAAGACAGCAGTGCTAGGCACTGCTCTTTCTGTTTGTACCGACATACTGCTTATGATTATGATGCAATAAAGTGTTGGAGATCACATTTCTGATGTCGTCTGCTTGAATTCATGTTCCATTTCTTTGGGGGTGAGTGCTCTCTTCTATGCGGACTAAACTGTGTAGATACCCTTCTTTTAGAAACATTGGAACACAAATTTATGCAAGCGGTTTTATGCAGTCAGTTGAGTCAGACTACAGGCCCTGGTTTCTGGAGAATGCACCCCTCTTCTCTCGTGGATACGGATTTCCAGGGAAACCTTCTCAATTTACTATACGCTAGACAGTCGGTGTATTCCATATATGATGGCCAACAGAGTGGTGGGAGGATACAAAACTTGAAATTAGAAATTTAGTGCACTCTTTCAGGAAACAGAGACTTCTAAATATGTTACTTACTTAAGTCTCAGGGCACATTTACATATACTTTATTTTTATTTATTTAGTCTTTGTTAACCAGGTGCCTGTTTTCAGAAGCAACTCAGGAGCTTTGGGCTGGTCTAGTGACTTGTTTAGAGTCACACAGTATGCAAGTGGAGGCTGTGGGAATCAAACCCATGTCTGCAAATACCAAGCTCATTCATAGTGCATTGCTCTAACCTTTAGGCTATACAGCCAGCCCATACTGTTGTCCTTAGCTAAAAAATCATGGTTTGGACATATCAGACCAGATCAATAGTACCAAAGAAGACGTGTAAATTTCAGTATGATCTTACTAAGACCCTGTTTATTAAACAAAAATATGGGACACAAACAACTAAATTGCAGGTAAACCATTATGACAGCTGTGTTGGTCGGGTTAAACACTAAATTTTATCTGGGATATGAGATGAGACTGGTAGACTACATGTAGATAAGAATGGGATGTTACATTCGGTTCATAAGCATATCTGTAAAGCTTTTGGTACAGATTGCTATAATGGAGCAGAGAACTGGGATATTTTTTTGTCTTCCCTACAGTAGCCACAGGTGATAAAAATCAGATAAGACCTTCTTAACAGCAGATGTCACAGAAGCAGAGGTTACTGAAGCCATAAACTCGCTATCAGTTAATACCATCCCAGGACCAGATGGCATATCTAGCGCATTTTATCAAAGGTTTTCACGGCAGCTTTCCTCCATACTCACAGCACTGTTCAACATCATGGTAAAGTTGGGCCATCTTAGTCATAGTATGTGTCAAGGAGCCATGTTCTTTTCATGTATCCCTGCATGCCCTCTCAGTCTCCATCCCACAACCCACCCTTGGAGCCCAAACCCTAGTTGTCAAGCTAAGCTTTGGCAATCCAGGTAAAATACTATACATCTTGGCTGTCTACATCCCCACTAGAAACCAAAAGCCTGCCTGTGACTCAGTACTGGCCAGTATCTCCCCTCTCCCTCCCAAGAGCAAAATCATTTTACTGGGAGATTTCAATGTGAATTGGATATCTGCTATGTCTTCCCCGTACAAAGAATCAGTGCTTACCTATGACCTCACTCAAACTGTCCAGCCCCCAACTAGGATGGACCCAAAATCTGGGACATCCACCCTTATCGACCTCATCCTCACCAACCAACCCAAAAACCTATCCCATATCAAAGTGCTACCAGACTTGATAAGTGACCATTCCCAGTTACCTGTTGGTGGTCTAATAAAATTCCCCCAATCCCCCCTAAGGTCACCATCCAAAGATGTTTAAAGAAAGGAGCCCTTCCATGCCTCAAATCCTACCTTGCTTCCTGGGATTGGTCTCCTATTCACTCTGCCCAGTCTGTAGATGCTGCCCTCACCTATTTTATTGCCATCTTTTATTCTGCCTGTGACATCTTTGCCCCCTTCTCCAAGCATACAGTAGAGACGCAGGACACCACCTGGATTTCCCAAGCACTACTTGACCAGATGCACCTAGGAGATAGCCTCTGACATAAGGCCCTTGCCTCGCACCTCCCCCAAGACAGACAGTGTTACAGGGAGGCTCAAAACAACTGCACATGGGCTATCCAGCAAGCCAAAGCTGCATACTACAAACAAGCCCTCACCTCTTCCTGGGGCTCCGGCAGCAAATTCTAGAGCAACATTAAGGAACTAACCAGAAAAAATATGTTCCCTACCCCAGTGCAGCTTAATACTTAACTACAAGAAGACAAAATCTATGATCTTCGCCCACCTCCAGGACCCACTTTGTAATACACCTCTAATCCTCACTAACTTCCTTGGCATTGCACTCGAGCAGGCCTACTGATTCAAATACCTGGGAGTCATGTTGGACACCTCACTCACCTACCACACACACATACAACAAGTATCCTCCTCTGTTAACACCAGGCTGGGGATCCTGTAAAGACACAGGCACTGCGTTCCCCCGCAGGCAATGCATCTAGCTGTGTCCTCCTCAATTCTACCCTTGGTGGACTATGGCATAGTAATTTATGGGTCTGCTGACCATACTGCCCTGCGCAGCATCAACCTCACCCTCAATAAAGTCTGCCATCTGGTTTCTAATTGTAACAGGCTAACCCATACAAGTGAGTTTTACAAATTTAATGTCTGGCTAAACTTCCAAGATAGGGTTAAGTATCACATCTGCCTTCTAGCAAAAAATATACTACACAAACAGGCATCAATAGGCCTCCACCCCCTTATCCATACAGTCTCACACAGGCGGGCTCCAAGGCACTCTGCCAACACCTCCCTACTAGTACCTCACTGTAGAACCTCCCTCGGTCAATGGTCCTTCCGTTATCGTGCCCCTTTGTGGCGAAACAACCTACCATCCACAATCTCCCTTACATCCAGCCTGGGCCAATTTAATGCTGGTCTCAAGACCCTTCTCCTTAACTCCGCAACCTGTGACTGTATATAACCCCACCCCCCCTTCGGGTTGTTCACCTCTCTTACTGACATGCAAACAAAACCACATTACAAGCAGGTTCCTGCTGTGGTGCAATGAGGTAGCCCCCGGCATAGGGACTTTTTCTTCTCTTTTCCCATGCTTAGGATCCTCAATCTCACTGTAAATAAATTACAACTCTGGGCCTATTTATAAGACCCTCCATAACTGAATACTGTCATATGTACATAAATGTTGACCCAGGACCTTCTTTTAAGATCCCTGCTGATGTAACCTTACGTTGTGTATTGTGCCAAATGTTTAAGTTTTGTACTTTACAAGTGATGCATTGTATATTTTCTTTTCTCTTTCTTACTGACATGGAGCCTTTGCAAAAGAGTCTATGACTAAAAGGATTGTAATTTTGATTTCTTTCAATAAATAAATAAATAAATAATATTAAAAAAGGTGACAAGTCAGATATGCATAATCAGTGTCCCCTAAGCCTCCTAAATTCTGACTTTAAAATCAAGGGAAACATTTTGGCTAAAAGGTTAGCTACAGTAGCACAGCATTTACATAGAAATTGATGGCAGATAAGGCCCACTAGGCCCACCCAGTCGGCCCATTGTTTTCGACCTGCTGCAGAAACCACGGACCGTGCTTGATCTCTGGCTTTGATCTTTTTCCTATTACTAGGGTTGCCTATGGCTATCCCATGCATTTTTGAATTCCCCTACCAAATTTGCCCCCACCACCTCCACTGGGAGGCTGTTCCATGCATCCACCACCCTTTATATGAAGAAATACTTCCACACATTACCCCTTAGTCTACCCCTTTCCAGCCTCATGTCATGAACTCTAGAACCTCTCTTTTTCTAAAAAATGCTACCCTTCTGTACCTTATTTATGCCCTTGATATACTGGAAGGGATTTAATAATCCCTATGCAAACCTGTTTAATTCCAGGCTGCACAATACAGCAGAACTTACTGTACAGCAGAGAAGTCATTGAAAGGGGATCTCCATAAATTTGGATGGCATTGTAGTGGCGTTGGATCTAGAGAAAGCTTTTAATTCTGTGAGCATGTTTACCTTTGGGAAGTACTTAAGGCATACGGAACACCAGAACGATTTCTCAATAAGATTCAGTTGTTATACCGGAACACCGAGATGCTACCTTTGGCTAATGGATGGAGAGGGCCCCCCTACCTGTTAAAACAGGGCATCCACCAGGGTTGTCCATTAAGCCCATTATTGTATGTTTTCAGCTTGAATCCCATTCTTTGAAGGTTAGAAACACTACAGATATTACCCCCATGTTTATGGCAGCAGGTCATTCTATTATCAAGGCATCCGCTTATGCAGATGACATGGTCCTTTTTGTTAGAAATACACCTTCTGGAGTAAATGCAGTATCTGTGATTCCTTACTCCTCTAATAGGTATTAAAATTAATAAAGGGAAGAATAAATCTTTAGCTTTAAGATAAATTTTTGACATGGATATGGTGGGTATCAAGATTACAAGTCAGGAGACAGAAGTCCTGGGGATCTCCTTTGGATACACAGACATGAATGTCAAACACTGGCAAATTAAATTAGATTTGTCAGAATACAAAATCCATAGATGGAAATCATGGCACATGACTACGAAGAAGAAGAGTTTTTTTTTTTTTTTTTTTTTACTAAAAACCTTTATAGTTCCCATTTTTTGGATATTGCTTACATTTTTCCCAATACTGATTCAGTTGCAGACTAGACTTTTTAGCCTCTTTTTTTTTAATTATCATGGGGTAGTCGTTTGAATCCGGTAAAACATAGCTATACATGCCGATCAGCTCAGGAGGGTGGGCTGGGAATGGTAAATCCAGTGGTCTTCTTCTCTTACCTTTTTTTTACTATAAATATAAATCCCATTCTTGTTAAAGTTTCTGTTCCATGGGTCCCTTGGTTCAGGGACAGGTGTGCTCCCTTACTTCAGGGAATAATAAGATTCTCTCAAGCTTCACCTCCCCTCTAGCGTTCTCAAAAGCTGTTTCTACAGAATAAAGCAGTGGAATCTATCTCAATTACAGATTCAGTCCCCAAACAGAAAGCAGCTCTATGCTTTCATCTTACATTACCATTGCTTTGAAGTCCCCATGTTTCCAGGCAGTACTCAAGTCTCTCAGGACAGTATTTAAAAGGCTACTACTGATAGACATGTCCCAGAGAAAATGAAAGATGTTGTATGGCTTTGCAGTAATGAAAAACTAAATGTCATTGGTAACAAGAGACATAAAGTTCTTAATGATAGGGTTTGCTTGCAACCCTACTGTGTCATGGAACAAGAAACAATACAACATCTTTCTTTTGACTGTTCCTACAAAACAAACTTCTGGAACTTGCTTGCCCATACGTGGAATGAACCCTGTATAATTTTCTTATGACACATATGATACTTTGACTTTAGGACAACTAGACAACTCATGTTATACATGGCATAGCAGCCCATTGTATGTTCTGTTTGCCTATATAAAATGAACCATATGGCAAGTTTGCTGTAAAGGGATGCTTCAGCAGCAGACTTCTGCACTACCAGCTCTGCTTTATAAAGCTCAGTATGAGATAAATAATGTATACCATCGGAATTTTCTTAGTTGGACAGATCACAGTTTCAGACTTTCTGGAAAGATGATCATTGGGTGGAATAAGGGTATATAGACCTGTTTTTTGTTTTTCATATTGGCTTTAGCCGCTGCATTTTTTTGTGCATTTAATTTTTTCGTTTGATTCTTTTGTATAGTTTCTGTTGCTGTTTTTGGTTTTGTCAATAAAAAATTCCCCCACTGTTTTCGAGAAGTATCAGGGGATCTTTAACATCCACTTGAACACAGAAACATAGAAACATAGAAATTGTCAGCAAATAAGGACTGCTAGGCCCATCCAGTCTGCCCATAAGTCCTACCCTTGTTTGCTTTTGAACGACCACCAGAACAAGCAGACAGAATCTTGGTTTAACGTCTCATCTGAAAGATGACACCTCAGGATTGCAGCATCCCCCTCAGGATGTACTACAGTGTCAGTATTGGGGTTTTACACCATGTGCCTGGTGTGGGGATTCAGAGCAGGCAAACAAATGTAACAATGGTACAGAGATTATTATAAAAAATTGGGAGGGGAAAAACAGGCATTAGAAATGACATTTTATGGAGTAAAAGATAGACGATGACACCCCAACAAGGAATCATGCATCACATCAGAGCAAAACTGACAATCACAGGGCAAGACACATACCATTCTGCCAATGTATACCCTGTTACATGGGCAAACCAGGACATATACAACAAAATCCATACAGCAACATATAAACTGCCTGATTTCCTCCGGTAGCCTGTGATGTGGGTGACCGCAATTGGGCGACCCCTGAAAGGGTGACTCAATTATGACACTCATCACAGGGCTACCTCTCGGGTAGAGTGACTGGATGGGGGGGTGGGTGACAGTAGCGAGAGGAAGTCGCTGTATGTACACAAGCGGGGGGAGGGCACTACTGTACATGCATGTGGGGGGGTAGGTCCAAGCATGCACGGCAACGGGGTGGGAGGGGATGTGAGGGGTGGTGCTGCGGTAGGCTGCTGAGTCGGCCCCATGGTGTAGTGGGTTGGCTCACAGCCTCCGTGCCTAGGGTGCTAGGTTCGGGTCTGGGCACAGGTTCATTTTTGCTGCCTGGCCCAAATTTAGTTATTTTTTATGTTTTGCCACCCCCTCCCCCCCGATATGCACCCCCTTGGAGTTGAGAATCCTTTAGTAGGGGGGTGCAGCCCTCCCCCCACATAAACGTAAAAAATACAAGTCCCTGGCACCATTTTGTTGTGCACCAGGGAGTCAGAGCGCCAAAATTAATTTTCGGTGCTCTGACTTCGTTATAACGGCGGTCGCCCTTTGGTGGTCGGCGTTATCTCATAAAACCTTTCCTTCTAACAGCAGCTTTGGCAAGGAGTAGGACCAACCCTGACTCCCTATAAGGGGCTTTTCTCAGGTAGCTAGTCAAAGAATCCTCCAGGGATGAGGAAGTGCTGGAACTGGTGCTTACAAACAGGGACAACACTACAGATGTCACAGTGTGCAGTCTCTTACTGTAGGTACTAGTGATCACCATACAGTGTGGTTTAACATACAGACAGGAGCAGAGGCAAACCATTCAAGGATGAGGGTCCTGGACCTGGTGAGTGGATCTAAAGAAATGAGAGACTGCCTCAGAAACTGCCTTTAAGGGGGCAGGGAGGGGTAGAGGAACAGTGGGGAACAATAAGGAATGGCATAATTAAGGCAACCAGCCTCTGCATAAAATATGTGACTAAAAGTAGAAGGAAAAAGAGACCATTATGGTACTCTATGGAAGTGGCCATGGTGGCGAAGGAAAACAGGGAAGCATTCAGGAGGTATAAGACAAGGAGGTATACCAAGTAAAACAGAGGGAAGCAGGTAAGGCAACCAGGGGAGCAAAGGCACAGAGGAAAGGATAGCCAAGAGGTAGCTAAAGGGGTAAAACTTTCTTTTTCATACGTAAGTGAGAAAAGGAAAAGCAAGGGAAGAGATAGTGAGGATTAGGAGGGTGGTAGGGGTAGATAGCACAGAAGAGGACCAAGAGAAAGCTACCATCATGAACAGGTACTTCTGCTCAGTCTTTACAGTGCAGGGAGGAAGGGATGGACCACTAGTGAGTAGCAGGAACAAAGGAGGAGGCCGACCAAAGGGTGTGCAGTTAATACTGTACACTGTCGGTGACAGTGCAGTTAGCGGGCAGCCGTAGAGGTGTGAGGAGGGCTGTGTTGCTCACGGCAGCAGGGACATGCTGGAACAGGGGGAGTGGGGTGCGCTGTGGTACCTGAGTGGGTGGGGGCTGAGGGGCCACTACACTATGGAAACAGTGCCGGGATTGGGATCTGGTGCGATCATGGATGGGGCCGGGGTTTACATCATTTTGAGGCATGGGACGGCACACATACTTGTGCGACTGGGGAATGGGGATAGGGAGGGGGTTGACACTGTATTGGGGTATGGGACGGCATGCATTCTTGTGCATTCAGGGAATGGGGATGGGGAGGGGGGCCACTGGGCTGCCAGGGATCGGGGATGCCTGTACAGGTGATGTATGCAGTTGGGGCTAGTGAGGGGCTGGCGCGGCACATACTGTTGGGTGCAGCCATGCTAATGGACACATAATGAGGTATGTATGGGGCCTGTATGCGCCACGCATGGCCAATGTGCTCATTAGCATTTCTTGGCTGAATATCGCCATTGGGGGAATGGTGCATACAAGCGTGTGCCACGCATTCCCAATGGCAGTATTCAGCACCGACTGTGGTTGCGCTGCATGGGACATGGCGTCCAGCCACTCAGGGCTGTGCTTACAGGGTTGGATATTGAGACAGTATGCACGATCAGTTATGGGGGGCATTTGCACCATGCCAGACAGTGGTTGCGGCTTGTGATGAACTCGCCTGGTACACCCTCTGTTCGGCGTACCTGGCTAGATGTCGCAAGTCACAGGACTTAGCTGCAGTCAGGGCCACAGTAATGGGGGGAAGTGGGGAAGTTGTCCAGGGCCCTAAGCTCAGGAGGGGCCCACCTGAAGAGCTGGCATTACCCCTGGCATTAGCTGGCTTGGGAAACAGGGGCCCATTTCAAGTGACTTGTCCGGGGCCTCAAAATTCATATCTGCAGCCCTGGCTACAGGTACCCTGCCTCTTCTAGAATTGGGCACAGGGTCCTTGTTACATCTGAGTTTGGCGCAAGTCGCCTTTGGCAGCGACTTGCACCATTCTTCTAGAATCGCCCCCATGTTATTTACAAACAGAAAGAAAAGTGATGAAGATTTGATACCCATCTTGGATTTGCTACCTTGCTCTGCTGCCTATCCTTTTATGATCCCCCTTCCCCATTGACTCCTGACCGTGATAATCCTCTAGCCAGTCCGTTTATACTCTAGTTTAAATTTCCCTTCAACCCCTGTCTGGTCTCCTAGTGTAGGTTCAGCCTATCTTGGGCATACAGGCATTCCTTGTCCAAGAATGCCCACAAGTTGACCAGACAAGGAAGATCCTACCTCTTGCAAGAGACCGTTAGCAAACGTTAGCCTGCCTAATGGTTCACTGTCTTTCCTCAAAGTCCCACAGGTCAATGAAAACCTTGGGAAAAAATTCCCCTGGATACTACACTTTTCTCTTTAGGCACATCCCTAGTTCTGTCTGAGAATGACATACTCTTCCTAAGAACTTATGCTCCCTATGTCATTCATGCCAGTATGGACAATGATAGTCTGTTCCTCCCTCCACCTTCACTACTTGACCCTGGATAACACTCATTCAACCTATGCTGCAGGTAGTTATATCACCTCATGTGCACTATCATAATGGCTGCCAGAATCAAAAACATGGCCCCTCACCCACTGCCTCATTGATGGAGCTCCCCACATAACATAACCTGAATGCCACTCCACCCATCTTTTCTTTTCCATCTGGTAGGTCAGGAGTATGGCTGGGTTAAATTCATGGATACAACTTTTGCCAAATTACCACCAAATTCTATGATTATCACAAAATCCTGCAAAATTCCACCTTAAAGCAGCAGTACAGGATAATCAGGAAGTGAGTATCAAAAATTCTGCTTTTTGGCTGGATGCATACAGCCATAGTTCTGGTTTCCATATCTGTAAATATTTTTTTCTAGCAATCTTTAATTTCTTAGATATTTAAAATGTATTTCCATTTTTGTGGACCCACAGTAAATATGGCTGCTGCCTAATTTTCAGTCAACCTCCCCCCTCACGTCGCATCACGTCTTTTATCTACTGCCGTGGGACCCCGTGCTATGCATTCCCACTGTCCTTTTGTAGTACTGCTAGTCACAGGCATGTGTGGTTGGCAGCAGAGGATTCCAGTTCAACATGGCGGGTGGAAGAAATGTAAACAAAAATAAAGAATAACAGTGCAAATTACATGGAGATATTAAAGTGAAAACAAGAAAGATTACTAGATAAGTGATCAACAGAGCACAGGGAACAAACTGTTGCAAAAGATCTGATTTGTATCTAGTACTGCTGCTTTAAGTACTTTCTGTTAATCTGCAAGATTTGGCTGCTTATACCTAAGTCATTCTTTAAGAAATCTAGTCCAAAGTCAACACATGGGCCCAGATATTCAAAGAATTTGCGCCTGGCACAACGGTGTTGCCCCGGCGCAACCCTGCATTGCACCCCAGTGGGATATTGAGACAGCTGCCTGGTGCAGTGCAATTCCCGGCGCGCCGGGCTAATGATAATGTATGCGTGCAGATGCAGGGGCATGCCCGCATGGCGCGCGTACATCCCGATATTCAGCCCAGAATGTGCGGCACATATGCTGGCGCACTCTGCACTGCGCCACATAGGGGCTTAAAGATGAGCCCGCGTGAGTAGAAACAAATCCTGACCACCCACAGGTGGGCTGCTGCATTGCAGGGCGCAACACAGCAGCCCAGCTGTGGGTGGCCAACCGCCCGCCCAGAACACCATCTGCAAGCACACACACCCCTGGTGGTCTAGTGGAACCCCCCGCCCGTAGCTGCGATCGCGCGATATATGTTTATAATGAGATCCCTAGTAGTCTAGTGGCCCCCCCATCCCTGCTTCCCTGATGTGTATGAATCATGACCAACCCTGGTGGTCCAGTGGTCCCCCTCCCACCCAAGTCCCCGATTCCCCATTACAGGACAATATAATATTCCTGGCGGTCTAATGGAACCCCCATCCGTTGCATGATCGCAGTTAAATCCTGTATCGAAATGTCCTGGTGATCCAGTGGCACCCCCCACCCCACTCGCCCACAAAACCCGTTGCCTCTCCTCTCCCTGTCGATAGGCGGCTACATCCTCCCACACACACCGGCCGCCGCCTAACGAATGACAGGTACAGTATGGGCTGTAAGCCCACTGATCCCCAGTGTGGACCAATGGGCTTGCAGGACATACTGTACTACACAGTCCCAGATATGTGAATGGAGTCATATGTGAATGGAGTCATTGTGGCCAGGCTCCTACCTGAAGAAGACTGAAGATTTGCTGAATGCGATCGACCTGTCTGGACTTCCAGCCACCTCTGAATTCCCGGATTGTGCAGAGATTCTGTAATTGCGACCGGAGAGCCTTTTGCCTGGTACAGTGGAATTTCCTTACATTTGAATGTGTTGTGTGCATATAGTGGGTCGTGATTTGGTTCCCCACTGTGGTTTGAATTGTATTCTGCTTGCTGGAAGCTGCATTAGAATTTCCTTACGTGTAAATGTGCTGTGTGCTGCTAGTGGGTCGCGATTTGGTTCTCCACTGTAGTTTGAACTGTATTCTGCTTGCTGGAAGCTGCATCCAGCCCCACAGACTAAATCCAAAATCATCTCCATTGGACCTGGGCCTTGCAACACTGGCCCAGCACAACTACCCACTGCACAGAGAACACCATAGATGAAAGACCTGCCTGGGGATCAGCCCCCTGCTCAACACTTGAACAGGAACGACGGCTCGGTGATTCATGTGGGCCCCGCTTCTCCAGGCACTCCAATTCAACAACCTGCAGTCTCAATTTCATCCTGCCTGTGTCCAGTACTAGGTATCATGAGTAAACATCAGGGTAGCTCCCTGCAATAACAGCTAAATCTAAAGTGTTGTCATCTGATTGTCTTGTTGCTTTTTCTTTCATGAACTGAGCCCCCCATCCCGGCTCTGGATTACAAGTAATGTGTGTTGTGCATGTTGCTTTCTTCCATCAAAGGGCCCCAACCAGCTGCAACATTCCTGGCTAGCCCACCATTTTCCTACCTGGGTACCCATAGTGTGTGACTGTGTGGGGACTTAAATTGCATGCATAACTGTTTGATTAATATAGCCTTTAAGCCAATCAACTTGATTACGCCCCTTCCTTGTTCAAGTCCCCTGAATAAATCAGATCTGACTTTTTGTTTGCTGCATTTAACCTGACTGTGGTTCCAGTTTGTGCCAAGAGTACTGTACTGTTGCTATTTACTGTGCATACCCTTGTTTTACAGGGGGTCCCCAGGGTCAAGCCAGAGGAACCAGTCCTGGTGGCAAGTGCAAACTGTGTGGGTATGGGTATGGTGTACAAGGGGTATTGTGAAAGTGATTATCGTATATTGCTCAGGCCACTAGAAGGGAAAGAGGGGGGGTTACAGTGTCCCGGAGGGCTGTGTTCAGGTTAGTTTGACCACTACCAAACCTGACCTCCGGGTGGAGGCACCCGTTTCAGATCTAATCTTTACAGAGACCCAGATATGGCTTTTTTTTTTTACTTTCTATTTTTCCTTCTACCTCCCCCCATCTCTTACCCACTGGGGGCACCTGGGAGTCATCCCTCTGCCAACCATCCTACCCAGGACCGACCTTGCACCCCATGAAGCTGTGGTTATCCCCCCAGGCCGGGAACGAGGTGGGGCCCATGCACCCCGTACACATCAAGTCTCATTGGGCAAGGTGGCCTAAGTGGGTGGTGGCACATTGAGGGCACACTCCTGATGCCCCATCTTTTCAAAGATGAAAGGCTTTTTTCCTCCTTTTTTCCTCCCTCGCGTGGTGTGCGCCCTGATGTCAAGGCGCTACGTGCCGACGTCCACCACATGTCTCATCTAGCCCCTCCTGCAAGCAGGACTTGCTGTACCCCGAGCCTCCACTTGGGGTCAGGCAAGCTGCGGGCCTTGGTCCCCTCCCTCCCCCCTTCAGAGAAGGCGAACAATTGTGGGACGCTCAAGCCTTCTCCTCCGGCTGGCCCTCCAGCGACCCGAGTCCATTCCCGAACTTGGGTCGCCGGCGTAGCGAGCGGAAGTCCAACCGCTGCACCGATGGGCCCAGATTATGATTTTTAACTGCTGGCATTAAGCATGTGGTGACAAGTGATGTACTGGTGTAGAACTGGCCAGTATAAACGGGACTTTTGACTCGCTGTAATTTATTGGCATCTGTATTTCTAAGTTATAAAGTGTTCTGAGCCCTTCAGGGGTGAAGTACTATATAGATAAAATTGCCTTGCTGTAATTAACTGCACCTGCAACTGTTTTCTGCTGAAGGAACTGCTTAAAGCAACAGCACAGACAAGACTTATGTCACTAATATTTTTATTAGAAAACTATGTTTTATTTTGTAATATATTTTATTGAGTTTTAAAATAAGCGTACAGGATAAGTATCCATTCTCACTACTCAGATACAATAATCACAATCATCCTCCTCTTTAGTCCCTACACATACCTTACTGGCCCCAGATGGCAGTAGTTATTTTTTTTTTATCATAGAAAAAATGTTATTGAGTTTATCTCATAGAAAACAGGGTCAACAAGCCTACAACATACAATCGCTTGTCCAACCGTCCCAATTATGCACATCATATCCAAGGTTCATGAAATACAATTAGTTCTTGCTGCAGTAGGACTAATACAGACACAATACTGGCCTAATAAATTATAATCTGTAACACTGTAGGCCAAATACTAAACATTTCGACAGTCCTCCTCGCTAGGAAACTCATATGAGCATATTAGGAAGCTTCCATCACTTAGTAATGTCATAAACACATTGAAATAGCAGAATAACGAGGAAAAGAAAGGAAAGAAAAGTTACAAGGAAAGGGGTAAGGCTGAGAGATAGTGATTGGAGAGACATCATATCTATCCAGGTATTTACCCCTCATCCAGAACCATCCAGATGCATCCTATATATGTAACCCGCCTGCAAATGGGGGTTCCCAAAAGTCTTCCAGGAGCTTGCTTGAATGCTCCAAGCCTGGATGGTGTTCGGCGTCTAAGCCGTTTATCTGTGAGTGCTTTTAGAGCCTCTGGTACTGTCTCTTTAAGAGCTGTCTGCCTGCAGACATAATTAATTTGGATGGGGGTCTGTGTGTTTACCTGCTTGAGTCCCACTCAAGCTGCTGCCAAATTGCTCCGTTTCTGCCATCACTAAGTGGGCAGAGTGAGCACTTTTCAAAGATGTAACTGTTTGCCAGAAATCATTTAGAGTAATAACGAAAATACAGTTTGTCTAACCTGCTTTTCTTTGCAGTCAGAACTGTGTTTGCCTAGTCCACCATTCTGGTTTTGAACTGCTGAACTGGACCAATCAGTGTGGGGGGACCTTTGAAATGCAGCCTGCTGCTGGCAAATCAGAACCTGGAATCTCATTGTGGAGCCAGCCACTTATGTACTGTATGGCCAATGCTTCTAGGAATTGTAGTTTGGACTTCGGTGCCTTTTTTCCACCAACAGGGGGAGTTTACTGTGAGTGACAGCCAAACCAGCCAACCGAACTGGAAGGAACTCAAAGGAAATGCCCAGCTCTGTCTACTGGAAAGATCAGATCATTTTGGGGCAGTGAAAGAGATAAGGAGCTGTGAGCTTCTGCGCTGTATAGTTCCACACAGTAAGTGCGTGTAAGGCTCTAAGTTTCGGTCTGCAGCTTGTGCAAGCGCCTGTTCGGACTGAATCTGACCTGTGAAGAGAATCAAGGAGATCTGAAGAGTAGAAACCAGGCTCACCCTGTAGAAGACTAGAGAAATTGCTGAATCGCGCTCGGTCTGTCAGGAACTGAATCTGCTGTGTGTTCTCCCGGGTATTGTGCAGTAATTGCGATCGGGATCGAGAAGCAGCCTGCCTCGTATAGTACTTTCCTTTCACATATAAATGTGTGTAGTGCTTGTGAGGAATCGCGTTTCAAATCCCCTGTATGGTGAATTGAGTGCATGAAGCTGGAAGTAAACCCCAGCTTAATCCAGGCTACATCCATTTGCTCTAAACTTCAGTGGGGTCCAGTCACAAGGACCTTGTCCACATGGTCTGCTCCTCCTGGCAATCCAGGACAATCAGCCTTCCATCCAGTTCCCAGCCTTGAGTTTGTGAGTACAAAGCAGGGTAGCTCCCTGCCATCTGTTTATCAAATCGCAAGTGTGTCATCTAATTGTTGCTTTTTTTTCATTTCTTCACGAACTGAGCCCTCCGGCTCTGGATTACAATTGGGCATCGTGCAAGTGTTTTTTCCATCACAGGGCCCCATCCAGCTGCACCGATCCTGGCAACCCCCTCCCCATCCTGGATACCCAGTGAAAGTGACAATTTGGGACTCTGAATATGCGCACAGTACTGTGATTATTAATGTGTTTAACCTAATTAACCTGATTTCCCCCTTCCTTGTTACAGCTCCTTAAATAAATCAGATCTGTTGGTTTTTAGCAGTTACACTGACTGAGGTATTCATGTATGTTAAAGTATTGTACTGTGGTTTTTGCACTGTATCATCTTGTTTTACAGGGGGTCCCCAGAGTCCAGTCGACAGAGCCAGTCCTGGGGGTAAGTGTACATTGTGAAGATATTCCTAATGCATTGTATGGGCCAGTAGTGGGAAGAAAGGGGGGTTACAGTGTCCCAGAGGGCTGTGACCAAGTTAGTTTAACTACTGGAAACCCTGACCTCTGGGTGAAGGCACCTGCCATTGGACCTAGGCCCCTCAACCTGTTAGTAGTTAAGAAGCAGGGGTAGTAGCCCTTGGGATAGCACCACCGAGGGGTTACATCTTGGAGGCTCATCGCTGGGATTGTGTGTCCTCTAGTGTCCACATTTACGAATTACTGTTAAAAATAAATGGGTACCCCAACAGAAGCGGCTGTAAACCAGTTGGTGAAATGGTGTACTGGGCAGGAGATTGACCCCCAAAATGCTGTACTTGTCTTGGATATCCTGCTAGGTACCAGTACGGACACTGTAGAGGGAATACTTTCCAAGGTCGAATGTTTACGAATCCCTGTGGTGGTGGGGCGGCTGGCTGATCTGCTCGCCCAAACTTTCATGGCTCTAATAGAGTGTAAGGACCCTACAGACAGTTCTACAGTGCCACAGACCATTACCCCAGAAGAAGCCCTCACTGCCTGGAAAGTGATAACTAAAGACAGTAAAGACCCTGGGGAGAACGAGCCCCCCCCCCCCACTATCTGAAACTTGTGAGGAGAAATTTGCTAAATTGTTGCTGGAGGAAGGGAAAACTGTTGAGGATTTAAAGAAACTGTTATTGCCACCTGAGAACGTTCCTCCACCAACACCCTCTCCCCCTCCAGCACCCGTTATTGCCCCTATGTCTGTACCTG
The DNA here is from genome assembly GCA_016271365.2 of Neoceratodus forsteri. Taxonomy (NCBI): domain Eukaryota; kingdom Metazoa; phylum Chordata; order Ceratodontiformes; family Ceratodontidae; genus Neoceratodus; species Neoceratodus forsteri. The sequence continues at coordinate 1,838,582,664 of CM057449.1, forward strand.
CCAATAGTCACAACTCTTACCGCAGATTGAACATTTTCTCCAGCACCCTCCCCACTCCACAAGGGGAGGATGACTGGGAGACCTGGACAGACTATGTTGCCCCTCAAGTGCTAGAATGGCAATGCTCAGAAGCAGAAAAGCGAAAAGAGGGTTAGTGAGAGCCTCCGAGGTCCTGCTCTGGCTACCATCCATGCCAAACGGGCCAGTAACCCTGAAGTGACTGCACAGAACTATCTTGAGGCCTTGGAGAATGTGTATGGGAGCCCAGATTCCAATGAGGACCTGTGGTGGAGAGTAAGAAATGTACAACAGTATCAAGGGGAGTTGTTGTCTGTGTATGTATCTCGGCTGGAAAAATTGTTGCAAGAATGCCTCAGAAAGGGTAGTTTACCAGCGACTGAATTGGACCGAACCAGGCTGGACAGGATCCTTAAGTCTGCCCCCTTCTCAGAACTTCTGTTGCTTCAGTTATGCCTGGCCAATCGACTGGAATCCCCACCCTCCTATGATGAGCTAATGAGAGAAATTCGAGGAGTTGAGAAAAGGCAACCCCGGGAGGGACTTGCACCAAAGCTGCTGCTATGACCCGAATGACTGAGGTTGACCCATCAAGGTCAAGTTCAAGTTTATTGCAGGAAAGCTCCATTGAGTAAGCACATTCACAAGGAGGTCCTGAGACATACATACCTTCACAATGAAGTCCTGCGACTGACTTACAGACAAATAGTTAAGTGCTTACATCATAAAAAACAGAATTCATAATGATAAGAGCTTGCATCATCATATGCAGTGGGCAAAATGATAAAGAGCTCCCAGGATGCTCTTGGTTCATGAAGAGAAATATGTACTGTTTGTAAAGGCAGTACATTACATACATTGGAAAATAACAGTAATTCCATAACAATTCAACAAAGATTCCACCTAAGGCACTGATAGTGGTGCGAAACAGAGTTAAGGAAGTGTAGGAATGGAACCTGGGATATCGCGGAATCACTAGTTTGTGTCCTAGTGAAGGCAGTGATGGGGCAAGGGTTGGCAGTTAAAGAGTGTTCTGAGAAGGAAAAGGGTGTGCCACCATGGGGTGAACTGCTGAAGGAGATTAGGAAAGCAACAGACAGTCTCATCATGAAGGCCACTCCCACGAATACGGGCACTGACACTTGCCCCACTGCTTCTGCTATGGGGGTGGGGGTGCCCACCCAGGCACCTCATGTTGACAACAGTTCGAAACTTGATGCCTTGACCATGGAAGTGAGGTAACTGAAAAGATGTCTCCAAATGTCGACCCCACCGCCGGCTGAGGTGGCACCAAGGTTTTCTTTTGACAATACCAATGCCGCAGCCCCCAATGTGATGCTTTGGTCACCCCAAACTTCAGCTGACATATTTTGCCATAATTGTGGGAAGGATGGGCACATGAAGAGGGAATGCAGGTCTCGGAAAGACTTGGAGAGAGTGGTGAGCCGGCTACAAGGAGAGCTTTGGAGCACAAAACAGTGGTTAAGAGGTGCACGAAATGACCACAGTGAAGGTCCAAAAAATGTTAACTCACGTCCCTTTGTGGCAAGGTCATTTGTCCAGGCCCCTGCTACCACCTCTCCAGACTGATCCAGGATAGTGGGTCCCTCCATGGAGACCACTGTAATGGTGAATGGAGAGTCTACAAGAGCTGTATTAGACAGTGGCTCCCAAGTGACAATTACGTTCCAAGACTGGTATCAGAAGCATTTGTCTGATGTACCCTTACAACCGTTGGAGGAGCTGCATGTCTGGGGGTTAAGTGAGAAGGCCTACCCCTACTCGGGATATATCTGAATTTGGCTGTCTTTTCCCACCTCTGTGGCTGGGGTGGCAGAGCAAGTAGAGACCCTGGCCTTAGCGTGTCCCCCTACTGGACTGTATGATGGGGTTCCTTTACTAATTGGGACTAATGCACATATGTTTGGATGGCTGACACAGTTGTGTTATGAAAAACAGGGGTCAAGGACTAGTAGAGCTTTAAGAATTCCGGCCTTGATCAAGAAGGCCTATGAGGCGAAGAGAGATGCTGACAAAGTGGAACCAGAGGAACTGGTTGGAGTTGTTTGGAAAAAGGATCCTGAGTCTCTGATCCTGGTGCCAAATGTCCAGTGTACCTTACAGGGAGAGGTCCATATCACAAAGGATGTCAAGAATAAAATATTAATGTTGGATGCACCAGGCGATGGAAAACTGCCGGAGGGACTGCTGGTCAAGCCTAGTATTTTGCCTGCTAAAGCCCATGCTTATGCCAGAAGGGTAATGGTTCAAGTTCATAATGTATCTGACAGAGAGATTCGAGTAAATAGAGGTTGCACCCTGGCTAATGTGCATTGTGCAGACACTGCAGTGCTACCCAGTAGCAAGAGTTCGGGGAAGAATGACAGAGTAACGCCTGACTTGTTTGATTTCGGCGACTCCCCGTTGCCAGCTGAATGGAAAGTGAGGATCAGTAAGAAGCTTGCCCAGAGAGACCAGGTGTTTTCTTTAAAGGAATGGGACGTAGGATGCGTGCAAGGAGCTGAGCACCATATCTGGCTGCATGATGAAAGGCCATTTCATGAGAGGTCTCAACGCCTGGCGCCTGCTGATATAGATGATGTGAGATGGCATCTGCAAGAGATGCTAGCTGCTGGTGTAATACAAGAATCCAGAAGCCCCTATGCTTCCCCATTGTGGTAGTGAGAAAAAAGAATGGGACAGTAAGGATGTGCATGGATTATCGCACTTTAAACCAGTGGACTATCCCTGATCAGTACATAATGCCCCGCATTCAGGATGCTTTGGACTGCCTAAACACGAGCAAGTGGTTCTCCATGCTGGATCTCCGCAGTGGGTACTACCAGATCCCGATGGGCCTAGAGGACCGTGAGAAGACAGCCTTTATCTGTCCGCTTGGCTTCTATGAATTCATGAGGATGCCTCAAGGGATTTCAGGCACCCCAGCCACTTTTCAACGATTGATGGAGCGTGCAGTGGGGGACATGAACTTACTAGAGTGCCTGGTATACCTAGATGATGTTATTGTGTTTGGCAGCTCACTGGAGGAACATGAGAGCAGATTATTCAAGGTGTTGGACCGACTTTGGCCTTAAACTGTCCATTGATAAGTGTCAATTCTTTCAAACATCAGTAAAGTATGTGGGACACATAGTATCCACCGAGGGAATAGAGACCGACCCAACTAAAGTCGAGGCCTTGACCACCTGGCCACAGCCCAAAAATCTAAAAGAACTGCAAAGATTCCTGGGATTCTGTGGTTATTACTGGCATTTCATAAAGGACTATTCAAGAGTGATCCGCCCTTTACTTAACCTTACTCAAGGGTATCCCCAACCCACGAAAAATACAAAATGTCAGCGTCCCTTGAGACTGAAAGATTGTATTTTCATCCAAGTGAAGTATTTGGGGCCCGCTGGACTCCTGATTGTGAGACTGCTTTTCATGGGATCATATATCAACTTACCCATGCTCCAGTGTTGGCCTATGCTGATCCAACAAAACCTTATGTCCTGCACACTGATGCTAGCTTGCAAGGGTTGGGGACTGTGTTGTACCAAGAGCACGAGAATGGCCTGAGACCAGTGGCCTTTGCCAGTAGAAGCCTGACCCTATCCGAAAAGAACTATCCTGTACACAAGTTAGAGTTCTAGCTTTGAAGTGGGCTATTGTTGACTAATTCCACGAGTACTTGTATGGGGCTAAGATACCCGCCATTGGACCTAGGCCTCTCAACCTGTTAGTAGTTAAGCAGGCTGGGGTAGTCACCCTTGGGATAGCACCACCGAGGGGTTACATACTGTATAGTTTTAGGTTTCAGTGTACCTAAGAGGAGTAGGTGGGTTGCATGGAGCTGGAAGGGGGACTTTACACAGGGTAGAGTTTAGGAACAGTCCCCATTTCAGATAATAAAAGGCCAACGTTCCCCAATTAGCATACGTGAGTCTTTCAAGTACGGCTAGTCTTACCATAGCCGAGTGCCAGACGGAAGTGGGGTTGTGCTTGTCTCCAAGACAGGAGCAGAAGCCTCTTTCCCTCCAGAAGAGCATCCAGAAGCCAGCTTGAGTGCGGTCTTGGCAGATGGTCCAGGGGAGACAAGTCCCCCAACAAAAGTAGTGGGCTGGAAATGTCAATGGGGTCTCCCAGGAGCCCACAGCAATCCACTGCAATAGCATTCCAGACGTTAGCCACAGGATATGCAGCATGTTCGCTGGGCCCTGTCCGCATCTCCAGCACTGTGCATGGGGCAGAATACCCCAGGAGTGAAGGGCCGCAGGCGTGCGATACCACCAAAGAAGGATCTTAAGTTGGATCTTTTGGCTCCTGACATCATGATACATGGAGTGAGCTAGGTGGAGGCATCTGGACCACGTGTCCACGGTGACAGTAGTGTGGAGATCCTCACTCCAAGCCTTCCTACACGGGTCAGTATAATCAGGCTGTTCCTCCTGCCAAGTGCTGTAATATTTGCCTGCCAGACCCCGTAAGGAGGTTCTATTGTGAAGCTGTGACACCCAGTCCCACTTAGAATCTCTTATGAGCACCCCATTAAGCTTGTGAATTGCACTAAGGATCTGTAAATACCTGCAAAAATCCCTGGAGGATAGAGAGTATTTAGCCCTTAATTGCGCAAAGGACATCATATTGCAAGAGTTATTCATGTATAAGTCCTGAACAACATTTATCCCCTTACTCTCCCATTCTAGCCAGTGGATCATTTTGTTGTCCACTGTAAGGAGTGGATTATGCCATAGCACCAGGTACCGAGAGGGCATAGATCTAGCCACCATAGGAGTGTTAGAGGCTGCCATGATCCTGAACCATGCCCACCTCATTTCAGCCATAACTGGAGTAAGCTTACTAGTGTTGCTGGGTGCATTGGTCAGGAGCATCCCCAAGGGGGTTTCTGACATTAACTGGGATTCCAATGAGACCCGTTACAGAGGAGTGAAGCGAGGAGGGACAAACCATTTGGTATCCTGCACAGAGGTGTATGCCCAGTGGTAGCCTTGCAGCCATGGGAGTCCTAGGCCTTCCTTGGTCCAGTGTGCTTGTAACTTTCTATGACTCCATCAGGGGGTTTTGCCTTCACATATAAAGGAAGCGATTATCTTGTCTAATTTACAAAACACCTTGCAGGGCAGAGCGATTGGGAGATTATTAAGCAAATATGGTACTCTGGGTAGTAGTAGCATATAGATTGCCACCACTTTGCCAGGGAGAGAGAGAGGTTAAGATGGTACCATCGGTTGACCTCTACCAAGAGTGATGATATGAGGGGGTTAAAGTTCTCCTGGATTAGATTGCTCCACTGGGCTGGAATTTTGATTCCAAGATAGGAGAAGCCAGTTGAGGCCCATGCAATTTTAAGATCCTGTAGGCATAGCTTTGTGCAGGCTACATTGAGGGGAGTTACACTGGTTTTACTTTGATTAATTTGCAGCCCAGACAATTGTGCAAACTTGTTTAATACCTCCATGACTTTAGGAAGTGATTCCTTAGGGTGGGTCAGTGTTAAGAGCAGATCATCCGCATAGGCGGCTGTCAAATATTCATGCTGGCCGACCCTTATGCCTTTAACCTCATCCATGAGCAGCATCATCCATATAAGCAGGTCTAGGCCCATGAGAAATAGCAAGGGGGATAAGGGGCAACCTTGCTGAGTACCCCTCTGCAGGAGAAAGGAAGGGGAGATATCCTCATTAGTATCTTAGCTGAGGAGGCATTATATAGCACCCTGACCCATTGTGGAAAATACTGGCCAAACCCATAGTGCCGCAGAACTTCATGAAGGTAGGGCCATTGGACAGAATCAAAAGCTTTTGTGAAATCTACTGCCAAGGCAGCCATGGGGTCCTTGGAATGCACTGTGATCCATTTCAGGTCCAGGACCAGCCTGATATTATCAGCTGCAGCCCACCCCTTCATGAAACCCACTTGGGAGGGATGAATAATAGATGGCAGTGCATCTGCTAATCTTGTGGCAAGCACCTTAGCCGCAATTTTGTTATCTACAGAGATAAGGGAGATTGGCCAGTAATTAGCATAGTTAAGGAGGTCATCAGCTTTTTTCAGCAGGAGGGTGATCAAAGCCTCCCTCATAGAAGGCGGAAGGATACCCGTCCCATGAGCTTCCTGTAGGACACAGAGCGGGGGGGGGGTGCTAATTTCTGTACCCAGCATTTGATAAAGTTCCGCGGTCATCCCATCTGGCCCAGAGGATTTGCCGGGAGACAGTCGGGACAGGGCATTCATCACCTCCTCCTCCACAAGCGGCTGATCAAGTGCCGTCTGTATACCCTCCGGTAGCTGAGGGACTCCAGCCTCTGTGCAGAAATCTGCTATCTGTGCCCCAAGCTGTTTGGGCTCTAGAGTGGAGTGTGTTTGATTAAGTCTTTTATAGAAGTGCTGCATGCAAGCATTGATCTTCTGAGGGGAGGAGACCATCTGTCCGTCCGTATTTTTAAGGGCATGTATCCTTGAGACCGCCTGCTGCCTTCTCAACTGATATGCCAGCAGTTTCCCCCACTTCTCACCTCCTCCTCAATATGTATGCTTGGATCTGAGAAGTGCCCATTCAGCCTTCTGGTAAAGTACAGTATTGATGTGGTACTTTAGCCCGACAATGTCTCAGAGAAGATTCAGGTCTGGTCCCCCTACTGTGGGGCTTCTAAACCTGGTTTCGAGCATAGCCAACTCGGTCTGTAACTTTTCCAGTTCTGCTCACCTCAGTTTATTTCGGTGCGCTGAGTAGGCTATGATGTGCCCCCGTATCACTGCTTTGAAAGCCTCCCAGACTGTGGCTGCAGAGGTATCAGCCGCATGATTGAGGGAAAAATAATCCTTAGTGGCTTTCCGAATCATGGTACAGAAGTTGGGGTCACGGAGAAGTAGTGGGTTACACCTCCATCTGGTGCCTGATCCTCCCTGACCAGAGGGAGCATAGCGGCAGGTGACAGGTACATGGTCAGATACCAATATGTTGTGGATTTTGGTGCAGGAGATATCGTTGGAAGCGGAGGGGTTAGCCAGCCAGAAGTCAATCCGGCTTGAGGTTGCATGAACTGCAGAGAAAAAAAGAATAATCAAGCCCGGACAGATGGTCTCTTCGCCACACGTCCGACATACCCTATTTGTCTATTACTTCCCTCAGAGCCCTCAATGTTTTAGGGTGCGTCTGGGGGGTCAGCTTGGATTTGTCGAGAAAGGCGTCCAGGGTAAGATTGAAATCCCCACCCAATATAATCGGAATCTGTGGTCAGTCGATCGTTAGGGATTCTATGGCTTTGTTAAGATCCAGCAGAACATCGGGCTGGTCCACATTGGGTTCGTAGAAATTACCCAATACCACCCACCCACCCACCTGGATGTAAGAATCGAACTACAATCCAACAGCCCTGTTTGTCTGTGGCAACCTGTTCCTGTACCCATGAGCATGACTTTTTGACCAGTATGGCCACCCCTTTAGACTTATTCGTCGCCGAGCTCGCCATTGCAGTACCTACCCATGTCTTTTTAAGCCACTGTACATTTCTTGCAGTGAAGTGAGTCTCTTGGACTAATGCAGTGTCCTCCTGCAAGGAATGCAAGTGCCTAAGGACCATAGTTCTTTTGACTGGGTGATTTAAACCTTTTACATTCCATGACACCAGACAGATGCCAACATTAGTGTTCTGCGTCATACTCCCCGACTCAGATAAGAAGCCAGTACTCACCATCTGAATTCAGAAAGAATAGAAATGCAGCAGAAGGTCCGCAGAAGCAGAGAGAAGAGATTGATAAAAGAATTAAGGAGGGATGGTCTACACACTTGTATGACTCCCAGTAGAAGCCTAATGTAGAAGCAAAAACAGACACATTATAACTCTAACTTGCCAGCCAAAGGCTGGTTATCCGGATGGTAGATATTAACCAATGATTTTCCAACAAGAGAGAACAGATAAATTTTACAACAATCAAGAGTTAATGCACTCTATGCTTAGTAACACACTAAACTAACGGTGATAAGGCGTACGTGCAAGGCGCCAGTCTCGTGAAGTGGCACTCAGCCGCGCTGACCTATCACCTGCAGGGGAGATAAAGAGAGAGAACAACCAGAAACTTTCCTCTCCATCCTCAGCAAAACCCAGAGGAGGAAGATCCTCAGGGGGGGAACAGACTCCCTGACAAGCAGGAGGGGGGTAGGAAGTTGGGAGCGGGCTTGAGGGGAAACAAAAGGGGGAGAGGGGTGCCCCGTAGTAGGTGTCTGCGTGGTCTCTCGTTCCACCCCATCCACCGCCAGGGGTAACTGGCTGGGACTAACATTAGGTCACCCGTCATTATACAGTACTCAACCTGTAGGTACCACAGATATAATGCTTCTGGTGAGTGTCAGCATAGCTGGCCAGGTCAGCCAGCTACCTATTGGGCAGGGGGGGTTGAAGAGCTCCGGGCCACCTGCAGTAAACAGGAGAGACCTAGCTCAGGCAGTATGTAAAGGAGTGGGCCTCAGAGCTGTGGAGATTTACTGTTCCCATCATAAAGCTATTTAAGACATTGCCCTTGTGTCCTATACCATATACAGTTAAAATAAGGCCTCAGTCCTTAACAGTATGCTCTTCCAGTTGGCTCATTGAGGAAACATCTGAGGACAGCGCCTCCGTGTATGTCAACAGTCCAGGGCTCACGGGATATTCCAGAGACATCTGCAAGTTCTCAGGACCCAATGCCGAATCAGCCCACGATGAATCCTCTGCCGCTTCAACAAGTATTTTGTCCGGGATTTTACCTGATGCACTGGAGCTATAGAAGTCTTTTCTGGTTTGTTTGGCAGGTGGCGCTTCCTTTAGATCTTTAGTGGGAGAACTTTGCCCACTAAACGAGTGCTGCCACAATCTAGTCGGATAGGTTATGGCTCTCTGGGATAGCGCAGATGAGGATACAGTTGCAGATCCCACTTGGAGAGCTCTACAGATAACAACTCCATCTGCTGCTCAACGGGAAGGTGGAGATGACCTGGGGGAAGCATCTGGAAGTAGCACTGTCCAGTCCACTCTATTGTCCTCCCCTGGAGCTTCCCTTAATGAGTTGTTCTGCTGAGCTGCTGGTCGGGTCCTGGTGCCCACAGCCTCTTGGGAAATGTAGTGCTAATGCTTAATTTAGGCCAGTATTTATGGACCCCGTCTCAATTTCCTGAGGGGTTTCTGCAATGCTATCTCTTCCTTCCCTTGACACATGGAGGTAAGCCAAGTTTCTGAACCCATACTGGAATCCTTGTTCAGCCAGCAGCTTTTTAATAGGTAGAAATGTTTTTCTCCGGGCAGCAACCTTTGCTGAGAAATCTCTGAAGAAAGATATCTGGGCCCCTCGCCACAGCAGTTCCCCTTTATCTCTGGCTTAGCTGAGGACATATGCGATGATGGGCCGAGGAGGCCCCTGACGATACCTGGCTCCACTAGGGATCCGGTGCGCTTGTGCTATTTCAACTGGGCCTGTCCATCTTTCCTCGCAGATCTTGGGAATTTCCTCATTAAGGAACCTCTCAGTGTTCTTGCCCTCGACTCCCTCAGGAAACCCCAATAATTCTAATGTTATTTTGTCTCCCTCTGTTTTCCTGATCCTCTGCTCTCCTCCACAGTGTGGCCAGTTTCTCGTCATGCTCCCACAGCTTCTGCCAAATCCTAGTGTTATCCATTTCCAAATCCTCCACTCGTTTCTCTGCTACAATGATTTTATCGCTGAGCACTTTGACCTCCATAACTGTGCCAGTTAGGGTGGCAGATATGGTGTCGGCCCTTGTCAGGAGGGTTTCTATCATGGAAGTGATATGTAGTAAAGAAGCGCCTACATCCACTTGTTGTGCGGTAGTTCCCCCAGGAACAGGGCTTAGGAGCGGCACATTAACTGGTGCAGGATCCATGCCGTAGAAATATAGGAATCCAGATATTAGGGTACAATGCACCATACAGGGCCCACTGTCTCTGGTTGTGTTGCCGTTGTTTAGCCACTACTGATTATTGGGTGCCAGGATGCTACCACCGCCAGAGTGCTGTCCAATAGCCTAGTCAGCGCAGAACGGGAGCCGCACGATAACCGGCACAATGGAGCTATTGCCGGAGGTCTAATCGTGCTTATGAACCACTTTCTGAACCGGGGCAGCACCAGGTAGGTTTTGGGAGGGTGGGGATCCCTAAGTGACCACGGATGATGGTGGATTTTATTTGCTGGGGATCGAGCTGGTAGTCTAGGCAGCCATCTTCCTCGGCGTCGTAGTCACACCCCCAGATGGCAGTAGTTATGATGATATGTGACCCACTGGCTCAACTATCCTGGTGGTCTAGTGGCCTCCTCCCACTCTACCATTTGTTTCTCTCCTTGGTGGCACAGTGGTCCAACCAGACCTTATTCCCCAGTACCCTGTCCATTAAGCTTCATTGATGGAGTGTTCCCCTGATTGGTCTCCTCTTTTCCATTGCGAGGGCCAATACAGTTCTCTGAATGGCCCTATGGGTCATTTGCATGGTGGCTGTTGCTCTCGTTCCCAATACTTTTGTGACTGTGCAAGAAGGGGCTGTAACCTCCGTGAAGCCTAGCTTAATGAGGTTATAAAGTAGTCTATGGTGTTAAGTATTTACAGTGACCACTTAGCGCCACTATCTGCAACAGTGTATGGGGCCCAATGTTTCTTCAAAGACTTTCTTGTGACAAACGGGCTTTCTCAATCAGGTTATTTTATTCCTCACCGCCCCCACTCAGGCTTCTTCATGCTACCACACAGACCACTCCCTTTGCCTCCAGAAGTCCTCAATCCTTCCCTAGGTTGCCAGGATGCAGCCTGGTATTGGAAGAAGTTGATGGACACGGCCAGTGTTGGAATTACAGGGGGGCTTGCCAGAGTTTGGCCCCCTAGCTCTGAACTGAGCACTGGTAGCTCACGTATCATTGCTGTTGACTTATGAGAAGGGGGGGGCTCAGTTTAAAGATAGCACCCTTATGGGCCCTCCTAACTCTCAAAAGCTAATAAACTGTAATTCTAACGCTGCACAGGGCTACAGCATGTCAGTTCCTTCATCCTGGTGGGCACCACTTTCCACCTGAATTGTTCCACATAAATGTCCATGATCCTTCCTTCTCCCCATGGATGTCAACAGACCTATAACTAGCTCTCACGCATGCACCACCTCACAGCTACCACCAACCTTCCCAGAATGGGACATACTGCCATAGGCAGCATTCCTTCGAAACTGAGGACCTGATCATCAGCTTCCTGGGTCTGTTCCCAAACCTGGATCACCACTGCACTGCCTGTAGGCCATTGGGCAACCCCTATCTGTGCTCTTTAACCATAAAGTTTGACCATGTGCCATAAACCACAAATATGTTTGGTGCTATTAGATCTCTGCTGAGGTCATTTAATTCTTTGCTTAAGAACAACAGCCTCCTGTGATTTTATCTCTCTTCCTCAATGAAAACTCTCTGACCTCCAACCTTTCTGCAGTCTTTGCATGGTAGGAGGGCAGGCAAAGGACAGCAATGCAGTGGGGCAAAGTTATTCCTTATAAGTGCTGGAATCTGTTCCCTTCTCCAGGAAAAAATATGACATACAGCTCCGGGTAATCATTTATGCAAGGGCTCAATCCACTGCAAGTTTAAGCAAATATCGTAAAGCAAATATACAAAGAGCGTAATTACCTTCAGGCAGAAGCCTGAATTTCAGTTAATGCCAGCAGTCTGCATTCCTCTAGTTTTAACTACATGGTAACACAGAAGCAGGAAGCATGGGCTCTAAAGCAAGCAGTTCATAGGTGGCAGCAAAACCTATTCGTCAAAACTGTGAACATACCTTGGAGACTGTTCTCCCTGTTTCTGTGATACTATGTAATTAGAGCAATTATGCCTTAGCTGTGTAGAGTAGCATGTGTTCCTTTCATAAACTAGTATTAAGTTAAGAGCTCAGATTATATGCACAGTATATAGCAAGAAATGAAACTGGTGAGGTGGTAAGAGGACCACAGCCAAATTAACAAGAGAACAAAAGGGTAAAAAGGGTAACATTCCTGGACTCTAGTTCTGTAATTGAGCCCAGAAGGTAAACTTTCACTAAATAGAACTGAGGCCCTTGTTCCATGTGTAACCCCCCTGCAAATGGGGGTTCCCAAAAGACTTCCAGGAGCTTGCTTGAATGCTCCAAGCCTGAATGGTGTTTGGCATTTAAGCCATTTATCAGTGAGTGTTTTTAGAACCTCTGGTACTGTCTCTTTAAGAGCTGTCTGCTTGCAGACATAATTAGTTTGTATGGGGGACTGTGTGTTTCTTTGATTGAGTACCACTCGAGCTGCTGCCAATTCACTCCATTTTTGCAGTCACTAGGAGTGCAAAGGAACCTATCTGAAAGATGTAACTGTTTGCCAGAAACCATTTAGAGTAATAATGAAATTACAGTTTGTCTAACCTGCTTTCTTTGCAGTCAGAACTGTGTCTGCCTAGTTCCCATTCTGGTTTTGAACTGCTGAACTGGACCAATCAGTGTGGGTAAGCTAGCTCTAAAATGGTGCCTTGGACGAATCAGAACTTGGACTCATAATCTGAGCCAGCCATAAGAGGATTGTATGGGCAGTGACTTGGAGATGTAGAAGTTTAGACTTAGGCGCCTTTTGGACCAACAGGAGCAGTCTATTGTGAGTGATAGCCAATCCAGTCAAGAACTGGGAGGAACTCAAAGGAAGTGCCAGGTTTTGTCTGTTGGAGTTTCAGTTGAGCTCTGGCAGTGAAGAAGGAAGGAGCCCTGTGTTTTTCAGTGTGCAGTTTTAGTCGGAAGCGTGTGTAAGGCCCAGAGTTCCGGTCTGCAGCTTGTGTAACTGCTTGTAGGACTGAACTGTCCCAGAAGAGAATCAAAGGATATCTGAAGAGAAACCAGGCTCACCCTGTAGAAGACTGGAGAAATTGCTGAATTGCACGGTCTGTCAGGAACTGAATCTGCTGTGTGTTCTCCCGGTATTGTGCAGTAATTATGATCGGGATAGAAAGCAGCCTGCCTGGTATAGTACTTCTGTTTTACCATAAAAATGTGTGAAGAGGCTTGTGTACCTCAAGTGAATCCTGCTGCCATTAAAGGACTTTTGCCTGTTACTGTTCACCATATAAATGTGTGAGGAGGCTTGGTTAGCTCAAGTGAATCCTGCTGCCATTAAAGGACTTTTGCCTGTTGCAGTTTGCCATATAAATGTGTGAGGAGTCTCGTGGAGCTCAAGAGTAGCCCTGCTGACATTGAAGGACCATATCTTGTTTGGAGGTCGTGAGTACTAATTCAGGGTCGCTCCCTGTTGAATTGCCACATTGAATCCAAATGGAATCACTGTACTGCTGACTGTTTAAACTAATTTTTCTTTTCTCTGTGGGAAAGGGCCCCTACCAGCTGCAACGGTTTGGACTAGCCACTAAGGCTTGGGTACCCAGGGACAGTAACTGGTAGGGATAGGCCTGTGCACAGAGCCATAGGTAGATGAGTAAAGTGATAAGCTAATTAACCTGATTTCCCCTTGTCCTTGTTATATTCCCCCTAAATAAATCTGAGCTGCTTGTTTCAGCAAAGTTATACTGCCTGAGGTATTTGTCTATGTTAAAGTATTGTACTGTGATTGTTGCACTGTATCTTATTTTACAGGAGGTCCCAGTGCCTGAACCAGCCCTGGGAGTAGTGTATACTGTGAAGGTAATTCTGATATGTGGGCCACTAGTGGGAAGAAAGGGGTGCAGTGTCCCAGAGGGCTGTGACCAAGTTAGTTTAACTATTGCAAACCCTGACCTCTGGGTGGAGGGACCCGCCATTGGATCCAGGCCCCTCAACCTGTTAGTGGCAAATCAGGCAGGGGTAGTAGCCCCTGGGATAGCGCCATCTAGGGGTTACATCTTGGAGGCTCACCGCTGGGATTGTGTGTCCTCTAGTGGCCATATTTACAAACCACTGTTAGGAAAAAAAATAAATAAATGGGTACCCCGACAGAAGTGGCTGTGCGCCGGCTGGTGGAGTGGTGTACTGGGGAGGAGATCGACCCCCAAAATGCTATGCTTATCCTGGACATCCCCCTGGGTATCAATACGGACCTGTGCAGGGAGTACTTTCCAAGGTGGAAGGTTTACAAAATCCTGTGGTGGTGGGTCGGCATGCTAATCTGCTCACCCACACTTTCCTGGCCCTAGTAGAGTTTAAGGATCCCATAGATAGCTCCAAAGTGCCACAGACCATTACCCCAGAGGGGAGCCCTCACTGCTTGGAGAGTGATAACTAAGGACAGTAAAGACCGAGAGATGAGCCCCACCACTATCTGAGAAATTTTGAGGAGAAATTTGCTAATGGTTGCTGGGGAAGGGAAAACTGTGGAGGACTTGAAGAAACTATTCTTGCCAACTGGGGTGTTCCTCCCCAACACCCTCTCCGCTCCAGTACCCGTAATGGTGGCTGAACCAATGCAGACTCCTATTTCTGCACCTGCCATTAGTCACGACTCTTACCGAAGGTTGAGGATCTTCTCTGGCACCTCCCACCCCCAAGGGAGGATGACTGGGAGACCTGGATAGACTATGTTGCCCCAAGTGCTAGAATGGCAATGCTCGGAAGCCGAAAAGCAAAAGAGGGTTAGTGAGAGCCTCTGAGGTCCTGCCCTGGCTACCATCCGTGCTAAACGGGCCAGTAACCCTGAAGTGACTGCACAGGCCTATCTTGAGGCCCTGGAGAATGTGTGGGAGCCCAGATTCTGATGAAGACCTATGGCGGAGAGTAAGAGATGCACAACAGTACCAAGGGGAGTTGTTGTCTGTGTATGTATCTCGGCTGGAAAAATTGTTGCAAGAATGCCTCAGAAAGGGTAGTTTGCCAGCGATTGAACTGGACCGAACCAGGCTGGAGAGGATCGTTAAGTCTGCCCCCTTCTCAGAACTGCTGTTGCTTCAGTTACGCCTGGCAAATCGACTGGAATCCCCACCTTCCTATGATGAGTTAATGAGAGAAATTCGAGGAGTTGAGAAAAGGCGACCTGGGAGGACCTGCACCAACAGCTGCGGCTACAACCCGAGTGACTGAGGGTGACCCATCAAGTGAAGTTCAGGGGAGAGGTTGGCAGTAAATGAGTGCTCTGACAAGGAAAAAGATATGCCACAATGGGGCTAACTGTTGAGAGAGATCCGGAATTCAAAACAGTCCCTTTATGAAGGCCACGCCTGCAAGTACGGGCCCTGACCTATATCCGACTGCATCTGCTATGGGGTGGGGTACCCACCCATGTATCTCCTGCTGATAACAGCTCCGAACTCGATTCCTTGACCATGGAAGTGGAGAAACTGACGAGATGTCTCCAAATGCTTATTGCGCCGCAGACAGAGATGGCACCACAAGGTTTCCAGTTAGTATTACCTCATGGCTCCCAGTGTGGCGCCGCCAGCTCAAACTCAGAAAGTATGTTTTGCTATAATTGTGGGAAAGATGGGCACATGAAAAGGGAATGCGGTCCCCAAAAGACACTGACAAAGTTGCATATAGGCTACAAGGAGAGCTTCGGAGAACAAATCAGTGGTTAAGAGGTGCACGAAATGATCCCAGTGAGGGCACCAAAAATGCTAACTCACGTCCTTTGTGGCAAGGTCAGTTGCCCAGGCCCCACTACCGCCCTCCAGACTGGTCCAGAATAGTGGGTCCTCCATGGAGACCACTGTAAAGGTGAATGGAGTGTCTACAAGAGCTGTATTAGACAGTGGCTCCCAAGTGACAATTATGTTCCAGGATTGGTATCAGAAGCATTTGTCAGAGCGTGCCCTTACAACCATTAGAAGGACTGCATGTATGGGGGTTAAGTGAGAAGGCCTACCCCTATTCGGGTATATCCGAATCTGGCTGTCTTTCCCCACCTCCGTGGCTGGAGTGGCCGAACAAGTAGAGACCCTAGCCATAGTGTGTCCCCCCACTGGACTGTATGATGGTGTCCCTTTCTTGATTGGAACAAATGCTCATATGTTCGGAAGGCTGGCACAGTTGTGTTATGAAAAACAGGGGTCAAAGACTAGTAGAGCTTTAAGAATTCCGGCTTTAATTAAGAAGGCCCATGAGGCACAGAGAGATGCTGAAAAAATAGAACCAGAGGAACCGGTCGGAATTGTATGGAAGAAGGACCCTGAGTCTCTGATCCTGGTGCCAAATGCCCAGTGTACCTTACAGGGAGAGGTCCGTATCAGAAAGGATGTTAAGAATAAAATATTAATGTTGGATGCACCAGGCGATGGAAAATTGTCAGAGGACTGCTGGTCAAGCCTAGTATTTTGCCGCTAGAGCCCATGCTTATGCCAGAAGGGTAATGGTCCAAGTTCATAATGTGTCTGAAAGAGACATTCGAGGTAAATAGAGGGTTGCATCCTGGCTAATGTGCATTGTACAGACACTGCAGTGCTACCTAGCGGCAAGAGTTCAAGGAAGAATGACAGAGTAACGCCTGACTTGTTTGATTTGGCGACTCCGCTGCCAGCTGAATGGAAAGTGAGGATCAGTGAGAAGCTTGCCTAGAGAGACCAGGTGTTTCTTTAAAGGAATGGGATGTAGGATGTGCAAGGAGCTGAGCACAACCGCTGCATGACGAAAGACCATTTCGTGAGAGGTCTCGACGCCTGGCACCTGCTGACATAGATGATGTGAGACGGCATCTGCAAGAGATGTTAGCTGCTGGTGTAATACAAGAATCCAGAAGCCCTTATGCTTCCCCATTGTGGTAGTGAGGAAAAAGAATGGAACAGTAAGGATGTGTGTGGATTATCGCACCTTAAACCGGCGGACTATCCCTGATCAGTACACAATGCCCCGCATTCAGGATGCTTTGGACTGCCTAAACGGGAGCAAGTGGTTCTCTGTGCTGGATCTCCGCAGTGGGTACTACCAGATCCCGATGGGCCTGAGGACCGTGAAAAGACAGCCTTTATCTGTCCGGCTTGGCTTCTATGAATTCATGAGGATGCCTCAAGGGTTTTCAGGTGCCCCAGCCACTTTTCAACGATTGATGGAGCGGCAGTGGGGGACATGAACTTACTAGAGTGCCTGGTATACCTAGATGATGTTATTGTGTTTGGCAGCTCACTGGAGGAACATGAGAGCAGATTATTTAAGGTATTGGACCGACTGGAGGACTTTGGCTTAAACTGTCCATTGATAAGTGTCAATTCTTTCAAACATCAGTAAAGCATGTGGGACACATAGTATCCACCGAGGAATAGAGACCGACCCAAGTAAAGTTGAGGCCTTGACCACCTGGCCACAGCCCAAAATCTAAAGAACTGCAAAGATTCCTGGGATTCTGTGGTTATTATCGGCGCTTCATCAAGGACTATTCAAGAGTGATCCGCCGTACTTAACCTTACTCAAGGGTATCCCCAACCCACAAAAATACCAAAAGTCAGCGTCCTCAAGACTGAAAGAGTGTATTTTCATCCGAGTGAAGTATTTGGGCCCGCTGGACTCTGATTGTGAGACTGCTTTTCATGAGATCATATATCAACTTACCCATGCTCTAGTGCTGGCCTATGCTGATCCAAGAAAACCTTACGTCCTGCACACTGATGCTAGCTTGCAAGGGTTGGGGGCTGTGTTGTACCAAGAGCACGAGAATGGCCTGAGACCAGTGGCCTTTGCCAGTAGAAGCCTGACCCCATCCGAAAAGAACTATCCTGTACATAAGTTAGAGTTCCTAGCTTTGAAGTGGGCTATTGTTGACCAATTCCATGAGTACTTGTATGGGGCTAAAATACTAGTAAAAACTGACAATAATCCTTTGACCTATGTGCAGACCTCAGCTAAGTTGGATGCCACTGGCCATAGGTGGCTTTCTGCATTATCTACATATGACTATGCTCTCGAATACCGAGCAGGTCTGAACCACATAGATGCTGATGCTCTCTCCCGGAGGCCTGTTCCCCAGAATGATTGGGTCCGATTGGCAGAACCTGACATTGGGCACTCTGCCGGAAGTTTGACAGGAGGAACAAATGTCCACGGACGAGTGGACTGCATGGTGGATTGCTTGGGACCTCTGAGAATTGCATACCTGCTGCTTATTGCCACTTTTCTGCAATAGACATTGGTGCACTGCCTCAGCTGGACAATGACAGTATTCGGCGGCTCAATCCCGCGATCCCATGATCAAAGCAGCTTTAGAAGCCCTCTATGCAGGAAAAGATGCGCCCAAATTACGCTCCACGGATTTGAGAACTGCACTATTATACAAAGAAGGTCCTAAGTTGAAACTGATCAATAAACTGTTATACAGAGAAACAGTAGACAGAGGGGGACAAGTAGACAAACAACAACTAGTGCTGCCCACTGCCTTTCGAGACTCAGTACTGATGTCCTTGCACAACCACATGGGGCACCTTGGTATAGACAGAACACTTGACTTGGTGAGATCCAGATTCTATTGGCCTAAGATGGGAGCTGATGTGGAGCAACACATTCAAACTTGTAGTCGCTGCTACAGAGGAAAGCTTTGTTCCAGAGGGCTGCCCCCCTTGTTAACATCACCACCAGTGCACCCATGGAGCTAGTCTGTATTGATTTTCTAAGTTTGGAGTCAGATCAAAGAAATATCAGTAATGTGCTGGTGGTCACTGACCATTTCACGAGATATGCCCAAGCTTTCCCCACCAAAGACCAGAAAGCATCCACTGTGGCCAAAGTACTTGTAGAAAACTTTTTGTTCACTATGGGGCTCCACAAAGAATCCATTCGATCAAGGGAGAGACTTGAGAGTCGCCTGATCAAAGAGATGCTTTCTCTGTGGGGAGTGCGAAAGTCCAGAACCACTCCTTACCACCCCCAGGAGGACCCTCAGCCTGAACGTTTCAACCGCACTTTGCTAGATATGCTAGGCACCCTGCACTCAAAGGACAAGCCTAGATGGAGCCAACAAATTAGCATCCTGGTACATGCTTATAACTGCACCAAAAGTGATGCCACTGGGTTCTCCCCCTACCGCCTGATGTTTGGAAGAGAAGCTCGACTACCGTAGATGTGTGTTTGGGGTCTCTCCTGATGGGGTTCAAGCTGACAACTATTTACAGTATGTGCAAAAGTTAAAGGCCCAGCTAATTCATGCACTAACTGGCTCAAACCATGGCTGCCAAAAGAAATCTGGCCAACAAAGAAAGGTATGATAAAAGGTGAAAGCACAGGAACTCCAGGAGGGAGATCGGTATTGCTAAGAAATCTGGGACTGCATGGCAAGCACAAGATTGCTGACAGATGGCACCATCTCCTCACATTGTAGTGGGCAAACTAGATGATCTGCCAGTGTACAAAGTAAGGCCTGAGAATAATTCAAAAGATGTAAAAACAATGCATAGAAATCATTTACTGCCCATTGGACAAATCTTAATTGAGTCTGAGCCCCTAGAAGATGCCCCTCTGGACCAGTGACTAGAGCTGCTGCTAAGAAAAGATCAAGAAAGTCTGCACCTACAGAAGCAAAGTTAAAGTGTTCCCTCCACAAGTCCCAGTTGAGCATGACTGTCAGTCCATATCGGAAGAAAGTGAGAGTGACTTTGAATACTATCCTTCTTACGAACTGAGTCAATTGTTTCGGGGCAATCCCTAGTCAATACTGGAGATGAAGCTGGGCCTTCTGGACTGTCCAAGCCCCCAGCTTCAGTCCCTGGAGCCAATGCTCCAGAAAGTGAAGTGCAAAGCATCAGATCAGAGGAAATGGAATCATTGTGCATGGTTGAACTGTTTGAGCTTAGGAGGAAAATGATGGATTGGGTCAGACTGGTGATACACCAGAACAAGAAGAGTATTTTGAGTGCCCTGACAGTCCACTGCCAGTGTCCGAAAGCTTCCATGCGAGCCAAATGTTGTGGACTCAGAAACTGTAACTCCTGGAGCTGAAAGTGCCCCAAGTTCTAGCCTCTCTACCCCCATGGAGACTCCTGACAAGTGAGGACAATGCTGAAAATGAGGCTCAGAGTGCAGAGACTGTAACAGTTCCCCTAGAAAGACTGGTCGAGCTGTAAAGCCTGTGGTGCACCTCAGTTATGATTCCCTGGCCGGCCAGTGGATCTGCCTCTCAACGTTGTCCATAAAGGAGTGTATGTGTCCCCGAGCTCATTGCCCAAACTGAGCGCCAGTGCTAACTCCAGTTACTTGTGTTGCTCTTCAGTATGGTGCCCTGCCCCATCCAGCCCCAAGGTAACTGATAGGAAGGGCCTCTCTTCAGGTTTCATGTACAAGAGGTAATAACTTGAGTTATGGTACAATGTGTATGTAATACTGTGTAAGAGGACGTACTGCAATGTTTCAGAAATGTGTTCTTGGTAAAATGATATATTGACTGATGATTACATGTGAGCCTAATGCAAATGTATATGGTTGCAGTTGAAACTTATGGGGGTACTTGCTTGATGCGGACGCCAAGCTTTCCCAGGCCAGGAAGGGTGTAACCCCTGCAAATGGGGGTTCCCAAAAGACTTCCAGGAGCTTGCTTGAATGCTCCAAGCCTGAATGGTGTTTCATGCTTAAGCCATTTATCAGTGAGTGTTTTAGAACCTCTGGTACTTGTCTTTAAGAGCTGTCTGCTTGCAGACATAATTAGTTTGTATGGGGACTGTGTGTTTTTTGATTGAGTACCACTGAGCTGCTGCCAATTCACTCCATTTTTGCAGTCACTAGGAGTGCAAAGGAACCTATCTGAAAGATGTAACTGTTTGTCAGAAACCATTTAGAGTAATAATGAAATTACAGTTTGTCTAACCTGCTTTCTTTGCAGTCAGAACTGTGTCTGCCTAGTTCCCCATTCTGGCTTTGAGCTGCTGAACTGGACCAATCAGTGTGGGGTAAGCTAGCTCTAAAATGGTGCCTTGGACGAATCAGAACTTGGACTTATAATCTGAGCCAGCCACAAGAGGATTGCATGGGCAGTGACTCTGGGAGATGTAGTTTAGACTTAGGCGCCTTTTTGGACCAACAGGAGCAGTCTATTGTGAGTGACAGCAAATCCAGTCAAGAACTGGGAGGAACTCAAAGGAAGTGCCCGCTTTTGTCTGTTGGAGTTTCAGTTGAGCTCTGGCAGTGAAGAAGGAAGGAGCCCTGTGTTTTTTCAGTGTGCAGTTTTAGTCGGAAACGTGTAAGGCCCAGAGTTCGGTCTGCAGTTGTGTAACTGCTTGTTAGGACTGAATCTGGTCCTGTGAAGAGAATCAAAGGATATCTGAAGAGTAGAAACCAGGCTCACCCTGTAGAAGACTGGAGAAATTGCTGAATTGCACTCGGTCTGTCAGGAACTGAATCTGCTGTGTGTTCTCCCGGTATTGTGCAGTAATTGCGATCGATAGAGAAGCAGCCTGCCTGGTATAGTACTTTCTGTTTTACCATATAAATGTGTGAAGAGGCTTGTGTACCTCAAGTGAATCCTGCTGCCATTAAAGGACTTTTGCCTGTTACTGTTCACCATATAAATGTGTGAGGAGGCTTGGTTAGTTCAAGTGAATCCTGCTGCCATTAAAAGATTCTTTTGCCTGTTGCAGTTTGCATATAAATGTGTGAGGAGTCTCGTGGAGCTCAAGAGTAGCCCTGCTGACATTGAAGGACCCTATCTTGTTTGGAGGTCGGAGTACTAATTCAGGGTCGCCTCCTGTTGAATTGCCACATTGAATCCAAATGGAATCACTGTACTGCTGACTGTTTAAACTAATTTTTCTTTCTCTGTGGGAAAAGGGCCCTACCAGCTGCAACGGTTTGGACTAGCCACTAGGGCTTGGGTACCAGGGACAGTAACTGGTAGGGATAGGCCTGCACAGAGCCATAGGTAGATGAGTAAAGTGATAAGCTAATTAACCTGATTTCCCTGTCCTTGTTATATTCCCCTAAATAAATCTGAGCTGCTTGTTTCAGCAAAGTTATACTGCCTGAGGTATTTGTCTATGTTAAAGTATTGTACTGTGATTGTTGCACTGTATCTTATTTTACAGGAGGTCCCAGTGCCTGAACCAGCCCTGGGGTAAGTGTATACTGTGAAGGTAATTCTGATATATTGTGTGGGCCACTAGTGGGAAGAAAGGGGGTTGCAGTGTCCCAGAGGGCTGTGACCAAGTAAGTTTAACTATTGCAAACCCTGACCTCTGGGTGGAGGCACCCGCCATTGGATCCAGGCCCCTCAACCTGTTAGTGGCAAATCAGGCAGGGGTAGTAGCCCCTGGGATAGTGCCATCTAGGGGTTACACATGAAATGGCCCAGCCGCAAAACTCTGCCCCCCCCCCGAGAGTAAGTTGCACATGGCTGAATCCTCAGCTACCAGCCGCCCCAAATACATGTGTGCAGAGGTACACGCATGAGCTAGGGGTGTTCTGAGGGATGGAGTAGAGCTGGACACTGCCCTACCCCCAGCTCAGCAGCAAAGGCCTACATATCATTGGAATAAGCATTAGCAGCACCCTCCTGAAAACAGACTTCCTCAGAACACAAATCACTATACATACACCAGATATCCTTGCAATTACAACAGCATGGTTGCAGCCCAACGTACCCACCAATAACCTCCAGATTCGTGGATACCCACTGACCAGGCAGGACAGACCAAAAGGGAAAGGGAAAGGCCTAGCCTTCTACAGGAAACACAGTCTGAAACTTGTCACATGCAAATCAAGAAAATCTTTTCAGCAAGGCCACCGTCCAAACCTCTAACCATCCAGTTAAATCTGGGTAATAAGAACTGGTACCCCTGCTGTCTCTACAGACATCCTAGCACACCAAAACCTTCTATAAAACAAGCCGTGGATCTATTGCTTTCCCAGTCTCCCGAAGCACATCAACTATCAGAACGCCACAGATGAGACTGCAAAAGACTGGGCAGTTGAAAAAAATCGTCTCACACAATTAATCACAAGTTTTACATGACCCAGCAACTGGAACAGGTCTTGTATCAACTGGAACCTCATGAACAGGTTAGAAAAAAATTATCCAATGTGGCACACACTTAGACTCACGTAGAAACCACAACCTCATCTTCTGCACCTCGAAGTGCAAAACTATCAAGCCCCACCCCCACCCCCCTGCATCAGGACAAAGTTATTCATATAGCTGGATTAAGGGAAGCTACTTGAAGAACTGGCCCAAATCAATTGTGATCAGTTAGATCTCATCCCAGAGAGAGAATCAGTTTGGGCATTCTTCACAAGTGAACTCAAAACAATATGCAATAAATGACTCTGTAACCCCCTTGCAAATGGGGTTCCTAGAAATGCCAGTCTGGGTTTACCTTAGCCCGTTTTGTTCTGTCCTTCTCCTGACTTGGCTTCTAATTTTTCTGGCTGCCTCCAGGGTAGCTATGTTCAGCTCCAGCCGAAAAGTAAAAAAATTAAAATGTTTTAAATAATGGAACTGCTGCTGCTTGTTGGGAATATGTTGTACATGTGGGAAAAAGTGTTTAAAGTTAAAACTAATACTGTTTCCTTGGCAATTCCAGTATTGTGGGACTCTATGTGTGTCGTCTGTCAGCTGTTGCAGGGGAGCTTACCAAAAGCGCAGTAGCGACAGAAAAAGTAAAGGAGCCACATTCTTTATCTGTGCAAGCAACTAAAGTGCAGCCTTTAAGCTATAGAACTGTGTGGCATTTGGGGCAAATAATTACTTTTCTGGCTGCACCAGGACATTATTCAGGACTGTATCTAATTTGCTATAAGGGACAGTGGTTAAGCAGCCATTGCCAGCAGTACAGCCAATTGGAATTGCAGCAACAGAAAGCCAGGACTTTGGGACATTCACTGCATCTCATGGAAAGCACCCAAGTGCTTATGGGGGCTTATAGGACATTATTTTGGGCGCAAATTCCACAACCCAATTGTGCCCTCGAGTGTTCTGATTGACAGGTTCTTTCAGCAACTGGAGACATGTCATCCCATCCCTGCTACCAATCAGGAGTGAGCTAGAGCTCTATAAAGAGACAATGTTGCCAGTTTGTCTGGGAGATTCATTCAGATGCAGAGCTGAGAGCAGCAGAGCAGGCTCCAGCCTGCTGGGAGCCCCCCATGGGGGAAGGGCTCAGGCTCCAGCCATGCCATCAGGCCTGGGCCATTTAATTCAGCCCTTTCAGTCTTCAGAGGGCATTTGTTATTTTCTTCAGTTAACAGTTAATTAGTTACAGTAATTGTGCTTTCTGCAACAGCTAGTCTGGAGGTTGCCAGTACTGTCCTCCAGAGGCTAGCCTTCCCTCCCACGTCGGGGAAAGATGTGGACCGAAGAATCAGATGTCCAGCAGCGGTGAGAGCGCTGACCAGACCAGATGACATCATGCAGTGGTGAGAGCACTGACCAAGTACCTCAGCGGTGAGAGAGCTGAAGAAGTCTTCAGGATGCCTTGATTATGGATGAGACCCATGGAGGACCTGAGTGAGTACCCTCATACTTCAAAGCGTAGGGAGAAGTTAGGCAAGAATCTTGGGGGCTCCATGCCCCATTAAGGAATGTGTGCTGTTAAGTATGAAGTATTGAAGTCATCAGTCTGGGCTACTAACCCCATAAGAGACTGCCTAGTTCAAGTAATGGATGCATCTTGTCTGTGGCCCAAATGGCTAAGTTGCAGATGCAGCAAGATGCTGGGCTTAGTGAATCATATAAATGTGTAGCTATTGGTTGGAGTCCTGCCATCGTGGAGCTGTCTGCCAAGACGCGCTTGCCACTTCATGAGACAGGAGGCCCTAGAGCATGTTAATGTCAAAGATACCTTAAAGAGAATGTACCTGTGTCTGCACAGAATTTCTTCTAGGAGTGCTTGATATAAGTGTTAAATGGCTAGACGTGCTGGATAGAACTCCGCTTGTGGATAATGTTCTTGGTATATAGAATGTACTGGATGTGACTGCCTGTGACTAAAGTATGGGATGCTTGATAAAAGTGTCGTTACCAACTTACTCTGGATGGATGCCTTTTGGTATATAAAGTACTGGATGTGACCGTGTTTAAACTGCGTTTAGGATGCTTGACAGAAGCATCACCCTTATTGCTTTGGATGGGACTTCCAAATATTGTGCTGAATGTTCTGGATGTAAGATCCACATTTTGCCACTTCATCCCCCCCCCCCAACTATCTCCTGGTCCCATTTTCCCTCACCACTCTCCTCCCCAGTCCTTCCCTTCGGCTGCCTTCTGGCCTCCCTCACCCACTCCAGTACCCACTTCCTCCACACCATACCCTATACCACCACCCCATCCAGCTTATTGTGAAATCCTGGTCTCTCCGGTCCCACACTACCACCTAATCATTGCCCTTCTCCTCCTGACCGCAGGTGATACTCACCCCAACCCCGGCCCTACCACTTACCAAGGTCCAGATCGCCCCATACCTAACCCCTCAGCCCAAGCCTCCTCCACCACATGTCCTGGCTACCTCCCCAGAGGCCTACACCTCCTTCACCTAAATATTCGTAGTCTGGCCCCTAAGCCCAATCAACTTCAGGTTCTAGCCACCCACCATGACCCGGATATAATTATCCTATCCGAGACCTGGCTAAACGCTAGCCTACCTGATAACTCCATTGCCATTCCTGGTTTTACAACCATAAGGCAATACTGTCCCACCAGAGGCGGAGGGATGGCCATCTACATCAGATCAACCCTTCATTTCACCATCTCTCTACTTAAAAGCTGAACCCAAAGCGTATGAGCTCCTCGCCGTAAGCTGCCCCCCCACTACCTATCTTCGTGGCTGGCATATATTGCTGCCCAGGCACTCCTACCACAATAGTCACTGACCTACTGGGCCAACTCTCCTCCCACGCCCAGTCAGGTGAACTATACATCATGGGAGACTTTAACCACAACTGGTTAACTCCCACTTTTAATAAATCCCAAACTGAGATAACCACTCTCAACCTTACCCAAACTATTTTGGAACCTACCCGCTTAAACCATAAGTCTGGTAATCACACACTACTAGATTGGGCGCTTACATCCCACCCACATCGCGTCCTCAGTTCAGGCCTCTTTCTGATTCCATAAGTGACCACCACCTATCTACTTGGTCCGCAAAATCTACAGAATTAAATCCCCTCCCAAATTTATTTCCAACGCTCTTACAAATCACTCAGCCTCTCTCCCCTCCTGGAAGATCTCGCTCACTCAAACTGGGTCCCAAGCACTGACTGCTCTAGCATGGATTCGGCCTTCACACATTTCCAAAACACCTTCCTCGCCACCTGGGACAAACACGCCCCCCTGCACCGGGCAAGAGTCCGTGGGTCTCATCTACCCTGGATCTCCCCGGAGTTGATAGCCTGCCAACAAGCCCGGGACAAGGCCTGGTGTAACTACAAAGCTACGCCCCTCCCAAATAATCTTATCACCTGCTGCACGCTCCGCAAGAAATGTACAAAGGCCATCCGCCTTGCCAAGGCCAAATATTTCAACAATACCCTAAACGCAAATCTTGGGAACCCGTCTAAATTCTGGAAAGTCATTAACTCCCTCTTCACCCCTCAAACAGCAAACCCTCCACCTCTTCTCCTCATCCAAGGATTGCTCCTCACCGACTCCCAGAAGGTAGCCGACGAGTTTAACTCCTATTTCACTACTTATGCCCAAACCCTCCTCGATTCCCTACCCCACCATCCTTGCCCACCCCCCACACATCAACAACCTCCCCACCCCTGCCATCTATCACCCTGACATCAGGTAAGACCCCTTTCATTCAGACCCATCTCCCTATCGAAACCTTAGATGCACTATGCTCCTGAACCCTCCAAAGGCAAATCCCGACGGTCTTGATAACAAACTCCCTTCCTTTCTGCCCCAGCCATTATGCAACCCTTGCCGACCTATTAAATCTATCTTTACCACCGAGTCACTCCTCCGCCTGAAGCATGCCACTGTCCTTCCTCTTCAGTGGTGATCCCTCCTCCACTACTAACTACCATCCCATCTCCCTCCTCCCACCCTCGCCAAGCTCCAAGAACACCTAGTTCTAGCCCAACCTCCCACTTTCTCTCAGAAACCGACTTTCACCCCATTTCAGTCCGGCTTCAGAAAACACCACTCTACCACCTCCTCCCTACTACGTCTTACGGACGCCATCCTCTCCGGGATGGATAAAGGGCTAATTACTGCCGCTATCTTCATAGACCTAGCTAAAGCTTTCGACACGGTCACCCACCCTCTCCTACTATCCCGCCTATCAAGAGCCGGTTTAGCCGATTCTGCCACAAACTGGTTCCGCGCCTACCTACTAAATAGAACCCGATCCACTAGAATAGCTGACCACATCTCCCCCCCACTTCCTATCTCCACTGGCATTCCCCAAGGCTCAGTTCTTGGTCCCATCCTATTCTCTATCCTCCTAAATGATCTGCAAAATTCATGCTCCTCCTCCGCTATACACATGTATGCAGACGACATGGTCCTTTTCACCGCCGGCCAGACCCATGAAGAACTGACTTCCAAACTACAAACTGATTTCAACAAAATCCAACACTGGTTCAAAAAGGTTTTATAAGTTAGCGAACTCAACACCCTTAGCCTATGTTCGGGGTAGTAGGCAGGGGTGTAACACTGGGGGTGGTGCCGTCCAGGGGTTACAACTCCTATCTAAGCTGGTCACAGTTTGTGGTGGCAATTATAAATGGATTACTTCTGAGCTTCTGGACATGTATCAGTAAAGGGACAAAGCTTAAAACTTCTACAAAGCCACGTGTATATTGACTGAAACTGGGAGTATTATAGATCGTTTTGAAACAGAGAAGTACTGTAGTGCTTACCAGAAAGGCCAAATATAGTTACTACACTTCAGGCATTTGGAGACTTCTAAATTACCAAAGAACATATTGACTGGTATTAATTCAGTTTTGGAAATTGACCAAACACTTACTATCTTGCATCACCTCTACAGCAACTCCTTAGTAATAGGCAGCCTCAATACTGTGAATGCAAAGAACAAACATTTGATAGAACATGCCTCAAATTTAACCTATCAGAACCCATCCAGCTACTAAGACACACCAGGACAGGCTCTGCACATCCCTGCACCCATCCTAGTGATGTCTCACCAAGAATGTTCCCCTTGGAGGATATTAGCTGGGAAGAAAAAATGAAATTGTTGAAAGGGCTTGATATCTCTAAAAGTGCTGGATCTAATGGTATTAAATCAAATACTGTGTCAGACTACAGAGGCGTAACCCTCTTTATCATGCTACCTATCTGGGCTTCATCCTACTCTACCTTCAGCATCATACCCTTCCACTTTCCAGACATTCACCCCTGTTACAACTGCCCTACGGCTGGGCTCATATGCATTTCTGCTCCAGTTCACCTCGGTGCACTTTCTGCTGCCTAATTGAGCTCAGTTCATGGCTGGATAGGAAGTTTGATATCAGAGTCAGTTGTGCATTTCGCTCCAGTTTAAAATGGAGCTCATCCTGGGGGGGCTGCTAATATTCCGGTGCCTGTTTGTGTTAGAAACTATGCATTCCTGTGTATCCATTTAATGTGATCAGGTTTTAAAGTATTTTATGTAATGTATTGTGTCTGTTTAAACGTTGATGCATGGCTAAACTTCTAAACGGGATTCAGTTGTACTCCGCTTTGTCTTTGTACTGGTTTACTGCCCCGACTGTTACTCCTCACCCTTTCCCATCTCCTTGCTCCTCCCGTCTTTTATGCCTGATTGCCCTGCCCTCTGCTGCAAACTACTTATCTGACCTACCCTCGTCTTCTTTTCCAGATCTCAGCTCGGACCCCCGTGGAACAGCTCCCACTCGCCCGACCGGCCGATTCCAATAGATATGCTGCTAAAGACGCTGTGACCACACTCCCTCTCCTTTGTTCTCTGCATTTCATACTTGGCGCCTTTTTCTAGTCTGTACCCCATGCTGGCTCTCGGGGCTTATAGGCTAGGGGACCTGCTTGTAAAACATCTCTGGGACCTTTGTTAGGTTTTTTTAATGTGCTCTGGCAATGCTAAAAGGCTGGGCTCATATGCATTTCTGCTCCACTTCACCTCGGTGCACTTTCTGCCGCCTAATTCAGAGCTCAGTCTGGCGGGCACGATTGTAAATTTGATACGCAGACTCAATTGAACATTTATGGCTCCAGTTTAAAACGGAGCTTATCCTGGGGGGGCTGCTAGTATTCAGGTGCCTGCTTAACCCCGCAGTCGCTTCGCAAATGCTCCTGCCCACCCCCAATACCCTCCCACCCTTAGCTGGTGTTACATTTAAGTGCTGTGCTCTCTTGAGAGTTGCTGTTTTTCTTCCTATCTCCCTGGTTTCTTGCTTGCTTGTTATAGCAGTTTTCCACCAGAGGTCTCATGTGCTCTGTGCCTGATTTGAAGCTTATCCATTCTCAGCCCTAACGTTCTCCTCTAAGTAGCCCCATACTGTTAGCAAGTTTTCTTGCTGTCTGATCTGATTGAGCCCTTTTCTTCGTTTTACCCTGTTACTTTCCCCTCCTTGCCTGCCCCACGCCCCCTTCCTTCTCTCCTTATTTCCTTGCCCAGTTATTCTCGCCTTTCCATTTTTATTTTTATTCTCTCTCTTCCCACTACTCTCTATATTTCTGAGTTGCCTCCCTAGTAACCTCTTCCTTCTCTTCCTCTCTCCATGAATTCCTGGGCTGTATACCCCCTCCTGCTATTATCTGGAACAATGTTTTTTCAGGAATTCGCTACAGGACCGACCGAGTATCCCTCTGCTCGACTAGTATACACACTTGAGAACTTCTGCTACTCCAACTTACTGGCTGACCCATCCCCTTATCCATCACATTTGTCGGGCCTTAATTTTAAACAGCTTGGGGTATTAATTAGACTTACCTTGTGAAGGTACTCAATCTCCCCTTGGGGAGCCTCTCTGGCTTTTTTGTCAGCATCTCAATGAATACTTTCCCTTTCACTTACCCTGGCTGGGGATATTGAGTCTAATCCGGGTCCAGCTCTAGCTAATAATACCTCCTAGGCTCACCCCTCCAATTGCTTGCCTTAATTCTCCCATTTCACCTTTTCTCGCCTTAATATAAGGATCCTTACTGCCAACTTCCCCGAACTTGAGGCTTGGGTATGTTCTTATAAACCTGATATTCTTGCCTTATCTGAAACGTGGTTGAAACCCTCCATTGCTGACTCCCACTGCTCCCTCCCAGGCTACAATATGCTTTGGGCAGATCGCTCTGCCTCCAAACGAGGAGGGGGCTTGGTTCTGTACTTCAAGTCCCATCTTAATGTGACTCACCGATATGGTCACCCTTTGCTTACTGTGAAGTGCTTCTTGCCCTTCTGTTGTTTGTGGGTGCAAAAAAATACACATCTTCTGCGTTTACGTACCTCCTAAAACCTCTAGGCTAGGCTTGGAAGAATTTATTGATCTATTGCCATCTGTGTCTAGGGAAAAATGAAGTCATCTGCTTGGATGATTTTAATCAGGACTGGGCCGGGCCTAGCTCCTCTCTCCTATCATCCATTACTAGTAAGGCAAACCTCTCCCAACTCATCCAGGCCCCCACTAGGATCTCCCATCGAGGTTCCTGCTCTATCCTCATTGACTGGATCCTGACTTATAGGATGGAGAACTTCCCCTCTGCTGGCATACTACCCGACTTCATAAGTGATCACAGTCCAGTGTATTGTGTTTGGTACACCACCTCCCCCTCATTCGCCTCCAAAGTCTTATCTTTTTCCAACCTATCTATGCTTAACCCTGTTGAGTTCCTTCATGACCTAAAACTGGTTGACTGGTCGCCCCTCTACACAACTGATGATATTAACTTGGCAGCTGAATATTTCAGTGCTGCCCTACTCTCTCTTCAGGACCAACATATCCCTGTCTCCACTTGCAGGGTAAAAGGGAAAATCACCAAATGGCTCAAGCGCCCCCTACTCCAACTGCTAAAATGTAGGGATAAACTCTGGGCCACATGGAACAACTTTGAGGCTTACAGGTCCTTACGCAACACCTGTAAGAAGGAGATTCATGTGGCTAAAAGCAAATACTACCGCAGCCTTCTCGCTTCCTCTGTCTCCAACGCTAAATGGTACTGGTCACAGATTAAAGAAATCCTTGGGAACAACAATCCCGTGCTCCCAAATGAAATGTTAATAAACAACACACACTGCAATAACCCTCTAACCATCGCCAATGCCTTTAAATCCCTCTTTTCCTCTCTTCCCTTCCCTCCCTCACCCAACTTTTCCATGGTTTCCCCTACCCCTCTAGGCACTTCTCCTCCTGCCCTTGTGTTGGCTCCGATCACACATCTAGAGGTCCTTAAGCTACTAAAATATCTGCCAGCTAACAGTACTGCTGGCCCTGATGGTATCCATCTGAGGGTCCTTAGACAGTTTACCTCGTGTTTGGCAGCCCCTGTATCCAGGCTTTTCAATCTATCAGTCTGCTCATCCTCAGTCCCCTTGGTCTGGAAAGTTGCCCAAACCATCCCTGTGTATAAGAAAGGTGATGTCAAAAACTTATCGAACTACCATCCCACCTCACTCCTGCCCATGCTCAGCAAGTTGCTCGAAAAACTGATTCATCGGCAGGTCTCTGCACACCTTCTTAACTGTAACTTGCAATCTCCTGCACAACATGGCTTTAGGGCTGGACACATCACAACTACTGCTCTAACCCAGTTTACCAGTGATGTTAAATGCAACATGGACAGGGGCCTACTCACGGGAGTTGTGTTTATAGACCTTTCTAAAGCTTTCAATATGGTGCACCACCCCCTGCTGCTGGCCAAACTACACTCTCTTGGTGCCTCTGATACAACCCTATCCTGGTTTGGCAGCTATCTAGAATCTCGCTCTAAGACTGTTTTCTTCTGTAAAGTTCTCTCATCTCCGGCTACTATCTCCTGTGGAGTCCCTCAGGGATCTATTCTAGGCTATCTACTCTTTTCTCTTTCTTAATGACATCTCTACTCTGTCTACTCACTGCAGTCTAATCATGTATGCCGACGACTTGGTTCTTTACTCTGCCTCTAAGTCGACTGATGACATCAGTCTACATCTCTCATCAGCCTTTCAGACTCTCCAAACTTGGTATTCCTCCAACTATCAAATCCTGAATATATCCAAGACCCAGGCCACACTCTTTGGGTCCTCTAAAAAGGTGCCTTCTGAGTCCCCTAAGCTCTTGATAAACTGCTGTGATGGATCTACTGTCTCTAATACATTATCTTTCAAACATCTTGGGGTTACCCTCGATCCGGTACTTGATTTTACTGCACACATCAAGGAGGTCTGCCGCTTGGTCAATGCAAAGATTGGTGCGGCCTACCGTGTACATCACTCACTCACTCCGGCTGCTCAGATCTCTGTAGCGAGAGGAGTTCTACTCCCATAACTGTTATATGCCCTCCCAATGCTCTCTCATGCTTATGCAAGGGTCCTTCGACAATGGGACATATCTTATAACAATATCTGTAGATTTGCCTTATCAGCTCCTCACCTTACGCATCCCTGCCAACTCTATTCTGCCTTGAACTGGCTGTCTCTCACTGCCCTCCGGTCTTATATACTTGATTGTTTTGTTGACTGCCTAACCAGAACCCCACGCCCCTCCTCACTAGGTGATATGCTCACCCTGGCCTCTCACTCCCATTCTCTTATGTCCTCCACCTCTCCCTTGCTCACTGTTCAGCACTGCTCCACTTAAATGGGGGAGCAAGCATTTTCCTATTTTGCTCCTAGGTTCTGGAACTCACTCCGCCCCATGTTAAGAACTCCTCATCTTACCTTGCATTTAAACAAGCTCTGTTCTCTCACCTTAATGCTCTAGATACCTGCAACTGCACTTAACTTTTGCTTGTCTCTCAATTACAGGCTATCATGCTCATCCTTATGTATGCCTTTATGTGAATGTGTGTCTACTTGCCTTTGTCTCCCCTAGCAAAGTACCACTAGTCCATTTTTCACTATTATGATACTAATGTGCTATGATGCTATGTACTTGTAGTTCTACCTCATCTTCTCTATTCTTGATGTTAGCTTGATGCTGTTCTAATTGCTGTAACTTATTCAGCTGATGTAATTGTTTGCATTTACTGTTTATCTTCTTTTTGTACCTTATTGTTGTCACTGCTGTGTGTTCTATTGTACTCTCCCAGGTCATGCCTGAAAATAGGCAGGTTTGTTTGCCTAGTGCACTTACCCGGTCACCAAAAGCAAATAAATAAATCAATATGACTCATTTTGCTCAGCAACTAATTGGCTCCCACCACAAAGCTTTCCTGCCACTCAAGGGCTCAACAGTCCGGTCTTGCCTCTCAAGAGCTTGGCTCCAACACTTCCACCAATGAGCCTTGTTCTTAAAAGACAGTCTCTAGCAGCCAAGGCTGAAGCAGCTGTTTAGTAAGACCTCCTTTTTTTGAAGTTCCTTCAGTTATCCCATCATTCCTTTGGTATCTGAATTCAACATCCTAGCATCTCCCTAGCATTGGAGTCCTTCCAAATAAGAGAGGTTAAAAAAAGACTTTAGAAAGTACTATTTTACAGAAAGGGTGGTGGTTGGGTGGAACATATTTTCAGACAAAGTTGTACAGACAGAGACAATATTAGGGTTCAAGAGACCTAGTGATGCATTTAAATAAGTTATTAAACAGGATACTGTAGAAAGGAGAGGGGAGTGTGAGGGAAATAATTAATGTTAGAAAGATTCCAGTTGTAAATCGAGGGACAGATTACACAATCTGTTCAGGTCTTTTTCTGCCTTTCTCTTTTCTGTTTCTAAGTAAGGATTTCTTTGGTTGTAAATCAAGCCTTGCAACACCTTCTGAAAGGTGAAAGCGCGTAAAACAAGAAGTGTTTTTTTTTTAATCAAAGCACTGTGTCTGATGCCCTTTAACAAGTATAATTAGTAATCCTTAGTCTGGAGGGATGACAACCTAGGCCTTGGTTCCGAAAGGTTTTCTCCACTTTTTTTTTTTTTTTTGGCTCTAGGCCTTGGTTCCCAGTGTTTTCTTCCATTAGGGGGGTTTCCTCTCCTCCATGTTGAGCATCATAATATTATCGTAATATTATTAATTAATCATAAAGCTACCAACTTTCTGAGGCCTAAAACTGGGATGGTCCATCCTGACCCCTCCTCCCCCCCCACCATGTCACTCCCATGGGCATCGCCACAGACAACGCTGCACACAATCAGTTACGTTTTGCTGCTTCCTCTGGCCATGTTGCCCCACAGTAACACCAGTAGCAAACATTCAGATTAGAACAGTACATCATTCTGCTGCAGCAAGTTCCAAATCATGATGTACAGAAAGTTCATTAGAAGCAAACCTGCATTAAATTGTGATCAGACATTCAAGCTGCATGTGTTGCTCCTCCTGACAGTTCCATCCAACCCACTTACACTCACCTCATTTGCTGAGCAAACTTCACTTCAAAGACTCCCACCACCACACCAGATTGTTTTCACTCACTTCCCTACAGCTGAGCAGGTTCAGGTAGCTTAGTTCCCTACTGCTGGTCTCTTCTCTGTCTGGAGTCCTTCGCAGCTGCTGGCAGGCAGACATCCACATGTACTTGTTTCCACTGCTACCCAGTCTAATCTAACAGGAAGGAACATGCTTTACTGTGCTTCTACTGACATGCTTGCAGTGCAATACAGGCCCAGGGGTTAAAGTTGCAAACTGTTGTCCAGCCCGAGCAGCCCCACGGTGGTGCTGAAATAACTGTCACTCATAGATTAGCAGTCAGCAAAAAGAAAAGGGACAAAACTGGGACAAGTAAGCAAAAACTGGGACAAAAGTGACATTTTGCAAAACTTGTGGGGACACTGGGACATGCTGCCTAAAATGGGGACTGTCCTGGGAAAATAGAGACTGTTGGTAGTTTTAATTAATCATTCTGCCAAATGTCGATGATGGATGGCAGTTTTACAGTACATTTTTCAACAGTGACATTTCTACCACTGTTGACCAACAAGGTCTGTATCTCTTTCCCCAAATACTGCACATCTTCCCTCCTTATGGAAAATAAGTGTTCATGTTTGTTCTATTCATTTTGGGGGGGGCCTTCACCCCTAAGGGTACCTTTGGTCTAAGAAGTCTATGTCCATGTGGACATCAATCAAGAGGGTTCCTGTATCTTCACAGCTCCTCAAAAGAGTGCATGTAAATTAAATTTAGCAATCTACATTGCACAAGCATTCTGACATACTATCCACAGCAGCTATATTCATCCCCTCAACCACTCCTGCACAACTGTACTCTGTACCTGTCACATTAACCTACCTCAGTACCAGTCATTGTATTTACCAGTCATTCCCACCTTCTACCAGTCATTAGAGTCTGATCAATCCCAGCAATCATCCCCTACCCATTACATAAGCATTCATATATAAGGAGCTCCATGTTCCACTGAATTACAGGGCTTTGCCCACGGTTCAATGGGGCAGCAGGTGACACATGCCACACTTCCTCTCGAGTTGTACTCATATGCTACATGCTCCAAGAGTCCTTCAGATGCTTTGTTTTGTTGCTTCTCCATCTTCACCTCCTCCTCTGATGGCTACAGGATCTGGCCTTCTTCCCTAAGGAGCCTTTGGTCTAACATGGCCTCATCCCTGTGGCACATCTAGGGGTGGAACCCTCATCAGGACTGTTTCTGTGTCTTTAGAGTGCCTCAAAATGGTGATAGCCCCTGTAGCAGGGTTAGAGAGAGCCTAAGCCTGAATGGAATCACACAAAGACGAGGGTCCTGGACTTCAGAAGGGCCGGTTTTAAGAAAACAGATGGATGACTCGGGGACGCCCTAGCAGGAATAGGAAAATGTGGTGGGGGGGGGGGACAGTGGGCAAAAATAAAGGAGGGCATTAAATGAGTTAGAAACCTCTGTGTCAGGTAAGTAAGCAAGTGCAAGAGAAAAAGCAGACCACTATGGACGTAGTGGAAAAATAAGAGCAAACAAAAAAGGCATTTAGAACATACAAACAAACACAGAAGGAAGAAGATAGGGAGACTTGCCAAGAGAAACAGAGAGATGCAGGGAAGGCAGTTAGAAGAGCAAAAGGGCATACAAAGAAAAGGACTGCCAAATCAGTGACAAAGAAAGATAAAGCGTTTGTTAGATATATAAGCAAAAAGAGAAAGACAAAGGGTGGGACAGTAAGACTGAAGGGGAAAGGAGTGGGCAATGTGGAGGAGGACCACCAAAAAGCGGATATATTGAATAAATACTTCTGTTCGGTATTTATGGAGGAGGGAGAAGGAAATGGGCCATGGATCAAGGATAACTTGTCGCTTGAGAAAATGAGCTTTATGCTCATCTAGCTAACAAGGTTAAAAAATAAAAAAAAATTTAAAAATAAGAGTATAATGGGACGACAAGTGGACACAAACCCTTTTACAGAAGAAAGAGTGCTTCAGTAACTAATAAAGTTAAAAACAGACAAAGCAGTGGGGCCAGACGGGGTTCGCCCCAGGATACTAAGAGAACTGAAAGAGGAGCTCGCTGCACCACTGATAGCCCTTTTCAATCTGTCATTTAGAACAGGGGAGGTGCCGGAGACGGGAGGAGGTCAGATGTAGTCCAACTCCAAAGGGGTGAAAATAGGGAGGAGGCAGGAAATTACAGGTCTGTCAGCCTGATGTCAGTGGTGGGCAAGGCAATGGAGTCACTACTGAAGGAAAGGACTGGGGAATACCTTGTAACCAATGGTCTGCAGGATCAGAGGCAGCATGGTTTCACAGGGGAGAGGTCTTGTCAGACAAACCTAATAAGAATTCTTTGATTGGGTGACCAGAGAAGTGGATCAGGGTGGAGCGGTGGATATGGCCTACCTGGATTTTAGCAAGGCCTTTGATACCGTTCCACATAGAAAACAAGCTGGGGAGCCTAGGAGTGGATCCTAAGGTAGTTAAATTGGTGGAAAGTTGGCTGGACAATAGACGTCAGAGGGTGGTGGTACATGGCATCCACCCTGGAGTAGGCACAGTGACCAGTGGGATGCCATAGGAATCAGTGCTGGGGCCTGTCCTCTTCAATGTCTTTATCAGTGACAATACTGAGGGGCTGGAAGGGAAGGAATGCCTGTCTGCAGACAACACAAAGCTTTACAACAGAGTGGACACACGGGGAATGAGGAATGATATAAAAAAATTGGAAGAATGGTCAAGAATTTGGGAGCTGGGTTTTAAAGGGACACTGTCAACCCCCTTAGGCCTCAAAGTGTCCCTAGCTTAAAAAACATATTTAATTATTGTTCACATTCTATACAGGCTGTTGATGCAGCTGGTAGTTTGATTCAGATCCTTTTTGTCTTTTTAAAAGAGAAAAACAGACTGCCCACCATACTGGTGTTGCCACACCAAAACATGTTTGTTTACATTTCTTGACCAGCTCCCACTGCATCTTTCTTAGGCTCAAGAACACTCCCACTGCATCTTTCTTAGGCTCAAGAACACCCTCCTCCCCACCCCCACCCCCCAACATAATCTCAGCCACTCATTATGCAGTGGGAGTAAAGGAGACTATTTTTATCATGAGTGGCTGCACTGTTTGAGGGTGTTTCTAATGTTTAGGAAGTGTGCACTAAGAGAAGTTCAGTGATTTGAAGCAAAACAAAGCTGGGCATAGCTATACCTTACCATGCATTTTGGTTCTAATAAGCAAGGAGGCAGATGAAATAACCAGCAACATCAATGAATTTTAGAGAAAGTAAGCAATCATAAAATGTGTGTTTTACCTAAAAATTATATGACACAAAAAAAGGTTGACAGTGTCCCTTTAACATAAAGAAGTGCACAATCATGCTTGTGGGGCACAGGACCCAGGGGCAACTTACCAACTGGGAGGAGAGGTAATAACAGTCCCAAAGCATGAAAGGACCTCAGGGTGATCATTTCTGATGACCTGAAGATAGCGAAGCAGTGTGACAAGGCAGTAGGGAAGGCCAGTTGGGAAGGCTAGCGGGATGCTGGGATGCATAGGCAGGGAATCACCAGCAGAAAGAGAGAATAATACCCTTGCATAGATCACTGGGGAGACCACACCTCGAGTACTGTGCACAGTTCTGGAGGCCCCACCTCCAGAAGGACATAGATAGCATGGAGGCAGTAAAAAAAAGAAGAACCAAATGGTGCTTGGCTTGCATCAAAACCCCTACAGGGAAAGGCTTAAGGGATTAAATATGTACTCCCTATAGGAAAGGAGAGAAAGGGGGGATATGACAGAAACATTCAGATACCTCAAAGGAAAGAACAAGGTACAAGAAGAAAGCATATTCCAAAGAAAAAGAAGCTTAAGGACTAAGGGACAAACCATGAAGAGAGAAGAGGGGAGGCTCAGAGGAAATGGGAGGAAATACTTCTTCACGCAGAGGGTGGTGGACACATGGAACAGCCTCCCAGAGGAGGTGGGGGGGCTGAAATGGTTACAGAATTCAAAGAATGCGTGGGAAGACACAAAGAGATCTTAGAGCTAAGGAGGGGGTTGGGAAACCGGAGACCGAGTACGGTCTGCGGTGTCGCTACTGGTAGGAAAAATAGGGCAGACTAGGTGGACCAGGAGGTCCTTATCTGCCAACAGATTCTGTTTCTATGTTAAGCCAAATTAAAAAATCTAAGTTGCACAAGGACTCCCTCTTTCTCCTCCTTAGTCCTCGAAACCATCAGTACTCCACATCTAGGGTCCCCTTATCTCTTCCCTTGCTACACTCCCTTCTCTCAGCTTCCTTACTCCATGAACTCATCTCTTCTGCTCTCTCACTTGGAACCTGCCTTGGCTTCCATCTAGGGCCCCCTCACTTCCCTCTTGCTGAGCTCTGTTCACTGCTTATCTCCCTTACTCCCAGCAATTGAGGGCATTTTCACTGCCTGCCCACTCCTCCCTGCTCTCGCTCCCCCTGTACTACCCTGTGTCTTCCTGCTCTATTTCTCCCCTTTAATCCCCTCCCTCCCCACCTCATCCTATTTCCTCCCAGCCTCAACTCCTCTCCATCTCTCCTTTGCCTCTGTCAATACACCTGTTCATTACCCTTTCCACCCCTCCAACATGGATCCTTTCCTTCCCCTTCTCCTTTCAGTTTTCTACCTCCCAATCCTGACCCCCCCCCCACTCTGCCCTTCCTCACACCTCTAATACCCATCCCTCGTGCCGGTCTACTCCATAATACCCACTATCCCTTCCCCCATCCAGCTCACATCAACCTTCTCCCACCCTCTACATCTATTTCTCCACTCAGGTCCATCTTGTAAATGAGCTACGTTCAATGATGTTCGCCTGATTAAATAAAGATTTTGATTGATTGATTGATTGATTGACTTCTGCCTCATCTCTCCTCTCTCTTTCTTCACCCTGGTCTTCTTCCTTCCTTTTCTCTCAGACTAGAGCTCCTTCATAGGCTCCACCTCTCCTCCACTCCACCACTCACTCCCAAACCTACTCGCTATCGAAAGACCCATAGGACTATTCATTACCTCTTCATCTTGTTCCTCCTTCTCCTCCTCACAGGTGACATATAACCAAACCCTGGCCCCTCCTCCTCCTCCTCCTCTCTTCCCCCCTCCCCTACCAAAAGGTCTAAGACTCTATCACCTAAATGCCAGGAGTCTACTTCCAAAGTTAGACGCCATTAAAGTCTGGGTCACCCAGTACTCCTTGGACCTTCTCTGTGTTTCTGAAACCTGGCTGTCGTCCAGAGTTCCTGATTCCCAATTACCCTCCCTGAGCTCCACCTTTTTCACCAAGACCATGGCAAACGAGGCAGCTATTTATACCCACCAGAGTCTATCCTGCTCTGCCTCTTTACGTGAATCCATCTCCTCCTTGCACAAGCTCCTTCTAATTAATATAAAGTTCCCATCCTCCCTCCCCATCTTTGCAGCTGTACTATTTGCCTCTCCAAAAATCTCTCCCATCTCGCTTGTTGAAATCATTTTGTCCCTTGTCTCCCTAGCCTCTCCAGTGAACTTATCATTTTCAGAGACTTCAATCTAAACTGGTCCTCCCCACCCTTATGCCCTTTACTGAAAAGATCGAATCCCTAAACCTCCACCAGCTAATGAACGAGCCCACCAGGCCCAATCGATTCTCCCAAAGCCACTCTCTCCTGGACTGGTAGCTCTCGTCTCTCTCCACCACACTGCTGCTGCGGGTGCTCTCCTAGATTCCTTTAGTGATCACTACATTACCTACTGTGTTCGTAAGCTACACATGCTTCATGCCTCTCTAAACTACCATTGTCTTAGGTTGTTCAGAATGCTAAGCACCGAGGTCCTCCTCTGTGACCTTTCCTTCTCTAGTATATGCCGCTCCTGACATTGACTCTGCTCTCTCCCTCTTCTGCTACTTTCTAAATAAGGCATGGACCACTCACACCCTGCCCAGAAGGTGCAGAGTCAAATGCTCCCACCACCTCTGGATCTTTTCAGAAATCATTCAGCTCCGTAAATCTCGTGATCTTGCCTGGGTGAGAAACAAATCTGTCTCCTGCCCCCTCTGACCGCCAGCTCTATAGGACCCTCAGAAATGCCTGTACTAAGGCAACATGAATCATGAAAGCCCAATACTTTAAATCAACCCAACAACAGAACCTCAGCTCCCCCTCTAAATTATGGCAGGCCCTTCACTCCCTCTTCAACCCCCCTCCAAAGCTCTTCCCCCACCCTGATGGCTGACAGCTCACCTGTCTCTGACCTTTCCTCTGTTGCCTCGTTTCTCAATTCCTTTTTCACTACCTGTGCCCTTCCCTTAGCCTGGTAAACATCTCTCCAGCCTCCCCTCATCTGAAGGCTTTAGCATCTCTATTTTTGTGCATGAGGTCCTCCTTGCCCTCACCTCTCTCAACATTCACAAATCCAGCCCGGATGGCCTAGACCCTCACATCTTTAAGACCTCTGCCCCTGCTACAACTCTTCCTCTCTCCCATCTGCTGAACCTTTCCTTCTCTCTTAGTACCATACCTCAGGCATGGAAATTTGCCAGGGTGTTAACCCTTTATAAAGGGCTGATCCCTCTACTCCTGGTACAGGCCTATATTGTTCTCCCCTTCCTGGCTAAACTGTAGGAGTCCCTTGCCTTCTCTATGCTCTCTGACTTTCTCAACTCCTCTGCCTTCCTCTCTCCATTTCAATCAGGTTTCAAAAAAAAAAAATCACTCCACTGTCACCTCCCTAATTCATGTCACTGACACAATTCTCAACAGCATGGACCATTGCCAAATCACCACTGCTATATTCATCAGCCTAGCTAAGGCTTTTGCTTCCATGTCCCAGACACGTCTTGTATCCAAACTCCTCTTGGCCAGTCTCTACTCCCATACTATAGATGGATTCAAGTCCTATCATGTGGGCCAAACACAGTCTGTCCAAGCAGGTGATGCCCTGTTCCCCCTTCTCATTCAAGCAGGTGACCCTCAAGGCTGCATCCTGGGCCCAGTCCTTTTTTCAGTTTTTCTCAACGACCTCCTATCTGTCTGTGGCTCTTCCCACGTTCATATGTATGCAGACCATACCGTACTCTATGCCTCCTTTCCCTCAACTCCTGAAGTGGAGTCCTGGCTGCAGAGTGACT
Source organism: Neoceratodus forsteri (assembly GCA_016271365.2). Classification (NCBI taxonomy): domain Eukaryota; kingdom Metazoa; phylum Chordata; order Ceratodontiformes; family Ceratodontidae; genus Neoceratodus; species Neoceratodus forsteri. The sequence continues at coordinate 1,838,624,169 of CM057449.1, forward strand.
TCTTGAGGGTATCACACTGGTTCCAGACCAATCTGCTCAAAGTTATCGCCAAGAAAACTGTATCCACGAGTTTTGGTACTGCTCAAAAATTAGCCAAACTGTCCCCCTCTCCTCCTTTTCTACCCTTGATGTCACCTCCCTTGATGCAGTCCCTGTGTTCAAGTTTCTTGGCATCTGGTTGGACAGTCATCTCCACTTCTCTTCACACATCGTGCGTGATGGACGTCGGCTTGTGCCTTGACATCATATGGCCTGTCATGCTCCCAAGAAAATGGGAAAACACCTGCTGACCAACTGAAGGACAGCTGTTGGTCCCTCCATAAGCCAGAAGCCCCAGACATGTGTCCATTCTGATCCCTGCCATGCCCAGGATACAGAGGAAGCTCTTTAGGGCAATTCTCCTCCCCTGGTAGCCTCCCACAGGGGTAGGGGCCCACTCAATGAAGGGTTACTTTGGGTTACCTGGTAGCACAGCAGTAAGGGGCAGTGGATGGTGATCGTGACTCAGCAGCGGTGGTAGGGGGCCTTGGCAGGCCTGACGGAGTGAATCACCAAGGGGGTAGGAGGAGCAAAAAACCTGCTTGAATTTACTTCTTTGAAATAAAGCGTCTTCACCTAAAAAATCCACAAGTGATTAGTGGAGGATGTTCAAATGGATTTATGCATCTCCCAGACATGTGGATGCTTTTTTTTTTTACTTGGTGTCCGTGAAAAGGGTGTCTCCCAGTTTTCATGTCTTTGTTTAGATGTGAATTGAGCACTACTCTGCCAACCAGCATCATACAGCCCCTGGGGTCTTACCTTCTGTATGTCATTGACTGTGCTTTCAAAATCCACTGGTCAAACATAAGTACACTTAAATACTTAACATTTGCTTTTTGTTGAAGCAGTCTATCAGAAAACTTTTTGTTGTCACAGAGACTGAAACAGCAGGTGGGAGAAAAGTGAAATTATCAATTCACCTAAATGCATTAGTGCTAACTGTGACGTCTTTTCATAAGTAGTAAGGCAGTTTCTTCTTTGTGAACATACTTTCATTCAGACTAGTTTTCATTCAAACAACTGAGGATTTTGGATTGCCCTACTGATAATAAACTTGAATAAGTTAGTTGGTAACAGTGATCCTGCATTTAGCAATCTACAACCTAGATGCTTATATGCAAAGAATACAATAAAAACCTGACTAAAATCTAAAAACAAGCTTATAAAACACATAAAATGTATCTGAACATTTATCTTTACCTATACAAAACCACTGCAGCCAAAGTAAAACTCGGGTAAATTACATGGTACCCTGACTACTATTCTATGATGTAGTAAACATATATTGGCATTTTTTTTATATTCTTTGTAAAGCAGGTAAGGCCCACTAGGCAGAACTGTCTGTTTTCAGGAGTGACCTAGAAGCACTGGGGAGGTTAAGTGACTTGCTTGGAGTCACACAGTATGCAAGTAGAGGTTGTGGGAATCAAACCCATGTCTGCTGAAGGTACCCAGTTCATTCACTGTTTATTACTCTAACCACTAGGCATGGGTGGTTAAACTGAATGGCTGATTACAACAAAGCAGTGTGGGTGATTTCCTTACTGACTCTATACACAGCAAAGCAGAAAGAATGCAAAGCACAGCAGCATTCATTTTAAGATGCTGAAATCTGGGTCAAGCCACTGGCGCTGCAGTAGCACTATTGCTTGCAATGCCAGCGACCCAGGGTCAAAAGTGAACTCGGGTTGCTGGAGGTCTGGCCAGGGGAGTAGGATTGAGCACCTGGGGGACTGCTCTCCTCCTCTGGGGAGGGTGGGCTGCAGGTCCTGCTGCTTTACCACCACCTGTATGACCACGGGTGGTGATGCAATGGTGCTGCAGAGTGATCAGGAGGGGAGGACACTAGCCAGGATCTGGAGCAGTGGCATGTCTCTGTGACCTACCTCCTTGGATCTCCTCTAGTGCTGGTGCCCTCAGGGACAGAGACCAGAAAACTAGGAACAATCACCCCACATTGCCTACTGGCAGAAGAGACCCAGGTGCCCCAGACTTCATAACCAGGCTCCATGAGGGACCCACTGAGCTGCCTGACACACACTAATGGAGTGTGGAGGGGTGACCTGGGGTCCCCTCCCTTCTCACCTGGGGGGTACAATCCAGGCAAGATAGGGGCAGGACCACAGGAACTCATGAGCATTATCTGGGGGGCTAATGGATACCCAGCCTAGGGATCTCTGAAAAGTGGAGACTGATGTTGTGAGAAGGGGACATAGAAAGAGAAAATTAAAAAAAAATTAAAAGATGTTGAAATCTTACAGATTCTGTGCAGTGACATGCAATTTCCGTGAGGCACCGGTACAAGAATTCAAAATCCGCAAACCAAGCAGGATTCCGTGATTGTTACCGGTGTTACCGGTAAAAATGGAAAACCAGGGTCCCTGCACATCGACTATATCTATGCCAAACTCTGCCCTAAGCTAGGAGCCATGTTTAGAAATAAAGATTCTTTCTCTCCTGTGGTTCGACGAGAGCTCCTTACCAAAATGATCCTTCCTGTTTTTGATTATGCCGACATAGTCTTCGGGTCCGGCCCTGCCTCATCCCTCTCCAGACCAGATATTCTTTTTAATGCCTTTTGTCACTTTGTCACCAATGCTCCCCCCTCCCCCGTATGCATCGCTGCTCCTTCTACTCTTCCCTCCCTTCACTTATGCCAACAGCACCAAACCACCACCCTCATTTCCAAATTCTGGTTTGGGTCTCTCCCCTCTTACCTCTCCTCTCTCCATCATCCCCTTCCACTTATCAGCTATGCTCCAAAGACCCCATACTTTTTCTCTCTCCTATGTCAAGGCAAGGCAAATTTTAATAAAAAAAAACGCCTATCCCGGAGGCTCTGGGCACCCTACAGATTCAAATCATACAAAATAAAACCAGCAATATAATAAATCTGATAATAATTATACTAAACTAGAACTCATTTTTATAACATTTTATAAATAATTTACTCAAAAATAAATGCCAAAAAACTAAATATATAACTAGGGACAGAAATGAAAGCACAGAAGTCAGGCATAGGATAGGATTACAAAACAAAGTCCGGGAAGACCTGATTATACAGGAAGGCCTTGAGGCGGGCTTTGAAAACCTCAACTGAAGGGGCACCTCTTACAGCTGCAGGTAGCAAATTCCACAGGACGGGGCTGGCAACACTAACCACTCTGTTACCGGCCGTTTTTAACCCCATCCTGGGAATCACAAGGAAGCCCCTAGAGGAGGAGGAGTGAAGGGAGCAGACCGAGACAGCAGGTGTAAGAAGGTCCTTCAGGTAACCAGGGCCCAGGCCATGTAAGGCCTTAAAGGTGAGCAAGCCCATTTTAAAGAGGACCCTCCACCTGACCGGCAGCCAGTGCAGTTCACACAACACCGGGGTGATGTGACAGTACTTAGACTGCCCCGACAACAACCTAGCAGTTGCGTTCTGCACCAGCTGCAGCCAGTGGAGGGTACCTCCAGAGACCCCAAGATAGAGAGCATTACAGTAGTCAAGTCTATACATCACAAAGACGTGAACCCAAGGTGGGGATGTCCGGGGGCAGAACTAGGGGCTTTATCCTGGCAATATTTCTCAGATGATAAAAACTGGTACAGACAATGGACAACACCTGAGACTCACACGTCACTCCATCGTCAAGAATAACACGCAGATCACACACCCTAGAGGAGGCCTTCAATGGTACAGACCCAAGAAAAAGGCCCGTTTCTGCACCAGAGGTCATCCTATCATGCCCTCTGTTTGACTCCACCACCAGTACCTCCGTCTTATCAGGGTTCAGTCACAACCAGCTGGAGGCCATCCAGTCACTGATCTCGGCAAGACTGGTGTTTAGCACATCCACTGCATTGGACATCCCAGGGGCAAAGGAAAGATACAGCTGGGTATTATCAGCATAACAATGAAAACCCAAGCTGTACTTCCTAATGAGCTCTCCCAAGGGCAGCATGTACATAGCAAACAACATTGGTGACAAGACTGACCCCTTGGGTACTCCACATGACAAGCGGCTGGGAAGGAGGAGAAATTCTCCATCACTACCCTTTGCCTCCTGTTGGCAAGAAAAGACTCAAATCAGCAGATGACAGTCCACAGAATTCCCTCAGGTGGTCAAATAACACACGATGGTCCACCATGTCAAATGCTGAGGAGAGATCAAGGAGAATGAGAATTGTCCCCTTCCCTCAATCTCTCCACCTAAGGAGATGATAATGCACCCAAACTAACACAGTTTTTGTGCTATGCCTCATACGAAACCCAGACTGGCGAGGTTCGTATAGATCATGGACCATGAGTTGCTCCTCAAGCGGAAGCACCACCACCTTCTCTACAATCTTACCCAAGAATGGAAGATTGGAGATGGAACGGTAATTTGCCTTGATGTCAGGATCCAAAGATGGTTTCTTCAGAAGGTGTCTCACAAATGCCTCCTTCAAGACACTGGGAAAGACCCCCTCTGACAAGGAACACCGGACAATCAAGGCAAACACCAGGCCAATGGAGTCAACACATTCCATTAAGAAATGTGTCGGCACTGGGTCCAGTTTGCAAAAGTTGTGCCACAGCTTGGAAGCAACCTCAATGACCTCCACCACTTCCACCAGTCTAAACTCACCCCAACTAGGTGGAGTGCTCTCCAGACACCCATGGTGACCACTGTCAACCACAATGTGGCTCACTGGTGGAATTCCCTGCTGGATGGCAGACACCCTGTCTGAGAAGAACCAAGCAAACTCTTCACATAAAGCACTCAAAAAGGCTTTTTATGGCTGTAGACAGGAAGGATGGAGAAGCCTGTCCACAGTTCAAAAGAGCACAGTTGGTTGGTTCTTCCCGGCAGCAATCTCCCTGGACAGGAACTCTGCCTTCTTATGGCTGACTGCCCCCCAGTACACACCACAGTGTGCACGCAGGGCCAGTTTGTCCACCTCCAGCCCAATCTTCCACCAGCAGTACTCTAATCTCTGACCCACAATCTTCATCGTCTTAAGCTCTCCATCTTACCAAGAGGACTTCAGGTGAGAGGATTTGGATCATACACGGACCAGTGCGAGGGAGTCGAGTGCACCAGACATAGCCTTATTATAGGCAACATGTGCAGGGCACACACCCCCAGCGCATGCACTGTCCACACTAGATAGATCAGCCACCCTCAGAAAACCCTCAGGGGTCAAACCCCTCAAAGGGTGGTAGCTAACTATCTCAGCAGGGGGAGGGCTCTCAGAGATGGGGGAGAGCCCAAACAAGAACTCCACCATGCAATGATCAGACTAAATGACCCGATCAGTCTTGAGATTATTTATCTCAAGCCCCAGTGGGAAGCCCAGGTCCAACATATGGCTGCCCTGGTGGGTCACGGAAGAAACCTCTTGCGTCAGGCCCAGAGATGACATCATCTGGAGGAAGTTGTAACCAAGCTGAGAGGATTTGTCATCAGCCCAAACACTGAAGTCCCCCAGCACTAAACATCTGGGGGCCTCCAATGTTTCACCAATGACGAAGTCGGCTACCTCCTGCAGGAATTCTCCTGCCACCTCCGGGAGGGAGGCGATAAAACAGGAGAATCCAGCAACCTGCACCCGGACCCCCACGAACAGCCACATACTCAAATGAACCTGGTACTCTCACTGGATGCAGAGTGAAACCTAGTTTAGATCTAAAACAGATGGCTACCCCCCCCCACCCTAGCGTTCCGCTCTGGGGCAGTGCACTATGGTATACCCGGGCAGGACGGCAGCCTCTAGAACTGGGCCAGCAACATCACTGATCCAGGTCTCCGTGATGCAAGCCAGATCAACTGAAGAAATCAAGTCCACAATAACTCTGGCCTTGTTTCTGATCGATCTGGCATTGCAAAGCACTGCCCTCAGAGGACTGGTGGACAGTACAGCTCCTTTGGCTACCTACCCACTCAGTCTGGTGGGAACCCTGGGTGATGGGTACTAAACATGTCTGGCCTCTTCCTAAGACCCGTCTAACCCCAGGGCACCTTCTGCACCTGAAGACCTCGATCCTACCCCTACCACAGTGCATGGAGCACCCCCCACCCGATTGAACAGTGCGGTTCCTCTTAATTCCAACCTCCCAACAGTGCCTTGTTGTAGTGGTGGAAACTGGGGGATTGGAAAAAGGTTGCAGATTGAGCAGCTGGGATGCTCTGTACACTATCCTAGCCCACCCCATACCCTCACACCTTCCCAGACACATCCTGCCTGACTACACAGTCCCAGGCCCACAAAATCCTGACTGAACAATCACACAAATACACTGAGAACAGAAAATCCTAAACCACACACTCCACACACACACACATTAATAAACTAAAACCCTCTCCCTCCACCCAAACAAGCCCCCAACCCACAACCAAAACAGCAGGTAGCCTGACTTATAAGCCTTAAAACTCTCAGAGAGCAGATTGCAGCTCACATAAGGGATCCATAGATCAGGATCACAAATATGCATTACATAAGTAATAATACCCGACAGGGTGGGCGTTATTGGGATATAACGGACCACCCAGGGGTGTAATGAGGCCCAACACTGCAGGCGGAGGGCCTTATAGCCCCTGGAAGGTCTGTTATATCCCATAATACCCACCCTGGAGGGTATTATTACACTTAGAAAATGGGCAACTGTATTTTATGTATTGGGGAAAATATATATATTTTTTTTATGTTTAAAGTCTGAGCTGTTTTATTTATTTCAGTAATAAAATAGTTCCTCTGCCTGCATGTTACTGCTGCTTTTTGCTTTTTGGTTTTAAATTAGGGATTTTTGTTCTAGTACAGCCCCAGTAGTTTTAAGTTTTGCTTGATGGTTGTCATCCCCTGTGGCTTCGACGGTGGAGCGAGTGACTACAAGAAAGTGAAAGTATTTATTTTAAACAGGTACAGTATATTTATTTTTCAGTGCTTTTGATGTGGATTATGAGCTGTTTTACTTAGCAAGGGGGAGAATTCTAGTTTTGAAGGTTTTGTTAGAATCGGGTCGAGAAGCGGCATCGGCAGCTTTATAGTATGCATAATTGAGATACGGAGACGCGTCGCTGGTCGCTCATGCTAGTACATCAGCCTGCATTTGTAGGAGCGGGAGATGCGACTATCTGTTTCACAGCATGGGACTTTGGTGAGGCTGAAACAGTTATTTTAGTAAGAATGTTTTGTTGGTTTGATACATTAATTGTAGCGCTGGCGACTTGCAGGATGAGAGAAATGCGCTGGTGTTCGGGAGAGCGTGGGTCGCAAGTAGCTCGGTAAGCGAACATGAAAAATGGCGACTGGCGAGTTTTAGATTTTGGGTGCCCAAGAATAATGTCAGAAATGGGGCTTTCCAAAGTGGCACTTGTTTTGAAGCGGGCCGTTGTTAAGAAATAATGGCCCGGGTGGCAGGCTGTTTCAGCCAATCAGGGTGTCAGTTTCCGTTTACCCATTATCTAATAAGAAATAGCAAGCAAAATGCCAATTTTCACCGCCAACCACATCAAGGCAAGGGCTCTCTCAAAACCCCAATCTCTTCACAGTCAGATATTCCAGCAGAAACTGTTAAGCGTGCAACCATGAGAGGGAATCCTGAATGTGTCCCAGAGCCGCTGTCACAAGTTACTGGGACTCCAAAAAAGTTACCAGGGTGTAAAGATCTTTGGCCTCTTATGTGATAGATCCACAGGGGAAACCAGTCCAAGTCCCAGGTGGTGTAACCTCCATCCAGCTCCACAAGCAGCTGCTCCAGTCCACAAAGCAACATCAAACGTCCCGCAAAGCTCCACGGAATCACTCCAGCAGATCAGTATTACCAGCATTCACTTGCCCCAGGGACACTAACATGGAAGCGCCCTCTGCAACCTCATGCCCCAGGAATGCAGTCCCACTGATCCGAGAGACTGAACCCATATTGATGATCCTCTCGTTTGATGTCAAAAGAAGCACCAGCAAAGTGCACAGTTTTTGGCAACAGATGGCTGCAAACAAAAAAATTGTGAGCGAGTTCTGCCCTCCACTCAATGGAGCTAGAGGGTGGGTCTCCTCCAGAGTCGGTCCCTCCAATAATTAAGAGCACATCTTCCATCGAGGTGCCACATTGGACTTGAAACAGCAGCTAAAATTGGCAGCAGTGGACAATGGAACCCAGGAAGAACACCACCACACCGTCGACCAGGAATTCTGGGAAGCAATGCAAAAAGATAGGTGCGCTGAAAAACTGTTTTCAAAAATAAAAAAGCTTACTACCTGAACTTCCTCACTTGCCAGCCCTGCCTATCCTAAAAACTCTAACTAACACCCTAACTGGGCACACTGGCTAAAATTTAGGTTCTCTTGGTAAGTTCAAAAACATATGAGAACACATATGCCACATGTTTCTAGTCGCTCTCCAAAATGGGGAATAAAAACAGTTATTTAGCGGAGAATGCTCTCTCATGGAGAGCTAAGCAAGCTGCAGCACAGCACTGCCGCCATCTTGCTCCTCCCTCCTCCTAATTCGGTGCAAGCAGCCTTCTCTTACTGATTTCTCTCCCTCTGGAACTCTCTTCCAAATTCCCTTCACTTATCTCCTTCCCTGCACTCTCTAAAAAGTACCATTTTCAAATCCCTTCCCTCCTCTTGCTCCTGTCCTTCCTCATTCCCAGCAACCGGGGTGAGGTTCTCCATCTCCATACATTCTTAACTTGCTTCCTTCTGCACCTCACTTTCCCTAACCCATCTGACTCCTAATGCCAACAGTAATCATCACCTCATCCCCCTATGATCTTTCCCTCCTTCCCTGCTTCCTTTAGTTTCTTCCTCTGGACCTATCAGGATTGCTGGGTGAAAGCACAAGCCCAAGGGACTTTGTACTAGCCTATAATAAGGCAGTGGGAGATGCCCTGGACTTGACTGCTCCTGTTCATGTTCGACCACTCACTCTTCACCCAAGGTCCCCTTGGTATGACAGGTCCTTGAAGGAGCTGAGGCGGGTTGGTCTCAGGCTGGAGAGAGTATAGCGGAATTCCGACCTGGATGCTGACAGGCTTAGATTGATAGAACATTACAAAGGCTATCAATCAGAAATCACCCGTAAGAAGGTAGAGTTCCTGTCCAGGGAGATTTCTGCTGCACAGAATCGACCGGCTCAACTTTTCCGAACCTTTGACAGATTGTGCAATCCAATCTGTCTCCAGTCCGGAAGAGCTTCTTCACAAATTAAGTGTGATGAGCTAGCTCGGTTCTTCGCAGATAAGGTTACTAGTATCAGGTCCTGAATCAGCCTGGCTCTCTCTATGAGGGGTTGTGGAGGTCGATGGGAGGTGGTGAGCACTCAGTCTATCTGGATGGACTTTAACCAACTGGAATTCATGGACATTGTGAAGATCGTCCAGACTTTGCGCCCAATCTGTTGTAGTTTGGATCTGGGCCCCACCCCCCCTTTAGTGGGGTGTGTAGATGTTATCTGCCTGATCCTAGCTGAAATTATATGGAGATCCTTGGAGAGGGGGATCTTTCCAGACACCCTGAAGGAAGCGGTTATTTGACCACTCCTTAAAAAATCCTCCTTGGATCCAGACGACCCAGCTAACTACCAACCTGTCTCTAACCTTCCCTTTGCAAGGAAGGTTATTGAGAAGGTGGTTGCATTGCAACTAGACTATCACCTTGTAACCCACAATGCCTATGAAACCCTTCAGTCTGGTTTCAGGAAAAGGCATAGCATGGAGACTGCCCTAGTTCAGGTACTAAATGACCTCCTAATGGCCCGAGACCGAAAGGCTCATACCATCTTGGTCCTTCTTGATCTCTCAGCAGCCTTTGACACTGTGGACCATGGAGTGCTTTTGGAGACCCTGCGGTTACTTCATGGACTGTCGGGTATAGTCCTTGAATGGTTTTGATCGTTCCTCGCAGAGTGATCACTGGAATTTATTCCTCTGATACCCTCCCTCTGTCCTGCAGAGTGCTACAGGGCTCCATATTAGTGCCCATGTTGTTCACAGTAAATATGCTGCCATTGGGAGATATCACCAGGTGATACGGTTTGAGTTTTCACTGCTATGCAGATGATACTCAGCTGTATATGTCCATTGTGCTCAGACAGGATGATGCAGTCTCTGTGCTAAATAATTGCCTTTCCGACATCAAAGACTGGATGGGTTCCAGTTGGCTGAGACTGAATCTGGATAAGACTGAGGTGTTGGTTGTGGACCTGGGTTGCCCAGGGGTGGGTTTGGGGGCTGGGCACATGTCCGGCCTGTGGCTTGGTGGTGTCCAGCTCACTATCTCAGATCGGGTGCGGAACCTGGGCATTATTTTTGACGATGGTTTCACCCTGAAATCTCAGGTATCAGCTGTGGTTAAATCTTCATTTTACCATCTGACGAATATCTCCCGGGTGAAACACCTGGTTCCGCCAGGCGACCTTCCAACATTGATTCATGCCTTCATTACTATCCGTCTTAACTACTGCAATGCCCTCTAACTAGGGCTGTCTGGGGTTGATATCCACCACTTGCAGCTGGTGCAGAATGCTGCAGCCAGACTGCTGACTGGTATTTCTCGGTCCAGTCACATAATGCCTATGCTGCACAGACTGCACTGGCTGCTGGTTCAGTGGCGGATCACCTATAAGGTAGGCTTGCTGACCTTTAAAGCCCTACACACACACACACACACACACACACACACACACACACACACACACAGGGACCCAACTACCTGAAAGATCTCCTGACTCCCTACATCCCCAGTCATCCTGTCTGATTGCCGACAAGGAATCACTAGAGATTCCCAGGGTTCGTCTAAAAAAACATCTGGAGCGCGTGTTTTTTCTTTTGCAGCACCAGCCTTGTGGAATTCTCTACCTCGTTGGTTAAGAGAATGCCTGACCGTCAGTAGTTTTAAGTCAGTGTTAAAAACATATTTATTTTCTCTGGCTTTCCCAGACTGATTTTTAAACACTTTATATTGCTGTATGTTTGCACATTTGTGGTTTATACTCTATAAAGCGCCTTGATATTGAAAGACACTATATACAGTATACAAAGATTGATTTGATTTGATACAGCTGGCATCCTTTGCTAACTTTGGGCTACAAATGTCTAGCAATATTTGCCAATGTATCATTGTTATTTCATCACCTTTTATTTTAATAATTGTAAGCCGTATTTCTATCCAAACCTGACTGTTCACATGCTTCCACCCCCTTCCTTTTCCCTTCCCCTCCGGGTCGCACCTGGAAATGAGTTTCGTTTCAGTGTGTCTTTCCTGGTTACCAAAATTTTAAATAAATAAATACTGCCCAACAGCACCTGTATTCATCCCCTCAAATATTTGTGTACAATTGTCTCTGTATCAGTCATAATAATATACCATGGTACTGATCATTCTACCAGTCTTCCCACCTCCTACCAGTCATTACAATCCTATCAATTATCCCACTTCCATTACCTAAAACTGCTTCTATAAGGAGCTTAATATTCCACTAAACATTATGTCTGACACCAGCAATTGGCCCCCCCTTACCCCAAATAATGTTTTCAAACTTAAATATTTGTGGGTATGATTAGATCCAAGATTATGTTTCCTGTAAGTTATTGCAAGAGCTGTGTGATGTATGCATCAAAAACTAGCATTACAGTACTCCGGAAAGATGGAATGCCACCAATCCCTCCTTTATAGTCTAGAGTGTGGCAGGGAATTCTACAGGTCAGCAACCTCCACAGTGCTGCACAAGATGGATGTCGCTTTCAAAAGTATCTGCAGATTCACATTAGGTTGTGACAGGCTGACTCACTGCTTTGCACTTTACAAAAAACTGAGTATTCTACCAGCTGAAAGGAAACGGGAACTCAAGAGGTGCTCCCTAACCTACAAATGTATTCATCGTCTATATCCCAAATATCTCTGTAACCTGTTAAGAAGGGCAGTTACCACATACCAGCTTAAATTCTTCTCCAAGCATCCCCTCAATGTTGAAGGTAAACAAAAGGCCACTCCTCTAGGTCTCTCTCCAAGCACCTCCTCTGCCTTTGCTTGCAATTCCCTTTATTTCTCCTGGTAACTCTCCCTATCCTTCTCCTTCTGTGTTCTTTCGTATCTTCTGAAGGCACGTTTTTTTGGTCTTACATTTTCTGCTACCTCTCTAGGAAACTACAGCGGTCTCTTTTTTCTCTTGCCCTTGCTGACCTGCTTGACACAGAGATTAGTAGCTTTTTCAAGTCCCTCTCTTATTGTAGCCCACTGTTCTTCTGCTCCCCCTAGTTTCCGTAACCCTGCTAGGGCGTCCCTGAGGCATTCTCCCATTTTCTTAAAATTGGCCCTCTTGAAGTCCAGGACTCTCATCCTCACGTGGTTTAAATCTGGCCCTGTTCTTACACTAAACCACACTGTCCAGTGATCACTAGTCCCCGGCTGGTCCCCCACTGTGACGTCAGCAATGCTGTCCCCATTTTCAGTACTAGGTCCAGCAATGCCCCCTCATGAGTGGGTTCGTTAACCACTTGCCTGAGGGACACCCCCTGCAGGGAGTCCAGGATGTCCCTACTCCTGGTCGTTGCTGCAGTAGGGAGGCTCCAATCCACATCCAGCAGATTAAAGTCTCCCACCAATAACTTCTCTCCCCTGTGAGTCATCCCATGGATTGCTTCCAACATTAGTAAGCTCCTTCCATGAAAGGGGCTGACATTCACCATTAGGAGCCCCGCTTTTGTGTGCTTTCCTCTCCAGTTTATGGGTTTTGTAGGTTTTTGGGGAAGGCACCTTTTGGGCTATACTGTGAGACTGCCACTAGGGGCAGGCTCCTTTAGCACTTAAAAGCTGGGAGCACAGTTAGCCTGGGGGGAGATAGGAAGCTGGCTGGGACAGGCAGGCAGGAAGGAGCTTGCTGGTCCGGGTTTGGGGCCGTATTCTGGGGGGGCCCCCAGCGAGTCCAAGGTAGTACCAGGAACAAGGTGGCATGGTGCCGGTAATGGGAGGTGCTGGTGAATGGCACTAGTTAGCCTGTCAGCATCGTGTGGGACAGATGGGGCTCCTGGGAGAAAGGGTGGTGAGAGTACCGTAAGAGGTGGAGTCCCAGGCCCGTGGGAAGTAGGCCTGGACTGCCAGGGCTGGAGGTTTGGTGACAGGATTCCTCCAGGACAGGGGTGGTGGCAGCTCCACTCCTGGCTCCCGGTGTGGCAGGGTGGTCCAGGTTTGTTTAAGGGGTGTTGGAGGTTTCTCACACACTATGAGGCCTGCTTGAAGAAGCTGTTCAGGCGGGCCACAGGTAATTTAGGACAGGCCTTGGGAAGCCCTCCAGACCCGATAGCTTAAAGCAAGCACGGGATGAAAGGTGTGTGGGGTCACAGGCCAGAAGTAATTTGGGGGTCCTCCCCCCATTCTGTATGACCGGGTGTGACTTTGTGCCATGGTTTAAGGGGATCCCGGCACACTTAAGGATTTGGAAGGACTGGTCAGGGAAGTAAACTTCCTGCATCCCTTGGCACGGGATCAGATGGGAGAAGCAGCTCAATTATCTGACAGGTAGAAGACTGACCAAGGAAATATGGTAAAGAACAAGTAAACTCAGAGATCAACTTACCAGTGCCAGATGGTAGGTTGTGCTTTAAGGTCTAATGAAGGTCCAAGGGAGGTCTTTGGAAGTGGAAATTTCTAAGGTTCCATCAGCTGCCTGGAGTAGAATGCAGCCCAGTACTTCTGTTCTTTCAGTCTTTTGCATTCCCCCCCCCCTCCCCCCGGTTCTGCAAATAATTAGTGCTCCATGGAGCTGGATGGCTGACAGGTTTTAAGTGAGCAATGAGAACCCCTGAGTCCTGGCAGAAATCATTGGGACCTCAGGTGTAATAAATTGGTTTGTTGCTTATTCCTGAGTGCGTGAGAGTGTTTTTAAGAATTACTAGGTAGATGAATTCCAAGGAACTTAATGAATTTCTAACCAGATTTCTTTGGGGGGAGTTTAAAGTTCACAGCCCCTATGATGTTGGTGCTTCCTGGGCTGGGATGCTGGTAGGAGACTCCGAAGAAGAAAAAGAAAAGAGGAGGTCTCCAGTTCCATCAGGCAGTATCCAGAGGAGTGGCGAGGGGTAGCAGTTTCCATTATGCTACAGTAGGACCCAGGCCATGGTCAGTGCAGATGAAAATCGAGGTAGAACAACGTTCTACCATACACTACAACAACATTTTATTCTCCATGGTAGTTTAATGCTCTGGTCCGGGTCTCTTTAAGTAGGCTCACCTTCCCCTCTTGTAGCATTAGGAGCCCCTAGACAAATGGGAAGGTGGGGTGGCTACACTTATCTACCCCCCCCCCGTGATGGAGGCCTGTAGAACAGCCCCGTGCAAAGAACTGCCACTCTTCCCTTTTCCAGGATGACCCACAGTACTTCTGCACCCTCCTTCCTCTCCTGTATTTCTGCAGCCTTTATGTTGTTTTTTTACAAAAAGAGCCTCGCCTCCCCTTTTTCTTTCTACCTTGTCTTTTCTAAACAGATTATGGGCTAGATTCTAGAAGGGTGGCGCAAGTTGCCGTCGAACGCAACTTGCGCCACCCGCAACTTCGACATTGACCATGCGCCCTATTCTAGAAGGGGCAGGGTCATCGCAGCTAAGTCCTATGACTTTCGACATGCAGCCAGGTACACCAAACTGCGGGCGCACTCTAGCGAGCATGTCACAAGCTGCAACAGCGGGGCAGCGCATTCAACCCCCCACACCCATGCCCGACCCAGAGTCGCCAGCCGCATATATGGCATACACCCCAGCAGTCTAGTGCCCTCCCCGAACAATGTACAAAATGACACCCTCCACTTCCCTGGTAGTCTAGTGCCCCCGAACTGTATAATAATAATTTCAATCCCTGTATCCCTGGTAGTCTAGTGCCCCCAAACTGTATAATATTAATTACAATCCCCATATTCCTGGTAGTCTAGTGCCCCAGACTGTATAGTAATTATATCAATCCCTGTATCCCTGGTAGTCTAGTAGCCCCCAATCTATTATAATAATTACATCAATCCCGTATTCCTGGTAGTCTAGTGGCCCCCACTCTCCATCCTGCGTGCAGCCCACCCAGTACCCCCTCATCCGTCCCCAGCCGGCAGCTGGCACAGCCCACCTCGCACCACCACGGCCAGCCGCCAACTGAGTTCAGTATCAGCGCGTACTGAAAAGACGCGCCCAGATATTAATATCTGATTACCATGATCTCACTACCATGATAGTGGGAGGTGGGTTGTGCCAGTCGCTGGCTGGGGACGGAAGGGGAGGTGCTGGGTGGACTAGCATGGCTGGGTGGGGTGCCACTAGACTACCAGGGATACGGGGATCGAAATTATTTTTATACAGTACGGGGGGGCACTAGACCACCAGGGATACGGGGGTTCGTTTTTATTTTTATACAGTTCAGGGGCCACTAGACCACCAGGGCAGGCTTTATGCTGCATATGCGGCCGGCAACTCGCAGTTCTGGGCATGGATGGGGGGATGACAGGATGATGGCATGTCTGCAGGCGGGTCTACAGGATCCCTGGGGGGTGGCCATAGGTTACACCAGCTAAAAGCTGGTGTAACCTACAATGCCGGATCTCCTCCGGGCTTCTTGCAGAATCCCGATGTGGGCACTTTGTGGCTGCCCTTCTAGAATGGGACGTAACAGCTGCCATAAACCCCCTAGTGCCATGTCGCAGGGGATTTATGCGGCATAACTGCTGTTCGGCATGTCGCAGGCCACTTTGTAGAACTGCGTATGTTGCAACTGCTGGCGTAAGTTGCTACATGCGCCATTCTACTTTGCGCTACTGCAGTTATGCCAGGTGTAACCCTTCTAGAATCTGGCCCAATATCCTGGTATAGCCACATCCCAGTTCTGGTTTTCACCAAACAAAGTTTCTGTGATGGCTACTAAGTCCAGGTCAGCTTCTGCCATGGTGGCCTGTAAATCTGCAGTTCTGCTGCCCAGACTACGAGCATCAGCACACATGGCTCTCGAGATGGCGTTATCACTTTCTCTCCTTTTTGCCCTTTATCCTCCTTTATGATGCCCCCTTCAGCTTCAAACTTTTCCTCTACTTCTCGGATTACATTTTTATTTGATTCCTTCTGGGATCTTACTCCCTCCAGAATTCCATAGTTAGCCTTTGGGACTTGTTGAGGGGGACAGTTTCTTTCTCCCAGTCTTATTCCATCTCTCTCTCTCTCTCTCTCGGCCATTCTCACTCTCACTCCAGCCAAAACCATGCAGTACTGTATCCTGCGCTAAACACCCTTGATCCTGATGTTGCTAAGTCATAACACTTTTACACCCATCTCATACCTGGAAAAGCTGCCATTCTACAGAGCAACAACAAGCTGTAAGAAATAATACTGACTGCCACCCACCAGCTGCTAGCATTCGTCAGCTGAATTCCAGTTTGCGATCAAGACTTTAGGTAACAAGTGAGTGAGACTTGACTAGATGCAGACGTGTGCCTGAGGGGGGCTGAACAGGATTAACATTTTTTTTTTTAATTAAGATGTAGCTACTGTCTCCCAAATTCAAACTCACAAGGTCTTGTTGAGGCTCAGTGGCTCAGGTCTGTATTTGTGGAATGAAGATTAAATCATTCCAGTTTTGCAGCTTTATCTTCAGTTTGCAACTGTGACTTTAGGTAGCGGATCAGGGCAACTTTGCAAGATACAGTACAGAGTAGCTAAGGCTGATGAATAGGATAAGAATTTAGATGCTAAATGACGCTATTACACTCTTGCTCTCTTTTGACAGCCAAAACTCCCAAACAATGTGGTACTGTCTCCCATCCCCTAACACACCATCCTGTTGCTGCTGACTCATAGCCTAACCACCCTCCCATACCTTGTTTACCTTCTTCTTTTATCTCCCCTTTTAGTTTCCTCGGTAAAGAAGTTGTATTCTATAATGCTGTCCACTGACCCCAAGTCGGTCTTATAGCGTGAAAATAAAATTGCACTAATAAGCGCTGGACTTTAAAACCGCAAAATATAACATATGAGAATATAAACTCTTATACAGTAAGTTTTGTCTGTCCAGTATATGCATAGTAAAAATGTTCTCTTACCCAATTATGAAGCATGATTTCACTCTCAAAGTTCATTTTCAGTCCCTTGGTACATCTCAGGATGCAAGACGCTCCCGAAAGATGCCAACAGATCAGTGTGTCTGTTTGGCATTCCTTTTCCTCATGCTGTTTGCTGACAAATCTTTTCATCACTGTTTGTGCAGTTTAAAAAGTCCACTTGAACTGACTGCAGTGATCTACTAGTATTGAGGCTACATGAAGGAATTTTTTTGTATACTGCCATGTGGCTAGCTGCATGTTACTGGCCAGAGGCGCTCAGTCTCCAACTGCAAACTCCCACATGTGGATACAAATGTCATGTCACCCTCGATACTAGAGGATGGCATGGAGTCAAAGACCCCTTAAATGGTGAGGGAGTTGCAGCTAACAACTGCAGCCCTGGTGCATGTCATGTCAGGCCTTGAGTATGCCAGACACTCCTCAACCCAAACAGGAGGTGGAATATGAATCAGAGTTTGGCCATGTTTAGACATGATAGTAAGTGTGACCCCTCAGAGGTTGGAGACCTGTGACTTGGCTCGATGGCTCCATGATAGATCTTGGTGTGGGTTTGAAACCCACACACATGCCGAATTCAGCATTCTTCCTGCCTGACTCACTGTAAGCACAACCGGCTGAGGAAGGATTGTTTTCCTTGAATGACCTCGGAGGCATTCACAATGAGAAAGTGAAAGCTGGCTTTCCTTTCTGTTCGAGTGCCGTTTTTTCCTGGCCTGGTGAAAGAAGGTCAGGGTGGTGGGGAGTGAAACATGTAGTGGTTCTCCTGTCTCTGTTCAACAGCTGGTGCAGGAGTGGATCGACTTACAGGGATTCTGCCAGTAACACTCAATCTGACAGCCACTCTGTGAAAGAGGGCAGGATTTTCACCTACATTGCTGCTGACTCTTCACGAGGCAATATTTTCTGTTGCTGGAAATCTCTCTCAGATTTCTCTCTGCTGGAACTCAATGAACTATTTTCTTGGATTGTGTTTACGAACTTATCATCATTACTGCTGAACTGTGGTGATCAGTTCACTCTGTCATCCTGAAACTGTCTGGGTGCTTTACCAACCAGTACTGAGGCTCACAGAGGGCTAATATTTGCCATATATGTGAGTTTTAGTATGCTGCCAAGTAGCAGGGAAACAATGCGAACAAGCAGATTGTCCAATGGGTGCAGTCTATTAGCACTCACAAAACAGCATGGAACAGGAGGTCTTTTCTTACTTGCGCCTGAACCTTATTTACAGTGTAAAGGTTAACGTACTGTGCTGGAAATCACGCTGTAACATTCTTTGTAGCTCAATTGCCTAAATCACAAGGATTTTCATATCTTTATCTCTGAACCCCCATAAGATAACTTGCAGCGGTCAAGACAAGCAGGTGTTCACAAGAAGCGTGAATGCACCCGTGTCAGCTGATGCTTTGGCATCATATGATGCTTCCATCAGTGCTCATCAGAGCCATAAAGAATGCAATACACCCCTTCTAAACAATAGGTTACAAGGTAGGACAGGGTAAAACAGGGCGGACTAGATGGACTGATGGTCTATTCCAGCAACACCGTCTATGTTTCTATGTCAAATGTACTTGCTATCAGCTTACAAGCAATTTATTTACACAAGACTGCCTAGCTGCGATATCACATCTCATTGTCACTGGGGTCCTACTTCTGCTTAGGGCCGCCTGATGAGCAACTATAAACACCTTAAGTGATTTGCCCAAATTTAGTTAGACAGTGGGGAACACCATTAGAATGCTGGGATGCATAAGCAGGGAGATCAATAGCAGAAGTAAGGAGGCAGTTATACTATCCTTGCACAGTTCCCTGGTGTGGCTGCACCTGGAGTACTGCGTCCAGTTCTGGAATTCCTAAATAAGGAAAGACATGAACAAGCTGGAGACAGTGCAGAAAAGAGCCACTAAGATAATTCAGGGACAGAAAGGAATGCACAACAATACAGGCTGGACAGCCTAAACATGTACTCACTAGAATCCAGGAGGGAGAGAGGAGACATGATAGAGACCTTCAAATATATAAAAGGTATAAATGAAGTGGACTCTAAGGAGCTGTTGAGGCTTAGTGACATTTCATGCACCTGAGGAAATGGCACCAAGCTGTGAAGGCAGTAGGTTCAGGAGGGATACCAGAAAGGACTACTTTTTGGAAAGGGTGGAACAGGTTGTCAGAGGAGAATGTGAATGCTAAAACCACTGAGAGCTTTGAGAGAGTCTGGAACACCATCCAGCCATACCTGCCACCATGTTCCTTTGGGGCCGAGAAATGAAGGGCGAGACACCGGACCCACCTGGTACAAAGACACACCACTACAATATCTTGCTTTTCCACAGCAGACAGGGGGCTCGGGTATGAGCCAGTGGCTGTGGGTTCCACCTTGAGAGCAGTGCTCTGTACAGATAAAAGCCCATGCCCCCTTCCAGCTTCAAGTCACCATCCAGCCATACCTGCCGCCATATTCCCTTGGGGCTGAGAGACAGAGAGCGAGACACCAGACCCACCTGCTGTGAACACACACCATTACAACATATTTTTTTTTAACCAGGAGAGACACATTAAGCTGAAAGCTTGTTTACAGGTGTGATCTGGGAGCACAAGGAAGTTACGTGACTTGCTCAGGGTCACACAGGATGCAAGTGGCGGCTGTGGGATTCAAACCCAGGTCTCCAGGTTTGCAGCTCAGAGCCTTAAACCACTGCACTATACTTGCTTTCCCACAGCAGGCAGGGGCTTAGGGGCAGGGCTCAGTACAGATAAAAGCATGCACTGCCTTCCAGTTTCAAGTCACCACCCGGCCATAACTGCTGCTACGTTCCCTTGGGGGCGAGAGACGGATGGTAAGATACCAGACCCACCCAGTGCAAAGACACACCACACCAACATCTTGCTTTCCCACAGCAGGCACGGAGCTCAGAAGTGAGCCAGCGGCTGTGGGTTTCACCTTGGGGGCGAGGCTCTATACACATAAAAGCCCAGGCCACCTTCCAGCACATGCACTTGCTGATAGCGCAAGTGGCACAAGCACCTCTTGGTAAGAAAACTGCCAGTACAATAAGCCCACAAGACTAATTACTGAATACTCGGCTGTTTCCTGTAAACTGACTATATTCTCTGGTTGTTATTTCTAGGCTGGCTGTATTTTCTGGACCACTCAACATCGTATAGGTTCTGTACTTCAGAACGAGTGTACTGTGCCTCAAGACATATCACGTGCTGAACGCCTCACTATTTAAACAGGTACTGTCTTCAGAACTGATTTCATTTAACAGCTTCTCCTCATCACAGCTAGCCACAGTCTATTCAAGAGGTAGGCACAGAGGGGGCAGAGTGGCAAGATGGCCGCGGTGCTGCTCCGCTCACTGCTGCATGGCTCCTGCTCCTTTGTTCAATGAACAGCAGATGGCTGTCACTCCAGTTTCATGAATGAAACTTAAGTTATTTTAGTCTTTGGCCTCCAGAATTGTGCTTTTTAGAGGATGGAAGCTATATAATAGTATTTTTTATCATCGTCCAGTCGTGCTGACCGATGGTGTCTGCTGGTGTCTGGCATTTTGTTGGCATTATGTCGATATTCTCCATATTCAGCCATGCCGTAGATTGCTTGGAACATATCAGGCAGCTTTTGGTTTAGCTAAGTGGGAGCTTTTGGCCGGGTTCAGGTCTCTGAGAAGGCCACTGAAGGCAGAGGACGGTGGCATTTTGGCTGTGAATTAAGTGGCTGGCAACATGGACGAGGAGAACAGCAGGTGCACTACAGGTGCAGAAAGGCCTATATATATTTAAAAATGGTATGACATTGTTGCCTAGGGGGTTTTGTATCATACCTAATGTGTTGAATTTACTTCACTCAGTGGAGCGTTATCTCTTTTTCCCCCATAGGTGAGCCTGATATAATGGAGATCCAGGAGCGTACTAGCCTTGTAAATTTCAATGGGAGCAGTTTCAGAGTTTGTTGGGGGTTAGTAACACCTGTGAGTTGCTGTACGCCAGAGGTCCCGAAAAATACTATGGACTCCTAAAAATCTGAAGAATGGAGCTAAGTCTGGCAGTTCTTTTCATTTGTTATTCACAATGTCATTTCCCCAGGCTTGTGGTAACATCTCGTTTATATTTGCTGGGGAAAATGTGTGGGCTGTTCCATGGAGTTACGCTCTATGTTGCCTGGCGCAAACTTAAATGCCCTGAATGTTAGCACAAGGCATAACCTTTGGTTGTCACTAGGATAATTTGATGTGTCTAAATGCTTTGAACGAAAGGCTCTTTTGAAATATGAGTTTTTCATGTTAGGGCTCCTAAATAGTTAACTTCTGAATGTGAGAGCCTGCCTGCTTCATTAGAAGGAGTTATTATAATTTTATGCCTGGCCTATTTTGGGCATATGGCTACGATCAAAAATAGTGTTTTTTATGCCGAATGGACCTCATATTTGAATCTTTTGAAACTTCTGAGGCCTAGATCACTCTGGAAGATTAAAACATTGTTAATACTAATGGGAGCAATGAAACTGATTGTGCCCTTGGCGTCTTGCGCTTCTGTGCCTCACAGCAAAGGGCACTGTGCATTGAACACTGACAGAAGAACACATTTTCCTGGATGAACCGACTCCCCAGGTTCACAAATAAAATTACAGCATCTCCGATCCTTCAAATCAAAATGAAGGATATGGTTATATACTGCTATCTTTATTGCCTACGATGATTTCACCTTGTTGCAGGGGGACCTGGAGGCTCTGGAAAGATGGTCTAGAAAGTGGAAGCTGAGGTTCAATGCAGGGAAATGCAAGGTACTCCACCTGGGGGCCAGAAACCCAGGCCAAGTGTACACCCTGGGGAGGGAATACTACAAGTCTCAATGGCTGAGAGGGACCTGGGGGTGGTGGTGGATGTCAAGATGAACAACTCTGAGACTTGTAGGAGGGCAGCAGCCAAGGCCAACAGGATGCTGGGATGCATCACTAGGGGATCACCTCCAGAAGGAGGGAAGTGATACTCCCTCTGTATAACTGCTTGGTGAGGCCGCACCTGGAGTACTGCGTGCAGTTTTGGAGGCCACACTTAAGAGGGATATTAACCTCCTGGAGAGGGTCCAGAGGAGGGCAACCAAAATGATTTGGGGCTTGGGGACAGGACCTATGAGGAGAGGCTCGAAGAGCTAAATATGTACATTGGAAGAGAAGGGACCGGGGGACATGATAGAAGTCTTCGGTACATGAAGAGGGTAAATAGGGGAGGAACAGTCAGGGTGCTTCAAGGAAGGAGGAAGGGCCACTAGAGGGCATGGGTGGAAGCTGGAGGGGAAAGATTCAGGGAGAAAGGAGGAGGTGCTACTTCACTGAGAGGGTGGTGGAGCCATGGAATGCACTACCTAGGGGCTGGTGGAGGCAGAGACAGTGGAGGGGTTCAAGATGGGGTGGGACAGGTACAGGGAAGGGTTCAGGAAGCAAAATCCAATGCAGCAAGAATATCCAGAACTGGGAAGGGAGAAGCCAGAGAAGGCGAAGGGGACAGCAAGGTCAGCACCCAGGGTGGGGGCTGACCAAACGAGCAGACACGAAAGACCGTTAGGCCTATTCTGCTGGCATTTTAGTATGTTAGTATGTTAGTATGATATGTGTGGAGACGCTGGCTTAGCGATAGAGAAAAGCCATTAATATGGTATTTTCTGGCCTCTGTTTTGCTTACAGTTTGATGGACTCCTGAATATGAATGGAGCCTTCTTGTTTTATCTACATGAGTTTATGGATTCCTTACTTAATGGAGCCCAGAATGCTGGACTGAAAATGAATGGACTCCTGAACACAACGGAGTCATAATCTGACTCCCTAGAAATTTATTTTTTCAACATTTTATGCTATGGAATTATTAGCTAGTCAGTAGCTTATCACAGTCTTAATGTGTTGATTGATCTAGTAATAATAATGTTTTTAAGATAAGGCATAATTTCTTATATAGCCTTGAAGTGCTCAGTATTTACATTATGTTTCTATGCTGCTACATTAGACAATTGAGTCCGGAGAGCTAATTAGAGTAACAGGAGTTTTAATTATGCCTCCTCAAGCATTTGTATTACAGGAACAAAATGAAATGGTCAATCTGAATTGCTATTGCATGACTTTCTATTCTAAGGACTACATAACTAATGAAAGGATATGACTGATTTGTTGTCCAAGACTTATTTAGGCACTTTTAAATATTATGATTGGTTCATATTTTATTATACTGATATAATCGATTTTTAGAAGTATTTTGAATTCAAAAACTCTTTTGAAAATGTTTCTATGTTTTATTTTGTGTATGTTATGCTAAATTGTAATGGCCTGAATGGCCCGAACAATAAACCATTCATTCATTCATTCATTCTGTTCAAGATTATTGTTTACTTTGGACTCGGTTCATAAATTGGACTTCCATCTGTTTTGAATCCTATATTTATTGTAACCTGTTTATTTAAAACACAGTTACAATTGAACTTTACTGTTATGGACTGCATCTTGTTTTATATGCACTACTTTATATGATGAACACTTTCATTAGTCATTTATTTTTCATTTCATTTTTATTTTTTATACTTGTAAATCCAAATGAGCAAACTGCCCGTTTTCATTGGAGACAAGTTTAAAGCTAAAAAAACATACAAAATACCAACAAACAAACATATATACAAACAATACATTCAATCAATAAAATACAATGCATAAAAAAATACATCATGTTTTCGAAAATAGCCACTGTTTTAACCTTGTCTTAAAGCCCTGACAGGAATTATTGTCAACAACTTCTAAAGATTTCATATGACCCTGAGAAGGACTATTTTGGACAATTTCTAACGGAATTCTGTTAAAAAATGTAGGTGTTCTAAATAATAAAGATCTTTGTCCGAAGGTAGTCTTAAAAAATTTAGTGATTTATTATTTAATCCTCAGGTTTTTGTGACTTTTAGTATGCAATATACATATTAATCTAAACATTTAGAGGTAGTTAGTGCACTGAATTCTTAATCGGTTCTTAAGTATCCCGAGTTTTCTTATATTTGTTTGCAACTACACCTTTAACACAGATTTGCATGAACATTTTCCAAGCAAGCAGTACCACATTTCTCTTCAAGGCTATTCTTTTCCACTGGATTCTGTGCCACTAGTGGCAGTAGTAGTGGCATCTTGGAATCTAATTATTTAATTGATCAGGCTCAGTGGGAGAGTGGCAGTCCTCATCGTTGGCCCTGATTTGTATTATCCTCCACAAGAGTTCCTTATTTTATTTTGATGTGATAAAACTCAATTAAGTTCAGTGGGTGAGTGCAAGTCCCCACTGTTACCTTACAATTATACCATAACAGTCTTGAGTTCTCCATGGTGGCAGCTTGGTGAAACCAAGTGCTTGAATTAGACACAGCAACAAGGAGCTCCACTGTGTTTTTATTACAGACTTGTCTCGAGCTTGTGCTACTGCTCTTAAGCCATTTTGAAAATGTTTCATATTGGGGTTTTACTGTTATTTTTTTATCTGGGTAGGGCCACATATATTGATCAATTTCAATTCTCCTTTAGTGGAATCTGTAACTATAGGGACAGCTGTAGACAAGTTAATTAATATAGGCCATCTTACTCTTACAGATTGGGGGCCATTGGATCCGTTTCACCACTTTACTCTTACAGACTGGGGTCCAATGGATCTGTTAGATTAGGGTTTTTATACTTCAAGAAATATTGTCCTAGATATTCAAAGCAGATGCGTTGCACAAACTGGAGATGCGCCGCGAATCTCAGAAGATGGGCAGAACAGTGATATTCAAAAGGGAGAGATGCATGTGCATCACCGGATGCACTATCACGCATAATGTATGCGGTGCATGTAGAGGGGGCGTTCCCATGAATGCGCCGTGCATCCCTATATTCAGCTGAAATGTGCAGCACATCTGCAGCGCATTTTTGAGATGAGCTACCCAAAGTTAGGCATGAAAAAAGCATGCCTAAATGGCCAGCCAGACACAGGCAGGCCACAGAACTGCAGGCAGGCTGTATGAAAATAACCCTTGCAGGTGCAGCAGGATATGCTCCAGGCCCCCACACATAGCAGTCATGCCAGGATGGATGAACCCTGAGCCACTGGCACCACCTAGGGAGCAACACCCCACACTGCTCCCTGGACGTAGCCACCCAGCAGCTGGTCACTGTCTGCACACTGCCATCCCTTGCAGTGCCCACCAGGTATCTCCCACACTGGGATGTGTGGGGCACTGCAGGTGATGGTATACAGCATATGGAGCTGGTGTTTCACATACATGTGGTAGCCCTAGCAGCCTGTGTCACCCTGTGCCCACCCCGGTTGCATATCCAGGTAGCCCCGATGGCCACTGTCCAGGTGATCCCCCTGTACCCCTATCTGACCCTGTACATGGCTATGGGGAGCTAGTCGACCAGGTGTGAGTATCCCTCCACATGTAGCTGTGCTGCACTGTGTTGTCGGATTTTGATGACATAAAACATTACAAGAGGCATGTACTACAGTACAGTTGGTGGTCAGTGCCAGTTCTTTGTGCTTCACTGTGCATGGCTATGGATAATAGCACTGTATCCAGACCATTGCAGTCCACCCAACCACACACATACCTTTCATCACACCTGCCTGCTAGGCTGCAATACCTCCTGTTCACCTTTGTGGAGTGGTGGGTCAGCCCTGCAAAGCTGGAACTGAGCATGCCCAGGGTATGCAAATGGTCTGAATACATTCCAGTAATGTGATGCAAATGTAGGAGATGGGCTTGGAATGTGCAGTGAGGTAATTTGCATATCCTGGCTGAATACTGCAGTTTTGCGCACCGCACAAGTGGCTTTGCATCGCGCATTTCCCCATGCTCCACATAAGGCTCAGGTCACCTGCTGCGCTGTGCACCTCTCACTGCACAATCATACATCTTCAGGATATTCAGCTGGACATGCGTGAGCGCATCTCATGGCGCATTATTTTGGGCCGACGCATCTCAGATGCACAACGCAGGCACTTGCGCGAGTTTGCAGGGAACATTTGAATACTTAGGCCATTGATTTTTTTTCTGCTTATACAAAAATGTATAGTCAGAGACTTATAATTTTGCAAATTTAAAAATAAATATTTTGGTTATTAATGATCTTCACAGGGGCATCAAATATTTTCCCCATAAATTTAAGCAATGTTCTCCCACTTTGAAGAGAACTTTGATTCTCTTATTATTACTTTTCTCTAGTTCTATCCATTCCAACCCAGGACCCACCCCTGTTTCCAAGTCCTTGGATTATTTTCCAAGACATTCCATAAACTTTGCCCACTTAAACGTTCAAAGTCTACTGGCCAGGTGGGATGATTTCATGGCCTGGACTTGACAAAATCAGTCTGATTTAATTGTACAGCTGCACTTTCTGAAACATAGTCAACCAATAAAATCCCTAATTCCATGATTAGCTTACAAGGTTATAATAGCTTTCATTGTGACAGAGGGTTGGAGGCTGTTAATTTATGTCGAGAACCACCTTTCAGTGATCCAGGATAAGTCATCTGTTGGTTCTTCATCTTGTAAACGTTTGCATTTGACATTAATACTGGGCCAAAATAAATTTCTATCTCTAATGACATTGTATGCCCCTCCTGGTTTTCACAATGAGGGTCTTGACCTAATCTGTGCCTATAGAAGAGCTATTCCCCCCTACTGTGAATTAATTATTCTAGGTGATTTAAATTTAAATTTGTTGGGGAAAAATATTAAGTATAAGGATGATCTAGTTAATCACAGACTTACTCAGATTATTGACAGCCCTATTAGAGTCCTCTACAAATCTGGTACTTCAACAGTGATCGACTGGATCTTGGTCTCTGACACATCATAAATACAATCAGGTGTGTTACTTGATTGTGTTAGCAACCATGGTTCTGTCTATTGCTGCTGGAGTGCAAAAAATAAATCGGTCACCCCAGTTTTCATTGATTATCAAAATATAAAAAAAACTGTATGTTACACAATTTCATGAGGCTCTCTCAGCTATTAACTGGTCTTTTCTGGACCAAACAACAGATGTGACTACTACATTAAAAGCTTTTTGTCCCTGCTCCAATTCCATCAGTAATATTTTTGCCCCATTAAAAACACTAAGGATTAGGATGGGTCACTCCTGAACTGCTTCAACTCATGTGTGACAAAGATAAACAAGCATTTGTCAATACTGAATGTTGTCGCGCTGGTATTGGCTTTGGTAGTGCAGTGCGGAAACACATTTTTGGCAGGATGTGAAAAATGACAGCTGTACTGTTCATAAGCAGGAGTAAAAAAATGGCAGTGGTGAAAATGTGGCATGTAAATATTGCACATCTGCAAAGTTACAAGGGTGCGTGGGAAATGCACAACGCACACTTGTAACACAGTCATTTTATGGAGTTTCGGCACCAAATTTTCAACATAGGCATTTTAGCACCTCTGCTCATGTACAGTGTCACTGTCATTTCCTCAAACTGTCCCAAAAAGTGATTTCGCACAGCGACCGCGCTATTCTGCGCCGGACGTGCGAAAACACATTTCGGGCAGGAAATGTAAAATGACAGCTGTACTGTTCATCAAGAGGTGTGGAAAAATGCCAATGGTGAAAATCCAGAGTTAAAATAGTACAAATGCACAATGTTATGAGCATGCATGCAAACTGTGCAACGCATGCTCGTAACACAGTCATTTTAAGGAGTATCGTCACCAAATTTTAAATATAGGCATTTTAGGACCTCTGCTCATGAACATTGTCACTGTCATTTTCATAATCTACCCCAAACACTGATTTCCCACAGCGACCACGGTATTGTGCGCAGGAAGTGCGGAAACACATTTTGGCCAGGATGTAAAAATGACAGCTATACTGTTCACAAGGAAATGTAGAAAAATGACAATGTTGAAAATCTGGCATGAAAATATTGTGAATTCGCGAAGTTACATACGTCTTTGTAACAACTATAGCAACATGCTCGTAAACAACCATTTTTGGATGTTTCCACTAAATTTACAACATAGGCTTTTTGAGAGACCACCTCATGAACACTGCTATTGTCCTGCGTTAATCGGTCCTGAAAGGTGATTCCGCAGTGACTGCAAAATCACCTTCGGGACCAATTAACATCATAACAGTGACAGAATTCATGAGGAGGGGTCCAAAAACCCCATGTTGGAAAATTTAGCAAAATTCCAACAATGCCTGAGATATGCATCAAAGTTGAAAAACCCTATTTATTCCATTATACAGCTTACTGGCATTTCCTCAGTTCGCGGTTGGCTTTGAAGAGTGCAGACGTGTTCCCGGTCCACCGAAGATCGTCGCACCAAGCTCCAGAAGTAAGTATGGGGTGAGGGGGGTGTGGGGAGGCAGGGTGCACAGTGAGTGGGTGCGGGTGGTGGGTAGGGAGACTACGAGGGACCGTTTTCTGTTTACAGGAGGAAATAAAAAGCATTGCGGATAGTTTTCTTTTTTATAGATGGTTTCTTTTTTCTGGTGGGGTACAGTAGCCGACGGGGGATTGGGCACCCCCATCAGCACAGAAGAAGGGGGGGCATCATGCCAACAGGGAGTAGGCTCCCCCAACGGCACATTAATGTGGGAAGGGGAACAGATGCCGGCGAGGTTGGGACCCCGTCGGCAAGCAACGAAAGTGGGGAGGGCGCATTCTTCGAAGTGGAGTGGGCTCCCCTGTTGGCACATACTTGGGCAGGATTAGCCGACCAGGGGGGATTGGGCACCCACGAAGTCGGCAGTCTAATGGCCACTGTGCCGCCATGTTTGCAGCTGGTGAAGCACGTAGGAAGGGTCCGCTGCGTGTGACAAGCTTTGCTCGCATTGCAGCGGACCTTTCCCTAGATGTGCTCACCACATTAGTATGCATGGTGTGGTGTCGACATGCAAGCTGATTGGGGAATGAGGGACACACCTACTGGTGCATGCCCTGCATTCGCCCAACAGTGACCGCTCCTCCAAATCCGCACTACCGCAAGATGTTGGATGCGTAAGTGCACCAACATAAAAATGGAAAATATATAAAAAGAATCCTACAGCAGTAACTCTTTTGGCTTATAAACAAGCACTCAACAAGTGTAAATCCATGATCCAAAAATTGAAATGGCAATTTTGTATCTACAAAGGCAATTCACTGGGGAAAACGTAGCAGCAACGTGAGACTTGATTAACAAATTGTTAGGCCAAAAATGCAACTGTGTCCCCCATATGCTGAAAACATCAGCTGGGGTTCTCAATAATCCTTTAATTATAGCATCCCCAGTGACGAAGCAGACCCCTCTATAAACCACAACAGTGGTTAAACAATTTATTCACTGTATATACATCCAAAGTTCTCCTTTTTTTTCTGGGCTCCGCGTCTGCCAGCCATTGGTGGGCACTCTCTCCAGGGGAGGTTTTGTACTATCTTTTGAGATTGCATTCTAGACCTACGATAGGTATAGAGGGGGTTTACAGGCTCGCTAGGATTGCTGTGGACGTCCTTTGTTATCCCCTCACCAAGATTTTTAAACCTGTAATTGCACTTAGTCATTGCCCTACTTGCCCCACTTTCTCCTTTCTGTCTATTCCTCTACTATTCCTGCCCCTCCCTTCCCCACTCCTACCTTCTCCAAACCAGTGCAGGCCTGGTTCCCGGGCCATGTCTTGCCCTTGTGGGGTTCACATCCCAGAGGGTCAAAGGTTTGTATCCCCCCTTACCATTTCTCCCTCTTCCCCCTAATAATATACCTCTCCCTCTAGGTTCTCTACCTCCCTCCTCATTCTTCATCTCTCTATTCCAGGACCACACCCCCTCCCTCCTGTAATTGCCTTTGTCACAGCCCTACCTGCTCCAATTTCTCCTTCCTACCTATTTCTTCCCTACTCCTTCCCTTCCCCTCACCTACTTTTTTCCAAACCGTTGCGGGCCTGGAACACAAGACTTGGGCTGGGTGTACACCCAGGCATGTCTGGCCCTCATGGGGTTTGCACACCAGAGGGCCTATGGTCTGCTCATCCCTCACTACTACAGTCCCTCTCCCCCCTTTCCTATTCCCTTCTACTCAAGTTCACTCCTCCTCTTGCTCCTCATCCTCACTCCCTCCTGTCTGCTTTTCTTCTCCCTGCCCTTCCTCACTCCTTACCCTTCTCCTTGGCAGGCCTGGAAAACAGGACATGGATGAGAGTGCTCCCAACCTGTGCCTGGCCCTTGTGGGGGTTTGCACCCCAGAGGACAAATGGATTTTGTCTCTTTTCCCCACCCAAGTTTCCCCTCTGCGCACCATCCCTTACTGCCCTCACCTATATAACTCTCCTCTTTGTCCTTAGAAACTTGCCTCCCGCCCTAGCCTTATGTTATTAATATTTATTCTATAAGCATTTGTCTAGTTCACCTGCATCCTTAATGTACTATTGCTTTGCCCTGTTGCTTATTGTTCTGTATGTTGTTGTAATTTTTATTTTGTAGTAACATCTACTGTACTTGTACTTATTCCCTTTCCCTCACCCCCAAGACACATATGGAAATGAGCCAATTTTGGCTCAGTATGTCTTTCCTGGTGAAACTTTTCAAATAAATAAATAATTATCGCCAGCCCGGTGGCACTGAGGGTTGAGGTGCTGGACACCACACCTTGCGTCATGCCCGCAAACCTGGGTTTGGGAATGAGCCTGGGCCACTGAGGGTCGGCAGGGGAGAGAGAGGATTGAGTGTCTGGAGGACAGCTCTCCTCTCTCGGGGGAGGAATCCAGGGACAGCCTGGCACCACAGCAGCCTCTGGCAGAAGTTGAAGGCACTGCCATGCTACAGGACTTGGAAGAGGGGTTGGGCTGAGTTGCAGCAGACGTTGTCAAGATGTTAGTGCACATCTGAGCTCAGAGGGGAAGGAGGGAGAGGGCATAACGACACGGAAAAAAACCCTCCTCCAGCGATAGGCGATGGCGCCTCCTACCCTCCACCGTCCACACTCCCAATGTCGGGCTTGCCTCCCTGCAGGCCTCTCCCCAGGTCCGGAGCTCAGCACTCCAGATAAAGCACCCTGGGCGGATAGGGCAGCCCTTCCCTGGAGGGTTCAGACCTGGGGAATGGGCTAGGCCGGGGGGTGCAGGGAAGACATGGCCACAACAGGAGGTAGAGACAAGGGAGGCATAGGAGGTCACCGGAGAGAGTTCGCTGGATCACAGGAGGTGATAAAAAGAATTAGAAAAAATAAAAATAAATAAATATTACTTTGTTCTGGACAATTCCCAGAAACATAGAATGGTGCTGTTATTGTACCTATTCACCACTTAGGTAACATATCCAATGTACAAAATTAATGTCCCATTTCCTTGCTGGCTCCGCTGTATAAGGTTTTAGAATCTATAGTATTTGACCAGATGATAAAGTACTTGTTAAAGTATGATGTTCTGGCACCAGCGCAACATGGGTTTCAGCCTGGTCATGACACAATGACAGCCTTGGTGGAGTTCACATACTCAGTATGTGAGGCCCTTGATAAGGGCCACTTTGGTGAAGCTGTTTTTGTGGATCTCACCAAGGCCTGCTTTTGGGTGCCTTCATAAATTAGGCATGTCCACAGACGTTGTTGGCTGGTGTCAGAATTATCTTTCAGGTCAGATGCAATCCATAAAAATCAAAGGTCAATTATCACCTTCACTGCCTATTTCACTGGGTGTTCCCCAGGGTTCTATATAGGTTCCTTTTTGTATTTAGTTTTTTTTAAACATGTAAGCACCCGCCCCCCCAATGGGGCTTACCTTGAGGGCTCCGGTCCCAGCGCTGCCCTGTAGTGTTGCCAGCAGCTCCAGGATGACTTCAGACCCTGTGCGGTCTGTTGTGTTCCACAGCTGTGGCCACCGTTATCCTGTGTCTTAGCCCCATCTAATAAAGGGGCCGAGCTCCGACAATGTTTTAAGCACCTCCGGGCACCTGGGGAGATGAAAAAATGGTCCTAGGAGCTGCCAAAAATACCAGACCAAAAGTAAAGAAAGAAAATAGTAGCCTGCACTCTACTGGGCATGCACAACCACTGGGAACAGAAATTTAAAGGAGCCGCAGCTCCAAAGGGCATTTCTGGCTCTAGCCATAATTTAATTATATCCCTGGCTCCAGGGCAGGCAGTAGAGCTAGGGATCGGGGGAATTCCTAATCAGAGCACCTCTGGGCATGGATATAGTGGGTTTTTGCCTTTGCAAAGGTAAACATTAGGAGGATTGGACTGTTTGGGAAGCAATAAAAACAATAATGGTGGCCCCCAGGGACCTTAGTGGGGGGGGGCTGCTGGAAAAAGGGGAGAGGGCACAGAAAAAGTCAGAGACTGCAACAGAAGATCAGATTCGGACTTACACAAAACAATAAAAGGGACAGCCAGCCCACCAAAAAAGAGATTCCCTGGGGTCCAAGTTGAGAGTAGAGGGGCAGTAAAGACTGCTGTGGCTATCTAGCCAAATGGCCTACATTCTGAACCACCAGCCATGTCGGCCCCAGCAAAATAACAGCTTTGCAGCAGAGAGAGAGCGAGGATATGGGATTCTGCTGCAGAGAGAGAGAGAGAGAGTGAGAGAGAGAGAGAGAGAGAGTGCGATAGAGAGAGAGTTCCGAGATCTGTAGCCAGAAACAGACGTTGGGGATGGCAGCTGGGAAGAAAAAGTGCTGAGTGTCCTTCAGTGTGAAAGTTCTGCAGCCTGAGAGCAGAGACTGCTAATTGTGTAGCTCAGAATCACAGCGGGGTATTAAATAAGCCTAAAAACTTGATGAGCAGTTCTTTGCATGAAAGTGCTAATCAGCTGTGAAAATGCATAGCACTTAGTACAGAATGATTAGCAAAATGTAAAAAATATATATAGTTTTTATTCATTCTGTCTATTGTGCAATGGACTTACTCAAAATATAACAGTCTACTGCTATGCATTTCTGAAAATGGTTAGCATTACCTCCTATTTTGCATGGCGTTTTGCAATGCTATACCAGCTATTTAATACTCTGCAAAGGGGTCTGCAGCAGTGAACAAAGACTAAGCAATCTGTGTCTCCCCCTCGGTGGGGCAAGTGTCGTTGCTGTGACATGTTGTGACTTGCTGCCAAGCATTGGGACTATATGTGCTGGAGTTAAAGACTGTAGAAAGCCCAGCCACCTGTGCTGTTCCAAGAAAGCAGAGAGTGTGCATGCTGGGGATAACAAAAAGAAATGTGGTAGCCGTGTTAGTCCAGTCAACAATGTAGAAAAAAAACAACAAATAAGTTGCAGGTGATACCTTTTATTGGACTAACAAAATTATTTCTAAGACTAGCTTTCGAGAGATAAAACCCTCTTCCTCAGGTCAAAGTGGAAACAGCTGAGCAGAATGACAGATATAAAGGTTGGATGTGGATTCAAAACATAGACTAGCAGTTTACAGATCAAAGCATTGCAGTCAGTTTGCACCCCTTACAAACAGGAAGACTCTAATTTTCACAGGAGTGTGTCTGTTGGCGAGATCAACTTGTAAGATCCAAGGGCTGCTTAATTTTACTCTGACTCTGGACCATCAATTAACATTTCTAAAAAGTCAAGACAGAAAAAAAATACATACCATTGTCTTAAGAAGGTACCTGTTAGAAGAGCCAGAGGGTGCTGATGTTAGGATTTAAAAAGAAACTTTGATGCACTGCTATAAGCATAATCACTGGTAGTGTATTAAAAAACCAACATCTTTATTAAGTCCTTTTTCTTTAGTGTCAAAATATTGTATCATTTTTATTTCAAATGTTTGCCATTCCTGGCTATTTTTGAAGTTACCTTTAACACTCTGACAGTAAAATCACTGGTGGAATGATCTGGTCTTGAAAACTGTTCCCCTACTAGCATATTTTCATTTTTATGGGTAACTGTGAATCTGTGGTGATTCATTCTTTTTTTGAGTTGCTGTCCAGTTTCACCAATATAGCAGCCTTCCTCACAGTTTCTACATTATATCATGGATACTACATTGTTAGAAGAACAGGTATACGACTTTTGGATCGTAAATATTTTTCCATTGTGACTGATACATGTCTCAGGAGAGATATATGTACATAGTTTGCAGCAAGGTGCTTTGCATGGTTTTGTACCTTTGTCACCTAGTTGGAGCTCAGAGGGAAGTTTGCTTCGCACCAGTTTCTACTTCAGGTTTGGTGGTTGGCGGAAGGCAAGCACCGGAGGAGTGGGAAATAATTTTTTTAGAGTTTCATCTTCAGACAGTAGTGGCTGTAGATCTTTAATTATTTTCCATAGTTTGTCCAGTTCTGGGTTATAGGTTACTAAAAGAGGTGTGCGATCAGATGTTCTCTGTGGCTTGTACCATAGTAGTTCTTCCCTAGGCCTACGTAGAGCAGAATGGATATTCCTGTCAATGGTTCTGGTTTTATATCCCTTCTGTCTGAAAGCTTCTTGTAGTGTAATAAGGTGTCTGTCCCTGTCGTCTTGGTTTGAGCAAATGCCGTGGTATCAGATGGTCTGGCTGTGTATAATGGATGTTTTGGTATGAGAGGGATGGTAGCTCGAGCTGTCCAAGTAACTGCATCTGTCTGTAGGTTTTCTGTACACAGATGTTTGCAGTGTTCGATTTTTTAGTGTGACTGTGGTATCCAGGAAATGCACACACTTAGAGTAATTTATTTGGAATTTAATGGAAGGATGGAAGTTATTGAAGCTGTCAAAAAACTGTTTTAAGTTTTCCTCTCCTGCTGTCCATATGATAAAGATATCATCAATGTATTGATAGAATTTTAATGGCTTATAATGTTGCGTGCTGAGGAATTTTTCTTCTAGATCTGCCATGAACAGATTGGTGTATTGTAGTGCCATCCTGGTGCCCATAGCCATTCCCATATTTTGAAGGTAAATGTTGGTGTTGAAGTTGAAATAATTGTGTGTAAGGATGTATTCCATAAGTTTGGTTATCACATCTGGTGGATATTTGCTCTCTGTGGTGGCTTTTCACAGGTATTCATAGCATGCCATTACATCATCTCTGTGAGGGATGTTGCTGTATAAGGATTCAACATCCATTGTGACCAAAACAGTGTCAGGTGGTATCTGGTCAATACTGTGCAATTTGTTTAGAAAGTCTGTAGTATCCTGTATGAAGCTGTTTGTGTTTTGCACCAATGGTTTGAGTATACCATCTATGAGTCCAGAAATCCCCTCAGTTAATGTGTCAGTTCCAGATATACTTGGTCTGCCGGGGTTTCCAGATTTGTGAATTTTTGGTAATGTGTAGAACATTCCTAGTGCTGGCCTTGTTGGTATCAGATTTTCCAGTTCCTTACGTGTATGTTCTGGAAATGTGCTGATTAGTTGTTTCAATTCTTTCATGAATTTCTTTATGGGGTCTGAGGTCAGCTTCCTGTAGTAGGTGTTGTCCGAAAGTTGTCTGTAGCCTTCCTGTATGTAGTTGGTTGTATCCATGATAACAGCTGCACCCCCCTTATCAGCAGGTTTAATGGTGATGCTTTTATTGTTTTGTAGGCTATCAATTGCTTTTCTTTCCAAAGGTGAGAGGCTGTGTAGAATTTTCCTCTGTTTGCTGGAGATTTGTGATTATACCCAGGCCCAGATATTCAAACTGCGCCAGGCTGTGGCACAAGCCTGGGCGCAGCGCAACTTGGCTGCGCAGGGGCATTGACTGGGTACTATTCAACTGAGCTGCTTCATGGCTCAGCATTGTTAAATGTCGCACCCTGGCCACCAGCAGTGCACATGGCGCAGTGGCACTGCACCAGCGCAAGTGGCCAGAGTGGAGCAGGGGGATGCGCTAGTGCAAGTTCGGTTGCGCGATGCGCAGCAACCGCGATATTCAAAAGTGCACATGCAAATGGGGCCATAATGTATGCAAGGCACAAATGGGGCCATTTGCATGTCAGTATGGCCCCATTTGCATGCAGGTGCGCCGATCCCCGGCGACTTGCGCCTGGCACCCTGCCAGGCAGCAGTCGTCAGGGACCAACGCCCCCTGTAGCACGGCAATGTGCCCCAAAGCCCGATCACGGGCATTTGTAAAATAACAATCGTATCCAATATCCCTGGTGGTCCAGTGGACCGCTGTCAGCCCGATCGCGGGCATTTGTAAAATAAAGAAGAATCCAATATCCCTGGTGGTCCAGTGGACCGATGTCAGCCCGATCGCGGGCTTAAGTAAAATAATGAAGAATCCAATATCCCTGGTGGTCCAGTGGACCGCTGTCAGCCCAATCGCAGGCTTAAGTAAAATAATAAAGAATCCAATATCCCTGGTGGTCCAGTGGACCGCTGTCAGCCCAATTGCGGACTTAAGTAAAATAATAAAGAATCCAATATGCCTGGTGGTCCAGTGGACCACTGTCAGCACAGTCGCAGGCATTTGTAAAATAAAAAAGAATCCAATATCCCTGGTGGTCCAGTGGACCGCTGTCAGCCCGATCACGGGCTTAATGTAAAATAAAGAATCCAATATCCCAGGTGGTCCACTGGACTGCTGTCAGCCCGATCGCAGGCTTAAGTAAAATAACAACGTATCCAATATCCCTGGTGGTCCAGTGGACCCCCCTCCCCACCCGAACACTGATCCCCACTGCCCCGCTTACCCCCCCCGGTCAGCGGCGTGCGGCAGCACCCCACCCGCCTGCTGCCCACCGACTGACACCGTCGGTAGGGCTGTACGCCCATTGGTCCACAGCATGAGCCAAAGGGTGTGCAGCCCATACCGTACTATACATTCCAGATATGTGAATGGATCCATTCACATATCTAGATGTAATGCTAATGCGGGCGACTACGCCCATTGGCTCACGCTGTGGACCAATGGGCGTACAGCTACTGATGGTGTCAGTCGGCAGGCAGCAGGGCAGCAGGCGGGTGGGGTACAGCACCCAAGGGCGCCACCACGGAGGTGCAGCCGGAGCTGGGGTGGCCACCCACAGGTGGCAGCTGCCGTGTTGCGCCCTGCAATACGGCAGCTCACCTGTGGGTGGCCAGCCGTTGATCCTTTTTTTTTTGGATCAGCTTTGTGCGGCGCAAGTAGGGGTTGCGCATGCATGGCTCAGCACATCCCAAGCTGAATATCGGGATGTGCAGAGTATGCATGGGCATAAACCCCATCTGCGCCATATACATGCTGCAAGCTCCGGCGCATCGGGATTGATAGGCGCAATTCCTGTTTGAATATCACGCCGGGGCGCATCAGTGGGTTGCACATGGCACAACACTG
Source organism: Neoceratodus forsteri (assembly GCA_016271365.2). Classification (NCBI taxonomy): domain Eukaryota; kingdom Metazoa; phylum Chordata; order Ceratodontiformes; family Ceratodontidae; genus Neoceratodus; species Neoceratodus forsteri. Next base: position 1,838,661,467 of record CM057449.1, read on the forward strand.
TTGCGCCACACACAACCCTTTTGAATATCTGGGCCCCTGTGTCTAAAACTGTCCATATAGTTGTCCAGTTTAGGGTTACATCCACTCAGTGGAGTAAAGTGGGACTGCTTCTTTTTGTGATTATAACCTCTATCAGATGAGCCCTCTTGATCATGAAATAATCCTCTCAGTCATAACCTTCTAAATAATTCCTCTAGGTCTCAGTACAGTTGTATTTTATCAAGTTTTAAGAGGGACAGAATGTCAGACCTTTAGAGAGAACTGCCATTTCTGGCTGTGATAGCCGATGGATGGAGACGTTAATTATTCCATTGGACATGGTCATCCAATTGCCAGTCTTAGTGAGGTCTGATTCAGTGTTCATTGCAGATCCATATCTGAGGTGTATTTTCCTTTCCATTTGGTAACTGGTGTGTGGCAAGGTAGGGTCCTCTGTGTCCTGTATGTTTTTCTGTCTTGACTTTATAGAAATGTTAATTGATGGTCCAGAGTCAGAGTAAAATTAAGCAGTCCTTGAATCTTATAAGTTGATCTCTTGAACAGACACACTCCAGTGAAAATTAGAGTCTTCCCGTTTGTAAGGAGTGCAAATTGACTGCAATGCTTTGATCTGTAAACTGCTAGTCTATGTTTTGAATCCACATCCAACTTTTACATCTGTCATTCTGCTCAGCTGTTTCCAATTTGACCTGAGGAAGAGGGTTTTATCTCTCGAAAGCTAGTCTTAGAAATAATTTTGTTAGTCCAATAAAAGGTATCACCTGCAACATATTTGTCGTTTTTTTTTTTCCTCTACATGCTGGGGCTAGAAATTGAGCAAAGCCCAGCTATTTCACTGCTGCATTGAGAAAGAGTGTGCCAAGTGAGAAAGTCCAGGGGATCAAGTCTGCCCTGTCTCCAGAACACCAAAGAAGAGGACCAGTGAAGAAGCTGGTGAAAGACCTGCCTGGTGAACACTGTCTACAAAGGCCTCAAAGGCGAAGTTGGCAAGGCCAGGCAGCTGAAGACCAGTATTCTCCAGCTTCTTCAGTCAGCCCTGCTGTTGCTCTGATGCACGTTCAAAGAGATACCTCCATGGTACCATGCAAGTTCAGATCCAGACTGTGAAACCCCCACAAGCTGTAAGCACCTCTGGGCTGCAGCTCAGGGGAGAGCTTTATTAGCTAGCTAGATAGGATTAGGGGGTTAGGTCCTGGGCAGAACTATGCAGACCAACTAAGCCCAGACCTGAAGTTTCATTGTTTCTACCGGTTAAAGTTATCTGGGCCCCAATGAAAGATCCCAAGCGTCGAAATCTGCACCGTGGTGTGACACCCACCCAAAAGGGACTACAGTGACTTTGCAGCTGCCAGTGGGAAACCGGGTGCCCCCGTAGGTGAAAAGTGGGAATACTGTGTGCGGTAACCTTGTTGAGCCAGTTATTAATGTTGTTGCGCTAAATTTCCTCCCTTTTCTCCCCTTTCCCTAAAATAAATACTGTTACTTATTCATGTTATGGTCTGGTACTGTGAATCATTGCAAGGGGGGGGGACTTGTTATTATGTTGGAAAGTGTCTTTGGGGACAACTATTGTATATTTCCTAGGGGGTGGTAACCTGCAATCTGTTCACAGGTATTCACAGTCATTACCCCAGGTGGAGGCACCGCACCACTTCTTCTCTCCACTACTGGACCTAGGCTGTCCCCCTTGGAAGAGTGTGCAGTGTGGACCCCGAGGGTCCCAGAACCACCGAGGTGAGTCAAGGGGCTATTACAAATACATTACAGGTATCTGTAAAACTCCAGAATGTTTCTTTATGCTGATGACACGTGATCCTCACTAGTGGTCCTAACCCCACCATTATCTGGGATCTACTGGCTTCAGATTTTGTTAACCTACAAAAATGGTTTCTAATAAATAAATTGGTTTTACATTTTACAACAAAAAATGAATGGTATTTCAAAACTCAAGAAAGAAACTGTCTGTTGAACCATTTCTTCAATTATGTACCCTGAAGGGGGTTGAAACTGATCAGGTAAAATAATTCAAATACTTGGGGATCACCCTGGATAGCACCCTCTCCTTTGAATAACACATAAACTCCATGACAAAAGTAATCTATCAAAGACTTGATGCATTGTATCACTTAAATTCATTACTCATTCCTACCACAAGGATGCTTCTGGCTTAGAGCTTTCTTTTACCGGTTATTGACTATAGTATATTAACCGCCAGCATTTTATATATACAGATAACAACAGTTTTATTCCTGGTTACAACTTCCCAGTTGATATTTTCGATTATAACCGGAGATTGTAATCGGCACCTGCCAATCTCACTCACACTCACCTTAGCACGAGCTAAGCAACCCACTGCGAACTGCTTCAATGGACTTCCTCACGAATAAAACACCAAGGCAGGAAATGGAACAAAACATCAGAAAACTGCATAAAAACAAAAAAATGCTGCCCATTAATTCAATAAAATAATATATGGGTGAGTGTGTGTAAACCAGAATTTTACACACACCCTCTGTGTTTATGTAGCATCTCACACCTCGGGTTTGTGTAAAATTCTGGTTACACCCACTCATATGTTATTCTATATTTATTTTACCATGCAACTGGAGAGGGTCTGCTGTGCCTGGCGAGGACACTTTAGAACCAGGTGGTAAGATTTGCTACACAATTGCCCTATCAAACACATCATTGTGAATTGCATAATCATGTGAGATGGCTGCCATTAGAACAAAGGTACTTGACATTAACCAGAGTATGCAATTCTGTTTTGAGCTTTAAACATGCTTTAAAGCACTATCTTTTTGCTAAATGTCAGTGTAAATGCTACACTGACTAGATGTAATTGTCTATGTACTTGTACTTGTGGTATTTCTTGTCTTATGTATGTTTTTGATTTCGTTGAATGTCCCGGTTGCCCTTGTAAACAGGCCTTTGGCCCAAGTTCTTACCAGATTTCAAATAAGCAAAACAAACAAGTACAAGGGGAAGATCAGGGGGTTGGGGTGAGGTGGAGGACTTGAGCGAGAAGGGATGAGAACCTCCTTAATAGACAGCCTCGACAGACTAAAAAGCCTTCTTCTGCTGGCAAACCCCTGTTTCTACATACTGCAGTCTTCTTGCTGTTGCTGCTTTAAACACAGAAGGTGTTACACTGCAGAAAGTGATGTCACATATACAAATATTCCATGCAAATACACTGCCTACAAATACACCATACACATCTTCATTACCATTTGCAAATCTCTAAGAGACTCACTGGCACTTCTATTTGCATCCTACCCACTTGACTGAAAAACACGCCTTAAAAATAACTAAAAAACATTCCATGAGTGGAATAAGACACTCAGGAGGATGGGTTATACCCCGACCCCATCAACATCCCTTGCGGTGGGAACTCCCTCAGCCTTCAGCCTCAGGAGTTAATTCCACCACTTAGGATGTTAAGGGGGTATAACCCATCCTCTCTCATGTTTTATTCTTTACGTATTAGTGACTGTATTGAGTGTATTGCTGTGTAATATGCCCTGGTCATGCCTGAAAAAATGCCTTCAGCTGTCTAGTGCACCTACCTTGTTACCAAAAACTAACTAAATATTTTGGCATCTTTCTTTTTCCCATAAAGTTTTTTTTTCTTTTTGTGACTCAGGCAGGCTATCAGTCTTGTCCTTGTCTCCCCTGATTGGCCACCTACCTCCTTGGACCTGTAATCTCAAGACTCCCCATGGACTCCCCAACCCTCCCGTGGCGGGACAATGAGAGGAGCTGTCCTCCCTTCCCCCAATGAGCACATCTAGAACACAGGACAAAGAGGTCCAAGGGTGGCACGGGCCAGGGGAAAGCAAGTGGGCTTTATGAAGCCTGAGTTGCTTTTTCTTTGCTCTCCTCTTTATCTTCTGCCATGGCATGGACAACAGGAAGTGTTGTGTGGAGGCACATATGTCCTACATCAAACCAACAGCACCCTCCCTTAGATGACACCTGATGCATACACTATTACCAAATCTCCACTCAGTGGCAGCCAACAGTGGGGGTGATGAACCTCCCCTCCCTAGGAGAAGAGAGATGTCCCCTGGACACTCCTCTCCATCTGCCAACTCGCTCAAGGACCTGGGTTGCTGGTGTGGTAGCAGGTGTAGCGTCCAGTGCCCCAACCTGCCATGACACTTGGTCAGCCCTCATATTTTACTACCTTTAAAGAAAACATTGAACAATTAAGCAATAACAACTGAGAAGCCAGTCATTTTAAGGGATTAATGACCAGCTAGGGAAACCTCCCTCCAGCCAGTCATTAGTCCCAGGAAATGACCGGCTTCGAGGTTGTCATTGTGATAACAAGTTTAGTCGAAATAACAATTTTCATTCTTGTCAGGTTTTTTTTACTTACATTTAGATTTCAGCAGTGTGGCGGAAGCCGTGCGTGCTACACATCAGATGGCAGCTGGACCAATCATTTCAAAGGCATTAATGGATGATCCTGTAGTCAATCAGCAGCCTTGCTAGGCTCATGAATATTTAATTAAACTTACAATCCGAATTAAAGAGTAACTAGTTACATACTAACATAGAAAATGATAGAAACATAAAGACCATAGGTCCATTTTTCATCTCCTGCAATCCAGACAGCTGCATCAATCATCATTATGTGACATACCTATATGGGACGCGCGCTACCAGTACATTTTGTGAACACTGGCATTGTGCAGAGGAAAACAGCCTGTAGCAGAAACTTCTGGGATCCTGAGATGAAGACATCTGCCACTTCTTCCTAAGCATACTAATTCTGCTACGAGGTATGCTGCTCATGACCCTCCCTTCCTCAATTAATTAAAAGCACATATACAATAATGCTGTTCTCAATGAGGATCTGATATATGAGTTTAAAAGATTCCACACTCCCCACTTGCACACTTCCTTTGGAAGCTTGTTTCATATGTTTACCCCTCTCTGGGTGAAGAAATGCTTACTAGCCAGCCTGGTGGTGCTGAGGCACTGGGTGCCTTACCTTGCTTTGAGCCAGTGAGCCGGGTTCAGGAATGATCTCTGGTCATCAGGGAGCCAGCATGGGGGGAAGGGAGCAGGACTGAGCAGCCAAAAGGCAGCTCTCCCAGGGGAGGTTGCTTGCCCCCCCCCGTAGTTCTGCTGACAGGATGGCGGTCCAGTGGGAAGTGTAGGTGGAGGGGGTGGCAGGCTATTGCCAGGGGTGGGACAGAAGGGGGCGAGCCAGTACCCAGCGTGCATGTGCGTCTCCACGTGCACACACGTGCGTGTCTGCCAGGGTCCCGGGTTGGGGAGAAAACACAAAAATTGCAAATAATAAAAAAAAAAAAAGCTGCTTCATTACATTACCTCAAACACTATCCCCATTAGCGCAGAATATGCTCTCTAGTTCTGATGCCCTGAAAAATCTGAAAATGTTTCCCTGATCCACCCTGCACAATCTCATTAAAATTTTAAAAATTAAAACTGTATCTCCCCGTAGCCTTCTTGTTTCTCAGGAAAACATGCCCAGTCTTTCTACATGTTCTCCATACTTTAACCACTCTATAACCTTAATCATGTCAGTTGTTCTCTGCTGCAGCTTCTTATTTAATGCAATATCCTTTTCATATTCTGAGGACCTGAATTGCTTACAGCACTCCAAGTGTGGCTCTACAGATGTCCTATATTTTTAGTTTGTTGTTTTCTGTTTTTTTCCACCCATTTTCTCCTCACTGGCCAAATGTTCCTTCTGCCATCTGCCAAAGCCCTCCTGCCCACACCCCATCAAGGAGTAAACTGGCACACTTGCAAATGAGCACTGCTCAGTGAAGTTTCTCCCGGAGAAAATAAATACAAATATCACAGCATGTTATGCCCCTTTAAACGCAGAACAGTATTCAATTTGCCTTACTCAGTGACATTGCAACTGGATACTGCTGTGACAGCTTCAGTTTCCCATTAATAATGACCCTAGGCTTTTTTTCATAATTTGCTGCTGCTAGCTGCTTACTATTTAAATAATACTACCAATCAAGTTCTTTGGGCTCATGCAATTGGAGAAAATTAAAAAATGCATGGGATTAGCATAACGGAACCTTGGAGGTTAGGAAAGCGGGGATAAAGCCGGAGATCAAGGAGGGTCTGCAGTATTACAGCAGGTAGGGAAATGGACAGACGAGGGGAGCCAAGCAGTTCTTATCTGCCGTCAATTTCTATGGTTCTATTTTTCAAGCAAAAGACATTACACTAATCCATATTAAATTTAACTTGCCGCTTGTTCACACACTCCCCCGGCACAATGAAATCTCCTTATCAGACTTCCTCTTGCCTGGAATCTACCACCTTCATTAGCTGTGTGACATCTGCACTTGCAATTACCTTTCTTGAGACCCCTGACTCCATTTTATCAATAAAAATATTGCGCAGCAGAGAAACATAAAAATAACATGGACGGTATTGTGGGTGGCATATGCAAATTACCTAAAAGGAATTTAGGCTGGCTGTGCTTTATGTTGTAAACAAAAGGGGGGCGTTGGATGTGCAAAGTGAAAAAGTACACCGGCAAGAGTAAATGCTACAAAAGTGGAGTTTATTGGTGCAAGAAATGCACAGCACAAACTCCCTGCACTTTAAACCTCTGCAGGTTTTTATTTGGGGGGGGGGGGCTCATTTGATACATGCCAAACTTGCAGGTACATTGGTACATAGGTACATAGGTGAGGATTTCAGGTTCAGTTAGCTACTAGAGCCATATAAGGGCCTGCCACTGATTAGTGGTCAAGATTCCCAGTTCTTTTCTCCCATATGTGCATCAAGCAATCTTTTAAAGGTTGTCAGGATACCAGTGCTCACCACCTCTAAGGGGAGTGCATTCCAGACATTCACCACCCGCTGATTAAACCATCTCCCCCTTTTTGTAGTGTTGTACCTCTCTCCTTGTAACTGCCAGGGGTAGGACCTAGTTACGATCCGTGTCATAGAAACATAGAATTTGATGGCAGATAAGGACCGCTTGGCCCACCCAGTCTGCCCATTTCCCTACCTGATGGATAAGCTGCAGATCCTAGTTAACCAGCAGCCTACTTCTTCCTACCCCCACCCCTAGAATTGCCTTATGACTGTCCATGCATGCTTGAGATTTCCACCACTGTTTTGACTCACTAACCTCCTCTGGAAGGCCGTTCCATACATCCACAACCCTCTCTGTGAAAAATACTTCCTTAAATTACCTCTGAGCGCCCCTTCTTCTATCTTCAAATTGTGCCCCTTGTTCTTGCACACCTCTTTTTTGAAAGATGCTACCTCTTGGACTTTGTTGATTCCTTGAGGTACTTGAAAGTTTCTATCATGTCCCCCTCTCTCTCCTTTCCTCGAGGCTATACATACTAAGCTCCTTAAGTCTCTCTTCATATGTCTTCCAGTGCAGACCCTGCACCATTTTAGTTGCCCTCCTCTGGACAGCTTCCATCCTGTCTATGTCTTTGCGGAGATTGGGTCTCCAGAACTGCACGCAGTACTCCAGATGGGGTCTCACTAGCTGTCTGTACAGAGGGATAATAACTTTCTGTTTTCTACTGGTGATGCCTCTCCCTATGCATCCCAGTATCCCCCCAGCCCTCCTTGCTGCCCTCTCACATTGCTTGCCCAACTTTAGGTCATCTGATATGACTACCCCCAGGTCCCTTTCCATTTTTGTTGTTGTTAGTATCTCACCCCCATTGTGTACTCTTCCCCTGGGTTTTTGTTTCCCAGGTGCATTACTTTGCACTTCTTAGCATTGAATCTAAGCTGCCATACATTTGACCATTCCTCTAACCTTGCCAAGTCCCTTCTCATCCTTTCCACTCCACCTTGTGCATCAACTCTGTTGTGCAGATCTTTGTGTCATCTGCAAAGAGACATACTTTCCTTCCAGTGCCTCTGCAATGTAACATAAAGACATTGAAGAGGACCGATCTAATACTGAACCCTCGGTGCCCACTACTAATCCCCCTTTTTCAGAGTGGACTCCATTTACTATTACTCTCTGTGTCCTATTCTCCAGCCAATTCTTTACCCAGGCTGTCATCTTGGGACCCACTCCCAGGCTGCCTAACTTGTATATTAATCTTTTGTGTGGGACTGTGTCAAATGCCTTGCTAAAGTCTAGGTAGGCCATGTTCACAGCCCCTCCCTGATCAACTACTTTGGTCACCCAGTCAAAGAAATCGATCAGATTTGTCTGGCATGACCTTCCCGCTGTGAATCCATGCTGCCTTGTGTCCTGTGCCCTCTGGCCTCTAGATACTCAACAATTCTTTCCTTCAGAAGTGATTCCATCATTTTCCTACCACTGAGGTTAAACTAACAGGTCTGTAGTTTCCTGCTTCTGCCTTGCTCCCACTTTTGTGAAGGGAATCACATCTGCCCTCCTCCAGTCCTCTGGTACCACCCCATCCTCCCATGATTTGTTAAAGAGGGTAGTCAGTGGTGTCACTAGTTCTACCCTTAGTTCTTTTAGAATTCTGGGATGAATCCCATCAGGCCCCATTGCTTTGTCCACCTTCAGTTTTAAGAGTTCTTTCAGAACCCTTTCTTCTGTAAATGGGCTGGTATCAACTTCTGTATCAAGTGTTTCTACTGTTTGTTTTAGGTACCTCCCTCTCTTCCTTTGTAAATACAGACAAAATATTTGTTTAGTATCTCTGCCTTTTCACAGTCACCTCTGCCCACCTCCCTCCCTTTATTAAGCCTCACTATCCCTCCCTTGGTCTTCCTTGGCTCCTGATGTACCTATAAAGGTTTTATCCTTCTTAACTGAGTTGGCTATCTTTTCCTCAGTTTGGGCCTTTGCTGTTCTGACTGCCTTCCAGCTTCCTTTGCTTAACTTAGATACAGTTCTCTGTCCTGTTCCTTCTGTGATTCCTTGTACTTCCTGAATGCTTTCTTTTTCTCTTGAACCTTCACTGCCACTTCCTTTGAGAACCATAGTGGTTTCTTACCTTGTTTCGTTTGTTTATTTGCTTTACACAAAGGCTTGTTACCTCTGTGATGGCAGTTTTATTATTCCCATTGTTCTTCCACCCTCCTTCCTGCCCATTTGCTAGTGCATTCCTTAGGCATTCACCCATTTTAACAAAGTCAGCCCTCCTAAAATCCAGTACCTTTGTCTTTGTGAAGCTTGACTCTATTGCTGTGTTTATTGTGAACCATACTGTTCGATGGTCGCTAGTTCCCAGATGGCTACCCACTTCACCATCTGTGATCCTCTCTTCATCTCCATTTGAGAGAACCAGGTCTAAGATTGCTCCCTCTCGGTGGGCTCCAATACTAGTTGTCTAAGGGCATGCCCCTGTAGGGCATCTAGAATAACCCACTCTTAGAGTAGCTGCTGCAACTGCACTCCAGTTAACATCTGGCATATTCAGATCACCATCAGCAATATCGCCTTTTTCTGCCATTCTAAGTATACTTTCTATCATTTCCTTGTCCATTTCCTCCCCTGAGAGAGAGGTCTGTATCTAACCCTGTGCAGATTGTGGTGCCATTGCCGGTCTCCAAATTTACCCACAGTGCTTCTTCTCCTCCCTGTTTACCCTTTTGTTCTGTTGCTTTGATTCCTTCCCTTATGTAAGAGCTACACCTCCTCCTCTTTACCCTCCCTGTCCCTCCTAGATAGTGTATCCTGGTATGTTTACATCCCAGTCATGGTTTTGTGTGTACCATGTTTCTGTGACTGCCACGATATCCAGATGTTCCTCCTCCATCAAGGCCACTAATTCAGGAAGCTTGTTACTCAGACTACGGGCATTGGTACTCATTGCTCTCCATTTTGTGATGACTTTACCTTCTGTTGCAGCATCCCCCACTGACCTTTCTAACTTGGTCTTTTTCTCATTTAGTACCCTGTTTTGTAGGGAGAGGCTGGGATTTTCCTGCTGCTTATCAGTGCCTTCCCCCTTGACTAGTTTAAAAGCTTGCCAATGAAGCATTTAAACCGAATTTCTTTCTAACAAAGTCCATCAGATTCCCAAATTATACCACCCTTTAAGGCTTTATAAACATATCAGAAGTCACCTCTTGTCCTACAGTAGGTCATAGAGTACAGTTCCAGTGATCGTAATATATCATGATAGTTTAGGTCATGTACTCTCCTGACTTTTTTTGAAAACCATTTCTGTACCTGCTCTATCCTTTTTACGGTTCCAACAGTTTGGGGGTACTAAAAGGGGCCCCATATTCAAGTATTGGCCTGACCAGTGACTTTAGGGGTACCAGAACCTCATTTCTCTGACTTTTAATATTCCTGAGGATATTTCCTAGTATTCTGCTACCTCTCTTTACTGCCTCTATGTTATGGTTATCAAAGTGTAGGGTGTTAAGATATTACTACCCCCAGATCGTTTTCCTTATCCATGCTGGAAATGTGTTTGTTATTTAGGCTATATTGAGCTAGTCTATTATTCGCCCCAAAATGCATCACTTTGCATTTATTTTCATTAAACTTTAATTTGTGTTCTGTTGCCCATTTTTCCAAGTTAAGTAATTGTCTCTGAAGGTTTTGAACTGAGTTATTGTCGTTAACTATGGCTCCTATTTTGGTGTCATCTGCATACTTGCAGATCCATTCCCCTTCAGACACCTGCATAGAGGAAACCAAGATGTTAAATAGCAAAGGCCCCAATATTGACCTCTGGGGTACCCCGCTCGTAGCTCTACCCCAGTCTGACAAATACCCCCTTATTTGTACTCTTTGTTTTCTATCAACAAGACATGACGCTATCCATGCTAAGAGGTGGGTAATTATACCATATTCCTGTAAGACTTATAACAAAGTCCCATGAGAGATGGTGTCAAACGCCTTGGTGTAATCTAGGTATATCACATCTACAGGGAAACCTTGGTCCAAGACCTGACTCACTGGCTCACAAAAATGTATCAGGTTGCTGACGCATTATTTACCTGATGCAAAGCCGAGCTGTGAAACATCTACAAGTTCTAACTGCTTTAAGTTAACTTCTAAGAACTCTTTTATAAAACCTTCTATATGTTTTCCAATGACTGAAGTGATACTGATAGGTCGATAATTTTCAGCATATGCCGTGTCCCCAGATTTGTGTATAGGTGTTATATGTGCCACTTTCTATTCCTCCAAAACACTACCATTCCTAGGGATTTACTGAAGAGGATAGCCAAAGGCTCAACCAATGCCTCAGCCAGTTTTATCAAAAACACATCGTAGAGCCATCTGCTCCACCTGATCTGTATTTATTTAAGTTCCTCAACTTAATGTTAACCTGCCCAACTGTTATTTCAGACAGTGTAATCCAATCTGTTATTTCTTTGTTTAAATTTAGAGCCACTGCATTTGATATACACTCATAAAATAATAAGTAAATATAAAATAAAATAAGTGCGTTGCAATGGGAAGCACCAAGTTAGGTCGACAGTAAAACTGCCTACCTCCCGCATAGCGATGGCACAGTACCGATGCAGGTATCATGCCGCCCAGTCCCCCAGTGTTTTCTGTGGGGGGCTGAATCCCACACACCCTGGACTTAGGATTCTCAACTCCAGGTCGGAGTTGGTCCGGGAGGGGTAGAACACTGGGGAAAGTGAAACATGGAACGGACCATTACAGCAGCACGTCGCTGTAGTGGGTCTTTTCCGTGTTTCGCCATCGGAGTAATAGGCAAAGGCCACCCATTGCAATATAGTAGCCCTACATCTCTCTCATTTCTGTCTGATTGAGCTTTATGAAAGAAATCAAAATCTTCAACCATATCCAACCAATCATCCTGCCTCAGTCGGGTTTCTGTAATACCACTGTGTCTGTTTTGTCCCTCAATAATATATACCTCAGTTCACCCACCTTATTTTTGATGCTTCTAGCATTGATAAGAATTAGTCTTAAACCATGGTTGTTGGCGGTTTTAGTGTTAGAATGTTTGACACTATTACTTGTCACCCTTTCATTAGCTTCTGAACCAGGTCTGTCCTGTCTCCCCTCAATGGTCAGTTTAAATAATTTTTTATTTGCTCTCTGAAAAGCTGTCCCAATTCTTTGGACCCCTTCCTACTCAGATGTAGACCATCTCTACAAAAAAGAGACTTGTTATTTTCAAAGATTTCCCAGGAAATAATACAGTGAAACTCATTTAGGAGACTCCATCTTCTTAAGCAATTATTTACTTTATCAATTTTCTAGTGTATTCTCTCACTGGCCCTTGGGACTGGCAAGATCTCTGAAATTATTAAGGTGCCATTAAAGGGACACTGTCAACCTGTTTTGCATCATATTATTTCTAGTTTAAACCCCACATTTTATGATTGCTTACCTTCTCTAAAATTCGTTGATCTTGCTGTTTGTTTTGTCTGTCTCCTTGTTTAGTAGAGCTGCAATGCATGCTAATGTATATTTATAAATGACTTTGTTTTGTTTCAAATCCTGAATCTATTCTTATTAAATGCTTCCTGAAAATTAGAAGCACCCCCAACCAGTGCAGTCACTCATGATTCAGAAGCCTCCTAAACTCACACTGCATCATGAGCAGCTGACTGTGTTGGAGGTGTTCCCAAGTCCAGGAAAGATGCAGTGGGAGTTGATCAAGGAATGTACACAAACATGTTTTTGTGTGGTAACACTAGTATGGTGGGAAGTCTGTTGTTCACTTTTTAAAAGAAAAAAAGATTTAGAATCAAAATACCAGCTATATCAGCAATCTTTACAGAATGTTGGCAATCATAAAATGTGTTTTTTAAACAAGGGATACTTTGAGGCCTAAAGGGGTTGACAGTGTCCCTTTAACCTCCCAAATTTGCTTTTCAATTGCATATATGTGAGAAACATCTGGGGTGGGATATTCAGAACTGCGCTAGGCAGGGGCGCAAGCCAGGCGCAGCACAACTGGGATGCGCATGGGCATGGTCTGGGCGATATTCAACAGCGCTGTGCCATGGCTCCGCACTGTTGAATATGGCACCCTGGCTACCCGCATTGCGCATGGCGCAGTGGCACTGCGCCAGCGCAAGTGGCCAGAGAGGAGCAGGGGGATGCACTAGTGCAAGTGCCGTTGCGCTAGGTGCATCGACCGCGATATTCAGTAGTGGACATGCAAATGGGGCCATAATGTATGCAAGGCGTAAATGGGGTCATTAGCATGTCATTATGGCCCCATTTGCATGCAGGTGCGCCGATCCCCAGCGACTTGCGCCTGGCGTCGTGCCAGGCAGCAGCCGTCGGGGACTGAGGCCCCGCCCCCACCGGCAAGTGCTCCAATGCCCGATCGCAGGCATGAGATTACATAAACCGTCCAATATCCCTGGTGGTCCAGTGGATCGTTATCTCGATCGCGGGCATAGAATGATGTAAACGCCCAAACAATCCCTGGTGGTCCAGCGGTACCCCTCCCCATCCGCCCACTAGGCCTCACCACCCGCCTCCCCAGCCAGCAGCGAGCAGCAGCTCCCCACCGCAGCCGCCCGCCGCCTCACGATTAACTGCGTACAGTAGGAGTTGTACACCCATTGGTCCACAGCATGGGCCAATGGGCGTGCAGACCGTACTGTACTACACAGTCCAGATATGTGAATGAGGGGGGGTACCGCTGGACCACCAGGGATGGTTTGGACGTTTACATATTCATACTTATGCCCACGATCGAGCTGGAAGCGGTCCACTGGGCCACCAGGGATATTGGACGATTTATTTTTATACTTAAGCCCGCGATCGGGCATGAGGTGGTCCACTGGACCACCAAGGATATTGGATGGTATATTTTTATACTTAAGCCCGCGATCGGGCATGAAGCAGTCCACTGGACTGCCAGGGATATTGGACAGTTTATTTCTATACGTATGCCCACATTCGGGCATGGGGGAGCGCTGCCACGATGGACAGTGCCGCCGGAGCTTAGGTGGCCACCCACAGTTGGCAGCTGCCGTGTTGTGCCCTGTAATACGGCAGCTCACCTGTGGGTGGACTGCTGTTGCTCCTGTTTTTGTTGGCTCAACTGTGTGCGGCGCAGGTAGGGGTTGCGCCTGCATCTGCTCAGCACATCCCGGGCTGAATATCAGGATGTGCGGCATATGCATGGGCATGCCCCCCCCCCCCACTTGCGCCGCATACATTACTGATGCACCCCGGCGCATCGGGATTTGTGCCACGCACTTTCCCCTTTTGAATATCGTGCCGGGACGCATCAGTGGGTTGCACATGGCGCACCTGTGTTGCACCATGCGCAACCCTTCTGACTATCCCTCCCCTGATCTTTTCTAGTGGATTTTAGGTTGTTTGTACTTGCAGGAAGTATAATTAAGGGGTTATCATCTTGCTTTTTTACTAGCTCTGGCAAGAGAGTTAAAACATCCATCACTTTGGCTCCTGGTAAATATGTGCTAGTTACTAGTTATTTTAACACCTTTGTGGTATAGGCATCGGTATACTTTGTAATTGAGTCACCTATTATGTGAACCCTATGTCTGAAGTTGTCCTGAGTACCTGAGGGACCTTCCAATTCCATATCAGTGATGTTGTCCCTATTCTCAATATGCCCATGTATTTCTGACCTTTGAAAGGGCACCTGGTCTTCAGTTGGTACTGCGTTAGCATTTCTTTCCTCTACCCTTGTGGATCCTTCTGTGCCAATCCCCCCACTACTTAGCTCACTTCAAGTTACCCACAAAAATTCTTCTACTTGGTTTACAACCGGGGGTACCTGATTACTAACTGGGACTAAATTAACATTCACTTCCTCAACACTTGTGAGTCCTTCTCTGCTAATCCCCTCACTACCTGTCTCCCTTTGAGCTACCTGCAAAAGTTAATTTGTCTGTTTTTCTATTTCTTCTAACAAATTCTGGAGGGGTTGAAAAGAATTACAGACAGGTAATTCAAATGTCATAGCCCTCCTCCCTTTTTTATGTTTGCTTTTATTACCTTGTTGCTCCCAGTCATTCTCAGATTCAATACTATTTCTATTTCTTTTGTGGTGAACTCCCCTCTCATTATCTTGTGACCCCTGTGTTTGTCCATCCAGTGGCCTGACTCTTTGGTACCATTTTAATTCCAGTTCATGTCCCACTACTTTTACCCTCAAAGCTTGAAGCTCAGTACACTGATTACATTATATTGGAATACACCAGTGCTCTCCCCAACACTAAACTTTAAACATTCTTTACATTTGACTCTCAATTCCCCTGACTTCAGAGCTACAATGTGGCTTTCCATTTGCCTCAGAGTTCCTGTAATACAATTATGCAAAACACTATTTGTTTTGGCTGCAGCCGTAAACTTACTCTACCACTCACTTGCTTGTTTTTCTTAATGGTGGAAACAATAAAGAATAATGGCTCCCGCTGCCTGCCAACCGCTTAAGATGCTCAATACGCACGCAGAGATGCACGTGCAACGCCGTGTGCTCGCTCCCTGCTTTCTTCTTATGTGCTGCGACCCAGAAATATCCAGTTGGGTCGTGATCACACTCAGCCCACAATAAAGTTAAAACTTGGAAATAAAAGGCCAAACAGCCCTCCTAAATGTTCAGCAATCAGTTGTTTAATGCTGGTGTTACCAACAATTAAAACAGGGCTTTCCCACACACCCTGTAGTTCCCTCAGCTCTCAGGTGGAACTACAACTTCCAGGTTGTTTCCTGTACTGCTCTGCCCCTCTTATGCAGTAATGCAGCCACCAGGACTCCTAAACAACAAAGCTTGGAAAACGAAGCAGCAGTGCACAACCAGCCCAGAACCCCCCCCCCCTCAGCTTTTGGCTGATGCACAGGGTTACTCTGGACTTAGCAGAAACACCGGCGTTCACTCCCTGCTTTCTTGTTATATGCCGTGACCCAGAAGTGCTCAGTGGGGTCGCGGTCACACTAAGCCAACAATAAAGTTAAAACCTGGAAATAAAAGGCAAAACAGCTTTCCTAATAGTCCAGCAATCAGTTGTTCAATGCTGGTTCTACCAACAATTAAAACAGGGCTTTCCCACACACTCTGTAGTTGCATCAGCTCTCGGGTGGAACTACAACTCCCAGGTCGTTTCCTGTACTGATCTGCCCCCACCCCCCCATGCAGTAATGCAGCCACCAGGACTTCTAAACAACGAGACTTGGAAAACAAAACAGCAGTGCACAGCCAGCCCAGACCCCCTGTCTGTCAGCTTTTGGCTGACGCACAGGCTTAATCTGGACTTAGCAGAAACACTGGCGCTCGCTCACTGCTTCCTTGTTATATGCTGCGACCTGGAAGTGCTCAGTGGGGTCGCGGTCACACTCAGCCCACAATAAAGTTAAAACTTGGAAATAAAAGGCCAAACGGCCCTCCTACCAGTCCAGCAATCAGTTGTTCAATGCTGGTTAAAGACTCTTAAAGACATAGAGGCTAGTACTAAAGAACAGATATAACAGATACAACAATTGTGGTGAGGCATAGTTAGAGGGTGCTGCTTGTAAGAAATCACAGTGAAAAGTGAATTAATTATATAACTGATATGAGAGCATAAAAAGGGGATATACATGTAAGGAAAACTGCAACTACCTGTAGGTACAATGCAAGAATATTTAAGTAGGTTAACACAATAATCAAAGAGTTAAAGAGCTGCAGTTAAAATCCTACCCTGAAAATGTCAGGGTCTTGAAATGAACCTGGAGAGCAAAAAAAGCACAAAAGACAGAAAACAGATAAATATAAGCAGACAGCAGATAATGAATAATAATAACTGGCCATCAAATTTTTTCAATGGGGATGGCAGTTATTATTTGTTGTAATAACCAGCTGGTTATTACGGCAAACACGCACACAGAGCCCTGTAGTTGTGATCTCAAAACACTCTTGAGTGCAGCAACTGTGTAAGACAGCAATTTTACTCTGGAAGGGCCATCACACTAAAAATGCAAACAAAGCTCTGTAAGGCACTAAAGAACTGAAAGAAAACTAACCTAATTTTAAATCAGGTCCAAACTACCAGATAATACTGCCGCGAAAGCCCAACCTAAAGTTGCCCATCAGACACAGTGTGAAACCAGAAATCTTCCACTGAAGACAGTCACACTCCGTGCCAGACAATTCAGCATTTTTTTTTTGGGTGGTGGTGGTGTTAATAAATACAGTACTAAACAAATGGTTGTACTGGTAAGGTGATTGACTTAGGAGAGACAGTCAGTCTTCATGGACTGCTCAGCAGTACTGCCTGTGTGAACCTGCACCAAACAACAATACACTGATGGCTCTGCAAGGGGGTTGGTGAGGAAAAAAATTGATGACCAGCAGTTATAAAAAATAAAGCATGGGGTAGTGTGCATACTCGAATCTAATGCACACCCTTGGTGTGGGATGCGTTAATATACCCCTCAAGCTTCACTCTCAGAGTTTATGTAGCATCCCACACCTCATGTGTGCATTAAATTCTCGTAATGCATACTACCCCATGCATTATTCTCTATATAATCTTTCAGAAACAGCAGTCTTGGGTAGAACAAAAAACTGCAAGGCAACATTCTGTCTGAGGATCCAGTGCCAAATGGACGCACTAACTCTAAAGGAAAAGGATAGTATCCCTGTCTTTGTTTGGAGCTCGGGGGCAACAGCTCCAAAATTTAAGAGAAGTGTACTTCCCCTCTGGAGCAGCATTTTGAGGTGATTAACTCCTTGGTAGTGGGCTGGAACAGAGTCAGTACCCATCACTTTAAATGTGGAGGGTTCAGAGTTAAGGTGCTGGTGCCACTGGACACCCACCTTTCCTACTTCAGACTGACAAAAGATGTTCTTGAATCCTCTCAGTTATTGAATGTACAGTACGTCCAACGTAGACAGACGTGCAATCAAACCACATAACATAAAACATGAATGACATTTTGCAAGTAATGAATTGTCTATCCTCACACTTCCTATTGTTGGTGAGACTAGTAAAGTCTCTTCCCTGAACCACAAACTGACAGATTCTGCAGTTCCTACAACGACGCATGCCAGTGGGACAACTGAAAATGAGGTCATCATCATTTCTTTTAGAGGAAACGTGACTGTGAACAACTTGATCCTTTATACTCATGCCTTTGCAATAAACCACTCTGGGGGAGTCACCAATTACATTGTAGAGATCTGGATCAGACTTAAGAACATACCAGAAAGGTTTTAAAGTTCCCATGGCAATCAAAGTATAGCCTTTGTGCATTTCCTTGGAAGTGCATGTATGGTGCTGGAGTCTGCCTGCATTTACCACAGGAGGGACAAAAAAAGGCTTGTGTTTTGTGGAGACAACACAGATGGGGTACTCTGTGGTGAAACTTGTTAGAATTAGTGTATTTCCTATTGACTGAAGGGCAAATCTGAGACCAGCCAGAGTAGCCCACATTTAGGGGCCATATTATAAGAACCCTGTCCAGTCCTGTAGTTTCAGGAAGGGGTACTAAGTGTTGGCCCTGAGGCCTCAGCTAGTTGATAACTGACATCCCAGTCAATAGCGTGCTGCAAGGAAGGGAGCAGGTTCAGCATAAAAGCAACCACTGCCAACGTGTCTCACATGTTCATGTCCAGCGAGTGAGCTGAACAGCAAAAGAGCGGAACAGGTGATTGGCATCAGAGGCGTCGGCAGGCATCAGCAGAAGGAAGCAGAGAAGCGGAGGACTCTGCCAGTCGACTAAGGCAAGGCACCTGTTCACTACTGTGTAACAGTCTCTGCTGGGAATGGTGGAAGGTCAAAAATAGGCCAAAACTGGGAATAAGAGCAACACCAATATAGGATAGGAGTATAAAAATATTTAACCAAGGCATGGGGGAAGACAAATGGAAACAAACAAAAGGTAAAACTAGAAACACCTTATCAGGGGTAAGGGGACAAAAGAATGTCCAGGTAACACAGGGAGAGTAGAAGTTGGGAATGCTGGGAGTGATGCAGTGCAGTGGCTGTGGGGTGGCAGTTTTCAGAGAGACCTTCTGGAGGAGACTGCAGTGCAGCTCCATCTGCACGTACCTCTCTGGGTTGAGGGAGGAGGTTGCTAGACTCCAGATTGAGTTGGCTAGGATTCCGGACACCTCTTCTCCCACCCAGGGGCCACCAAGTCTGTCACCATTACCTCAAAGGATGCCAGGGGGGAGGAGGAGGAGAAGTGGCTGGACTATGGGGGTCTCTGTAAAGATGGGGGTGATGGAACAGAGACACATTCCTCAACTGGTACCACTATGTAATTCCTATGCCATTCTGGCAGAGCAGGGCTGCCTGGAGGAGGCACCCGAGGTAGTGATCAGGGAGGGTTTGGGGGCCATCCATAATGGAGACACCAAGGAGTGTGGTAGAGGACCCCAGAGGATGTGGAAGAAGCAACTTCTGGTGTGGGACTTGATTGTGAGGGAGACTGATTTGGGAATAGGAAAGAGGGGTGGAAAGGCAGATTAGCTGCCTACATGGTACCACAGCCCACAGCAATGGGAAGTAGATCCTGAGGATTGCTGAGGCAGCAGAATGAGGGAGGGGTAGCTGGCTGTAACTATCCACCTGGGGACCCATTACCTGGCTAGGGACTGGGCTGGGATAGTGCAGGGGAGTGTAGGGAGCAGGGGAGAGGTCTTAGCAGGTAGTTCATTCAGTGGCTTTTGCTGAGGTGTTGCTAGTCTATGACAGGGGACAGGAGAGGGATCTCCGCACCAGGAGCTTCAACTCATGGCTGAAGAAATGGCACAGAGAGGAAAGGTTCAGCTACACTGGGGACTGGTGACCCACCTGGGAGGATAACGGCTTATATAGGGGTGATGGCCTGCATCCATCCAGGAGGGGAACCATAGTCCTTAGTGGACAGTTTGCATGTTACTTCAGGTAACATTTAAAATAGCCAAGGGAGGTGGTGGAAGGAATCAGAGAGTCAGAAACAGCCCCTGCCTCCACACACACAGGCTGAAGTACAAAATAAGGAGAACCCGAGGGGAAAGGAATCCCCCCCAGGGTGCAAATTAATAAAGGAAGCAGAGTAATAGGGATAAATGGGGAAAGGAACAGGGGCATATGAATGAGAAGGGGGAGCAAAAGGAAAAAAAGGGGGCAACAAGCAGCATGGAAACAAAATCCGGAAGGCCATGTGTGTGAATGCTAGAAGTCTAAGAAATTAGATTCAAGACCTAGATGCCATCAAGTCAGAGGCCAACGTGGATACTGTGGCCATTACTGAGTCACAGTGCACTGAGAACCATGACTGGGATATCGCCATACCAGGCCATACTCTGTTCAGGAAGGACCAGGTGGGAAGGAAAGTAAGGGGTGTAGTGCTTTAGGTGAGGGAAAGCATAAAAGCAACAGAGACACAGGAAATACAGGGGCAAGCAGAGGTACTGTTGGTCACCCTGGAGATGGGGAATGTAGCCACTGTTCGCACTGGAGTGATCTACAGACCTCCAGCACAGGGGGAGGAATTAGATAAAGTACTGGTTGAAGCCACTGACAAGATGGCAGAAAAGGGGGGAGGTGT
This sequence comes from Neoceratodus forsteri, assembly GCA_016271365.2. Taxonomy (NCBI): domain Eukaryota; kingdom Metazoa; phylum Chordata; order Ceratodontiformes; family Ceratodontidae; genus Neoceratodus; species Neoceratodus forsteri. The sequence continues at coordinate 1,838,681,883 of CM057449.1, forward strand.
TGCTGGTGGGGGACTTGAACCTGCCAGATGTAGTTTGGAGCCTCCCAGCAGTGGTTTCAGCTAGACGTAGGGACATCCTGGACTCCCTGAAGGGGGCATTCCTCCGGCAACTAGTCAGTGAACCTACTCGTGATGGAGCAGTACTGGACTTTGCACTCACTATCAGGGACAGTGCTGTAGACATCAAGATGGGAGGCCTATTGGGGACCAGTGATCACCGCAGTGTAGTTCAATATCAGGACGGCTATGGAATCAAACCACACAAGTGTGAGGGCCATGGACTTCAGGACAGCAGATTTTATAAAGATGAGTGAATGTCTTAGGAATGACCTGGTGGGGGAGATGGCCTGGCCGGGGTGGAGAAACAGCAAGCAAAGATAAAAGGGAATACAGTAAAGGGAACAAACCTCTGCATCACACAAGTGAGCAAAAGCAAGAGGAAAAAGAGGCTGCTATGCTTCTGAAAAGAGGTGGCTGAAAAGGTAAAGACTAACAGGGTAGCATTCAGAAGGTATAAGGAGATGCAGAGGGAGGAGGATAGGGAGGTGTATGGGGGAAACGGACAGAAGCAGTGAAATCAGTAAGGAATGTAAAGGCGTAAACTGAAGAGAGAATAGCCCAGGAGGTAATGAAAAAGGTCAAGACATTTTTTAGGTACGCCACTGAAATGAGGGGTGGAATTGTAAGTTTAAAAAGGGAAAGTGGGAACTGTGCAGAGGGGGGCCAGGAAAAGGCAAACATCCTAAACAAATACATTTGTTCCACGTTCACAGAGGAAGGAGAAGGGAAGGGGCCACAAAAAAGTAACAGAAGCTTTGGAGGGAGGGGGCTGGACACTAGTCCTTCTTCGGAGGTAAGAGTCCTGGAGGCACTTGCTAATGTGAAGGTGAACAAAGCAATAAGACCAGATGGGGTGCATTCAATGGTATTAAGGGAGCTCAGGAAAATACTGGCTGCACCTCTGACAGTTCTGTTTAACCGTTCACTGAAAACAGGAGTGGAGTGGTTCCCCTTTTGTTAAAAATGACATTGGACCCAGATGTTCTATCAAATTACGGACATGTCTCTAACCTACCATTTTAGGTAAGGTTATCGAGAAGGTGGTGGTGTTGCAGCTTGAGGCTCACTTCAAAACTTTTGATATCTATAAGCCTCTCCAGTCAGGGTTTCGACTGAGGTCCAGCACTGAAACCATCCTGGTCCGTGTGCAAAATGATCTGCTTATGGCAAGAGATAGGGGAGAGAGATCAGTTATCGTACTCCTGGATCTCTCTTCGGCATTTGACACTGTTGACCACGGGCTGCTTTTGGACCATCTCAGGGAATATGTGGAACTCACCGGCACAGTTCTGTGCTGGTTTGAGTCCTTCCTTCAGGGTAGATCTCAAAGGGTGGTGATGAGTAATTTCTCGTCGCGCCCAAAAGACTTGCACTGTGGGGTTCCCGAGGGATGGTCCTTTCACTCATGTTGTTTTTGGTGTATATGCTACCCTATGGCAAGATCATTAGGCAGTATAGAGTTGGGTTTCACTGTTATGTAGACGATACTCAGCTTGATCTATCTTTTGCACCTCAGGACCGGGAGGCAGTGGACGTGATGAATAAATGCTTGGCTGAGATCCAGGACTGGATGTCCTTGAGTTGGCTGAGGCTCAGTCTCGATAAAACTGAAGTAATGGTGCTGGAGCCAGGTCGGAAAGGGGGATGAACATTGTCTGAGGGGTTACCAAACCTTTGCCTTGGTGCCTCTCATCTTGACAATGTCCATCAGGGGAAGAATCTAGGCTTTATTCTGGACAAAGGGCTGATGCTGGAGGCTCAGGTGTCGGTGGTCATCCGGAGTGATTTCTATCACCTCAGAAACATCAGCCGGATTCATTCCCTTGTTTCCCCTGAGGACCTGCCTTAAGTAGTACCTGCTTTTGTGACATCATGCCTGGACTACTGCAATGACCTCTACCTTGAGGTCAGTGGAGGTGCACTGCGACACCTGCAGCTGGTGCAGAACACAGCTGCAAGATTGTTAACAGGTTTTTCTGGATCTAATTATATCACCCCTATACTACGGGAGTTGCACTGACTGCTGGTACAGTGGCGCATCTCTTACAAGATCGGGTGTAAGGCCCTGCATGGCCAGAGTCCTGGCTTCCTGCATGATCTTCTGCACTTGTACTGCCCTTCTCACCCCCTCCGTTTTTCTGATGAGGGCCTCCTGATAATCCCAAAACTCGGCTGAAAATGTCTGCGGACAGAACCTTCAGGGCAGCAGGTCCAACACTATGGAATTCTTTACCGAGGGCTCTGAGAGGGGCTCCACAGGTTGAAATATTTAAAAGAACCTTAAAACCTACCTCTTTGCCCAGGCATTCATCTCTTGATTTTAGTTATTTAACCTCCAAATATCAGTGAATTTTATGTTTAATATCCACATCTCGTTTTATTGCATATATATATATATATATATATATATATTGTTTTTTTATCATGTTTGTGCGCCTTCACCCCTTCCCTGACCCTATTCTGGTCACCCTCTCCCTGGCAACCGGTGACCCGTGACTTACCTTACACTGTCTCTCTGTCTATGATACGTGCACCATCAACAGTAGGAGCCTTCGAGGGGCCGACTGTCATCCTGTTGGGGAGGCCTGTTCCTATTTTTCTTCCCCTCACTCCTGAGCTCCAGGCACAGAAGCACATGTGCACAGAGGTGCGCATGTGCCCCGCCACCACAGTAACAGCCCCTTCCTCCCTCCCGGCCTAGTGTCTGGCTCCATCTCGGCCTGTGCTACCCCAAGCCTCCACCATGAGGCAGGCAACCCACGTCCCACCCCAGAGAGGAGAGCTGCCTCTAGGCAGCTCAATCCAGCTCTGCGCCCTCCCTCCCCCGCCGACCTCCAGCGGCCCACGCTCGCTCCCGAGCACGGGTTGCCGGCATAGCATGAGGTAAGGCATCCAGTGCCTCAGCCCTCTGCCCCACCAGGCTGGCTTTATTGCATATTTTAATTGATGTTAGTTAGCTGACTGTCTGTGGTGTGAATTTTATTCTATTTATGTAGTAGGAGAGTGATGATGCTAATTATTTTTTGTAATGGTGCCCTGGGCCTCCAGAGAAGGGCACCAGAAATAAATAAAGCTGATACTACTACTAGTACAATTACTACTACTACATCTATAGGACTGGAGGAGGATGGATGCAGTCTCACTACACAAAAGTTGGTGCAGGGAGGAGGCTGGCAATTATAGGCCATTCTGCCTTAAATCAGTGGTGGGAAAGTTAATGGAATCACTGCTAAAGGAAACGATTATGGAATATCTTGAATCCACTAGGTTACAAGACCCAAAGCAGCGTGGGTTCACAGGGGGGAGGTCAAGTCAAACAAATCTGATAGATTGTTTTGACTGGGAGGCAAAGGATTTAGATCAGGGTGGAGTGGTGGACGTGGCCTACCTAGATTTCAGTAAGGCTTTCAAAACCGTTCCACATAGGAGATTAGAAAGCAAACTGAGTAGTTTAAGAGCAGGTCCAAAGGTGGTAAACTGGATAAGTAACTGGTTAGGGGATAGCCGACAGATGGTGGTGGTAAACAAAGTTCACTCTGAGGAAGGGAGGGCCAGCGGAGTGTATTAGGGATCAATGCTGGGACCAGTCTTTAGAAGTGACATTACAGAGCAGCTGGAAGGGAAGGTCTGCCTCTTTGCAGATGACATCAAAATCTGCAATAGGCTGGACACCTGGGGATGAGCAGAGACCTGAGAAAACTAGAGGAGTGTTCAAGAGTATGGTAACTGGGTTTCAATGCAAAAAAGTGCAAAATAATGCACTTGGGGCACAGAAAACCATGGGAGGACTACAAAATAGGTGGAATGGAACTAACAACCACCAAGTAGCAAGCAGACCTGAGGGTAATCATATTGGATAACCTAAAGGTGACCAGGCAGTGTGACAAGGCAGTATGGAGGGGCTAGTGGGATGCTAGGGTGCATAGGGAGGTGGTATCACCAGCAGAAAGAAGAAGGTGGTGTTGCCTCTGTATGGATCGCTGCTAAAACCCCCCTAGAGTACTGTGTCCAGTTCTGGAGACCACATCTCTGGAAGGACATAGACAGAGTGGAGGCAGTCCAGATGAGGACAACTAAAGTGGTGCAGGGTCTGCATCAAAAGCCCTATGAGGAGGGACTAAAGAACCTCAATATGCACACCCTGGAAAAGAGAAGGGAGAGGGGGATATGATAGAGACCTTTAAATACCTCACAGGGGTAAATAAGGTACAGGAGGGAAGTATTTTTCAGAAGAAAAAGTGCTCCAGAACAAGGGACATGATATGAAGCTGCTGGGAGGTAGATTCAGGAGAGATGTGAGAAAGTACTTCACAGAAAGAGTGGTAAATTCCTGGAACAGCCTACTAGCCAATGTGGTGGAGTTCAAGATAAGCACAAGGGAATCACAGTGGAAAGAAAGGGTGGAGGGACAAAGAGCTGTAGATCAGGCAAGGTCTGCGGTAATAGTGTAGGTAGGGAGAAATAGGAAGACTGGATGGGCCAAATAATTCTTTGCCATGCAATTATATGTTTCTAAATGTACTCTTGCTAGCTGCATTTCCATCTGGAAATGCTGTACTCAATGTGACTTGGCAAACAGAGGAGGCAGCAGAGAACACTTTTGACTCTTACCTTTCGAGAGAATCTCCAGCTATCTGGACTAGGAGCAAGGCACACGATTGTCCTCTGCTAGTCTCAATCATCAGGGCAGGGCGTGCAGTCTCTACACCATGCTTGTTGGCCTCCAGTTATCAATCAGGCACTGTGAACAGCTTAGGGGTTGGGGTCCTTGTCACAAGCAAGAGACTTGTGTGATGCACCTGAGGCTCACTGACTGGCTGGACACTATCTCTCCTCGCTGTTCTAACTGTGATATGATGCGGTATTAAGTTGTCAGCAAAAGAGATAGCAGCTCAGTTGGCACACTCAGAATTTTCTATTGCAGAGGCAATAGTAACTTACAAAGGACAGACTATTCCTTTTATTTTGGGGACAAATAAAGCAGCAAAGGATTCTCTGCCTGCAAAGTCAGGCTTTTCTGCTGAGTAAACATCTCTAGTTTCCAGACACTTGTGAGAGAAAACGATCTCTACTTGAGTAGAGTGTGGTAGAAAAATGACTTGCTGCACATATTACATGTAGTAAACAGACACATTCAGTACTGTAGCCTGCAGTGATTTAGAGACAGCAAGGAGTGATACTGAAGTTGGGAAAAGTTGGATCTGCATTTTCCGTGGGGGAAACAATCTAACCACAGTCAGGGGCAGACCTTTCACACAGGAAAAATGTTCAGTGCAGCAGCCTGCAGTTTGATTTAGAGACAAGAACTGCACAGGAGAGCAATTATACTGCTGATGAAGGGGCAGAGTAATTGTTACCACAGTTTGGTTGGGAAAACCATATAATGTATGGTAAGTAGCTATTAACCACCGTTTACAATCTCTTTATAATGTGATAATCCCATCGGTATGACATCAGCAGTCTGTAAACCATCCTTGAGCACATCATACCGATGGAATTATAGGTTGGAATGCACCCTCTTTCATAATTCTGTGAATGGAATGTCAATCCTCTCTATTTCAAAACTGCATACATTCCAGTCATTCTGTTACAGACACGCTGCTGTATGCATCGCGATGGCTAACTACAATCCACTATCTAACCAGGAGGCCTTCATAGCAGATGAAGAGAATAAAAGAACATTATAAAATGTTTTTTATTTCCCCCCCAGTTCCAGATTACCTTTGAAAGAGAAGTAATACTTCTCCACCCCATGCTGTGCATCCAGCTCCTCACATGTCCGGCCCACCACGCTGACGCAGAGTCATGTGACTCATATCGACCAACCGGAAAGTACTGGATTTTTGCTAAGAGTATTGTTTGAAATTTAGATATAAAAACTGTGTTTTATCTTCTTATTTCACTACATTTATTTATTCTTTGAATCTTTATTCAGTTTTAATAGTCTGTGTGTTGAAAACTGATTTGGATGTTCTTCAAACCTGCCGCTGGGTTAAGTTTTTTTTTGTAAAAGATTTATTCTACTGCTGCAAAGTGTACCATACACTATAAAACACAATGCCTGAGTTAAGGTGGTCAGCCACAGATGTAATCACCTCTCGCAGTTGCCTTGCCAACTCTAAACCTCTCAAGCTGTGCTCTCGGAGATTGTTTCTTGGTCGTCATGACAAGTGCTTGAGGTGGTTACATCGTGGTTAACCACTTTTACTCAGGCATGATCCTCTATATAATAACTGGTTTCCCTTTTTTCCCATAGGGAAACCACGGCATTATTTGCCTTAATAAAGGAGTGTTTATTATGGCAAACACGCGCATGGTTTCCCTTACTGTGCGCATGCGCCCGATGCAGTTCCTCGCTTCCCAACTGCTCCACCTTTGCCTTCTCGCCGAATCACCGGCTAATGACATGGAACTGCCACTTGGAGTTGGCAGTACATAGCTACAATTTGTGTACCACAGGCACTAAAATTAAGTTTCAGCAGTCAAAAGAAAAAAAAACAACTTTAAAATAAATGAAGAAAGGTGACTGCGGCTGCACGCTGTAACCTAAGCAGACTACAGCCACACAGTAACTTCCTTTTATTTTATATAATTGCTGAGGTGAAAAAAGGGAAACCCAACAATTATATAAAATAAAATATTGGGTGCTGTGTGTAAACTCGACATTTACACACACCCTTAGGGTTAGATGCTTTTCATAAACCCCAAGAGCAAAGCTCGAGGGGTTTATGTAGCATCTAACCCCTTGGGTGTGTGTAAACTTCTTGTTACAGACACCACCCCATACTTTATTCTATATATAATTGCATAGTCAAGGGTAGACCTTTCACATAGGTCTCCAAAAAATGTTCAGTACAGAAAATGTTTTTATTTTGTATTCGGAAATAATACTTGCCACAGAAATGTATGTTGCAACCACTGTATTTCTGGGGATGCGTCAGTTCACAATGGGAATTCCACACCGTGACAACTCGTTCTGGGCTATGACCTCCAGCATCAGTTGCCTCCCTGAGCAATTCATTCCCAATTCGCACCCCCCCGAGTTTTTTCTATTATATTCATGCTGGGAGTGAACTGCCAGGGGAGGATTTGTTCAGGGGCGTGGTTTATGCCAGAGCTCATAGGATGGAGCGACACGTCGCAAGTCAACTTGACTGGCGTGAATTTTGATGTAGCCCTAAAATTCTCAGTAACCACATCTCCACTGGGTCCTCTTCTGAGGGAAAGATCCCTTCAGCCATTTATTCTGTTTATCTGTGTAGTTTGAACAATAACTGCCTCTGTTACAAACTGCCTCTGTTGCACCTGCTTAATTTCACCAGGATTTAAATGTAAATGAAGTTACTTAAGTCTGATGAGAAAATCTGCTTGACTCCATTGCAACAGTCATGACTTAACTCATGTAAGGCATCTTAGAATTTTATGATGTTTTAGAGCTAAAGCCTGCAGTAGTTGTACTGTATAATCAGTGCTGTTGCTTTCCTCTGCAGTCCCTATGTTCTTGTCTTATGCTGGCCACGAAACTTTCAAAGCATAGTGAGTGCCCTACTGTTTTCTGTAGTTTAAAGTATAACTGAGTTACAAAAAATGCTTTTAGAGAATACTGGGACTTCACATACACAAGACATGAAACAGAACTGAATAAGAGTATAACTTCTACTGGCTTGTGCAAGTGTGCATCATCAACTCCCATCATGCTTTGCATAAGTGGGGTCATGTCCTTTGCAATGGAGACAAGCAGGTTTTCACACCAGGGCAAAACAGAGTGAAGCAACCTCATTTATATTTAAAGAGCTAGTGAAACCAAAACATACAGGAAAATGATACAAATTTTAAGAAGTAAACAGTTGTGACTTTATTTCTGAAGTATTTTTTCTTTTTTCCTTTTGCTCATTAGAAAGCTTTCTATGGATGCCACACTCACACCATACTGGCAACCTGTGTTGGGAATGAGCTCGGGTTGCGGGTGTCAGCAGGGGAGAGAGGCGAAGAGCTGGAAATTGAGCTGCCGCTTAGGGCAGCTCTCCTCTCCCTGGGGAGGACTGTGAATCTCCCAGGCTCCTGGCTGCCACCAAATGGAGGCTTGATGGCAGCACCAATCCCAAGGGGAGACTCAGTATTAGGCCGGGCAGGGGAAGGGGCTGTCACTGGACCACTGGGTGCATGCGCACCTCCATGGGCATGCGCGACCATGTTCTAGGAACCTAGGACTTAGGTGAGAAAATGGAAAAGGGGCAGCAGGTCAGGCTCCATGAAGCCCCAAATAGAGGGCAGAGCTGGATCCTCTTGAGGAGCGGATTGTAGCCTGCCTGACCTGCACCCCAAGGGGAGAAACAAAATATGGGAAAAAAAGAAAGTTTTGCATGTGATAATACTGCACTGGATGGCAGCTGACATATCTATCTCTATCCCGCCTACTACATCCTCAGCACTGTGACGTCACTGACAGTGACATCACAACTGACTGACCTGGCAGCTGCTGAGTGGGTGTTGCTATGCCGCAGTCATATCACAGTCAGTCAGTGAGGTCATTACAATGCAATGCTGAATATGTAATGGGGGGAATTGAGCTACACATGTCAGATGCCAGGAAGAATGCTGTCCCACATATCACACCTACTAACATCAGGTAAACAATCTTCTAATGAACCTAGGGGAAAATAAAAAGCACCACCGCTATAAAAGGTAATGATTGAGTGCTTTTAAAAACTAATATTAGTTTTAGGCAGTACACTAGTGCTTTAAATTTGGATGAAATTAGGGTTGTGCAAGAGATGGAATCATTGTTCATGCCTACAAACTACACAAGTATACAAAAAATAGGTTAAGAGGACTTTCCCTTTAAGGAAAAATCAAGAAAAGTGACCTCAGTGGGATTCACAACAAAAGTAAACTTGAGAGTCAAGTTGTTTTCGTTAATTAGGCTAATGTCCTCCTGCAGTTCAGCGTCAGCGCCACCCCAACTACAGATGACTTTTTCACTTTGCACATCCAACTGCCCCCTTTTGTTTGTCTTGCAATTTGGTTTTGATTGGAATGCTATGCCTCATTTCCAGTGTGATTTGCCTATCTTTTTGATGTTCTGTGTGCTTTACACTGGACTGCAAGGTGCAAAAAAGCCACAAAAATACAACAATAATCTGAAGGCTGAAAACGGCAAGCTACAGACATGTGTTTCACCCTTGCTAGGGCTAATCAGTGTGCTATAGCTTTTGCCTGAGCCTAGGATGAGCAGTCTGTCAGCCGGACAGCAGGGGTCCCAGCACTGATGCCAGGGAGCCCCACTGGTTACTTCCTTCCAGTCTAATGCTGACCCATTTAACACTACTCACTTAGCTCTATTGCTTAACTAGCTCTGTCCATTGTGCTATATCTACGTTTCCAAATCTCCTTACTTCAGAATTAGGACCAGGTTGGTTCGAAAGCTAGAGCACTTTGTTCTTTTCTGTAACATCCATGTTGGTCCAATAAAAGGTATCAAATCATTTGTTTCTGGATCTCTTCTTATGAAGAAACATTTTGAGTGCTTTACTAAAATCTAAGTACACACGACATCAACCACATTTCTACTGTCCAGTTCCTTTGTTACCCCCTCCATGGAGACCATTACCCCCTCAATGGAGACCAACACATTAGACTGGCACAATATGCCCTTAGTGAACCCATGCTGACTCTACTTTAACAGCCGGAAACTGTCCAAATGTTTTATAACCTAATCCTTGATTGTTGCTTCCAGTATTTTTCCCAGATTTCCAGGTGGCACCTGCGAGCACAGGGAGGTTAAGTGACATCCAGTAGAGGGGGCTGGCAGCCATCTCTGAGGGAAGGGGGTGCCAGCTATTCACAAAAAGGAGTTGGCTACCAGCCTTCTTCCCCCCCGGAGGTCACAACTGTAGCAATTGCTGTTATTGCCCTGTGATAAAAAAACCAAAAAAACAAACAGCTTTGCACACCCCACTACTGGACACAAATACTCCAAACAAAACTTTAGCAACTGCAGTACAACTGGAGTTGTATACATGGCCAGCATGCACATGTGGGAGTTCGTATCTAGGAAAAATATCCAGGAAACTCAAGATGGTGGGAGAGCCCCATTGTGACATGGGGGTGGGGTAGTGAGACTAATATTCTAGCTAGCTGCATGTGAAAACATTGGGGACTCAACACAAGTTCACATGCACTGGCATAGAAAGGGTGCAACCAGGCCCATAGGGGAGGGGGGACCATGATAACCTCTTATTACACAGTGAGGGGATTCTGGATTTACACACTGCACACATCAAGCAGCCCAGATTGAATGATCAGATATAACTTGCTCCTTTTTTATTTGGACACAGATTAACTGTTTGACACAGGAGCAGTTATTCCCAAAATACTGTGATCTGAGGAGATCTGTTTTTGAAAACAAATGAAATAAAGTAAATTGTGAGGAACAGTTTTTACCATACATACATGCACTGTTTTTATATTTTCGTGTGCAGCAAACATTTTGTTACAAAGAACCGCATTTCAAAGGTGTGTCACTATTGGGTCCAATGCAGCTCAGGCTACAATGGGCTCAACAGTGACAGTCCAATGGTCAGACAAGCTGATCTTGATACTGTTCTCTGCTTGCTGAGTGGAAAGCTCTTGTAGTTGAAAAGTGCCAGCTGCTCAAATTAGAGAGTGGCTGCTCCTTTATCACTGTGACACAGCCCAGCAAGCAGCTCAGAGAAGTCATGATCAGCCTCGGTCAACAACCGTCACAGAAATCCCTCCTCTTCCTCCTGCTGCCTCCTCCTCCTTGGGAACTCACACTGCCCAGACAAACATGCCAATTTTTCCTAATACAAGGCAGCATCAAGAGTTGTCTAGATCTTCCCTCAACCAACACACCCACTGGCCCCACTTCTCTCCCCCCCCCAGCACCCAAATAATTACCCCAAGCTTGTTCCGGTGGGTGCCAGGCTGTAGGAGATCGGTCCCACGGTGGAGGTCTTACACTAATCTTCTGGCTCATTGACAATGAATGCTGACGTCCTTCTGCTCCTGTAGTAACACCTGATTGGTAAATCAGGTGTACTATAGGAGCAGGAGGATGTCAGCATTCATTCACAAGTCAAAAGACGCGTGCAAGCAGCTCCAGTGCGGGACCAATCTAGTGCCTGGCACCCACCCAAATGGAGTTTTTGACATACATTTACCTTCTGTTTCCTTGTATGCTTCTTTAGCTAACTCTTTAATTCTTTATTTAGTGTTTCCTCCACCTGTACTTGCACTCGCTGCAGTGGACGATCTCTCTTGACCTCCCTGCTGCTTCCCGTCACTGCACTCTCCGGTGTTGCCTCAGAACTTTACTTTTTTGCACATCTTGTTTCTTCCTCCTCTATCCCTCTCATTCCCCCTTCTTTTCTCCCTTATATTACCCTTACAGTACAATAGAAGTACTGTACCTGACTTTACTGGCTGCAACTCTACACCATTCAGCCTGAATTCTGTTTTGTTTGATTTCAGCTTTGTCTCATGTTCCTTTCAGGGCAGCACCCTTGCACCACACATCTGCCATTTTGCCCCCCTTTTCACTTTAGCTACTTGTCTCCCCCAAACTCCACCCCCCTCCCCCGGTATCTGTCCCTGCTCTCATTCACTCACCTGTACTGCCCAGCACACCACTGGCTTCTACCAGCACTGTTCAGATACATTTGCCTTTCATAACCTGTTTACATGTGTCCCTGTTGTTACTATTGTGTACTGCAATCCCCAATGACACCCATGGCTAGTGATGGCTTAAAAATCATATACGGTATACCAAATCCATGTGAGAACTGAATGTTTCTCATATAATAAATAGCTGGTAGCACATAAATAACATCCCTGGCAATGAACATCTATAAATATACTTCTTGAACCAATACTTTTCTCACTGCTATTGTTAGAATAAAGGAATGCATGATTAGGGAGTCATGTTAGATAACGCACTGGGGTGGTTGGCACGAGGCCGGAGGCCGAGTGCATCCAACAACCCAGGCATGGTATGCTATCCCAGCATGACACACACCCTGAGTGCATTATTCTATTATACAATGGCTAATTTTTAATAAAAGAAAAAACAATGAAATAAATATGTTTTAGAATAGTTTTCACTTGATTTTGTGTGTGAAGTATACTTATTTAAAAGAAGATCCTTTATCCTGTTTGTCCTGTAGGTGGAGCTGTGTGCCAGTAACTGGATTATTTCTGTTTTGTATCTGCTTGGCAGTGTGACATATGGTTCTTTCTTTAATTTCCTTGCCCCTACCCCCGCAATGTTAAAATATTGTACTGGCGACCTTTTAAAGTGGGGCATTTCCTGAAAACAGTTACAGTTTGGAGCTGCCGCCCCATCCTCGATGCTGCCGCTGTCGCTTACTATTGTTGTCACGGTTTGGAGCTCCCGCCCCATTCGGTATCACGTGATGATCATAATATTGCTGTGAAATCCCTACAGGAAACAACCTATGGAGTGGTAGGGAGAATGTTTTTTTAAATGGGATAGAAAATGCAGCTTCAAGATGGAGCGAGTGAGCGTTATGAAAGGAGCCACGCGCCAGTGTTTTCTTAAATCACTCACTTTCCATGTTTCATACCGCAAGCAAACAAAAAAAGGGAAAGGACAGAAAAATATTTACAGATGTTTCGTGGCTTTTGGGGAAATTTTTTTGTTTTACTTACATGCCGTCTTTTTTTGTTGAAGTGAAGAGCGGGACACAGTGACGCGGACTGGTGAGTGGTCAGTGAAGCTCACCGCGATGACGGCTGAGTGATTTTTTTTTTATATTAATAATGCGGTCATCTGTGTGATGGGACTAGAGCCATGGTGTTATGCCAGGATAACACCACGGGTCCAGTCCCACAGTGATCAATCAGAGCCAGAGATTCTTTCTTGCCATTGTATAATGCTTTTTAAATTATCCCTAAAGGTGTTGGTTTGTTACAGTTCGGGCATACTCGCATATAATGCCATAAATACAGCACACCTGCAACACTGCGTTTAGCATGATACTTACAGACATTAACTTTGTCAAGGCAAATCAGTTATTTTTTTTTGGTCCAATACTTCTGTTGGTTCCCGTCTGGTATTTGCAGAGATTTGTTTTCCACAGTTCAGCAAAAATACAATATGATCTGTATTATGGCATGATGTTACCCCTTGTGTATTTATTATAAGGTTTTTCTCTTGCAAACTTAATAAAAATAAAATAAAAATACAATATGGCAAAGGATTCTGACATCATACATTATGGAGTGGCTAGGAGTTGAGAACCCCTCTTGAGCAGAATAAATGTTGTAAACTGAAAAGATCTATCAGTCTTCCAATATCCAGAGATACATGCCTTGTTATGTAATAAAAAGAAAAACTATGAGTCTCCAAATTGAAACAGATGCAAACACAAAGCAAATAAGTGCCGGACTTAAGGACTCCCCATTCATAAAAAAAAATATTCTCACTTCTCACCTCCATCACACGGAGTGTTTTCAAATAAACGTAGCAATCATAAATTATAATGCTGCCCCACTAACACAAATAATTGATGCCTATGGGAACTTTCTACGCAATTCTTTTTTTGAAGTTTCGATCAGTGCATATGTATACTTGGACAGATGACATCGGGGGTAGGAGGTCTGGACTGGTCCTCGCTGGGACTCCCTCCTCCCCCAGCACAGCCAGCTGCAGGACAGACTTTAATCTTTATTTTTTAACCTTCTGCTGGACAAAATATCTTTGTTTTTGTTAACTTTCTGCTCCACTGACACGGAATTAGAACAGAGTGTGCGCTTTTGCGGACTGAAAAAAGCCCCGCTGCCCACCCCCACCAGTGTCCCTTGTTAAATGCCCCTGAATAGTCAGTGGTTGGCTGTTAGTGAAGGGAAAAGGCGAGGCTTTCCAGCGGTACTCTAGTTTGATATGTCTGCACTCACAAATCTTACTAGCTTACTTTTCAGCTTCTGTTATTGCAAGTAACTGTGTATTACAGATATATAATTGTCAAAAACTCTATTATATTATTTTTCAGCTTCTGTTATTGCATATAATTGTGGTTTATATAATTGATCGTTCCACTAGTATTCTACCCCTTCTGTGACCCTGTAGTGAAGGGGATCCTCTTTTGATAAGCTGGCAGAGAGAAATCTTTCAGACCTAAATCTGTTCACTGCCAGGCAGAGACAGTGCGGGATGGGCTTTGGTACTGTTTTTTTTTTTTTTTGAACTGTCTGGTTTTGTGCTATTACTTAATGGTCTAGTACACAAGCTGGGGCATCCTACTATTACTTCTAACTGTAAGCTGGGCATGAATAGCTTGAAACCGAGGCTTACCTAGGATGTTCCCTTATTACCTAGCCCATTCTCTGTTGTCTCTGCCAGTCTTGCACCTGTAGGTTTGAACTTAGCTCATTCCCTTGTACTACAAACAACTGCTGCGGTGTGTTCCTAATCATGTCTTCGCTGAGCTGTGTATACACAGGGCCAGTACTCCCCTATGCTGCTCGCACATCCCTGACATGCATTATTATATCCCTACTTGTGATATTACTCACTGTTGATTATTGTCTCCTCCAGATGGGCCCCAGTGGATGTCCTGAGCAGCTCCCAGAGTATGATTTTACTTTTTCTAACCTCCTTGCCACTGCAGACCCTCAACTCTGGCCTATCTGGTGCACGACTTTTAAGTCTATCTTGTTCACCACAAAGTTGGTCAAACGTTACCCTGGCAAAACTAGATCCTCCAGGAGTCGTCACTCCCTATCATGCCTCATATTGTTTCCATTGTTGCTACTTGTCCTGGCAGGGGACATAAGAGTTTAACACTGGTCCCCCATCTCCGCATGTCTCCTCTAACTTCTTCAGCCCCCCTAGCTGGCTATCCACAAAAGGCTTGAAAGTAGCACACCTAAACATTCATAGCCTCATGCCAAACCTAGCTGAACTTGCTGCTTGGGTTGGTCACTACAAGCCTGATATCCCTGGTGTTACTGAAACATTGCTGAAGTCCACTTCCCCCGACTCTGTGAGTGTTCTCCAAGGTTTCAACCAAATCAGGCTTGACCGTGCTGGTAAAAAACGCGGGTGTGGGATACTGATCTATTATAAAAATCACCAAAATGTATTCTTTATACCCCATCAGCTGCCCTCCTTGCCCTCATGCGAGTTCCTTCATGTGCTTCTTCTGCTGGACAGTACAAAAAAACTGCATTTAGTCTGTGTATACAATCCTCCCAAGGGTGGTATGCAAGGGTTAACATACCTCCTTGACTCCATAATACCTGTGGTCCATGAGAACGAGTTGCTGCTACTAGAAGACCTTAACCTCAATTGGTTAGGGGGAAATGCTAGACAATATGAACCCCTGCTGGCTGGGCGCTCCCTCTCTCAACTTATCCAGGAGCCAACCAGGCTTTCCACAACTGGGGGAAAAGTACTCTCCTTGATTGGGTGCTGTCCAACCAACCAGAGATGGTGGCTTTCTCTGGTACATTCCTGGACTCTATCTCAGATCACACCCCTATCTTCTGTGTCTGGAAGGTTTCCCCACCAAGGATTCCACATACAATCCTCCTTTTGAGGAATTTCTCCAACTTTAAGTTGGAATCCTTCCATGCAGATCTGGGTCACACAGATTGGTCCACAATACTGGAATCTCCTGACACTTCCACTGCCCTAAGCAGTTTTCTTGCCATCTTTACAGCCTTGCAAGACAAGCGCGCCCCTCTTATAAAAAGGAGAGTAAGGGGTACTGTTACCAAATGGCTCCACGGTAGCCTACTCACCCTTACTAAGTCTACGGATAATGCTGGGCTAGTTTCAAGGTCTCACACGATTTATCTATTTACCAGGAATACAGACAACTCAGAAATGTGTGCAAAAAAGCTATTAGGTCAGCAAAGAGCTATTTCTGCAATTCTGCCTTGCTATCCACAGCCAGAGACTCTAGGAATTTTTGGTGAAATATCAGAAACATAGTTAGTGGGTCCTCTAAAGGGGATGTCTCAGACATGACTATAGGTGGTACAAATTGTAACAATCAGCTTACAATTGCTAATGCCTTTAATTCTCATTTCTCTGACCTGTCTGCATATACCTCCCTATTTCCTCATCCGAATCTCGGTAAGCAAGGTGTGCCTCACTGCTCCCAGTCAAAATCTGTCCCTAGCCTCTTATTTTATTTCAAGTCTGTGTCCAGGTGGGAGCTGCAGAGACTGCTCTCTGGTCTCTCCTCTCACTCTAGTGCTGGGCATGATAACCTGGAACCCAAACTCCTCCAACTTGGTGCCCCTTCATTGCCTTACCCATCTCCCATATCGTTAATTCATCACTCTCCTCTGGGATTATCCCTGACCTTTGGAAAGTGCCATGGGTGGTCCCAGTTCTCAAACAAGGTGACTCTAAAAACCTTGAAAACTACTGGCCCACTGCATTCTTATTGGCTGTTGGCAAACTCCTTGAAAAAGTTGTTGCTTCCCAACTTTCCGAATATATCGACACATGAGTTGCTGACCCCAGCTCAGCATGGCTTTTGTAAGGACTACAGCACCTCAACTGCCCTTGCTAAGGTTACCCCTGAGGTCAGGGTTGCCATGGATCATGGCAAACTCATTGGTGCCATCTTCATTGACCTTTCCAAGGCCTTCAACCTGGTAGATCATGCACTTCTGTGCTTGCAACTCTGGTCCCTTGACTTATCCACCCCCGTCCTTGGGTGGTTTTCCAATTACCTCCAAGGACACCAGCAACTTACAAAATTTAACAAGGCCCTCTCCGAGCTCAGCTAGTTAAATCTGGAATTCCATCCTAACATACTAACATACTATTTGCCAGCAGATTAGGCCTTACGGTCTATCGAGTCTGCTCGAACCTAGATCCTTAGTTGGGTGCCGAGACCCTCCCATCCCTTGTTCTCTAGAAACCCCTATCATCCATCCCCACCCCCCCGGGACAGGCCATCATCTGATACATCCACTTTCTGTGTCTGTCCCACCCTCTCTTGAAGCCCTCCACAGTGGATCTCTGAACCAGCTCACCAGGCAGTGCATTCCAAGGGTCCACCACCCTCTCGGTGAAAAACCTCCTCCTTTTTCCCCCTCACCCTTCCACCTTCCAACTTCAAACCATGCCCTCTGGTGATACCTCCTGCTTTAGTCTAAAGATCCTCCATGTTTACCTTATTTATTCCCTTGAGGTACTTGAAGACCTCAATCATGTCCCCTGTCTCTCCTCTCCTCCAATGAAAACAGGCAGAGCTCCTCAAGTCTGTCCTCATAAGTCAAATCCCTAGCCCTCGATCATCTTTGTTGCCCTCCTCTGTACCCTCTCCAGGAGCTGTATGTCCCTCTTCAAATGTGGTCTCCAGTACTGTACACAGTACTCAGGTGTGGTCTAACCAGTCCATTGTACAGTGGCAGAATCACTTCCTTGCTCCTAGAGGTGATCCCTCTACAATGCATCGCAACATCCTGTTTGCCTTGCTAGCTGCTCTCCTGCACTGCTCAGAGTTATTCATACATGTATCCACCATGACCCCTAGGTCTTTTCCCCTATTGAGGCCTCCAGCACTCTCCTCCCAGTGTGTACCTGTGTTTAGGTTTTCTCCACCAAGATGCAATACCTTGCACTTGGTGATATTGAAATTTAATTCCATGTGTGAGCCCAGCTTTCCAGGGTGTCCAGGTCCCTTGCAGGCCACCTCCCTCTTCTCCCTCAACTACTGCTCCCATCTTGGAGTCATCCGCAAGAGACTCATTTCACACCCTATACCCTCCTGATGTCCGATATGTATGCATTAAACAGGATCGGACCCAGGACCGAGCCCTGTGGTACCCCACTACCAACCTCTCTAGGGTTCAGAGCTCCCACAGACCACTACTCTTGAGTGCGTCCAGCTAGCCAGTTTTCAATCCATCTGACCATCAAAGGCCTACTCCCTAACCCCATCAGTTTCTCCACCAGACCATTGTGGGGACAGAGTCAAACGCCTTGCTGAAGTCCAAGAATAATATATCCACAGGCTTACCCCTGTCCAGTTCTGATGTTACCCATTCATAGAACTCCACAAGGTTGGTTTGACACGATCTACCTGGCACAAACCCATGTTGCCAACTATCCAGACCTCCCACCTCCTCCAAGTACACCCCAATCGCCCTTTAGTATACTCTCCATTAATTTTCCCACCACCAAGGTCAAACTGATGGGTCTATAGTTACCTGGTGCTTCCTCGACCCCTTTATGGATTGGTACCACATGTGCTCTCGCCAATCACTAGGTACCCTCCTGTCTCAGTGACCTGCTGAAAGCTCCGCCAGGTGCAGCCAGTATGTCCGCCAATTCCCATAGTACTTTCGGATGAATGCCATCCGCCCTGGAGATTTGTTTTCTTTAGGGCCTTGAGGGCTAACCACACCCTTTTGGTGGAGATAGCATCATCCGTCCCTCCCCTTACTGGCCTTTTTTATCCTTATCCAGATGTGACACCCTGGGGTACCTTTCCTCCTCTTGCTCCATTTCTGTTGCTCCCTGATCCCACTCCCTGCCGCTTCTATCCCCTTCATGCCTTGCTTTGTAGATATCCCATCCCCCTCCCTAGTGAACACAGAGGCAAAGTACTCGTTAAATACCTCTGCCCGGTCCCTCGCCTCTTCCACCCACCCTCCTTCTGATCTCAATCTGCTGAGATGGCCCTTAGTTTTTCTCCGCTCCCCAATGTACCGGAAGAACCCCTTTTCCCCTCCATGTATCCCCTGTGCCAGCCGCTGCTCTTTACTGGACTTTGCTCCCCTCACCATACGGGTGACTTTTCTAGATGCAAGCTGGTACATTTCCTTATCCCTATCCCCTCATCCTGTTCTCTCTATTTGTAAACAATCTCCCCACTGTACCATCCCACTGCAGTGCCACCTTATACGTAGACGACCTGTCATCCTTATTCTCTCCCATGACATTAGTATCATCAACTGGCACCTTAACGCTGACTTTAGCAATGTACAATCCTGGCTAAAAGAAAATAGGCTTGTCCTCAATTTCAGGAGAACTCAGACCATGCTCTTCAGTTCCCAGGCTAAGTTAAAAGCGTCCCCTGTGCCCGTGCATATTACCGGTGCTGATGGTGCCCACAAGCTGGTCGCCAGCTCGGTCAAATACTTGGGAGTTACCCTTAACCCTCAGCTTAACCTCTCCCAGCATATTCACCTTGTATGTAGAGCTGTAATAGTGAGTTGGGCTTGGCTTACAGAGCAAAAAACTCACCCCCGTTGCGCGTATTGCCCTGGCGAGGGGGGTGTTTCTTCCCACGCTCTGTTATGGACTCATCACATTTGCTCACGCTGCTAAAACTCACCTCTCAAAATGGGACGTGGCCTACGATAATATATGCCACTTTGCCTTTGCAGCCCGGCATCTCACCCACCCCTGCGACCTTTACAATAAGCTTACTTGACTTCCACCAGGCCAGCATCGTAGCTTTGTCCTAGGTTGTTTTACTGACAAGGTGGTAAGAACAGCCACTTCCTCCTGTTCTGGCAGAGCTCCTCAAACCTGTAGCCTCCTCTTACTCCCTAAGGTCACATGGTCCTATGATATTCCAGGTCCCCAATACCTGCATCCAAATGGGTGACAGAGCATTTGCGTCTTGTGCTCTGAAAATATGGAACTCCCTTCCTGTGCTTGTTTGCACTACACCCTCCCATACCTGTTTCCGTAACTCCCTCAGGGATCACTTACTGCTCTCCTCGGCCTGCAGTTGCACTTAATGATGCCAGTGGCCTTCCTACACTAACGACACACTGGATACCATTGGTACTCTTTGAGGGGCACCTACCCAGACTCTGTGCCCAGCTACCTTCCTAGCCCTACCTGCCCACAGTGTTCCTCGTGCTTACACCCTTTGGTATTTGAAATGATATTTGAAATGTGCCTCTCTGCTCACAGTTTGTAATGTCTGTATATTAAGTTACCTGCTCCTGTATATGTTACTGTATGCTTCTTTTTTTTTGCCTCTCCTGCCTCATCTTTGAAATGTCTGTATATTTATCTACCTGAGCTCTGTTTTGTAATCTGCTTCCTTATTTTCTTGTAACCTCCCGGGTCGCACCTGAAAATAGGCATCTGTTTTGTCTAGTATGCTTACCTGGTGAACAAAAACTAAACAAATAAATATGTGATGCACAAAGGTTTAATGTGGCATAATTTGCCTAATGGTGCAGTTATTAAGGAACAGGAAACACACCAAGTTTTTTCAGTCCCTTGATCTGCACTGTTTGCTGGGTCTCTCTGCACAACCATGACTGCATTATCACAGCTATCTTAAACACATTCCCCTAGCAACTGCTGCTGCTGCTAAACTTGCAGAGCAGCTTCAAATCCCAGGGTTTACAAGTTGCTACCCCCTCAAGGTTTACAGATCCATGAACATGCCTTTCAAGTTTCTTTCCTTAACAGCACCACAGCCAACTGGTACCTGCATAAGCTGCAGTCCAAACCCTAGGATCCTTACCAACCACCATGCCTAGAATGCCAGCCACAGGGAATCTGCCCAAGCCAGCTGGCAGAAACAATGCCCAAATGCATACAGTATATAAAATAAAATGAAAAATGATTTCTTATTGCGTCTAACCTAGATCCTAGTCCTGATAAGAAGTGTCAGGACCTTTTTTGGTCTGTCCACCCATGCTACTAACTCTTGGTAAGCACAGTACACATAGCACCTCTTCATTTTCCAATCATGACAATTTCACTGTTACCAGCTCATAGTATTAATCTGTTAAGTTTACCTGCTGTGCTATCTACGCCCAACAACCACACAGCAAATACTAGCAAGCAAACATTTGCCATTCACAAATGCTTGTTTCAAAAGGTATTCAAAGCTTCCAGAGATGGTCTTTTGTGGAGCCATTCCTTTGATCAACATAATTACAAACAAACATCACCTTGTTGCTATACAAATGAAATACTGTTTGCACTGATCTGGATAAACTAAGGAAAGATCAAAGATCTACAGCAATTATCCTATTAACATAATCAATTTGTAGACAAATATGATATGCTCACTAATAACACTTAAAGAGTGATCTCATGTAAAGATAACAAGTGTCTTTTGTACATTTCTGATCAGCTTGTATTGAGATGGTGAGGAAAGCATATCATTACACAAAGTGATCCATTGAGTGGTGTTTTTAATATTTTGTTGTAGTAAAAGACATGGTCATATATTGACAGATATTTCCCACTGCAGTATATATGTATTTTTTTAAAATTTAGTATGCTTTTTGGGTGCCAGTCCTCTGAAAGCTCAGCCCCTGACTCATCCAACCTCCGCCCACCCACAGACTTACTCGGAGTGGCGATCCACCGAGGCTTGCCCCCTCAGGATAGGGCTGTCAGGCAGGCACGGCCCCTACAGAAGACTGTACAAGGTTCTTGGTGGAAGAACCACTAGGAGGTCTCCCTGGCTTAGCCTGGCCCTGAGGGGCTGTGCTGCACCGATGAAGACTCTCGCTCAGTCACTAGCCAAGCATCATGGAGGGCGGCATGAGAACCGGATAGATGGGGTATCATGAATGGAGCTAGCAGCAGTTTTTCCAATAACGGGCTCCCCGGGAGGTGTGGCATGCAATGATGTAGTGCGCAATATGTGAACGTCTGGCATGCCTCCCTGACAGCTCGGCTCTGGCAGCTATATCCCCCTGACCACCACCAGGGGTCAGTCACATGCCAGATGCCCTCCTCCCTCTGGAGGAGTAGAGCAGTCCCAAGGATGCTCAGTCCTCCACCCCCCCCCCCCGGCTGGCCCTCCGATGCCTCAAGTCTGGTCTCGAACCCGGGTCACCGGCATCGCAAATGAAAATCCAACCCATGCATCAGCAGCCAGGCCCCACAGTATTTCTAAAGAGAGTCTCTCTGATCTCCTTATAGTGGTACTGCAGGCAGGCAGGGAATTTCTCTAGAGATATCACAGAAATTCAGGAAATATCTGACCATGCCAGTTGCTGCAACTGTATTTTTGTTTGCACCTTCACATATAGCACCAGTTTCTTTAAGTTAGTAAGGGTCTATGGCCCACCCAGTCTGCCCATTTGAGCTCGTAAGATCACTTTCTAGAAGTCTGTCACCCCTTACCCTTGACCTCCAGGATTCCCTTATGTCTATCCCATGCATTCTTAAATCCCATGATTGTTTCAGCCCCCACCACTTCCTCAGACAGGGTGTTCCACTGGGCCACCACCCTTTCTGTGAAGAAATTCTTCCTCACATTTCCTCTGAATTGCTCTCCCTCTAACTTCATCCCTTGCCCTCTAGTCCTGAAACATCTTTTTTGCTGGTAAAATAGTGTTTTCCTGCACCTTGTTCCTCCCCACGAGGTACTTGTATGTCTCTATCATATCCCCTCTCTCCCGTCTCTCCTCCAGGGAGTACATAGTCAAGTCCTTCAGCCGGTCTTCATAGGACTTGTGATGCAATCTCTGTACCATCTGTGTTGCCCTCCTCTGAACTTTCTCCATCCTGACTATGTCCTTACACAGGTAAGGTCTCCAAAACTGGACACTACTTCAGGTGGGACCTCACTAGTGTCTTGTATAGTGGAATTATGACCTCCCTTTTCCTGCTGGTGATGCCCCTGCCTATGCGTCCCAGCATCCTATTTGCTTCACCTGCTGCCTTGTCGCACTGTTCTCCTACCTTGAGGTCATCAGAGAAGATAACCCCAAGGTCCCTCTCCTGCTCAGTGCATGCTATATCCTCACCCCCAACTGATATGTTGTTCCAGGGTTTTTGTGCCCCATATTTATTATTTTGCACTTTTTTGCCTTAAATTTCAACTGCCAAACCATTGACCATTCTTCAAGCTTCTGCAGGTCCTTCCTCGGTTTTTGATTTGGGGGCAGACACTTTGACAAAGCACATGCCAGAAGTGCAAAACATTGGGCAGTTTGCTGAAGTAAGGCAGCATTCTGTTTGGGGATACTGTCCAGGATCTGGGGTTGCATTCCAGTTTTTAATCTGGAATGCACACGAAGTCTGGAATAATGCCAGCCAAATGGAAGGGACCTGGTAAAATCCAGACCATTGGACCCAGACTCGAACAAAATGGTATAAACCAGACCGGTCAGTCTGGTTTTTACCATTATGGTCCCTCTGTTCTGGATTTCATCTGGGGTGAAGGCACTGGTGAAATCATGCCCACTGGACCAAGACAGGACCTTTACCATTTTGGTAAATCTGAGACCGGCAGTCAAAATTTCACCTATACCTTCATCACAGATAAAATCTGGACCAGCCAGAATAGATGGAGCAAAATTAAAAAAGTATCAACTGGTCCTACCAGAACAGGGGGACTGCACAAGCTGCGCCTGGTCCCTTTTTTACCATTTTTGTCTGGTCCTGGTACAAATGGAATGTGTCCTATAGTTTCTGCCCCCTGGCATAATATCCCCTCTCTCATTCTGGCAGAGCATCTGGGGCATTTTGTGTATGTTCTGGTTTTAACCAAGACCCCGTTATTTCGGTGTTATTGCCATTTGTGTTTAAAATGTGTTAAAGTGGCTAATATTCAACATGTAAAAGTAAGCATGCCAAATACTGCAGTCATTTAAAATGGAACTCGCTCAGGTTGCCTGCCTCTCACTTCCTCAACAGGCGCGATTTGCAGATCAGATTTCATCATAGTTCTGGATTTAAAGGGACATTGTCAACCACTTTTGGCCTCAAAGTGTCCCTAGTTTAAAAAACATATTTTATGATTGTTTGCATTCTATAGAATGTGCTGATATGACTGGTAGTTTCATTTGGATTCCTTTTTCCTTTTAAAAGTCAAAAACAGACTGCCCACCATACTAGTGTTACCACACCAAAACATGTTTACACTCTTTAATCAACCCCAATTGCACCTTTCTTGGATTTGGAAACACCCCCAACAGGGTCCAGCCACTCAAGATGCAGTGGGAGCAGAGGAGACGATTGTATTATGAGTGACTGCACTGCTTAGGGGTGTTCATGATCTTCGGGAAGTGAGTAGTAAGAGTAAATCAAAGATTAGAAACAAAACAAGGTTGGGTATAATTACATAATGGCCATGCATTTCAGTTCTGCTAAGAATGGAGGCACATTAAACCACCAACAACACCAATGAATTTTAGAGCTGGCAAGCAATCATAAAATGTGGGTTTTCCAATTCAAATAGCATGATGTAGAAAGGGTTGACAGTATCCCTTTAATGGTGCTTCAAAGCTCCGTTATCATGAGAGTAGTTAGTGCCCACCCCACACATCCGCCTGCCCATCCCACACATGCCGCCCACTGATCATACTTCTCACTTTTCATGATGATCTGTGGGAGGCAAGTTCTCAGTGTGGGGGAAAAGAGGCAACACCAGGAACACAATGTACCACTAAATCTTACAGAGGGAAATTTAGAACATTATGAAGATGTGTGTCCTGTTCCTAAAGTTAGCAGTTCATTGAGTAAATGAAATTACGAATGCTTGCTGTGATTTTTAACTTTAAAAATCTAGTGCAAAGTGTGTGACAGCGCCCTCAGTGTGGTACCGCGGGTTTCTGAGCGGTAAAATAAAGGCGTGTCCTTTGGAATGTGGTGGCACAGTTGAGGAACAGCATGCACAAAACGTATCTTTGACTACAGTATAAATTATCAATAACCTTCAGAGTACTTGAACCTAAATCTCAGAGATGAGCACACTCTGGCTGCTGCTGTTTCACCAGTTCCATTTACAATAAGGACTGAATGAATAAAGATAGGGGGGTACCTTGGTCCCGCGGCGGTGGTGCCGAGGGGCTCTGCTCACGGCTGCATGAGTCCGAACCCGTCACTCCCACCATCCCTGCAGCCATCAACATCCTCCGGGTGACGATGACCTCTGTCCTCCTCCTGTCACAGGCGGCAACATCCAGCCCGCAGCATCAGGCAGGCACCCGTCACAGGCCGAGTGGGCACTGGTCCCACCTCGCTGCTCCCCTGCCAAGCCCAGCACCCCCTCGCGTCCTCCGTGACTCCCGCGGCGGAGCCCCAACGGCAGCAACTCTGTTGGAGGAATCGGACCCAACTTCGGGAGACTTCCCCGGCTTACGCTGGCAACACCGCTTAAAAGTCAAATCCGTTTAAATCGGCGGGCGCCGTCTAGTCTCTCCGAAGAGTAACTAGTTCCTCTTACATTCCCTGCGCCTTTGAGTTGGGGTTACTTTGTCGCTTGAAGTCACAACAGGAAAACGACAGTGACGACTACGTCCGCCAGCCCGGTCCTGCAGGGCTCCATGTTTTCTATTTGCATGTCTATTTATTTGGATAGTATTTCAGATCAGTTCTGTAGGCTGTTTTCTGTAAGCACAGGCTCTCCTTGTTACAGTGCAGGAGGAGGAGCAATAGAGGAGGCTCCGTTATGAGCAGATTTCCAGTTTCCTGCTGCCCTGGAGCTGACTCTGCATCCCCATCCCACTTGTCTTCCTCTCAGCCCAAGCAGTCAGATAATCAAACTATAGTTTTTAAAGTTTGGGAACAGAACAAGGAGACAAAGACGCAGTGAACAGCATACTAATAATGCAGCTGTCATTGCTTTTTTTTTTTTTTTTTTTGGGGGGGCTGTTTTATGGATGAAAAGGGTCTGCTCAGTTCCTCTAACAAGAGGAATGCAAGCAACACAGAGTATTTGTCCTAGGACTGGAGCCTTAGTGTCCCTCACAATAATGATTATGTCATCTATTGATCGAATAGCATCTCTCTAAGGGGAACCCAGAGTCGTGGCCTGCTTATTCTGAATTCTAAGGAGTGAGACACAAGGCATGCAGTAGAGGGAAGTGCTGGGTTTATTTTAATCTCCTGTCTGTGTAGCCAAGAATTAACGATTTGCACTCTCCCTAGCTGCTCCGCCCGATCCCCCCTCTCATGTATCATCTTGCACTTTTGAACACACAGTGACAATACAGTGCAACATCAGGGACTCTTTTGAAACTGACTACAAAACAAAGCACAGTGTTGCAACAAGCGTCTCCATTACCACATGGACAACGTTTTAAAATATTAGTACAGTACACAGTTTAGCTTAGATGTTTTATCAGCTTCTTTAAAGAATGTATTGCAAAAAAAAAAAAAAATGTTTCGGCATCAGCGTTGCCTTAGACATTAGGGTACAAAATAAATCTCCTGGGCCTTGGTGAATCTGAGGTATGGTGTTTCTCAGGATTGGAATGATCATGGATGCAGCCCTGGTGTTGCCCTAACTTTGGCGCTGTCTTTCCAGGCACAGAAAAAGATCACACACCAATGCCTGGAGACAGGATTCTCAAGTTAGTACTATGCCAGCCTTCAGATCATAGCAACACAGAAAATAATGGCAGATAAAGGCCTAGAGGCCCATCCCGTCTGTCCAAGCCTGTCTGACTTTAGGACTCTGCCATTGTCATTCTTTCTTACCCCCCACCCCATACAAACAATTTTTGTGTGCCTGTTCCATTCCTCTTTTGAACCCTCCCACTGCTTCAGCCCTGATGACCTCACCTGGAGGTTTGTTCCAGTTCGGCACCACTCTTTCTGCAAAACAAGTACTTCATTTTTTTAAACGATGTTTTATTGTATTATAAGAAAATTCCATACATTTGACTTACAGAGCATAAAAATGAAATCACATTACATCTCAGTTATATATAAAAATTTAAAACATATTGCAAATAATACAAGAAAAATAAATATATAGAGACTATTAAGAAAGAGGGGGAGAAAAATGGGGTGAAATTAAAATTGTAGGGCAGGGGTAGGAATGTGACAAAATATCTCCCAAGAAGATCCAATAATATCTTCTGTGCTGAACCATAGTTTCTTATACTGCAGCCAGTGTTTCTTTCACAGTGTACCACCATTTAGAAATATTGAAATCAGGGAGGGCATGGCTGTTCCTACATTCTGAAATCAGGCGCTTGGTAGCTGTAGTACATAAGGCAACAAGTTTTTTCCTGTGGTTTATTAAAACTTACAGCAGACACACTAAAATGTGTAGGTGCCCACACCTAAACATTAAAATATACATTGTGGCAATAAAAGAAATTTGTTTAGGGACCATCTCCATAACCATTTTTGCAGTCGAAATTCACCATCTTTTAATGTTTATTTGTTTTTATTTAGATGACCAGGTAAGATACACTGGCACCAACAGCATCTTTTACAGGTTTGACCCAGTGTACGTAGCACAACATACAACAGTGTAAATATCAGACAGATGAGTTACTATATGAACAGGGGATACAGTACATAAAGTAGTTAAGATATGGTTGTGCCACAGAACAGGTTTTAGGTATAGGCATACACAGTACAAAGACCAATGAAATAAGAATTCTCAGCACACAGGTAAGAAGGCAGTAATAAAATACTATGGAATTCAGACAGAACACTCACAGTCATTCTGTGTTAAGACATGAGTTTTCAGTTCTTCAGAAAAATGAGGCAACGTTAGTGTTCTGATTGGGACAGGGATAGTGTTCCATATAGAGGGGGCATGAAAACTAAATAATTTTTGGCCCTTGCTTGTAGACATGCATGGAACTGATAGGCAAAGATTATGGGTTGATCTTGAATTGAAATTCGGTGCAGTTGGTTGAGGCAGGCATGCAAGGCTCGCGGGCTGTTTACTGTCTAACAGTCTGAAACCGAAGTTTGTCAGAGCCAGCTTGGATCTAATTTCAAAAGTAGGCCATCCTAGGCCTTCTAAGATTAACAGTGATATACTCTGTTACCATGCTGACCGTTAAACTGTGAAATTTTATGGTATAGAACTTTTTTAACATCAAGATTTACTTTAGGTGCTGCATCAACAACTATGGAGCCATAGTCTTACAAGGAAAGCAAATGATGTCTTGCGATATTTAGCCTGGCATAATATGTCTTGAAAATTTTTTATACAGTAAAGTTGACCTAGTTTTTGATGGACTTTGTGTGTTAGGTTTTTAATATGGGGTCTGAAAGTCAGGTTTGAGTATATATGAATGCAAAGGTATTTAAAAACATTAACCATCTCAAGGGGTTAAAACATTAACCATCTCAAGGGGTTCACCCCTGTAAGTTGATGCTGATAATTTATCGGCATTAGTTCTAGTTTTTGAGGTTGATCCCAATAACATTGTTTGTGTTTTTGTTACATTTATCATAATTATATTTCCCTGAACCACCTGTGCAGAGAGCTTAGTTCACTGTATAAGTTTTTATTGATGACCGAAATCTCCTTTGCCTGAGCAAATAGTGCTGCGTCATCTGCATAAAGTAACATGCTAGTATTAGTGCAGACTGTGGGGGGTGTCGTTTATGAAGAGTGAGAATAACAGAGGTCCTAGTATGGACCCCTGTGGTACCCCACATGGGGTCCATCCTTGTATTTGACAATGCTGGTCCCATTTTAACCCATTGCATCCTGTCGTCAAGGTAGTTAGTAAACCAGCTAGCTACAGGGAGTGCAGAATCCAGTTAAGTAATTAATAGAATATGGTCTACCAGGTCACATGCTTTTCTGATGTCCATGAACACTGCTCCTGTCATCAGTCCTTTATCCATAGCTAGAGACCCATGTTTTTCTTCAATAAGAAATAACAAGAAATTCAAGTTATGAAAAGAAATAAAACAAAAGCAAAGCCATGAAAAAAGTAAAAATAATTGCTTGTTTTTTTGGCAAAAGCTGAAGAAATTCTTGCAGCAGTTGTTTAGGCTCCATTGTTACCACAGAGATGGTCCGCAAGAAAGCGGCAGCGGAATTGTCTAATTCACAAAACCTTTCAAGACCATTGCATAATGCTGCTTAATACAATGTAGTATACTAGGAAATGTGATTTCTAGTCTGTATAATGTCACTTTGAGTTATTTTATGAATGTAAATGTGATAACAAGAAATAAAACTACATTTTCAATGAATAAAAAGAAATAACATGAAATTCCAGAAAAATAAAAAGGAAAATTATAAAAAATACAAATAATTTCACGGGGCTCTATCCATAGCTCTATATACAGTGTCCATGAACCCTACCAAGGCAGGGGACATTCCCACAGATTAGAAGTTACATCTCCTCTGCTTCCTGACATTCTTCTTTAACCTCCCCCTACCAGTTTCAGGGGGTTACCACTGGTTCCCGTGTTATCACTTACTGTGAACAACTTGCTGCTGTCCACCTTGATCATTCTACTGAGTTACTTGAACATCTCAGTCATGTCACCCCTTTTTTTCATGTCTTCCAGTGTATACAGTACATGTTTACATCCTCCAAGCATTTCTCATGGGACCTGCCCTGTTTCCCCTGTATCATTTTGGTGGCTCATCTCTGTGCCACCTACCACATGTCCCTTTCCTTGCTGAAGTGCGGGCTCCATAATTGTATGTAATACTCCAAGTGAGTGTAAACCAGGGATCTATATAGAGGCTGTATTACCTCTCTCCTTTTGCTAATGATCCCGCTGGCTGTGCACACAGCATCAGATTTGCCTTGTGCACAGCCCTGCTACACTCTGCTAATCCCTTCATGCTCTTCATTATTAACACTCCCAGGTCCCTTTCCTCTGATGTGCTCTCCACTATCAACCCATTCATTCTATACTCCTTTCTTGGGTTCTTGGCCCTTGTGTACTTAAGCAGTAATGACCGAGAAGCCAGTAATTTTTGAGGGATTAGCGACCGGTTGGGAGGATGGTTGGCCCAAGTTACAGTCGAGGACCACCTTCTTCCAGCTGGTCATTAATCCAAGGAAATGACCGGCTTCGAGGTTGTTATTGTGATTATAAGTCTAATCGCGTAACAACTTTCATATTTGCCAGTTTTATTTAGGTTTTAGTTATGTGGCACAAGCCATGCATGTCACACAGCATCAGTCTGCATCTGGATCAGTCATTTCCAAAATGTTAATGATCGATCCAGTAGCACATCCAGAGCCTCACTAGGCTCAGGCATAATTAATTTGACTTATAAACTTTTTTGCATTAAATTTCAGCTGCCACTCTCTTGATCACCTCTCCAGTTCCTGATCTTTCTTTATGGCACGTACCTCCTCACTCGGTGCCCACTCTTCCAAAAACCTTGGTGTTGTCTGCAAACAGGTGTATCTTTCCCTGAACTTCCTTCCCTGTGTCATAAATAAATATGTTAGAACCAATTCTAGAACTGATCCCTGGTGGACCCCACTAATGACTTCCCTTTCTCCTGAAGGTTTTCCATTTAGGACCACCTTTTGAGGGCACCCACTGAAAACATTTTTCACCCACCCTGTAATCTTGTATCCAATCCCACGTCACCCAACTTCTTTGTTAATCTCCCATTTGGAACTGAATCAAAGGCTTTGCTGAGGCTTAGGTATAAGACATCAACAGCCTGAACCCTGTCCATAGCCTTTGTCACCCAACTAA
The DNA here is from genome assembly GCA_016271365.2 of Neoceratodus forsteri. Lineage (NCBI taxonomy): Eukaryota > Metazoa > Chordata > Ceratodontiformes > Ceratodontidae > Neoceratodus > Neoceratodus forsteri. The sequence continues at coordinate 1,838,712,328 of CM057449.1, forward strand.
AGAATTCATTCAGGTTCATTTAGCATGACCCCCCACTGGTAATTCTGTGCTGTCTGGAATCTTGCAGGCCATTTGCACTATCCATTCCTTAATTACGCTATTATCCATTTCTTAATTATAAACTCCAGTAGTTTCCCCCACAATAGATATCAGACTGACTGGTCTATAGTTGCCTGGCTCCTACGGACTCTTATTTTATGTAGGGGGACCACATTTGCTGTTTTCCAATCCTCCATCACTTCTCCTTTCTCCAAAAAGCAGCTGAAGAGATCCATTAGCTGACCTACCAGGACCTCCCCATCTCCCTTAAAACCCTCAGCTGCAACCCATCTGGGTCCATTGATTTATTCATGTTCAGTGCTTGAAGTCTCTGCAGCACTCTGTGAATTCCTTGTTGACACCTGATAGGGATTTCCTGCTGGCTGCTAGGCTGCAGTCTGGCAGAGGGCCCCTGTCCTCCACTGTGAATACTGAACAGAAATATTCATTCAGTAGCTTTGCCTGGCACTAGGTTAGAACAGCAACTGTATGGACAGCACTGTCAATAACAGCGCCATCCAAACAATGCTGATCACAAAAGCGGCAGGAAGAAATGCCGCAAACAAACACAGTGCCACTGGTAGCGATTGCAAGTCTGGTTTCCAATTGCTACCAGCAAAACCTGCATTTTTGTGGGGGCAGAGCTGTGACTCCGCACCCCTCCCATGTGGGGGGCTCTGCCCCCATGCCCCCTACACTTAAAATAACCAGCTCCAAGTCAGAATTGGATTTCGGGGTAAAAAATCAAATTTCAAAGACCAGAATTAGAACCCTGGTCTCTGCCACCATTCTGGCTGAGCTGCTCATGGTTTAGCACTCCACCTATGGGAGCAGCTCAGCCAGCCTCCTGATTGCCCATCCTCTTGTGCCCATCTATAGCACCATTGACAGTGACCTGGGGAGCGCTTACTACATAGAGCTGTTATTCCTTCATCGCTGTTCATGGAAGCACTGTGTAGACCGCATTGTTCTGAGCAGTGCTATAAATGTAGTGCTGTTCTGACCAGGTAGGCTTTGGCTTACTCATCTCATCCTCTACTCATTCCTTCCCTTTTTTGAGCCTGATTATACCTCTCTTAGTTTTGTGTTGCTCTGATATATAGCAAAAGAACCCTCTTTAAGCCCTTCTGCTAGCCTAAATCCGATTCCTGAGAAACAGATTCCTGAAGGTCAAGGGGAATTATTTTACCCATAAGTCACATTTCTTTACTTTTGTAGCATTCAGGGGCAGTCCTAACTGATGCCTGAAAAAAACAAACAAAAAAAATATATATATATATATTTCCAATGAATTTCCTTACATTTTACAAAATACATATAATTATGACATAAGGTACAACCAGGGGTTATGTTAGTGTTCTAGTTAATCACCCCTTGGGGGTGTAATGTGGCATGAGGTGCAGCCGAGTGCCATATTGCCCCCAGGGGGTGATTAACTTGAACATTAACATAACCCCTGGGAGTACCTTATTGCTATTATTATAATTGAGATACATTTTCTTGCAGTTTTCCAGTGTAGTGCTATATTAACTGCAGATCTTCTTAATTATTAACATAAAATAGTCCCTGTGCCTAAAGTTAATATGGGGGGTGGGGTAATGTGGCACTAAAAACTACTCCATAGAGCTGTCCTGCAGTAGGGGCTGTCTGTAGGAAGAAGGCAGGAGTTAGGTTTTTTTCTGCAGCTGAAGAGTATCATCAGTGTGCTGCCGTTATTACAGAGATCTGAGGATCTTCATGGAAAAGCCACACTGCGGGCTGCTATGTCAGTGTAGGTTAATTCTTATTACTGTTAGTTATTTACTTTCACTGATGCTCCTCACCCCTGATGGAGGAGTGGCTCACCAACTACAACAAGTACTGCCAGGTGTTTGCTGACAGGGACAATGCCAAGAGGATCAGTCAGGAGTCCGAGCAGCTGGGCACCAAGACAGGAGTGTGGACTCCAAGAACACAGTCTGATGCCACCAAGAAACTGGGCGAGATGCTGCAAGAGATCCACTTCTGGAAATATGAGCTGCAGAGAGTGAGAGACTGAAGATCTGATGGCAGAAACTGATTTGCATTCATACATTCATACATAGACTTGCATTGCTGAATTCTCAAGTACCTCTGCCCCCTCCCACACCCGTCCCTGGACAACAGCCACCCCAATAAATGGCACACAAGTCATAGTAGCAGCTGGACTGTGATGTAAAGGAACCCTCCCCCAGCCAGTCTTATACCAGCAGCACCAGTGAAGCCAACAGTTGCATTTCAAATTGAACAGCGTGGATGTTAGAAGAAGGATCGCACTGCCTGACTGCTCACTGGTGCATTCTCTTTCTCATACCAGCAGTGCCTTTGCCATTTCAATACTCCAACTCATTAAACACATATGTGTTGCTGTGTTCAGTTCGGGCCAGTTATTTTTTTTTCTATATAGATTTTTATCGTCTTTTTTCCCCGGATTTCTCCCCGTCCCCATGCCATGGGCATACACACACATGTGAAGGCACACGCACACTGCACCCCGGGTGCCCTCTTGCTACACTGCCACCCCCTCCTGCCTACACTACCCACTGAACCTCCTCCCGGTGGGAGTGGAACTATGGGAGGATGATGACCACCCCAGGAGAGGGTGCTCAATCCTGCTCCCCCCCCATGCGGGCTCTTTGATGACCCAAGGTCATTCCTGAACCCTGGTTGCTGACGTGGTGTGAGGTAAGGCATCCAGCGCCTCAACCCTCAGTGCCACCGGGCCGGCCCAGGGCCAGTTATTTTTATGGGCCATATGTATGAATTAAACTCAGTGCGGATGTTAAATAAAGTCTCATGCCTGCCTTCTAGCCTGTCTGACGAATAAACCACCCACTGTAACACCGGCAGTGATTCAAGAGAACAGCAATAACTGTAGTAGCAGAGGGTTTGGAGTATCAAATATAATATTTAAATTGAACCGCATTTCACAGCACTGAAGACATGAATGAGCCACAGCGTGGCATTTAAATGTAATTTAACCCCTGGCCCCCCCAACTCTCTCACTCTCAAACTGCAGCGCCAACATGGCAGACTCAGAGAACTGATTTTTTTCCCTCTTTTGGGCTGCAATCATGGCAGGATACATAGCAGGGCATATGGGTATTATTTCTGAAAATATGAGAGCAGGTGGGGAATCCTCCTTCTGCAGCCACACTGTGGCTCCACCATTCATTAACAGCACCAGATAGTAATGCTACTTCTATGAGTTCATGCAGATGAGGGGGTTCTTCATTCTGCATTCCTGCTGCAGCTCATTTATGCAAAAAACAGCAGAGAGTATTGCCGACATGGGGAAAACAAATCTGTTCTTTGGCTGTGAGTCTGCTGTGTGTGTGTGTGGGGGGGGGTCTTCATTCTACTCTTGTATGCAAAAACAAAGTTCAAAAGACCGTTTCTTTAGCCCCACTGGTAACAGTACTACAAAGAGTTATCCTACAAAAGAGTTTAGTTTAGTAAATGCTGTATCCCATCATCTAGCACAACTCAGCCATAAAAACAGGAAAAAAATAACAGAGATAATGTGACCTTTCTTGCAAACATGGATAAATGATTCCTGGCACTGTCAGCCTTGCTGTAATGGTTGCCATCAGTTCCAGACATAGAATGCTGCAAATGTAAGTAAGACCTTGATTCTTTAAATCAGTACTCAAGTTATCAGGCTCTACAAGTATGTTAATAAGGAGATGAACATAAGGCTCTCGGAATGCTGACAGCCAATCAGGCTGCAACATTCCTGAGACCCTTATAATAATTAAGCAATAAGGCATGACCAAGGGTTATGTTAATGGTCTGTTAATCACCTTCTAGGGGTGTACTGTGGCACGAGGTGTAGCCGATTGCCACATGTCCCTAGAGTGTGATTAACTGACCATCAACATAATCCCTGGGAGTGCCTTATTGCTAGTATAATAAAAAAAATGTTTTTAAACAGTGTTAAACCTTGTTCAGCATATGGCTAAGCTCTACATGTATGTTAATATAAGATTAACATAAGGCTGTTAGAATGTTTGCAGCCAATCAGAAAGCTCCATTTCTCAGACCCTTTTTATAATGATAGATATACACTACTCTGTGTTGACAATGCCATTTGTGAGTCCTTAAAATGGCAAGCAGTATCTGGTCACAGTGCCACTCCCCACCCTTACCCCACCTTGTGCCAAATATTCCTAGTAGTCCACTGGCACAACCACCTTCACCCCACCTCAAGTAGTCCCTGATGTTGACTGGTATCACCAACCTTCCTCATTCCACCCTGGTACCAAGTAGATGCTGAGGTCCAGTGGTGTGTCTTGCTCCATGTCCAAGTCTCCCTGGCATCCGGTGCCCCCTCACTATGCCATATGTCCGAGTATCCCTGGCATCCGGTGCCCCCTCACTATGCCATATGTCCGAGTATCCCTGGTATCCATTGGTACCCTGCTCCCACAATTGTCCCATGTCTATATATCCCTAGCACTAGTCATTCCCCCCCCACACCCTGCACCATGTCTAAATATCCATGGCATCCCTTTGTATTCCCTTCTCCACCCTGCTCCATCTCAAAGTATCCTTGGCATCCAGTGGTACTCCCTCCAACACCCTGCCCCTTGTCCAAGTATCCTTGACATCTAGTGGCCTCCCACACCCTGCCTCATATCCAAGTATCTCTGGGATCCAATGGTACCCCCACCCTCAACAACACCCCACCATTCCAACACTCGGTGCCCAACTCCAGTGTCAGATAAATTAGTTTGAAAAGGTTAGTTCCCTTACCCCACTCACTGGCACCTGTAACTTCCTCTTCCCCTTCCCCAGCATCAAGTCATATAACCCCCAGCCCACTAGCAGGCCAGTGCAACCTTCCACCTCCATATCACCAATAATAATAAAAAAGAAACAGGCAGTGATCATAGAAACATAGAAGTTGATGGCAGATAAGGACTGCAAGGCCCATCTAGTCTGCCCATTTTTTTTCTACCTTATGAATGTGTCATAGGCCTTTACCCTATCAATGACCTATTTATTCATACTCATCTGTATTGCTCCCTTATGCCTATCCCATGCCTGTTTGAAGCCCTGCACTGTATTCATATCCACCACTTCCTGAGGTAGGCCGTTCCATGTATCCACCACCCTTTCCTGTGAAAAAGAACTTCCTCACATTACCCCTTAATCGGCATCCCTCTAATATCATGCTGTGTCCTCTTGTCCTGCTATTTTTCTTATATTGAAACATGTTAGACTCTTTCACCTCACTAATGCCCTTAAGATGTTTGAATGTTTCAATCATATCACCTCTCTTCCTCCTTTGCTCTAGGGTATACATATTGAGCTCTGTTAATCTGTCCTCATATGTTTTCTAATGCAGTCTCTGAACCATTTTGGTTGCCCTTCTCTGGACTGCCTCCATTTTGTTAATGTCCTTGTGCAGGTGCAGCCTCCAATACTGCACGCTGTACTCCAGATGGGGACTAACCAGTGTCTTGTAAAGAGGGATTATTACCTCCCTCTTATGACTTGTGATACCCCTACTAATATACCCCCAACATTCCTCTAGCCTTACCTACTGCTTTAGTGGACTGCTTGGACGATTTCAGGTCCTCTGTGATATTGATGCCCACGTCTCTTTCTTCCCTTGTGATTGCCAGCAACTCCCCTCCCAACCTGTAGGTAGCTTCAGGGTTTCTCTTCCCCCTATGTGCATGATCTTGCACTTCTTTGCGTTAAACCCCAGTTGCCACTCTTCAGACCATTTTGCCAGTTTTTCCAGATCTCTTCTTATTCTGCCCACCCCACCTGGATCATCTACTCTGTTGCAGATCTTGGTGTCATCTGCAAACAGGCAAACCTTACCCTCCAGTCCATCTGCAATGTCACTGATAGATATTAAAGAGGACTGGCCCCAGGACTGACCCCTGAGGTACCCTGCTTGTGACACGTATCACTTCTGACCATTTACCACCACTCTCGGTTTTCTGCCCGCCAACCAGTTTGCCACCCAGCTGACCAACTTCTGACCCACCCTGAGCCTACCCAGCTTATTAATCAATCTTCTGTGTGGAACAGTATAGAAAGTTTTGCTGAAGTCAAGGTAGGCAACATTAACTGCACCCCCCTGGTCCACTACTCTGGTTACCCAGTCAAAGAAATCCATGACATTAGTTTGACAGCACCTTCCTGTCATAAACCAATGCTGTCTTGGATCCCGTGCCCTAATGGATTCCAGGTGTTGCACTATCCTTTCCTTAAGGAGTGCCTCCATAATCTTGCCCACTACTGAGGTAAGACTGACTGGTCTGTTGTTCCCCGCCTCCTCCCTGCTGCCACTCTTGTGGAGCGGGATCACATGAGCCCTTCTTCAGTCTTCTGGGACTTCTCCTGTGCTCAGAGACTCACTAAACAGTTCTACTAATGGCTCTGCTAGTTCCACCCTTAGATTCTTTAGTACCCTGGGATGTATGCCATCAGGTCCTATTGCCTTGTCCACCCTGAACTTAGTGAGCTCTTGTAGGACCCTTTCTTTTGTGATGGGACTTGTGCACACCTCCCTCCCCCCCGTGTCCATGGTGCTGAGCTGTGGGTCCTGCCCTACCTTCTCCTCAGTAAATACTAAGCATTAGGATAGATGCTTTTCCTTGGTCCTCCTCCACACACTGTCCCTTATCCACTTTGATCTTAGCAATACCCCCTCTGGACTTTCTCCTTTCACTAATGTATCTATAGAAAGTATTGTCCCCTTCTTTTACTGTTCATGCTAGTGTTTCCTTGGTTTGGGCCTTTACCTGCCTTACTGCCTTCCCTGCTTCCCTTAGGGAGGTGTACCAAACTTCCCTATCTTCATACCACTGCATTGCCTTATATTTCCTGAAGGCCAACCTTCTGGCTTTTACCTTTTCTGCTACTGTTTTTGAAACCAGAGTGGTTTCCTTCTTTTGTTCTTGCTTTTCTCCCTAACACAATGGGATGTTGCTTCAAGTAGTGCATCCTTAATGCTTGCCCACTTTGCCTGTACCCCCTCACCTGTATTTCTTCTTGCCAGGGCTAGCTTAACTCTGTTGGCCATCTTCTCAAAGTCAGCTCCTCTGAAGTCCCATATTTTCGCCTTGGAATGGGATGATTTAGTTCTAGTGGTCAAACTGAACCATACCATGTGATGGTCACTGGCCCCCAGGTGACCTTCTACCTGGAGATCTGTGATCTTTTCCCGACTAGTCAGTACTAGATCCAGGATAGCCTTGTCTCATGTGGTACATGTAAATATAGGAAATAAATCACTGAGTCAGGAGAATGGGAGGGAGGTATTCTAATCACAGACAGAAACAAGTTTCTATACAACTCATCTAGGATACCTTTCTTTCTTCAAGACATTATGCAAGTCTAATAGGTACAATGGAAAACAAAAGTAATATAGTGGAGGAATAAGAATCTTTTAGGATGTCTGTAAAACAGGCCTTAAATATTTTGACCTTAAAGGCAGAATCAAAAGATGACTTTCTTAATGCAGAGGTGGTTTACTGAATTCTTCAGAAACAGCAGGTTTTCCAAGATGATGGCCCTGAACTAGTTGCATAGCCAGTTTTTAGGCACCAGTGAACCCTGCAGCCTCTGGACCACCAGCCAGCCCCAGAGTACCATTTTAAACATGAATAATAATTAAACAAAAATGTAAACTAAAACAGCACTACAGGGCATCACTGGGCTCTGGAGGCTTCTCATGTGGTGCCATAACATCATGACATTACTCACTAAAGGTATGTCCCAGCCAGTCAGTGACATGGACTGGATGGGCAGTGGGGCCCCAATGACTAACACTGCTAATGCCCCCTAACAAACAAACAAAAAAAAGTAGTAACTGGTTGTCTTGAAAATAAACTGTTGTGCACTTTGTACAAAGGAAAAGACAAGGTCAGTTTGAGTTGGGCAAGGGCCCCATGACTTTTCTCGCTGTGGGACCCCCAACCTGACTAGCTGCCCATGGAACAAAGCGTTGACCCCTGCATTTTACCAACAAAAGACAGATTCATCATTAGAGTTGACATGGGTCGAAATTAAGTTTTGCAGGCACTAACCAGCAGGGCTAATGACTGGGAAAATCCACTGGTCCAGCTGGTGTATATACTAAAGTGTTGCCTTCTCCAGTACAAGCTAGCAGGACTAGTTAAATGAAAATCTTACTAGCCCGATACAAAATCTACCAGCATTTGGCTAGCAGGCCGGTGCCAATTTCTACCCCTGGTTGATAAGAATGCAGCAAAAGAAAACCAAAATTAAAATTCTGGCCATGCAAGAATTCCTGTATAGTATACTGAACATTGCACAATCCTGCAATAATAATATTTTTCCCCACAGAGCTCTCAGTTCTTGGTTTACTATGTTTTTCTCCACTATTGATCAATATCATGAAAAAATTATTCACAAAACTTTTACTCAAAGTGGATTTTCTAAATTATTTAAAATTCCTAAAATAGTCCCTTTTTCAAACAATTATATCACAAATTATTCTACAACAGCTAGGTACATAGTACCAAGAAATGAGAACCATAATTAATACAAAGATGCAAGTGTTCATCGTGAAACTCTCTTCAAGAACTGACTCAAAATAAAACGCATTCTAATATATATTTTTTTGTTTTGTATACAGGTTTAGACCACTGCCAGGAAACCCAATAAAATATCGGATGAGAAACTGGTACCTGCCAAACATGGATATATTTTTGTATTTATTGATTTAAATGTTTCACCAGGAATGGCACACTGAGCAACAAGATGCTCATCTCACGGTGCGACCTGTGGGGGTACAGAGGAGAGCAGGAGTGTACATGATACATAGCAGTTGAGTTACACATTGGAGTCATGAATTAAGAGTGTCATTACATGCTTTGTTTACATGAATGAGAGTGACATTACATATTTTGTTTACATACCTACATACATGCTTACATTACTTGCATTGAATTGAATTATAGTTACACAATGCTGACAGCTTAGAACTTGTTGCCATGAAGGCTTTAAGAACAGGGAGTAGGGATTAGGTCTGGATAAGTTACACTATACATAGACGACTGTACTGACTAAGGGAAGACGTTTGACAGGGAGATAAGCAGAAGTGCAGTATGGGGCAAGTGCATGGGTTGGTAGAAAAAATATATCCAGCCTTTGTGGTCAATAGCTAAGCCGCTGGTCAGGCCGCATAAGATGTAGGGGAAATGATATGGGGGTAGAAGCAGGAAGGGGAGGGGAGGGAGGGGGAGGTGGTCATGGGTATGAACGGTTTGCCGCTTAGAAGTTTATGAGGGCAGAGGATAGAGAATGCTTGGAGGAGGAATGGTGGATTTGGGCCGGCAGGTCATTCCAATGCTTCGGGAGATGGTAGGAGAAGGCCGATTGGCCTGCAGAGGTCCGCCAGTGATGGATTACCAATAGCCAGGAGTCAGTAGACCTGAGGGCATGAGAGGGGGTTGGTGGGGAATATTAGGCAAGTAATTAGTTCCTTTGAAACAGCAGTGCATGTTTGAGCGAACATTTGTAACTTTTTATTCTATTTCAGAGTACCCTTTTTCTCCAGTCTTGTAAGGTGCCCTTTCTCCTGTCGAGTCTTTAGCATTTTTTAATTTTTTAACTCACATGTATTCAAAGATCATTAAATCCATAACAGTTTGAATAAGTTAAATTCAAAACAATTAACTTGGATCAGCAGAACATTAAACAAATATCTACAAAAACACAACTTTATCACAACTAAAAAGAAATATATACTTTTCTTCAATAGTACAGTTGTGTAAAACATGATGTCTTTTGAGCGGATATTTATTACTGTAAATCGTTTAAAAAATAACTTCATCATGGACTCAGTCAGGGGCCAGATATTCAAATCTGGGCATAGCAGAGTGCAAACTGTGCACTGCCCCCTGCAGTTGCCGGGATGTCCAAAACTGCTAGTGACAGCCAGTGCTAAGTCACCTAGCGCCAGGCAGACATGGCCCCCATAATAGGGCAGCACAATCACTTGCACCCAGGCAAAATTCCCCACATTCAAAGGGTATGCATGAAAGTCCATTAGGCATGCAGGTTCTAAGGCCATATGCATGCCTATTATGGGTCCATTTGTATAGGGAGTGAGGCTGTACCGCGTGGCTCAGCCCCCCCAATTGTCCATGTCCTGGGAGCTATCCCTGGTGCTAGTGGACACCCCCTACCGGTCAATGTCCCATTTGAAAACAACAGAGACATCCCTGGTGGTCCAGTGGCCCCTCACCCCCATCGCCGATCGTCATCCCACCCTGAGGCAAAAACACATATCCCTGGTGTCCAGTGCAACTTTCCTCTCAACTCCTTGACTGGTCACCATCTGAATGAAGAAAACTGCAGTTGAACAGCTGGAAATTAATTCCAGTCCAGTGTGCCTTTCTCACTCATCAAATTTTAAATAAACGATATTGCATAAGCAAGGCAAGGTTCAGGAATGAGCATGGGTTACTGGAGGTTGGCCAGGTGGGAGGGGTGGGATTGAGCATACGATGGACTGCTCTCCTCCTTCAGGGTGTGAGCAGTGCCTGACAATACCCTAGCCCCTAGTGGCAGCCTGGGGTCAGACTGCTGGGACTGAACACAGGTGTGGAGGTGTGGCAGACATCTGGCATGCTGCATATGGAAGCTTGTGCTGCTTGGACATTGATATCATTGCATGCCAGATCCTCTGCACCATGGGGGAAGACAGCAAAATCACCCTAGCTGAAATGATGATTCTCCAGCCCCTCACAGGCCCTGCGCTGGTGACCTAGGCACAGCTCCAACTGCATCCAATCCAGCAGGTTGAACTCAGATCTCTGCCACCCCATCACGGGGAAGGAGGGTATGCTACAGGGAAGCTGGAGCCAGTAAGTCTGGGAGATGCTAGGTGACAGGTTTGGGTGCATTAGAGAAGAGAGGGGCCAGCTTGGAGGGAGAAAAAAAGGACTAACAACAAAAAAAAAAAATAATAATATTACATAAACCTTTGTGTCATAAACCAAAGAAACCAAAAGCTTCAGGTTTCAACTTTTTCTTTCAAGTTATGATATGATAAAAAAGAATTACAGTGTGATAAAGATTTATATTGTATATAGATAGTCCATGAACATAACATTCACTAAAGAGGGGTATTATAAGGAAGGGATTAGAGGGCCACAGATAAAGCAAAAATACTAACTGCACAAATATAAGAACTGTATTTTTTTTGTTTGATAAGAACAGTCTTTTTCATGTCAGATTAAGAGATATCCCACAGTTTCAATATACACAGCTAATAGATTACATTAAATGAGTGGGGAAGAGAGAACAGAATGTATTAAGAAAATTCTTAATTTTTTTTATCAACTGAATATATTTATGTGGAATGCACTCCCACAATCAGTGATTGATAGAAGCAATAAAATAATGTTTAATATGAATTTGGAACTGTACCTGTCTAAGGAAAAGAACTGGATGCTACCACTGAATAGTGTAGGGAGGGGCAGTCTCGATGGGCAAACATAGAGAATAATGTATGGGCAACCAAACACAACAAGGCTGTGTTTCCATCGAGGGGTTGAGATGACAGCATATGAACCTTAAGAGCGAAACTTGAGAGGTCCATGCTGTCTTCTTAGTCCCGAGATGGACACACATGCCAAGTTGTGTGGTTGCCCATGTTGCAAACAAAAAATCTTGCCATTTCTTTGTTCTGTTCTATGATCAAAATTAAATTCAAAGACTTTTGAACGTTAAAAGGTACAACTTTGGGCACTGGTGGGGAAGTTAGTAGCTAGGTGTGGAATAAATGAGAAATTGAAATTGTATAACCTTTGAACAGTGCAGAACAACCATTTGAAATGCGCACAACACTTTGGAATGTGCACAACGGTTTAGAATGTACACACCAAGGATATTTATCAGGCTGATTTTTATACAGAACAAAGGCTACCCACATACTATGACCTACTTCTATTCCTCTATCCTTCATATAATTTGTTTGCATAATCAGCAAGCAAATCATGCACCTTACTCATAAATAATATAACATAAATATTTACTTTCAAGTAACAGAATCAGTATTGCCAATTCTTTAACTATAACATTGATCCATAATAAAATAGTTACCGGTACTCTGTTGTGAAACGGACTGACGTGCCATGGAATTCTATTTTCTGTAGAACCACCATCTATGATTAAGTGACACTTCAAGCCATGAAACGTTGGATTGTCTGTGGCAGTTGGAAGACATGTAACTGATTATAAAGAAAGGAGATTCCGCAGCAGCAACTGAGTGATTCTTATGTTTTCAAAGGCTTCAATTCTTTAGCATTTTTTGTGATTAGAAAAATGTTTCTGAAAATATGGAAAGACGTGTCAATACTGTGACCACACTTGAAATATATACAGCAATATTCTTGAGTGTTCGTGAGTTACAGTACGTTAAAGAAGATATAGAATTGCATGTTTTATGTTTTATTTTGAGATGTGGTCATAATCTTTTTCAAATAACTATAACTTTTAACTTGAAAGTATTTTGCCTCAAAAACAACAAAAGCACTACATTTATATCACTTTCTAAAGAACCTGGAAGTTTTAGGTTTCGGCTCTACATTTCCTGTTATTTTGTGAGCAAAGTGTCTTAAAGAGGGACTCAGGCCAAAACTTTTGCATCGATAAATTCAGAATTTGGATCAGAATACCCTCAATCAGCCTTGTGCCAAAAATCAGGGCCAGGATTCACAAAACAGGGCAAAGTGCAGTGCAGAAATTTGTGCTGTAGTCTGCCATTGTGCAGGGGGCCAAAAGTGCTATTTACTATCGGATAGCACACTGCGCTATCTGACTGTGAATAGGTGCAGGCAGGGGCAGCGCTAACCCAGGAAATGCAGTGGGAAACCCAGTAGTGCTGCCCCCACAGCCAGCCAGGAAAATGGCCCCACAGCCAATAGCGCTCACATGCCAAAGTGCCATTCGGGAAAGTAGCCATGCAAATGGGCCTACTGGGTATGCAAGGTGCTGGTGGTCATTAGCATGCCCATTATGGGCTCATTTGCATGGCATTAGTGTGGCTGCTGTGTGCCCCCACCAGCCCATGCCCTACACAGCCGCATTCCCCGGTAGTCGCCAAACTGACAGTAAGAGAAAAAGATTTCTCTAGTGTAGTGTCCCTCCCCAGTCCCCGATCACCCACCTGATGATAACAAAATATTTTCCATAGTGTAGTGTCCCACCCCAGTCCCTGATCACCCACCCGATGATAACAAAATATTTTCCTTAGTGTAGTGTCCCACCCCAGTCCCCAATTGCCCACCCGGTCATAACAAAATATTTTCCATAGTGTAGGCTCCCTTCCTGGTCCCCAATCTCCCACCCAGTATTGAAAACCCCATTTTCCATAGTGTAGTGGTCCCTCCCCTCCCCAGTCACCGATTGCCATCCCCTATCACACACATATATTACCTGGTGGTCTAGTGGCCCCCACCCTCACCAGGTAATCACGCACCACCCCACCCATGGGGTTGTGCCTGGGCAAAGTTTTGTGAATCTGGCCCCAGATCTGTAAGTTACTTTGTTTAAAAGTTACAGATCATTTTGTAACCCTTAATTCACTGCCTGAACTACTGATGATGCCATAACTTGAACTCACAACTTATTCCAACCTGCAAACTACCTTATATTACTTATTTCTCCTGTTACTTAAAACTGCAGTTGTAGTAAACATCTGAAAAAGGATAATTGACACTGGGTGAGTCAGTACATGCACTTCCATAATATGTAGATACAAGGTACATTACTTCAGAATGTGACGGGGGTTAGAATGCAGCAGCAAACATGGCTCTAGAATGAGTTGTGTGCAATTTTTAGAATACTGCAGGTATGAGATTTTGAAATGTCACCAGGCTGCAATTGTGGAATGCAGCAATGACACAATCTCAGAAAGTAGCTGGGACACATAATTTCAAAATGTGGCAGAAACGCACAATTTTGGAATGTGGGGGTGATGCACAATTTTAGAATATGGCAGTGATTCACAAGTTTGGAATGTGGCATGATGCACAGGTTCAGAATTCAGCAGTGACAGTTTCGGAATGTGGCAGTGACGCAAAATTTTGGAATGTGGTGGTGACGCACAGATTTGGAATGTGGCAATGATGCACAATTTCAGAATGTGGCGGTGATGCAAAATTTTGGAATGCAGAAGTGATGCACAGGTTCATAATGCAGCACATAGGCATAATTTTGGAATATGGCAGTGACGCACAGGTTCGGAATATAGGGGTGACGCAGCATTTTGGAATGCAGCGGTGATGCACAATTTTGAAATGGGGCAGTGATGCACAATATTGGAATATGGCGGTGATGCACAATTTTGGAATATGGCAGTGACACACAATTTCAGAATGTAGCAGTGACGCACAATTTAGGAATGTGGTGGTGACACACAATTTCAGAATGTGGCAGTGACACACAGTTTCAGAATTCAGTGGTGGCACACAGTTTCGGAATGCGGTGGTGACACACAGTTTCGGAATGAGGTGGTGACACACAATTTCAGAATGCAGCAGTGACGCACAGGTTCGGAATGCAGCGGTGACGCACAGATTTGGAACGCAGCAGTGAGAAACAATTTCGGAATGTGGCAATGACGCACAACTTCTGAATGTGTCGGTGATGTACAATTTCAGAATGTGATGGTGACATACAATTTTAGAAGGTGTGGTGATGCTCAATTTCGGAATTTGGTGGTGATGATGCATCATTTTTGAATATGGTGGTGATGCATAATTTGGGAATGTGGCAGTGACAATTTTAGAATGTGGCATTGAAACACAACTTGGTGGGGATGTGCAATTACAGAATTTGCCAGTGATGAGCCATTTCAGAATGTGGCAGGTATGCGCAGTTTGGGAATGGGGCAGGAATGTGTAATTTCAGAATGTGTCAGAGATGCATAATTGCAGAACGTGGCTGTGTCACATAATGTTGAAATGTGGTGGGGAAGTGATGCACAATTTTGAAATATGGTGAGTGCGTACAATTCTGGAATGTGACAGGGACAAGCAATTTCAGAATTTCACAGACATGCCCCTCTTAGAAAGACTAGGGTCCATGGCTCCCATCTCCCTTGGGTATCGGCTGAGCTGCTGGCCTGCCAGCATGCCTGTGATCATGTGTGGGCATCTCACAAAATGTCCAGTGCCCTCAAGGACTTACTCACTTATTGTTCCCTCTGGAACTCCTGCACCAGGGCCATCTATCTTGCTAAAGTGGAATACTTCAACTCTGCCTTCCAGGAAAATCTCAGTAGCCCCACCAAATTCTGGAAGGTTGTACATTCCCTGTTCTCCCCTCTACCCAATCACCTACCCCAGTCCTTAAGGTTGGAGATCTCACCATTTCTGAACCCCCTAGCCATTTTGGCTCAATTCAATTCCTTCTTCACCACCTGTGCTGCAAATCTACTTGCCTCCTTACCTCCCCTCCATCTCCTTCTCCTGCTCCAGCAACTCCCACCTCACCCTCCTTCTGCTTCTTCTTTCAACCAGTCTCCCCAGCTGACACCCTCCAAGCTCTGTTAGCCTTAATTCTCTTCAAAGGTAAAAGCCCAGATGGTTTAGACTCCAAGCTTCTGCATTTATTGGCCCAGGCCATTGTCCTCCCTCTCTTCATTATCCTGAACCTATCCTACTCTCTAGCTTCAGTCCCTCAAGCCTGGAAACTTGCTACCATCATCCCTCTTCCTATGAGCAGGGACTCCTACAACCCCAGCAACCTCCGCCCAATATCCCTACTTCCCATCCTTGCTAAACTACAAGAGCACTTGACTCTGGCCCAGCTTTCTCCTTTTCTTGACTATTCCTCCTTTTTCAACCCTTTTAGTCTGGTTTCCATAAGGCCCACTCCACCACTACCTCCCTACTGAGGCTCACTGACTCCATTCTCTCTAGCATGGATCAGGGATGCATCACCTCTGACATCTTTGTTGACCTGGCCAAGGCTTTCGACACTGTTGCCCACCCCCTTCTCCTCTGTAAACTTGATGCAGCTAGTCTATCTGACTCCGCCACCTGCTGGTTTCACTCCTACCTCATGGGTTGGTCCCAGTCTGTCAGGATTGGCAAGTCCATCTCTCCCCCCCCAATAAACACTGGTGTTCCTCAAGGTTTCGAACTTGGCCCAATACTTTTTTTGATTTTCCTTAATGACCTTCCCAATGTCTGCACAACCTCAAATCTCCACATGTACATGGAGGACACTGTCCTGTTTCCCTCTGGTACTTCACCTTCTGATGTTGAGAGCAAGCTCCAACTGGATTTTAACAATATCCAGTGCTGGTTTTGTGACAACCAACTTTCACTCAATGCATAAAGACAATCTCTATGACCTTTGGCACCAGGTAGAAGCTTGCTAGGCTTGCAACCACCCACTCTTTCCACACCCTAGATGGTTCCTCAATTGAAGATGTCTCCTCCTTCAAGTACCTCAGCCTGTGACTTGACAAGAACCTTGACTTTGCTGTGCATGTGGACGCCATCCACACAAAGCTCCACCCTAAGCTCAGTGCTCTGTACAGACACTGCAACTGCCTTCCCCTTCCTGCCCACTGGGAGATTGTTCAAAAGATGATCCTCCCTATTTTTGATTTTGGAGACATAGTCTACTGCACTGCCCCTAAATGCACCCTTACCAGACTGGATACTCTCTTCAGCTCCTTCTGCTGTTTTGCCTTTGAATGTCCTCCCCATACTCACCACTATGACCTTTACTCCTCCTTCTTCTTCTCCTTCCCCTCGCTTAGCCCCAGACACCTTGCTCACTGCGCTTCCCTGATTGGCAAGTACTGGCTTGGCTCTCTGCCACCCTACCTTCACTCCCTCCTCTTACTCCCCCCTTATCCTCCTAACGCTTTCCACAACTTCTCCTTTAGGACCTTTGTCCTCCCCCCCTCGGACTTCCTCTTCTGGTAGATCTGCTTTCTCTTTTCACTTCCCCAGTACCTGGAATTCACTACCTCTAAATATTTGCTCAGCCCTGTCTTTCAGTTCTTAAACCCGACTCCTTCATAACTACACATCACCCTCCTGCTCCTACAGCTGACCCTCTCTCCCACTCCTGACTCGGTAACTCTTCCTGACCCGCTATCTCTTCCTATACACTTTTCCACTGCCCTCCTTCTCTACCATCTCCTCTTCTACTTTATCCCTGCCCTGCTTTTCTTTCCTTTGTTTATGTTCTTCTCCTCCTTCTATTTTCTTCCCCCTTTTCCCCATGTCCGCCATTCTTTCCCTACCCTCTTTTATACCACAACTATCTCTGCTGTTCTCATTCCACTCTTCCCTCCTTCTCTTCTCCTTTTTTCTTCCCTCTTTTCCCCTTGTCCACCGTTCATTTCCTACCACAATTTATACCACAACCATCTCTACTGTTCTCGGCACTTTTCCATCCTACTCTTCCTCACTACCCTACCCTATTCTCTCTCTCTCTCTATCTTCCCACCGACCCTCCCCATTGTGGTATTCATGCATCCCAAAAGGGTGGGTCTGGCCCATCAAACTCTCTTGCTCTCCTTGTGTTGTTTTCTCCCACGTGTATATCTATGCTGCTTCACTCTTCACTCACCTACTTCCTACCGGCCCCCCCCCTTTGCAGGGCATCACACATCCTGAAAGTACAGGTTGGCCCATTTCTGTCTGCCTTTCTTCCACCCTTTTGTGCTGTTCTCTTCCTTGTGCTTATTTATGTTGGCTGTTTACCTCTTAGCTGGTTGTAAATTGGTTCATTCCTTGATGGTGCACATATGATTTATTAAGTGGTCTTGACTATTTTTAGTATATCTAGTCTACTATGATTTATTTTCTGCATAATACTTCCCATGATTTGATTTATTGTTAACAATTTTTTTAATGTTTTGCATTGTGTAGTTTAAACATTGTATGTTCTACCATTCTGCATATTTCTTGTACTTACTGTTGGTTCCCCCACTTCTCTTTCCCCCAGGACACACCTGGAAATGAGCTATTGCAGCTCTGTGTGTCTCTCCTGCTGAAACTTCAAATAAATAAATAACATGGTAAGTCCTGTCACATTCCAACAGCGTGCATCCCCACTATATTCCAAAATTACCAGTCCCCACCAGATTCCTTGATGTGTGTCCCTGTTGTATTTCGAGAATGGTTGTCCCACCACATTTTGAGATGGCACATCCCTGCCACATTCCAAGACTGCATTTCCCTTCCCCCAACATTTTAAGATTGTGTACCACCTTGACATTCTATGCATTGGTTCAGTGCTGCATTCCAAAACCACCTCCTGAAATATTATAAAGTACAGTGCCATGCATCTGAACATTCTGGAAATGCAAGCACTGCAGTCAACCATATGTCATTTTTTTGGAAAAAAAAGATTACTATAGCTACAGTTTCTTAAACTTTGGAGAGACAGATTCTATAAGGTTGCTGACAGGGAGAACAAAACTGTGAGTTCAGGTTATGACATCATCAATGGATCTTCACCAAAACTGGCTTTTTTGAATAGGTTGTGAAATCAGAGTTACAAAATAGCTCATAATTTTAAAACGAAGTAACGTAGAAACCTCATTTTTGGTATGAGATTTATTGAGGGTATGCTTATTCTAATTCTGCAATCTAGTACTTTTGGCCAGAGACCCTCTTTAAAGCAACAGTGCATGAAAGCAGTGAAAATTTTAAACTATATGTTTTTCTAATATTATTTTAGATTGTCACCTATCTTGTGACTTGTAGGATACCCTTTTTTGACACATTTTGTGTCTGCATTACCACTTTTTTTTTACAGATGAAATAATACAAGGAGTGCTCCTTTTAATATGGCTTGGACCAGGTTTTCATCAGTATTGTCTGTTAACCATCTTAAATCAGACTGACAAAAATTAGAAAATTCTTCTGTCTTGAATATAACCCAAAAGGTAATAAATGAGTATCAACTAAACAAGATCTGGGCCCCTATTCACAAAAACTTGAAAAGGCAATGCAAAATTTTGCATTGCACTTTGCAGTTGCCCAGGAATCCAAAATTGTCATTCACAGTCTGATAGCATTCTGCACTATTTGACCATGAATAGGGGTAAGCAAAGGCAGCCATGAACCTCAGTACCACCAGTGCTACCACAGTAGTGCCGCCCTGACATGCAGCCAGGAGCATGGCCCTGCAAGGAATAGCATAGGGGTGCTATTTCCTATTCACAAAGTAAGCCAGGTAAATGAGCCCATTGGGCATGCAAGGGACTAGGTGGCCATTTGCATGCCTGTTATGGGCCTATTTGCATAGGCTGCAGGTAGTGTAGCATGCCCTCATCACCGAGCACCATCCCATTGTTAAAAAAATATACAGCTCCCAGGTGGTCTAATGGTCCCTCCCCTTCTCTGATCACCAACTGCCATTCCATTGTTAAAAACATACAGCTTCCGAGTGGTCTAGTGGTCCCTCCCCTTTCCCGGTTGCTGATCACCATCCCGTTGTTAAAAAAAATACAACTCCCTGGTAGTCTAGTGGTCCCTCCAGTTCCTGGATCACTGATCGCTGTCCTGTTATGATATGCATAGCTTCCGTGGTGATCTAGTAGTCCTCCCTCCTCTGATCACTGGCCTCTGCACAAAAAACAGTCTCCCTGGTGGTTTTGTGGTTCCTACCCCCCCATGATCACCAATTGCTGGCCTGATATAAAATATAGATATGCCCTGGTGGTCTAGCAGTCCCCCCAACCTATCCTTGATCCCTTCCTGCCATAACTTGAATGCCTCCCTGGAGGGGTGATTTTAATTCATGTATAGGCAGTGTGGGGATGTTCTCTTATCCCTGGGAAGATATTATTCAAAAAAGGGTGTCCAAAGACAAAGACAATTTTTTAAAATGAGTGGCAGAAGTTTCTTATATTTCCTAGAAAAAAATGATTAAGTGTTTTGAATGGGATTGAAAATGAGAATTAAAACCACTTTAAAAATGTACCTGTTTGACCTTACCTTTCCTGATTACTGATTTTGCTGAAGGGCTGTTTGAGTATTTTTTATGTTTTTAAGTAGGATAGTTATAATTTTTTATTGTACAGGTGCTACGATCAGTGTAAATAACACTTTTTATAAATAAAGACGAATTAAATGAGACTGTCAGGCATAATATACTTTGCTTCTCTTCTAATGGTGCCAGTTTAATTGATTATTTTACTGGCAAATTCATGAGTTCATGCATATGATTGTATTAGAAAAACCAGAGAGTGATCACTTTGCAATTCAGTTATCTTTTTAAGTCACACTGTTTACATGAACATTCTTCAGAAAATGATCTCACCATTCTAAATATACAGTAGGTATTGGGAATGGAAAAAAATGTGTTCCATGGGTGAACTGATGAGAACTCTCAGATATTTTTAAAAGTCAGAAAGTTATTGAAATAACTTGGGATTTTTACAATAGAATCAGAGGCCCATGATATGTATGAAGGAAAGATACGGTATCATTGCGCCACTTATAAAAGTCCAAATCACATTATACAGTATAACACAATATTTGTTTAACAACAATTGTAAAGTACATAAAGTGGCATTGCTGAAAGTAATCAAATGTGTTAAATAAAATCTATCCAGAGAGAATTATTCATGTTTAAATAAGTTTAGGAAACAGTACAAACATGTTTTGCAAGAGCAGAAAACATTATATAGAAATTAACAGTGGAAAAATATGTTTCAAGCAATAATTGATAAAGACAACAAGCAAGTTTGGTTGCTAGTAGCTAAGGGCTCTAGAAATTATACTAATAATATTCTAGCACATATTGAGCCATTAACATGGACAGATTATTATTAACACTGTTTTATAATCAATCAGATATATGTGATTATTGAATTCTTATAAATGATTTGCAACTGGAGCGAACCAACTTCACATTACATCACCAGAGGTAACTGAAGCAATTAAGGTTACAAAGGTAATAAAGCCCCAGACCCTGGTAAAATACCCCCATATGTTTACAAAACTGAGTTTAACCGGTGGAGCCATTTATTAGCAATATTATTTAATAAAATGGTAGAAGATGATACCTTTCTGAGAGAATGGAAAAGGAACATAGTACTGTAGTCCCAATCTTTAAAAAATGCAACCCAGAGTTACAAGAGAATTATAGGTCCACAAGTCTTATTGACTGTCTGGGGAAACATTTTTTAATGCATTATCTCGAACAGATTGAACTTACAGATAGAAAAAGAAAAGATTCTCAATCCATTCAAGGTGAGATTCAGAAAGTCATTTTCAATGGTACAGTAGATCAGTGTTTTATATTACAACACATACTGTACAGTAGCTGAAAAATATTACGTAAGAAAACATATTCCACTTTATATGGCCATTACTGACTTCAAAGGAGCCTTCAATAGTCTCTTCTGATCCCCATTATGGGAAAAATTACTTGCAATGCAAATTGATAAAAACATTGTTAGGATTATCATTAATCTTTAAACAGACAATTGGACACTTGAGAGATAGGATCAGAAGGGAAACTTGCCAGATAGTTTTACATCAAATTGGGGTGTGAAATAAAGGTGTTTGCTCACTCCCTTACCTTTTAATTTATTTATTAATGATCTGCCATTGTTTCTTCTTGGAAGTGAGGAACATTTACCATCTGTGAAAAGAATCTAAGTATTTGCTTTAATGTAAGCAGATTACTTGATTCTTTTATGATAACACCCATTGGATTAACTCGTACAGTAAACTAGCTACCCTAGAGAAACACTGTAATAAAAATAAATTAAGCATGAATGCAGCAAAAAACAAAATTATATTATATGGGAAGAAAAATTCAAATATAAAATGGAAAATACATAAATATCAGTCTTGAACAGAGAACTCTTATTGCTATTAAAATACGGTTTATTACATTTCAATGCCAAATATGGGTGATCTACTCTAATTCCAGCCCTACATGCCGAGGAGATGAAAATGAATAGTGTGGCCTTATATATAACAGAAAGGTGGAATAACAAGCAAATTTCACTAACCAACAACCATTCAGCCACTTTTACAGAGCAATTCTATACGTTTCAAAATCAGCACCAAGAGAAATAGAGCAAAACTGGAAAGAGCAAAAATGGAACATTTTTATTTATTTAGTTTTTGTTGACCGGGTAAGTGCACTAGACAATTCCTGCCTATTTTCAGGCACGACCCGGGGGAGGGGGATACAGATGAATGCCAGCTGACCTTGAACCAGATTAAGCTGTTGGTAGTGTTTTTAGTGAATGAGGGAAATTTGGCCAGGACAGCGGGGAAATTCCCCTACTCTTTTCGATAAGTGCTATGGGATCTTTAACATCCACCTGAACTACCACCAATCCAGGCAGATGGGACCTCGGTTTAACGTCTCATCCGAAAGACGGTTTATTACATTTAGAAAATGGCTTACTGGTTAAAATGTTTACACATGGAAGACCAGAGACTGGTTAAAAGGTGTCTGCAAGAAAAAATATCCTGGCTTTGTAATAGTAGTCCCTCTCTGTGGCTTGATGAAATTAAATAAATGTTGTCTTCTATACAGCTAAGTCATCTGTGGTCTGATTCTAAAGGAATTAGTATTTCGTCATTGTATAGGACTTTGATAAAACTCAGATAAAAAAATTGTTCAGCTGTAGAAGAAATGCAGTAAATTACAAACCTTAAACCTTATATGTGGTATGCTAAAAACAAATTAACACGTGCATTGGAACCATACCTTATTTTTCTTAAGGAATGACTTGACTTAATAATTTTTTTATTCATATTTATTGATTAATTTTGGTGACCAGGTAGGCCCACTGAGCCCTGGAGGTCCCTTTTTCAGGGGCGACCCGGCTGAACATTACATGGTAGAACGCAACTCAATTATACAATACCGTGTAGATACATACCAAACTACAGGGATTATTGTTGTCATTTCACAAGATTGACTGAGAAACAGTCCTTTCCAAGTTATTAAAACTGATATGGCAATAGAGTTGTAACTGAAGAATAAGTAGATTTAAAATGTGATTGTGGAGCAGGAGATTTTGAAACATTACGTCATTTTTGTTGACAATGTAGTAAGTGTACTATCATAAGGCACAAATGTTTGGCCCCCTTTCTTAATCAGCCATAAAAGACAGGATAGCATCTATTAAGGGGACTGATGAACCCATTCTCCAAAATAATTACCTGGGATGTCATTAAATACCTGAGAGGGACATATGCAAAAGTGATGGGAAAAGAACTAACTTACTTTTAAGGGTCATTTGACTATTGTGTTCAGTGCTGGGAATTTTGGAGATTATAGGCTCTTTATGCCACCTGTAGTGTTCTTGGCCTATGGAGCATTCTGTTTACATTAAACAAAGTTCTTATGGCTAGCTGAATTAGTGAAATGAATGTTAGCATGACAACTCAGTGCGTGTCATATGTGCATGACAAATACAGTGCATTGAAAGGCACAGAAGATATATGCGTGTGGCAGCAATTGCAGTGCAGGGTGGTTACCCCTAATGCACAAGGGAAGAAATGTGCAGTGACAATGAGTCGCGATGAGCTGGAAGTTACCCTGTTGTTGTGTAATGTCAGTCCCGGAGTTAGTTATATTAAGTTTTTAATATATAATATATACGTTTTTCTGCTGAGACCGGACTGAACTCCCGGCTACGGCTCCTCTCCTGATTGGATGTTTCTCATTCTCAGTGCTCCTGATTGGCTGACCGCAGAGCAGAGTGGCTCCCCATTGGCTGGCTGACTTACCCAGGCTTCTGAAGCCCAGAAGCGGCACTCTGTGGAACTGTGGCTGGGCTCAGAGCTCTCCTGGTCAGCTGCTGACTTGAACCCAGCCTCGGCCTGCCTGTAGCAGTGCTGCATCTGCTTGGGCACAATTTTTCATGGCTCAGCAGAAGGCCTGCTTTGAACCAAGGACTCCAGTACTTAGCCACAGCCCCAGTAACATATGTAATGTACTCTGTTAGCCATAAATCTGCTAGCCTACCAGTTAGCCATTTCTGTATTTTTATTAGGATCAGCTTGTAGAAAATCTCAGTCTATACATGCTGTGTAGCATTCCAATTGCTTACAATATTTACAAGAGTACTAGCTGGGTTTTGTGAGTTATTACTGTCTAGCAATTTTCTGTTAGTCCTGTCTTTGTTTGCCTAGGCAGGATAAGTAAATTGTTCAATACCAAAGTGATTTACAGCCCTCTATCTGACTCTCTCTGGTACCAGACACCCTTAGCTTGTAACCCAGTTCTGGAATCCCTTGGTTTCTGAACCTTACTCTTGGCCCCCTTCTCTCTTAAACCTACCATTTAATTTCAGAATACCTTTAAATAAATCCCTCTAACTCCTTCCCACCAAAAATTTCTCAGAATCACCCTCCCGGGCCTCTTTGTGCCTGAATCCCTATTTAACTTAATTGCTCTTTAAGTTCCCTGCTGTTTCTCTGTATCCCCCCATCTGCTCATGCCCACTGATTACTTGGGCCCCTGTACTTAATTTCTCTCCCTGCTTGTTTGTTCTCTTTCAGCTGGAGGCCCTATGTGGGCACACCAGCCCAGACTCCAATGGGATCTCCAGGAGGGACGAGGCAGCAGCCCACATCCCCTCCTTGCCCAGCAGACCACTCTCCAAGCCCAGATATGCAGTAAGCTTTTCTGCAGAGACCAGGCTGAACTCCCAGCTATGGCTCCTCTCCTGATTGGATGTTTCTCATTCTCAGTGCTCCTGATTGGCTGACCGCAGAGCAGAGTGGCTTCCCATTGGCTGGCTGACTTACCCAGGCTTCTGAAGCACAGAAGTGGCCCTCCATGGAACTGTGGCTGGGCTGGGCTCAGATCTCTCCCAGTCAGCCGCTGACTTGAACCCAGCCTTGGCCTGCCTGTAGCGGTGCTGCATCTGCTTAGGTGCAATTGTCGGCCCACCCATCCTCCTCCACCTCCAACCATAATTAAATACACGTTAGCCACTCCCCTCAAAGCCGCCTCCTACTTACTTACTTACCACAAAACTCCTCCCCCTGTGGAATTTCTCCTTTTCCTTTCTCTCCTTAAAACAACTGTAAACTGCCATCTTCCCCAGTTCTCTGCCGGCACACCCTAACCACTTGCCCCTAACTACAATTTTCCTGTAGGGGCTAAATTAGATGCTATCCCATCGACTCCAAACTCTCCTTGTGAATCATTCCCTGCCTATTCCTCATAGCCCACAATATGATCCTCCTTAGACCCCTCTGTCTGTTACTACCAGTACCAATACTGGCTCTCTCAACAGGAAAGGGTGCACCCCATTACGAATATGACCACCTCGTGAGTGCACTGCAGAATGTCAGTGGACCATCAGTTCTCTGCCCCCAGACTGTAATGCAACAGTATCACTACCTGAAAATCTCTAAAACCACTAATGCACAGATGTCTTTAACCCACTGCAGCATATATCCTACTACATGGGTCTGTCAGGAGGTCTAAACCTCACTCTCAGGTTCTTGGCAATAATGGGCATGCAAGGAATCACATACACATTGCATAAGAGTAATAAAGCTTGTTTATTACTACCAAAAGGATAATCACAGTTGTCCTAAGTAGTTCTTACCAAAAGGAACTGGGAGCCAATGCTAAGCATTCCCTATACCTCGAGGATTCTCTGCGTCGCGTGGGGTCTCCGAGGTAGAAGATGTAATGTCTTACATTATATACCTATGATAATTACCATGGTTACTGTAAGATAGAAACATTTCTAGTTACAGAGATGAGCCCTATTGGCTAAGAGGTGGATCCACAGTCCAAGTTAACATTATACAATTTTGTAGTAGTCATCACTTTGTAAAGACAAAGAAGTACAGTCGTACATAGCCGTGTAATAATACAAATCACCAGAAGATGGCAATGCTGACTCATATATCATAATCATTACAAGGACACAGATGTCCTAACATCTTGTAAGCAAGAAATACAGGTATATATATTAGAAAGTAAAATGTATAACAATAATATGCATACATATCCTGGCATCTACTCTTATACGGTAGATGCCCATAGCTCTATATGTTAGTATAACATATGCCTACTTACTAGCTGTCTATGGTGTATCTCTGAGGGTAGCAATAAGGGTGCAGGGACCTCGTGTAACATTCCCCCCCCTTGTTGCCTCAGAAGGGGCAACACAGTAAAAGTAGGGAAGTAAATAGGGAGCAGGGGTCATTTATAGACCTGACACATGAGCCTTGTAAAGGAATTCCAGCGGCTCATGGTGTTGGCGCAGTGTGCACCGTAGGCAGCAATGCATAATGATGAAAAAAAAATATCAAAAATGCTTGTATAATAACAAAACCTTTAAAGGTAATCTCTAACCAAGTATTAGTACGTGCACTGTTCATATCACCATCATTAATAAGTGCAAGTACAGCTTTATTAGCTTTTGTAATATTATTGCTGATGTTGATGAGATGGGTGTCTTTCCTCTCTAGAAGTGATTTTAATGTCAATGTGAGGGGACCAATGTGTACATTAAAGTAAGGTAAATACTCAGAGAGTCTAAGCAGATAATCAGGGTTACCATCAATGATATCAGCATCCATAAGAGGGATGGGTGTAATAACTGTGTGCCCAATAACTGACTTTTGATGGGGGCACGAAGCAGAAGTTTGGACTCACAATAGAACATGTTTGCATTCCATAAGTATAACTCTTAAAGTTTGTGATGACACAGTACTCGCTGTCTGAATTATATTGCATTTTAACAGTAGGCAGTCTCCATTTTTGCAACTGTACTGGGCAGGTGTAGATAGTCTTGGAAATCGATGTTGACAGGCGGTGAACCTCCTCTCAATAAGACTGGTAGAACTTGTCTGGAGCCGATGTTGAGTCCTGATAGTCTGTATCATTAGTGGTGATGTCATTGTCTGTGGAAAAGGACCAATCAATACTGTCTAGGGAATAGCCACATACAGGTTTAATAACATCAACTACGTCACAGTGATACAAATAAATATACCCTTTCTTTGCACAGCAGTCCGTGTACGTGGCAACCCAGGTGTCCAGAAGAGAATGGAAGACCAATAGAGGAGGTAAGTCGAGACATTCTCTGTAGAGGTCATCATAAAGATGCCCAATGGAGTGTGCAGATGCAAGTTTATCAAATAAAGTTGTAGTGGGATCAAAACATGGTAAAGAGACAGTAAAAGAAACAAACTTAGTATCCGTGATGGAACATTTCTTAGAAGTAAAACATGGACCAGTGTTACGGTGTCTGGTCACAAAACCCAAAATCCTAGCTGTGGAAAGAGGAATAGTGAGAGTCTGCAGCATACACATTGCAATACAGCTGGAAGATTTACACTGAGGAAAATACCATTTAGAGATACGTCTATCATGTATAATATCAGGAATCCTTCCAGATTCTAGATCACGGAAAAGATTATTGATGGTAGTGATAATATATATGAGCCATAGGCTGAGCACAATATCTCACGGGCAATATATTGTTTATCGGCTTCTTTATTGTTCTGTGCAATGAGAGCATTAATCTTATCCTTAGAATCTGTAAATGCCTTAGCGATATCGTGCATGTTGTATACAGTGTATCTTTCTTCCTGACTAAGGCCATCTACACCATGCAGTAATGGGGGTATAATATCATTTACCAAACAAGTCTGGAATTTCTGTCAATGTGATTTGATGCTGGCTTTGTTCCAAATAGACATGGCTGTACCAAAAAGACCTGTAACAGTGCCTGTGGCACCAGTGACATCAGAACTGTCAACTTCACGTGTGTTACGCTTATGACTTTGATCATCAGGAGTAGGTTTTCTCCTGAAATTGCCTCTATGCTTGGTGGTGTGTACCACAGCAATAGGGTCTTGAGTACAAATTTGAAAAGCTGCTAAGCTATCAAGTAACAAAGTACTATAAAACAATGAAGTATTGGTAGTATAACACATACAACATTCTTTCATATTCCAGTAAGTCAAATTAAACAAAACAGGTATATGCATAAATTGTAAGTTGTTAATAAGTATACCAGGTAAGGCAGTGGCGGTTAAACTACTACGATGGTCAGGGGTGTGTTTTGGACATTCCAAAAGCTGTTTATCAGTAGGGGGGTAACACAGAAATGTACATGGCAGCAGACACCATGTTGTGTACAGCACAAAATTTCCTGACAGAGTCTTTAGACAAGGAATTACAATATGAGGGATCAATTAAGGCAGTAATATTGTATAAACCAAAATGTCTAAGAGAAGTTTGAAGCAAGGACAGAGAACCATTTGGGGATAATTTTGTGTTGGGCCAACCATGGAAAGTTCCCTTGGAGAGTGTGGCCACAGGGAGAATATGTCCTTGCAATGTGGTTTGCCACTCAATTTGTAGGGTAGATTTATCAGGAGCAACAACCGAGACAGTGAGGTAGGCATCTGAACCTTCCTGAACAGTAATCAAATTGTCGGGTATATTGATGGAAACTCCCTCTGGGACAAATGCTGGAGGATCAAGGTGAGGAAGGAGGTGCTTTACCATGTCTTGGATGCAGGGGATAACTCCTGAGATGAGGAGAAAATTGAACAAGATAGCCATCTTGTCAATGTATCTGAAAAGGAAAACCAAACATTAGTAAGTTAGTACTATTCCACCCAATGGGGTGAGGAAAAGTAATTATATTCCTTTATACAGTTTTAGCTGGTTTGCATGTAACCACTTGTCAGTCAGTTTGTTATTTTGCATGAGTCTAACCTGATAGACTGCTAGACTGAGCTTGTTGACAATGGGGTAGGGGCCTTCCCACTTATTGGAGAAGGAATGTGTGGGATGTGCAAATCTGATAACCATTACCTGATCCCCAACTTGCCAATCCACTTCTTGTGCGTGTTTGTCAGACTGTATTTTGGACTGTTGCTGGGCTTTTCCCATGCAGTTGGCAGCATACAAATGAGTGTGTATGAGGTCTTGTTTTAGTTTTTTCACATATTGGTCTACAGACACACGGTCTGCAGTAGGGGTGTGCAGGTCAAACAACAGGTGCTCAGGTAATCTCATCTGTCTACCAGTCATCACCTCAAAGGGTGTCAACTGGGTGGTGGCTGAGGGTGTACCCCTGATTGCCATAAGGAGCAACGTCAATAGGGAATCCCAAGTCTTGGGATTGTCCTCAATGAATTTGGAAAGCATTTACTTAATACGCCTGTTGGCTCTCTCTACTTGACCTGAAGATTGTGAGTGGTAAGGTATGTGGAACTTCTGATGAACTCCAAGGAGTTCAAGTGCTTCTTTCATCAACTCATCTATAAAACTGGTTCCTTTGTCTGAGTCTACCTTGAGAGGTAGGCCCCACCTGGAGAACATCTGTTCCACCAGGATTTTGGCAGTAGTTTTAGCAGTACATGTCTTAGTGGGGAAAGCTTCAACCCACTTAGAAAAGAGATCTGTGACCACAAGGGCATACTTGGTGTTTCTGCTGGTATTGGTCAAGGGACCAATAAAATCAATCTGTATGGCATGCCAAGGGCCAGAATGCCTTTGTGGTAACAGTTAGGCATTTCATTTTTTTTTCCAATTATTTAACCAGGTGAGACACACTAAGCTGAAAGCTTGTTTACAGGTGCAACCTGGGAGCACAAGGAAGTTAAGTGACTTGCTCAGGATCACACAGTATGCAAGTGGAGGCTGTGGGATTCAAACCCAGGTCTCCTGATTTGCAGCTCAGAGCCTTAAACCACTGCGCCATACTGCCTCCTTCATTTGGCAGAGATGGGATTGTTTTGCACACAAACAAGGCAATTGTCTATGTACTGTTTGACATCCTTGGTGACACCAGGCCACCAGGCGGTGGTCTTGAGTCTTTGGAGTGTGTTTTCCACTCTCCGGTGTCCACCAGTGGCAGTGTCGTGCACTTGGTGCAGAAATTTGAGCCTAAGATGACGAGGAACCACCCACAACTTGGTGGGGTGTCATCTGGTTGATACTAGATGAGTTTGTCATTAGGGGAAAGATGCAACTTACCTTCATGCCTTTGGTAGGGGTATGGGTAGGGAGATTCTTCTCAGTACACTTGTCAAGGAATCTGAACACATCTTTGAGCTCAGAGTCAGCGTGCTGGGCTGCTGACAGTTCCAAGGGGAAAAGGGTTCAGGTTTCTTCCTGACCACTGCAATGTGTACTACCGCTCTGGCCTCTGGATGGTCCATCATCCAGGTGTCCCCCCCCAGGCCCCTTCCTTTGTAAGGGTGTCAGCAGTGTCATTGAAGGCATGATAGGGGTCGTGTATAGAATGAGCTTTAACCTTGTGTACACAAAGTTTGTGTGCAAACTTTTGTGCCAGTGAATGAATGTATATTACCATTTCCTTGTGTTTCACTGGGCTGCCATCAGAGGAGAGGAAGGAGTTCTTCTGCCAGAAAGGAAGAAATTCTGTAAGAGAACAACAAACCCAGTTAGAGTCTGTAAAGATGATGTTGTCCTCGGTTCCATGCTGGATGAACTCGAGGGCACAGGCCACCGCTGCCATCTCAGCATACTGTGATGATGCCACACTGCAACACTTAGAAATTTTAACAGTGTTACCATAAGGGTGAATAACCAATATGCCCATCCCTGCAATCTGTTCTCCCTGGTAATAGGAAGCCTAGCCGTCTGTAAAGACATGATACAATGAGGTGTTCTCGAGTAGTTGTGGTGTAGCAGGGAGGAAAGGACCTGGAACTGGAAAATCAGGTGGCTGCAGTGTACAGTCATGGGGTTCTCCTTGGAAAAGGAGGCCATGCGCCAGCATGGATGCCATTTTGGTTGGGTGGACCTTGATATCTCTATCCTGGAGAAGGAGAAACCAGTGTGTTAGTCTGGTGTTGGAGACTGACCCATCCTTCACTCTATCTGACAGCAAAAAGGTAGTTGGGGTGTGGTTCATGTTGATGATCAGAGGGGAGTACCCTATGATATACAAAAAGTGCTTGACCACCCAGTAGGTAGCCAAAAGGTTCCTTTCACAAAGGCTGTGCTTCTGTTCCACTGGGGTCAAGAGCTGTGATACATATGCAATGGGTCTCAGGGTGCCATGAACCTTCTGGGCCAGCACTGCTGACATAGCAATGTCAGAGGTGGCACACTCCAGATGGAATGGTAAAGCTGGATTGGGGTTAACCAGAGCTGGAGCTGAGGCCAAGGCCTGTTTCAGTGACGTCACAGCTTGGGTGTGAATAGGGCCCCAATTCCAAGATACATCCTTTTTCAGTAATTCATACAGAGGAGCAGCCTTCTGCTCAAAATCACAAATAAAATCTCTAGAATAGTTTACCATACCTAGAAATCTCCTAAGAGTAGCCATGCTGGTGGGCAGTGGCAAGTCTTGCAATCCTTGTATCTTCTTCCAGGTAGGGCTTTGGCCTTGGTCAGTTATTCTTAGGCCCAGAAAGAGTACCTCTTTCTGACATAGTTGTGCTTTTGCAGGGTTACATTTGAAGCCTGCCCTCTGAATGAGGGCCAGTAGTTCATCCAAGAGATCCAGGTGTTGTTCCTGTGTGGCTGTTGCCAACAACAGGTCATCCACATACTGCAAGAGACACTGGGGTGTAGAGAAACCCTCAAGGGCATCCATCATGTGTAAATGAAACAGGGAGGGACTGTTATGGAATCCCTGTGGTAATCAGACTCACGTGTACTGCCTACCCTCAAAGGTGAAGGCAAACTTATACTGACTCTTGGGGGCCAATGGTAATGACCAGAAACCATTGACAATGTCCAGGGCACTGAACCATTTTTGGTCAGTGGTCAATAGTCGCAGCACATCAGGTGCTGATGCCACAGTTGGGGCACAACTGGGGGTGACCTGGTTCAGTCTCATGTAGTCAATAGTAAGTCTCCAGTCACCTGTGGGGTTTTTCACAGGCCACACTGGGGAATTGGCAGTGGAAACTCATGTCCTGATTACACCTTGCTTGAGAAGTGATTTAATTGTTTCCCTAAGAGAAGGCAAGGCCTCAGGTGGAAAGGGGTATTGCCGTTGCCTCTCATGTGCTGGGCCTGTCACTTCAATGACAGTGTGCATTCTGCTACAGTCATGCTTGTTAGTGGTAAATGCCTCCAAATGCCTTTGTAGGATGGGAAGGGGCTTTGGGAAAAGCTCATGGTTCTTGTACAAATCTATGATGTCATACTCTTTGTTGTTCGCAGAGATTATTGCAACCACATGCGAGTCAGGAATCATGATGGTGTGGTATTGTCCCTGAATTTGTATCAGTAGCATGTTGGCTAGGTCTACCACACAGCCGTGTGGTGCCAGGAAGTCAATTCCGATTATACTAGGTGGTCATGCAGTACCATCAGCTGAAAGGTATGATAGGCCTTCAGGTGTCCCAGTGTCACAGATAGTGGTAGGGAATGGTATATAGGCAACCTAGTTCCATCTACCCCAGACATATTGGTCCTCCTTCTGGTGGACCAAGGGGATGTGTCTTGGTGGTCATCATGTAATACAGACACGGCCACGCCTGTATCCAGTAGTACTTTCAGTAGGTGGCCCCCGACCTCGGCCTTGGTGCAGGGCCTTCCATTTGTATCCAAGACCAACTTGTTTACAATGTGGACTGGGACCTGTAATTGTCAATCTGTACCAGTGGAGGCATGGGGAGTCTCATAGAAGACAGTCTGAGCCTGGTTCCTTTGAACCACTTTACCATGCTGCACTGATGCTATGTAGGGAGCTGCTTCCAGGTTCACATCTGTACTTCTGGTGTCTCTGTGGCCTGTAGAGGCCTGCTCTTTTAGTTGTATGGTGGCAAGGGTCTGAACGGGAACAGCATCTGCTATGGAATGCACTTGCCCAAGAAGTTCTCAGAACTTCTGGTTCTCATCAGCTATTTCCCTATTTGAAGGGCTTGATCTTTGTTGCTTACCCTTATTCTTATGGTGTTTCTTATTTTTGTGGTAGTTCCGGTTCCCACCCCAGGATTGTTGTTATGTTGTGGGGCCTGCTGGGGGTGTTGGTTGTCTGTGGGGAGGGGCTGTTTCTCTTGGGTCTGCCCTTCCACCATGTAGTGCATCATGACCTCCGGAGTAGTCTCCACGGCAGCTACTTTCTTGGAATCGAAGCCCAGATCAGGAATATAGAGTTGATAAACTCTCTCAGTTTTCCCAAGGAATGTCAGCAAACCTCTCCGTGGTGGGATAGGTGGTTGGCTGTACCTTTTCTCTTACTGCAGGGATCATGCTCCTAAGGGACAGGGTCTTATATTCGACAAGGTCCACATCTGCGGCTTCTTGTGCAAGATGCTTCCCTGCTCGGTAGGCCATCCAGAGCCTCTGGTGGAAAGTCACTGGACTTTCTTTTGCATTCTGTTTTACAGGGCATGCGAGCATCACTCCTACTACACCTGGGCTGTGTGCAGAAATGAGCTCAGCTGCTACTTCGTCAAAGGTGGCATGTCCGTACTGATAGATGGTATCGGGGAGTTTTGCCCACAGTCCAGGATCAATGGTTCCGGCATAGGATCTGGACCTGGTAGTCTGCAGCGACACTAAGCATTTCACATTTAGCACGCACCTTTTCCAAGTGGCAACTGAGGTTGTCAGATGGGCTCATCCGACCAGTGCTATCAGCTATTTGCTGAACAGAATAGGCCATTTGTAGGGGATTATTGGGCTGATCAGGCAGAGGTAGGTGCCTCGGGCACCATCCAGGGCTGCCTGGGCTGTGGCTGTTGCCACTGACTGAACCATGCCATCCTGTGCCCCAGCCTTGTGTAGAAGCTGCCTAATTTGGGTCTTGAGAACCCGTTTATTTCTTTCAGAGATGGGTACCGTGCTTATTGTGGTTTCAATCATCGTCTCTATCTCCTGCTTGTCTTCCACATTAATAACAGCTACCGGTGGCGCCATCTGGGACTAGGCCTGGGCCTGCTCCCCCCCATCATGGGGGTCACCATGTTGGCATCACCTGTGATGTGCATCATGACGTTGAAGATGTATGACATGACTGGCATGTGACGGGTGCCTGCCATGTTGTGAATGGAGTGGTGGGGTGTCTGGACCATAGTAGGGGTGTGACTGGGCTTTGTATTGCGAGATGTCATCATCTGATACCTCCCCCTCAGATGACCTTGTCAAGGCAGGGGCCACGCCTCCCATCGCCTTGACATGTCCAGCCTACACCTCTCGCTGATGGTGCAGTTTCCTCATCTTGGATTCACATTCTACATGATTCACATTTGCAGCATTCACATCCATCTCATCCTGCATCTGTTTCTGTAATACTCTATATGTGGCGCTCAATTCACGATTGTTCCTAGTAGCCACTTCTAATTCATTACGTACTTGGTTTATCTCATCCTGTATCTCTCCCAACTCCTCACTCAATTGTTCATTCTTTCTACTTAACAAGTCTTTCATTTGCAAAGCCTGTCCCTTATCCTGTCTCAAACTTTCACACTCCTGCTTCAACATACAAAGTTCTTGCTCGCCTGACTGTGCAGAATGATGCAAAAGGGAATTCTTTTCATTTCGCAGTGCTTGGAGCTCAGACTCCAAATCCTGCTCACATCTCACACATTCAGTTTCCTGCAACCCCATCTCCTGCTTAAGAGATGAGATTTGCAATTCAAGGGTTCAAAACCTCGCTTCAGAGGCTTCCAGAGCAGCATAAAGAGCTGCGACCAACAGCCCTTTAGCTTCTCGCTTTCTGCCCGTTTGTCTCATCTCTGTGTACTGGGTTGAGACCCCCAGTATAGAGTGGTCAGATTGACTTGCGTCCCGTGCAAAGTCAGCCCATCCTCAATGGGAGGCAAGGAAGTCTGAGACATCGAGTCTCAGTTCTGCACAGATATTTGATACGGTGGCCATTGTGTGGGAGGGAACAAACAATAAAACTGTGAAAAGGCGCCGTGCTATGTATCGATCCATAACAGGTGCACTTGTTCACAGTTGGGCTACTGTGCACTTGTAAGCTTGCAATTCAAAACTGCTGTGGGGTGGATTGAGTTGGCATCAACCACACCCAGAAAGCAGCCAGACTTTGCAAGTTATTACAACGTGGTCATAAAATGGGAGAGGTGACATGGGAATGCACACCTACAGTCCCCGCTGGGAAGGGAAAAGCTGTAAGCAATGAGTGAAACTTTGCAAACACCATATATTGTCTGTAAGTAGTCACTGATTGTCAGGAGGTGTAAACCTCACTCTCAGGTTCTTGGCAATAATGGGCATGCAAGGAATCACAGACACGTTGCATAAGAGTAATACAGATTGTTTATTACTATCAAAAGGATAATCACAGTTGCCCTAAGCAGTTCTTACCAAAAAGGAACTGGGAGCCAATGCTAAGCATTCCCTATACCTCGAGGATTCTCTGTGTCTCTTGGGGTCTCAGAGGTAGAAGACATAATGTGTTACATTATATACCTATGATAATTACCATGGTTACTGTAAGATAGAAACATTTCTAGTTACAGAGATGAGCCCTATTGGCTAAATTAGAGGTGGATCCACAGTCCAAGTTAACATTATACAATTTTGTAGTAGTCATCACTTTGTAAAGACAAAGAAGTACAGTTGTACATAGCCTTGTAATAATACAAATCATCAGAAGATGGCAATGCCGACTCATATATCATAATCATTACAAGGACACAGAAGTCCTAACATCTTGTAAGCAAGAAATACAGGTATATATATTAGAAAGTAAAATGTATAACAATAATATGCATACATATCCTGACGTCTACTCTTATATGGTAGATGCCCTTAGCCCTATATGTTAGTATAACATATGCCTACTTACTAGCTGTCTATAGTGTATCTCTGAGGGTACCAATAAGGGTGCAGGGACCTCGTGTAACAGGTCCATAAGTGCAGTGGCCATACTGGCTATCTCCTCCCTCCATCTGGTGTTGATGTACCCCTAGCCTACCCAACTACCATGCCCCCCAAAAATCACACCATATTAGACAATCGCAGGCCCTAACATATTAAGCAGCAGGTGATAAGACTAGCATGGCTGCTCCTACTAATCTCAGGGCATATTCACCCTAATCCAGGTCCAATGAGATGCACTGCAACTGTTCATAATAAACAGAATGGTCTAACCATAGCATCGATAAATATCTGTAGTCTACTAGCAAAAATCGACACCCTTAAAGTCTGGGTCTCGCAACACCAGCCTGACATCCTTGCAGTAGTAGACACCTGGTTATTGCCTAGGGTGCCAGATTCTGCTATTCAGCTCATTGAGTATGCCTCTTTCAGACTAGACAGACTTGCTGAAAGAGGAGGAGGATGTATTATATATGTTAAAGACTGCATCCAGGGCCAAATGCTAAATCACTGTGACACCAAATGTGGTGCTCAACTGAAGGATGTAAAAGTAATACTCGGCAAGAATGGAAAACTCTAACTATAGTCTCGGCCTATATTCCTCCCAAGGAACAAGTGGTCGGCTTCAATTCTGTCATTGACTACCTCTCTGATTGGTGTCCAAACACTGAGCTGATAATGGTCGGAGACTTTAATATCAGTTAGTCCTCCCCTGATGCTGGACTCTATAAGGACTCGTTATCCGCACTCAACCTTGTGCAACTGGTTGACACCCCTACTAGGCTTAACTACCGAACAGGCACGGGCTCCATAATTGACTGAGTGGTCACAAACTGGCCTGGAAGAATATCCTCCATCTTGGTTCTCCCAGACTCCCTCAGTGACCACTCCCCGATAATTTGCAAATGGTCGAGTAAGGCCCCAAAGGTGCCAGCCAGGACCATTAATACTAGACTCCTGAAGAAAGGCAAGCTAGAAACTCTAAGAGCACACCTTAGCCTCCAAGATTGGAGCTTTATTGACCACAACACAGATGTCAACACTGCCCTCGAATGCTTTATAACCAAATTCAATGATGTGTGCAATGTCTATGTCCCCTTCACCAAAAGAAAGATCCTTGATTATGACAGCCCTTGGATCATGCCATAGCTGCTAGCCCTCATGAAACATAGAGATGACCTGTGGTGCAAAGCAAGGACAGACTACCAGAATTATAAAACCACTCAGAATAAATGCACCTGGGCTATACGCAAGGCCAAAAACACTCACTTTAAAAGTGAACTGACAAACTCTTGGGGTGACAACAGACAGTTCTGGGAGAACATCAAGTCCCTAACCAGAAAACCTAATAAAACTCCCCCCACCTTCTTGAACATTGAGGGCCAACCCACGCAGGATCACAGTCACATAGCAAATGTCTTTAACAAAGCTTTTACTGACCTCAGTGGTGTATTGCCCCCTAGCTTCCTCCAATACAAATCCGATAATTACACCGTACAAAACTCGGGGACCCAAATTAACTCCCACCTGCCTTTCTACCTCAAAGCTATCACCCCTCATGAGGCCAAAAAGTACCTCCTAAAAGCTCTTGGTAATTACAGAACTAGCAGTGATCAGCTTGACCTCAAACTAGTTAGGCTCACCCTGGACATAACTCTCAAGTCCCTCACCAAAATCCTTAATCTTTCCTTGGTATCAGGTGAATTCCCATGGATCTGGAAGGCAACGGTGGGTACCCCTGTTTACAAAAGTGGTGACAGGGCCAACATTGCAAACTACTGCCCAGTATCTATCCTTCCCCCACTCTCCAAGGCTCTAGAGCGAATTGTTTCTGACCAACTGACAGAATATCTAGACAAATACCATCCTACAATACCAGCAACAACACGGCTTTCGAAAACAACACAGTACCAGAACCACTTTAGTAGAGTCTACCAGCCTTATTCACAACGTACTAGATAGAGGGCTCTTGGTGGGGGTAACATACATTGTACTCACCAAGGCCTTCAATACAATTAATCATAGTCTGCTCCTGGATCAGCTATCCCATACCGGCCTCTCCTCTGAATCAGTAGTATGGTTCAGGAGCTACCTCACCGGGAGAGTCCAAAAAGTGAAAATTCTAGACA
The DNA here is from genome assembly GCA_016271365.2 of Neoceratodus forsteri. NCBI lineage: Eukaryota > Metazoa > Chordata > Ceratodontiformes > Ceratodontidae > Neoceratodus > Neoceratodus forsteri. The sequence continues at coordinate 1,838,750,292 of CM057449.1, forward strand.
CCTTCTCTGACAACAGCAGTGTCAACACAGGGATTCCTCAAGGCTCTATCCTTGGCCCCTTACTGTTCAGCCTGTTTCTAAACAACCTCCCACTATCGGTAAATGACCAGTTACTACTTTACACAGATGATGCGGTCCTATATTCCTGCAATGCTGACCCCAGTATGCTCGAAAAGCAAATGCAGGCTAATTTCTCCACTGCTGAACATTGGTTCCTTCACTCCTTAATCATAAAAAAAAAAAACAAGACTATGTTATTCGCATCATCACATAACAAACACCGTACTCACCAACTTCACATTCTTAACAATCAGCACACTACCCTGGAAATGGTTCAAACATTTAAATGCCTGAGAGCGACACTAGACCACACTCTATCATTTAACCATCACATAGACATAGTCACAAAGTCGTCTAATGCAAAACTAGGAATACTGTACAGGCACCGTAAATGCCTGACTACTGAAGTACTAAAAACTGCTGTAAACAGCTCAGTCCTCTCAGTGATAGACTATGGGCTAGCAGTTTATGGGGCTTCCTCCCAGTCCTCTCTAACATGTATTAGAACAACACTCAACAAAGCATGTCGGCTAGTCCTAGGTGTAGCCGTCTCACTCACACCTGTGAGCTATACTCTCAAATGAAATGGCTCAACCTTGACAACCTCATTCATTATCAAGTATGCCTACTTGCCAAGAAATCTAATCTTGAACTTACCACTCCAGGCTTGCAAAGCCTCCTTAGCTGGCCAAACACCTCCAGATGCACTAGGGATACAAACAACTCAACCCTAAGCATCCCCTTATGCAGAACGATACAAGGTCAACGGTTCTATGAATACCAGGTGCCACTATGGCTAAATGAACTTGACTTAGACATCATGAAAGAGGATAAACTAGGACCTTTTAAATCTAAACTTCATGTGGCCCTAGCTACAAACAGTAAATGCGACTGTGAGATCTGATCCCCCATATCTACCCTTCTCTTTTCTGCTACCCACCTTCCAACTTGTCCTCTGGCCTGCTCCTCCCACCCCCCTACTCTCTTATCTCCCACCCTGGCTTCTCCCCCCTCCCTTCCTCCCTCCCTCTCCCTCCCTCCCTACTCTCTGAGTTCCCACCCTGGCCTCTCCTCCCCACTCCATCCCTCCCCTGCCCTGCCCCACAGTGGCACTCCTTTATCCCTTTTTCCCTCTCTAACCATTCCACTATATTACCTCCTCCTGTTCCTTATCACTGCTCCCCATCCCTCCCACCCCCACCCCTCTCTGCCCTGGCCCAATTTGGCTCTTTCCTCTCCCCACCCTCCCTTGGCCCACAGGTCATCCTGATACCTCCCAGTCCCCTCCTCCCTTTCCTCTTACCCGACACTGTTTGTCTCCTCTGTCCTCTTTTTGTACTTACCTTCCCCTCTCATCTTGCTAATTCGCTCACCCCCTATTGGCTCCAGGTTCTCTGCGCTGCACTTTTCCCCCGAGGAGCCTAGTCCTCCCAGATGACTACTGCCATTAGCACTCCAGACAAAAGAACTGTTACCCAACAAGTTCTCGCTTCTTCAAGTAGAGTTTTAGTTATGTATCTACACAGCTAATTTCATCTTTAGCTTCCTTACCTGTTTTGCTCTGTATCCTGTACTTCTTGATTATAACTCATACTATTCACCATCTTAGCCCTTACTGTAAATGGTGAATTTGTTGATTGTACTTATGTAACTTCTGTAACTTGAAGTTGTACTCATGTATTACTATGACGTGGAACCTCTGTAAAAGAGCCTTTGGCTCAAAGGTACTTCCTAGGTTATAAATAAATAAATAAAAATAAATAAATAAAAAGTTATTCAGGGCTCGGGGGTCAAAGCCCCTCGATGGGGGTATGGGGGACGAACCCCCTTGCAAGGAAAAAAAGTCCCCAAAAAACAGTACTGAAAATAGGAGTTTGCTGCTGTTACATTACTGCTTGAGTTGTGTGGTTGTTCTGTGGCACTGATGTGTTTTTTAGGTGGCAGTGAGTTGATTTTATTGATTTGCAGGAGTTGTATTGGTGTTCTATCAGAAGTACGGCGGGTGTCTAGAGGTGTTGGAGGGGCTGTTTTTTCATCTGTGCAAGACAATCTGGCAAAAAGCGTAGGAAGTGCCAGCCATTACTTTGTGATTTCACAGTTCAATGAACATGTGTAGTTAGCTGTATATGCCGGTGCTTTATTTTTTTTATTATTTTACAGTGGTATGTCAGCTTACATTGAAGATAATGTGTGCTGTTTTGTTGTAGCATCAGTTTTACTTTAGCTTTGTTTGCTCAGCGCAGTACTGCTTTATGCTATTTTTTCTGTTCTATTTTGTACCCTGCTGATATTGATTTTGCTGAGTTGTTGTAGATCCAAGTAAACTCACCCAATGGCTAAAAGAAAATGGAACCTAGCAATGATATGCTAAATATCTGTATTCTGGCTTTGGCACGCTCCTTAACTAAATTTATTAGTGCAATGTTAGAATTATCCTCAGAGTTTTAACTGTATGCACTTTATTGCACAAAATGCCATTATGTATTATTATTATACTGCTGAGTCGATATGTTGCAAAATTTGTAGGAATTGTATGTTTTAATTGCCATATTGCATATTGTCTATATTTGTATTTGGAATCACTCTTACCAAGTCAAACAATAAAACTTGAACCCCAGTATTTTGTGATGTTTTTAAACACCCATTCTTTAACATCACTTTTCTTGTAACTATAATGCACTAGCATGCAGTAGACACTGCTCCCTGACCATGTGGAACAACAACTGTACAAAAACAGCTAAGAATATTGATGAAAACCTGATTCAAGACATAGTAATGATAACTTTTTGTCCTCAGTTGGCTCAGTTGGGCTTCTCAGCCCTGTCCCCACCTCCTACATATGACACCCATCTCCCTTGGACTCACTTCACCCACAGTCCCCCACGGACTGCTCCCCGTGGCAGGACATCAAAGGGGACGGCCATCCTCCACCCACCCCGTGACTCTCATTCAGAAGTGGGCTTGGTGGTCCAGGTGGTGGTGCAGAGATGGAGGTAGGCGAGTAGAACTCCATAAAGTCTGCACCAGTCTGCACCAGTCATGTTCTGTTTTCTCCCCTTGGTCCCCAGCTGCCGCAGCATGTAAGTGTGTGCATGTAGAGATGCACTCATGCTATGGAACTCTGTCACTGTCTTTATCTGCTCTTATTAATTGTCTGTAAGTCAGAGCATAATATTCTGCATGTGACATGACAACTGGAAGCTGAAGAAGGATTATGATGTCACTTGTAGACAAGCAAACAGAGCAGATGAAGACCAACTGAAAGAAAATCCTGTTTTCATGGAGATAGTTTTTATAACAGAGAATATCTTGAACATAAATAGGGAAATATCTGAACTGTAAGATAAATAAATAAAAAAAATGTGCAAGTATTGTGGGCTCACAATAAAAATGGTAGCATCCAGCAATTTATAAAAATATTCTTTACCGAGGTCTCTCTTCAGCTGTGAAACCTGTATTCACAATATCAAGATGGAACAATTACGTTTATGATGGCCATACAGGCTCCTTCAATGGGTGTTATAGGACTCCGCAGATCAAGCTGACTTTATACCTTGCTGTCAAGAGGAATCGACCAGCTCAGCTCTTTTGACCTGTAGACAGCCTTCTTCATCTGGCTTGTGAAAAGGCAAGCTGGAGAAGTGCACATCTAGCCCTCAAAGGTGCCACCAGTCACAAATAACTTGTAGGAAGGAAATAGGATTGGGCACACACCAGACTTAAAGTGAAAAAACTGTTATAATTTATTTAAACAAGTGCATGACACAGTACCGAGCTACTACCCTCTTGGTACTGTGTCATGCACTTATTTAAATAAATTATGACAGTTTTCCACTCTAAGTCTAGTGTGTTCCCAGTCCTTTGTCCTTTCTTCATCCAGACTGCCTGGAGTTTGGGAGAGTGTTTTCACCTGCAACATGAGAGGAGTTTGCTCACTTCTTCCCAGACAGGGTGTCTTCGATTCGGCTGGGATCTCCCCTAGCCAGCTGTGTTGAACCATCACACCACGGATGCACTCAGGTGTCATGGGGGAGTTTAGACAATTGACGACTGACGATTAACGATTGACAAGGTGAGTGGGGTAATCTCGAAGCGGTGACCATCATTTTGCGAAATGGATCCAGGCCTGACAGAGCTACTGGTGAGCTGAGTTGAGCATCTGGGCCAGGTGTTCACTGGCATTATCTGGTGCTCCTTATCAGAGGGGGTCTTCCCGGCTGCACTGAAAGTTGCACTGGTGAGACCTCTTTTGAAAACACCATCTCTGGGCCCAGATATCTTGTCAGATTATGGACTGGTCTCTAGCCTTCCCTTCTGGGCAAGATTATTGATAATATTGAGAAGGTGGTTGCATTGCAGCTTGAAGCACACATCACAGTCTTTGATATCTATGAGCCTCTCCAGTCTGTTTTTAGGTCCAAGCATAGCACTGAGACTGCACTGGTCCGGGTGCACAAGGACCTTCTTAAGGTGAGGGATAGAGGTGAACAGTCAGTTATTGTTCTCCTTGATCTCTCATCTGCGTTTAACACTGTAGACCATGGGCTGTTCTTGGATAGCTTGTGGGAAAGCATAGGACTCACCAGAAAGGTCATCTTCTGGTTTGAGTCCTACCTCAAGGACAGGACTCAGAGAACTGTGTCAGGAAGTTTCTCTTCATCTTCAGTGTAACTGCCTTGTGGTGTTCCCCAGGGTTCTGTCCTCTTGCCCATGTCATTTGCAGTGTACATGCTGCCCATGGAAGGGATCATTAGATGGTACAGACTGGGGTGTCATTGCTATGCAAACAATACCAAGTTGTACCTGTCATTTGCACCTGGAATGCAGGGTGTGGTGGCAGTGCACAATAAATGCTTGGCCAAAATCCAGGACTGGAAATCATTGAGCTGCTTGAGACTCAGCCCAGACAACACTGAGGTACCGGTCGTCAATCTCAGTCATAATGGGAGGGTGGTAGCTTCCGAGCGGGAGACAGGGCTTTGGCTCAGCTCATCTCAGCTTATGGTTGTCACAAAGGTAAAAAATCTGGAGGTCATTCTGAATGTAATATTTTATTGTTAGTAATTTCAGACGTGCACCTCTGGGGAGAGGGGGTTGCTACTAGTTGCTTGGCAACCAAGGTAATCATAGTAAAACCACTTCCCTGTTCCAGGGATTGTGGAGTTGTGGAGGAGACTCCCTTGCTGCTCTATATTATGGAGGGCTGCTTGTAGAAAGTCCAGTTCCAAGCAGTACACATAGGTTGTCCTAGCCTTTTTAAGGAGTAGAACACGTTTTAAACACATTATCACCACATGAGGTGAGTGTTTTTAACACTTAGTTGCAGAATTTTGCATGGACTTGGAACGAGGTACTGAAAGTTGGGCTGTGGCACTTCTGGTCCTCAGTGCACATAATATCATAGGCTCGAGTGAGGGGGGCAAGCTCGAGTGGGGCATCCGCTGGGGGCACCAGGGACCAAGGGGAGTAACACTACAAAGAACAAGTACTAGTGAAGTAAGTAAGTAAGCATCCCATTGTCAGACTAACTTAAGGGATCACATAAAGGATAGATCTATATTCATTTTTTTGTATATCAAATCCAACCGAGGGTGTTCAATATGGAAGAACCTTGCAATATGTGTTCACTCTATCTTATGTTTAGCTGGGGAGAACAAGTACCCAGATTTATATGCAATAAATGCCTACTAATACAAACATTGCAGCAAGAAATAGTGTGTTTACATCAGTGAATCTCTGTACGTAAAGAAAAAGAGGTTCTAGAGCACTTTATAGATAATTTGGCCAACCAGACAACATCACTTGGGGACTGCAAAGCAATATCAGCCCAGAGCATAGAAACCCCAGAAATGCTATGCCTCCAGAATGAGGATCTCAAAATAGAAGTATGGGCCACTGTCCAAGCAAATACTGAGAAAGAAGGGGAGGGGGAGATTTATAATAGTGCCCCTGTGGGCCTTCAAAATCGTTATGACCCCCTATTACTATAACAAAAAGAGCAGGATTCTAGAACTACGGATATTGGAATGAAGGAAAAAGCTGACTTTATAAACTGCCCCAAAAAATATTATGAAAAATATGAAACAAGTGCCTAATACCACACAGGAAAAAAAATTGCATTATTACTACACTAGAAAGGGGGCCAGGAGCAGGACCAGGCAAAAATAACATTGCGAGCTCTAAAACACCTAAACCCCATCAGGATTTACTCATAGGGGATACTATTATAAGAGGGGCAGACACTGCTTTATGTAAGGGGAGAAATGCCCATACCACAATCAGTACCCTACCAGGAGGTAAAGTCTGTGATATAAGACTACTAGGGGGTCTGATGGAGAACACATTAAATCCTTTGGTTATTTTACACGCTGGTATTAAATGACATAGGGAGAAGGAGGCTAAATGATATCTACAATAATTTTAAATTCATAACATCAGTAATAATAAAAAGCAAAGGGGATGTTATGATTTCAGGCATTTTACCAGTGCATAGACATCAATCCAAAAACTGGAAAGAAATCAATACATTAAATGGTTGGCTCAGGGACCTACTGTATGTGACCAGACCAGAACTATGTATGTATTGACAATAGGGACTCATTCAGGGACACAAGGTTATGCAAACAAGATGGTCTTCACCTTAACAAAATGGGTTCTAGATGTTTATCAAGAAGGTTTAGTAAGGCAATATCAAATCGTTTAAACTGATAAATGGGGGGAAAGGAGATGGGATAAATACTCAGGAGCAACAATTACCAATTGCCATGAAAAACATTGACTCTAGAAATTGGAAATGCTTACTTTTAAGTGCCAGAAGTCTAACTAATAAATTTGAGGGGCTGAAATATATACTTTTAACAAATGATATACAGATTTGTGCAATAACAGAGACATGGTGGGATACCAATGATTCATGGGACCAAAATATAGATGGCTACAACCTATATAAAATTCAAGGGTATAATGAAAGGGAGGAGGATGAGCCATTTATGTGGCAAAAAGTATTCAATCTGAAGAAATTCAGAGGTCATCAAATGATTTAGAACACATTTGGGTCAAAATTACTCCTTGTAAATCATCAAAAATAGTTATAGGTACACTCTACAGGCCACCAGCTATCAAAAAGGAAGATGACCTTGCCCTCTTGAACCAAATACAGGAATTAAATCCAGCAGATAAAATTCTGCTATTGGGAGATTTCAACCTTCCAGGAGTTAACTGAGGGACATTAAAAGGTTCAAATAAAACAGAGGCTAACTATCTGAAGGCATTCGACAACATAGGGTTGGAACAGTAGGAGAGCATACCAGGAGAAACAATATATATTGGACCTTGATTCTAACAAATATGGGAGAAAGTATAGTAAATTGTAGAACTGGCACCCCCTGAGTACTAGTGATCATGCTACTACAGAGTTTGAAATAAAGGAATCATATCAGAAATTAACACGGCTACCACTGTGCTTAACTTTGGTAAGGCTAAATTCCAAAAAATGAGAGAGAGCATTAAGGAGTGGGACTGGCATAAAGAATTCAATAACAAATCATGAAACACCATATGGGAAACATTTTGCAATAAAATCAATCACGAGATAAATACAAATATGCCATGCAAGATCAAATACAGCAACAGAGGAAAAACATCAAGTTGGATGACACCCAGAATAAAGAAAATGATAAACAAAAAAAGAAACTATAAAATAGGACTAAGAAAAATGAAACAGAGCTAGGATGGCTAAATTATAAGGCAGTGGAAAAAAGGGTGAAGATGGAGCTTTAAAAGGCCAAAGCAAAGTATGAACTAAAACTAGCTACACATGCCAAGGATAATTATAAAGCCTTCTACTTGCATATAAATAATAAGAAGGGGACAAATAACAGTGGGGGACCTTTGAAAGATTAAAATGCTCAAATCATATCAGACGAAAACGGTATGGCTGATTTACAAAACTCTTACTTTACTTCTGTATTTAATCCTAGAACACTTTCAAAAATTAACATTGAACCTCCTACAAATGAAGTTAGTCAGTTACACATAGACATGGTGGATGTAAAAACCAGACTTACAGAAGTAAACCCTAATAAATCCCCTGGGCACGACGGTATACACTCTAGAGTGATCAAAGAACTGTGGGAGGAAATTGCTCCACCACTGACATACATATTCCAAACTTCATTGGATAGAGGCAAAGTAGTTGATCATTGGAAAGTAGCATCAGTGACTCCGCTATTTAAGAAAGGCTCCAGAGCGGATCCATACACTTATAGGCCAGTTAGTTTAACATTGATTCCCTCTAAGATATTGGAAGGCATATTAAAAGATTACATAACTACCTTTATAGAACAACAAAATCTGAAGGACATGACACAACATGGGTCTACAAAGGGAAAATCTTGCAAAACAAATATGTTTCAGTTCTACGACAGGGTTAGCAGGCACTTGGATTGGGGGGTTGGTGGACATAGTGTACCTAGATTTCTCAAAGACTTTCAACAAACTGCCTCCTTCAGAACTACTGGAAGTTCTTAAAAACATGGGTAACAAGACACGATAGTAAGCTGGATAAAAGCAAGGTTAACTCTTAGAAGATAAAGAGTCTGTATCAAGGGAATCTATTCAGACTGGGCAGATGTGTCAAGTGGGGTGCCTCAGGGATCAGTACTGGGGCCATGTTTGTTTAACATTTATGTAACATCTATACAGAATGAACATGATAATGTATGTCTCACACAATTTGCAGATGACTGCTGGATAGGATCTGTAATAACAAAAGGGGAAGGGGCAGGGTCTCTACAGACAGCACTGGATTATGTACAAAATTGGATCACCAAATTCAAGCTATTTCTGAACAAAGAGAAATGCACAGTGATGCATATGGGTAGAAGAAACCCAGTTTATTCATGCACTTTGGAGGGTAATACCCTAAGGGAGGTCACTGAGGAAAGAGATCTGGGGGTTCTGGTCTCCCAAGCTATGTCACTTTCCTCACACTGTAAAAATTCTGTGCAGAAAGGGAATAGAATATTGAACTGTATACTGAGGCACATAGAAAGCAGAAATAGAGAGGTGATCCTCCCCTTGTACTCCTCTCTGGTCAGGCCCATTCTGGAATATGGGTCACAAGTTTGGGCCCCCTATAAAGACGGCGACATAGCCTTGATTGAAAGGGTGCAGAAAAGGGCTACTGGAAGTATCAGAAACTTAAAAGGGAAAGATTATGAGACAAGACTCAGAGATTTAGATCAGTTTCCCTTAGAGTACAGGAGGAGGAGAAGAAGAGGGAACATGTTCCTGGTTCATAAAGCATGGTCTGATGATGAACTGTGGCAACATCTGGGCTTGGAAACCAGAGAACTGGTGTTTAACACCTGTACACACCCCCTTCAAATAAAGGATAGAAAACCCAAATCAGTTAAAAGTCAAAAGTGGTTTAGCCAGCGGAATGGGCTCCCTCTAGAAGTGGTAAGTAGCTCAAACACATGCCTCTTTAAGACAAAACTAGATGAGTTTTTAGAGAACAAGGACATCTGTACACCGTATGAACATATGGCGAGCATAACGGATGAAAGTCTATATCGGCTCTGTATATACCTATGATGAGGGGCTGACACTTGAGGTTCAGGTGTAAAAGTACTCCAGAATGGTTTCTAGCATCTTAAGAACATCACCCACGTTAGATCCCTCATTTCCCCAAGGGACCTGGCAATGCTAATTCATGCATTAGTGACATCTCGGCTTGATTACAACACTCTTTACTTTGGGGTTAATGGGAGTACACTGTGATACTGGTGCAGAATGTGGTGGCTAGGGTGTTGACCGGCCTCTCAAGAATATCATATCGCCTTGGTGCTGCACGAACTGCACTGGGTGCCAGTTAAGTGGTATATCTCCTTTAAAGATGTTTACTAACTTATAAGGCCCTACACAGGTTGGGTCTTGGCTACCTGTCAGATCTCTTGCTCCCTCATGTGCCCTCGTATCCTCTCTACTCCACTGAGGTTGGCCTCTTGATGGTACTGAGGGTGAGGTTGAAAATATTGAGAGACCAGACCTTTGAGGTAGCTGGCCCAGTTTTATGGACCTCACTCCTGAGGGCCCTCAGAGATGTCCCCTCTGTGGAGGCCTTCAAGTAAGTCCAGAAAAACCATCTGTTTGCCCAGGTTTTGGGCAGATGATCTTATATCTACTTCTGTCATCCCAGCTGAAAATTTGCTGTTTTAAATTGTTTGCTGAATTGATTTTAGTGTTATTCATATACTATGCCCTCATGTTGCACTTTATATTAGGCACCCTGGGGTTCTGGGGTAGGGTGCCCTAAAATAAAACTACTACTACTAAAGTTACATTGTTTCAACATCATTTATGGCAAGTTTATTTAGGTAAAGAAACTGGTGATCCATTATATTAAAATAAGGTGATTTTAGGTATAAAGTCAGTTTCTTCTGTTCATTGCTATACCATTTTTGTGGCCCCTAAAACTTGTGTAATGAAATATCTTTCTACAGTATGTTTACTGGTTCAACAAACATTCAACAACTCTGGACTTCCCATGGACAAAGATGGCTACACATTTTTTTTCTACTGCTGTAACTCTGCACAATAACAATAAAAATGTGATCACTGTCTCCTAGATACCATCTGTTATGACTGCTTCTCTGCATGTGATATCACAGTTCTCAGATTGTGATATCACAGACTATTGCTGCAAAGATTACCATGATGTGACAATCAGAAGATTATGATGTCCAGTGTAGACAATCACAGATAATATCTAAAAGGCAGTGATCCTTTGTTCTTGTTAATGTCCAATAATGGAAAAAATGGAAGAGTATTACCAGGGACACAGGTTTACTATGATTGACAAAGGGCAAATTCCATTTTGCAGATGGGAAAAACCAGTATTGTCACCTGTATCTGTAACACCAAAATCAATTGTTACCAGTGTTCTATCCTTGTACCCTTTTGGTATATGCAAAATATTGAGAATAAAAGAAGGCTTAGTGTACATCAAATTAAATAAAGCAAAATGAAAATAGTGCAGGAAAGAATTTATTGAAAAACACAATTTCTGAAGATTCACTGATCTAGTGAAAAATTACACATGCTGTCTAGTGCTTGGTTTTTACTGGTGTATAGAAAGACCAAATTCCAGAATTTTATCAGATTTTCTGATAAAAAATGAAAATCAGTGTCCTTGCTAATTATACTGTATATGGAAGATGTATGAGGTTGTCATAACTTGTCCACACCCAGGACTCAGTCTAAAACAGGTTGCCTAGTTTCCCAACCCTCAACACCTGTAAGGGTGCCTCGATAGCTACAACCACTCAGAAGTGATTCTCTTATCTGGGGACTTTCTTGGTCTGAATCCCACCAGAGCCACTGCCCACACAGTACACTGCTCCTTTGGCTGAGGGCAAATGGCTTTCCCCTGTCACATACTCTTGAGAAAATGCTTTACTTCTTAGAATATGGTAACCATAGCCTTCTTCTCCCTCTCAGAGATGTATTGTGGATTTGTCAGTACCAACAATTATCCATCCTCCCAAATGATTCAATCACAGTGGCATGAAGTATATAAAAGTAATATGTACTAAATATTTACACAGTCTATGGGATATCACATATACACAAGACTATGAGAATTCCATGGTTGCTACAAAAATTAAAAAATAAATGGTTTGCACACAGCAGAAGAAACAAAAATAAAAATCTTCCTATAGCTTTTTATCTCTAGCAATTTTATTTATTTGAAAACTGGTAACTGAGAGAGGCACACTGGGTCAAGGCTCATTTCCAGGTATGACCTGGGGGAGGGGAACAATGGGAGAACAGCAGTACAACATACAATAACAAGTTAGTGAAGCAACATTTTGCAAAATAACTTGGTACAAAAGTAGATAAATACAAAATAGTTGGTGCAGAGAATAAAGTGCTGTTACAGCTCAGTAAAAGTCTAACAAATGAAATGGTAAACGTGGCAGTAATACATGCAGGCAAATACCATACTGACAACAGGTGAGAGACCTGTTGGATGAGCTTATGCCAGCCCTCATGGTGGAGTGAAGAACAGAGGTGGTGATGAAGTGAGAACAGTAGGCAAGCTGCGGGGACCCAGCTGAATGCCTTACCAAGGCTGTTTGAAGCTCATGCTGGGGAGGTGTCAAGAGGAAGGGTAACAGGAACAGGTGGAGGATGGAGTTTCAACTGGTGCTTGAGAGAGCCAGGGGATGAGGAAAGGCAGAGAGAAGAGGAAAGTTGGTTCAAGAGCGAGGAAAGTCAATAGGAGAAGGCAGACTGCCCAGCAAAGGAGCAGGGGTAAGGAGTGGTGAATGTGCAATGGTCCCTGGAACAGAGGGAACAAGAAGTAGAAGGAAGTCAAGAGAGGACAGGTAAGAAGGAAGGGAACCAAACCAAACCAGTATTTGGATATGAATGAGGTACAGTGAGCCTGTCAAAGTGAGGACAGAGGGAAGATTGATAAGGAGGAATACAGGGAGCAATGGTGGGTACAAAGGGGTTGAGTTTGTAGCAAAGTGGGACCAGCCTGGTGGCACTGAGGATTGAGGCACTGGATGGCACACTTCATGCCATTTGTACTATACCAGCAACCCAGGCTCGGAAGCGAGCTCGGGCCGAGGTCAGCGGGGAGGGAGGGAGGGAGAGGATCAAGCTCCTGATGGATGGCTCTCTCTCCCAGGGTGGAGGAATGTTGTCCCACTCCTTAGCTGCCTGCTGTTGGAGGTCAGATGGCAGCACTGGAGTTAGGGAAGCAAGAATGTGGCAACATGGTGTGCTCATGGCCACAGAAGGGGAGGACAAAAATGGGGAAAAGGGCATCCATAGACTTTCTGAAGCCTTGCCTGCCAACTGGTGTCCTGCTCCACTGCCGGATTGCTGAAATAGCTCTGATCTTGATTGCGAGTCCTGGGTGGAGGGGGAGGTTGGCCCTCCCTTCCTGGCCCCATCACAAGTGGGAATCCATGGGGGAAGTGGGGCTCAGCAGTACCGGTGGGAGCAGTGAATGGACATAGGTTGCAGGGCAGGGTGGAACTAGCTGCCTGTGGTACGCCCTGGGGAGAAAAATATATATGAAAGAGTTTCTAGCAAAGTGGCAGAAGGAATTACAGAGGATATCCACCCTGGAAAGGGAAGTGTGGAGGGGCAGCGCTATAGACATCATCCATGTAGCTGATGACAAGGAATACCATTTTGGTAACAAGCTCTCTACATACCTGCAGAGACTAGCAGTCTTTGTTGCAGTACAAGGCACTGAGTTTGGCATTAACTTTTGCATGGATGGCATCAATGTGGGCTGAGCAAGCTTACTGTCAAGCCACACACCGGTGTACTTGATGGACTGAACTACTTCAAGGTGGGTGCCATCCAGTGTGGTGAAAACCTGTGGGGCAGGAGTCTGGCCAGTTTCTAACTGGTACCAAAGGTCATGGACACTTTTTTTAGTGTCGACTCTGAGCAAAGTAGAGAGATTCTTACCACACAGAATATCTTAGTCAGCCGTGGCAGACTCCAGATCTTAGATGGTGTAGATGTGAAGTCTCAACACTGACTAATCTGCTAGAACCTGGCACAGACCTCAGAAACCATCAGCTGCCAGCCTCCCATGCTGCATCACCAAATATGTCACTCTGACATCATAGTTTCAACACTTTCTTTGACTTCTAGGGTACCACCCCTCTGGAAAGCTGGCCTAAACCAGAACTTTGGATTTTGTGGAATCACTGACCCCTTCTATTGTTCTGAGACATGTCTGCCTCTGCAGAAGGTGGCTGCATGACCTGGACAGTTTCCTGATATGTTAGAGCTTGGACTCTTTGAAGCTTCCTTGTAAACTGACCATGGAATCCCATTGTCACAGGATAAAGGGACTAATTGCCAACAAGGGATAATTCCTCTGCCTCTGGCAACAATTTTAATCTCATTTTCCCATCCCATCTCTGTATCCTCAGTTGGTTAGGTTCTGCTGTTATCAGTGCAGATAGCATTAAAAAAGTACAAAATTAAATAGCAAGTTGTTACAGGAGTGTTTTACATTATTAGTTTTTTTACACACCCAAAGTGTGTGAAACTAAATAAAGCCTATGTGCGAAGCACAAGTGTTTTGTGATGGTATAACATACTGAAGGTGTGTAAAAGAAAGGGAATAATCTCAACACCACATAGTTTATATTTTATAATTGCTGGAATTTTTTTTTTATCGAAAACAAAAAAGCAGCTGAAAAAGCATTGTGAAAGTTTGAAGATTTTTTTTTTTGCTTTGCCATTCACTGTCTTAAATGATGAACATATTGCATAAACACAAACATTTACACATTGGGCAGGATATTCAAAAGGGTTGCGCCTTGCTCAATAGGGTTGTGCCTGCGCAAGTCTGAAATTGCGCCATTCTGCGATATTCAGCAGGAGGCAGTTGCGCCCCCCAAGTCATGCTGAGCAACAGCGCAATGCTAATGAAGGCATGCTCAACCGGAGGGGGAGGAACCATGCATAAACTGCACAGCCCGATATTCAGCGGGCTGTTGGGGGATGTCACCGCAACCCCAACATGCGCCACGCTTTGAGCCAAAAAAAAAAGGAGTAAGTGAGGGCCACCCACAGGTGAACTGCTGCATTGCAGGGCACAACACAGCAGCTGCCACTTGTGGGTGGCCCTCCACTTCTTCCCTGTGCCCCCCCTACAGCCCAATTGTGGGCAGAACATAACTGAACAACCCCCCCACTGGCCAGTCGCGGGCAAAATAGAAATGAACCCCGGACTGGCGATCCACAGGCGCCAACATTAGTAACCCCGATTGGCGATCATGGGCATAACATTAGTAACCCCCGACTAGCCCGATCGTGGGCATAACATTAGTAACCCCCCAACTGGCCTGATCGCGGGCATAACATTAGTAACCCCCGACTGGCCCGGTCGCGGGCAAAGCAGAACTAATTACCCCCACCCCTAGCCCGGTCGTGGGCAGAACAGAGTTCAAACCCCAAAATATCCCTGGTGGTTCAGGTGACCGCAAAAGCCTGATCGCGGGCATTGGGAGTCAACCCCCCTCAAGGTCCAAGTACCCTGGTGATCTGGTGGCTACACCCACACCACAAGCCCCACACCCGCTCCCCGTCAGCCAGCGGGCGGCAGCACCCCACCGCCTGCCACTGCAGCCAGCGACTGACTGCTCGGTAGGGCTGCACGCCCATTGGTTCAGAGCAAGAGCTAGGTGGTGTGTTAAGCCATACCGTGATAAGGTAGCCAGATATGTGAATGAATGAATTATTCATATCTGACTGTCTTTGTACGGTATAGCTGCATGCCCATTGGCTCTTGCTCTGAACCAATGGGCGCAGCCCCACCAGCAGTCAGGGTCGGCGGGCGGCGTGGTGGATGCTGCCGCCCGCCAGCTGACGGGGAGCGGGTGGTGGGACTCCGTGGGTGGGTGGGGTGGGGGCCACTAGATCACCAGGGTACTGGACCTTGGGGTTGACTCTAATGCCCGCGATCGGGCTTCGCGTCCACTGACCACCAGGGATATTGGTTCTTGGGGCGGTTGAACTCTGTTCTGCCCGCGATCAGGCTAGTGGGGGGTGGGCTTCAGTTCTGTGTTGCCCACAATCGGGCCAGTCGGGGGGGGATTTACTTCATGCCCGCGATCGGGCTGAAGGGGGCGTTGGTTCCTGACGGCTGCTGCCTGGCAGGGCGCCAGGCGCAAGTCACTGGGGATCAGTGCACCTGCATGATAATGGCATGCAAATGGGGCCATAAGTAGATGCAAATGGCCCCCCCTGCGCCTTGCATGAATTATGGCCCCATTTGCATGTCACCTTTTGAATATCGGAAATTTGCGCATGGCGCAATGGAACTTGCGCCACTGCATCTTGAATACTCCACTCTGACCACTTGCGGTGGTGCAAGTTCCACTGCGCCATGCACAGTGGCTGTGGCCAGGGGGCGATATTCAAAGGAGTTTCTCAATAGCGCAACTCCGTTGAATATCACCCCGGCCACACTCCAGCGCAACTTTTTTGAGCAGCGCAAGGGCTTGCGCCACAGAATGGCACAGTTTGAATATCCTGCCCATTGTGTAGAAAAGCATCTTTGAGAAACAAAACCAAAAAAATATATGTTTCCAAACTTTTTTTGGAGGTACAACTCATGAAAATGCTACCGGAAATGCAACGAGTACCAAGAAACACACACCAAATTTCTAGATTGGTATGTCACAAAAATTATGACAAGCGTTTGTTTAAAAGCTTTTTGTACTAAGAACTGAGGCTGTGAAGCACACAATTGCAATGAATGTTGGTTTGTTTACATGGCTTAGAAGTGCATGAGTGAAACATTTTTCTTTACTTGAGTGGGTTTGAATGACAGCTAGGCCACAATGACCGGTTTTGTACTAGGACAAAAATTGGTTATTAAGGCACTTGAAAGTGCTGCCAACCCAGTTATTAAATAACCAAACCAGTAATTATACTGTATAAAGGAGAATGCATAGGCGACTGTGTGTTAGTAAGTTTTTTACACCCCCAAGGTGTATGATGACCCATAAACCTTAAGATCAAAGCTTGAGTGGTTTATGTGGTCATCACATACTGAGGGTGTGTAAAAAAAAAACTTCATTAGCACTGCTTATGTCATATTTTTTATAATAACTGATGCAGGGACTTGTGCACAAATATCCCCTTTCCCAACAGGGAAAGTGAAGTGTGAGCACTCCAAACACCGTAATTACTGGGTATGACATCATACATGGTTATTATGGCATTTGATCACACTGATAATCAGTGTGATAAAGGGGGTCACCAGTTATTACAAAAAGTGGATATGCAATGACTGGACTGAAAAGAAAGGGTTACTCACCATAGTACTGTAGCTCTGTTTCTTCTACGAGATGTGAAGTATAGTTATATTAGATGCAGTGCTCTCATACTTGCATATTGCCTCAGAGAATGTTAGAGAATTTTGAATGAATGCTCTCCTCTGTGCTGATCATGAGCTCCCTGTCACACCAAAGGTCAAATAGTTGTGCTCAGGCCCAGGGGCCATAACCACAAAAAATATTTATGAATAAGAAAAGCCAAAAAAATAAGTTTGGAAAACATTTTAGAATTGGAGAAAATCTATAAAATGATCAGACAACAAAACACCAACATTTCTAATGATTTATCTATTAAAGAACCTAAATTGAGATGCGTCTGTTTCTAAATTATCTTAGATGGGGAGGCAGGGACAGGTTGGCAAGACTATATACAGTATATTGACTCTGTTAAAAGAAACAAAGCTACTATGGTATGTCTAGATCAGACATACAACCTGTTTAAAAGGCATTGTCTATTCTGGCAAAGTCTTGTCAGTATGACTTACACAAGGATTTGCATCCCTATGATACCCTCCTCTGGAAATGAGGCATGAGAGTATGTGTATGGTTTGGTGATGAGATGCACAAAAAATAACGTTACTATGGTAACAGGAATGTGACATATATAGTTATTTATGCATTTATGTATTTATTTAGTCCTGATTTACCAGGTAAGTGGACTAGATAAAGCAAATGTCTATTTTAGCTGTTTACTAGCTTAGCTCTTATGCAATGTATTTGTTTGATATGCCTCTGGCACTTACCTTGGGTCTGTACTAGTTTCCTGTCAGCCAGTTGATCATGGTTGTCTACCTTATCCACTATTTGTAATATGTCACTGTAAATCTGCATCCTACTGTTGTAATCAGACTGTTCTTTCACCGCCATTGTATATTGTTTAACTGTACCATGCTGCTACTGTCTAAAGCTGCACCCTACCATTGCCTTGTACTGTACTGTTTGTGTTTGTAACCTCCCAGGACATGTCTGAAAATAATCATTTCTATGGCTAGCACACTCACCCAGTAAACAAAAACTAAATAAATAAAATAAATATTTTCAGGCATGATCTTTAAAGTTACAAGGGATAAAGCAACACAGAAATATCAATGTATACATACAGCAAGCAAATACTAGTTACAGATGATAAATGGTAGTCCAGAGTACAACCAACAGCAAGTATTCATCAAGGTAATCCTAGAGATGGAAACCATATCAAATCAATTACAGTATGCACCACTTATACCGTACATGCTTAGTAAGGACTGCCACTTAAAATGGACATTTTCCATTTGCTAAAAGCCATTCCCCATTGACTACCACTGTAATTCTATCTGTTATGCTGTATTAAGGGCATCTTCTATACTGGACATCAAAGACACACAGGAGGCATTGATAAGCCTCCTTGTTAATTCCTAAGATGCTAAATTGCTGAACTACTGTTTCATGTTGTTTTCATGGCTGTTGTGCCTACCAGCCTCCCTCTCCCCCTCCCCTGTATGTAACAGTCCTTCCTCCACTCCATGAAATACCAAGTGTTGATCTACCCCCTTCTCACCCCTCCTGAGTGCTGCTGAAGTAGATGGGTGAGAGAAAGGTCCATGATCCGTGAGCAATGAGAGGTGAGTGAGAGCTGGAGGATGAATGGAGCTGAGATTACACTACTGGCTATACAGCAGGAGATGAGTCTGAGAGCAGGAGAGAGGGTGAACTATGTGAAGTATTTTATTTTTTGGTTTGAAATGATATATCAGATGTTGCTTATACTGGACAATAAGTCTGCATGGAGGTGTCTGATAAAAATGACATATACTCTATCAATGAACAAGTAATGCAACAAAATACAGATTACAGATACACGTGGAGAATCTTATAAGGGAGTGGAACAAAAAAAAGAAGCATAAGGTATAAGAGCACTCATTGCTTTCTGGTTCCAGTGGTCTCAGCATGCAGAAGTCCCAGCGTGAGTGGCACAGCGGGAATGAGAGTCCTTGAGGGAGTCACTAGATAGGAGACACCAAGACACAAGGAGACTCTGCCCAACTCCTTCACTGCAGCCTATAAGTGAATAACTTTCTGTATTCATCACAGTTCTGGTTTACCTCACAGGAGGTATTTCTAGGGGTCCTCCCTTAAACTGTGTTTAGTCTCATAGGATCTACTTGTTAACTGGCATACATTGTTGGTTAATTCCATTTGTAAAAAGGTACCTTCTAACTTCTGTGGGGTACTGAAGGGGACCACACCTATACTTTAGGCTCATGATGTTTTTCTAAGTAACCAGTGTTATTACTGCTTAAAACTTTTCTGTACTGTTTTATCACCCTGCTTCAAATTGTTACTTTTAGGGACCTAGTATGTTTTGTTATTATGACTGCTTATTATTTATTTATTTATTTAATTTATTTATTACATTTTGGTAACTGGGTGAGCCCACTGGGCCCCGAAGGTCCCTTTTTCAGGGGGCGACATGGGTTTACATGGTAAAAAGTACAACATAATACATTACAAAGAAGGCATACAAACATACTACAGGGTTATACATAGTTGTACATCAGCTGGTTACATATGCTTAGTTCGACATTTGGTTAGTGCAATCATAAGAGATAATACCCTAAAGAGTGGGGGGGGGTGTAGCCCCCTGTTTCGTTGATGGGTGTGGGGCTGTGATATTTTGTGCTTATGCTTGGGGGCCCCCTTTCTTTAGCAGTTGCACTTGGAGGTGGAAATAATATGTGCCTTAAGCCTTGTGAGGAAGCTGTTGAGGGAGGTAGCTTCCTGGACTCCTGGGGGCCAGGAGTTCCATAGGGTGGGGGTGGTGTGGGCGAACTACTTGCCCCCCGCCTTGGTTCTGACCCTGGGCAGTGCTAGGAGTGTCCGGTCCGTCGTGCGGAGGAGCCTGGGGTTACTCTTTAGGGCGATGAGTCTGGAGAGGCTGGGAGGGAGAGACTAAGTAACTTAAACGTTTGGCAGAGTAGTTGGTACTGAAGCCGGACTTCCCAGGAGGGCCATTTTAGTTGTGACAAAGTGTCTCAGTGATGGGGCCGGGGGCCGGATTGTGTGGCGAACTGAGCCACCTTTTTATAGAGAACTTGGAGTCGGTTCGTCTCTTGTCTGGCTACTCCCTGGACCACCGGGGCTGTGTAGGTAATGGTCAGGAGTAGGACGCTGGTGGCAATAGAGGCCCTGGCAGCTGGTATCAACTGGTCTTTCAGCCTGTATAGAGTCCCGAGTTTCGCACGAATATTTTTAGTTACCTGATCTACATGGTCCTTGAGCGTGAAGCCCTGGTCCACGGTAAGGCCAAGGTATTTTAATGATTCGACCACCTCTAGTCTGCTGCCTGACGCAGTAGTCAGTTGGAGGTGTTGGCTTCTGTCATGACCGAGGGCTCTGGGTCCAAACAGCATGGCCTTGGTCTTGTTAGCATTAATGACCATTCTATTAGTGACAAGCCATTGCTCTAGGGATCTCAGGTCATCTTGTAGACAGGAGCTGAGATCTCCTAGATTAGAGGAGGGGCGGTAAATGACAGCATCATCCGCGTACTGTACCATGGAGCTCCCGCCACAGTGTTTGCTGAGTTCATTGGTGAAGAGAGAGAAGAGAAGGGGGCCAAGGATAGACCCTTGGGACACCACCTCCATTAATGGGAGAGGCTCTGACAAGAAGTCTTTCCATTTTACTCTTTGTGACCACCCGGTAAGATAGTCAGCAAACCATGACAGGGAGTGGCTGTCTAGTCCAATGTAGCTCAGCTTGGCAAGTAACAGGTTGTGGTTGACAAGGTCGAACGCTTTGGAAAGATCAATGAAGACCGCTCCGGTGGGGGTCCTCTTGTCCAGTTCTCTGAAAACATCTGTGGAGAACTTGATAAGCGTGGTGTTAGTCCCGTGCTTGGTTCTGAAACCATGCTGGGAGGGTGCTAGCAGTTGATGGAGCTCTAGGTAGTCATGGAGTTGACCATATATTGACCTCTCTTGTATCTTTGCCAGGCTACAGAGAAGGGAGATTGGCCTGTAATTGTTAATTGACTCCCTCGGGCCTCCCTTGTGGACAGGGACTACATGAGCCAGTTTCCATTGTTCCGGGATAGCACCTTCTATTAGGGATTGGTTGAGGAGCCAGGTCAGGGGCCTGGCTAGACCATGGGCTCCTTCCTTCGGTATATGGGAGTGAATTCCATCTGGTCCCACTGATCCAGATGTTTTGAGAGTCATTAATAATGGGAGAACTTCGTTGGGTTTTACTAGTCTGAGGTGAAAGGCTGGGCGGTCCTATCTGTGGTGTGGGTGATCATTCAGGTCCAGAGGGAGGATTGGCAGTCCCACTTTGAACTGATTCAGGTTCGTGAATTGGCGGTTGAGGGCCATTGCAATGCTTGGGTCATCATTTGTTAGTTGACCGTTTACCTCGACGGGGCCGTGTGTGGTCTTGCCATTCCCCTTTATTAACCCATTTATGTGCACCCAGAAAAGTCTAGGGTTCCCTAGATTCTTTTTCTGTAGTTGGGTGACATACTCTCTTTTGGCCACTTTAATAGCCAATTTGCACCTGTTTCTGAGAGTTTTATAGCTCATCAGGTCAGCAGGTAGGGAGGAGAGCTTGTACTTTTTCCAAGCTCTGTCACGGTTTTTCATTAGGGACTTCACAAGGGGGGTGATCCACCTATAGCAGCTCCTCTTGGTGTGGAGTTTCTTCATAGGGGCGAGTTGGTCCACAACCGTGGTAATTGTTCGCTGAAAGAAGGCAGCAGCCTCATCCAGTGAGGGGAGGAGTTTAATTGGACTCCAGTCAATGCTGTTTAGGCAGCCTGTTAGATGTTCCGGCAGAAAGTGTGTGAAATCCCTAGCAGCCAGGATACGTGGGCGGAATCTGGGTGCCCTGTTTTTCCAGGTGCAGAATATTGGGGAGTGGTCACTCAGGACATCTGCTAAGGTGCCTGCCACCTGTATATTGGAGGGTTTGCTCGTCAGCACCCAATCAAGCGTGGAGTGATTTCCCATTTTGTAATTCATGCAGGTGGGCCCTGCGATAACCTGTTCAAGATTTGCTTCCTGAACCAGCCCATTTAGGGAGTGGTTATCATTTGGGGCCCAACTGTGATTAAAATCCCCCAGAACGAGTATCTCAGTGGCTACCTCTTCAGAGATGTCTTTTAGTACTGCCTCGAGAGATGTACGAGCATTCTTTGGGGGGTTGTATACACATTCAATGTTGAGGTATTTACAGGGGCCAAGGGTGATGCATACGAAGACCGATTCACCATCCGTGAAGGTGGAGTGCTGCAGGTTGACTGACACGGAGTTAAGGGTATCTTTAGTGTAGATTAGGACACCTCCCCCTCTTTTGTTCACTCTATCTTTTCTGTAGGTGAGGTACCCAAGGGCTGCTACCTCATGGGGAAGTATTTGAGGCTTGAGCCAGGTTTCCGATACTGCAAGGATGTCCAGGTTGTACCGGTCCAGCCAGGCTTGTACTTCATCCATCTTTGGTCTTAGGCTACATATATTCATATGCACAATCCACAGGCCCATTGTGGATGCCCAGTGAGGGTTCTGAGGGGAGATAACCAGGAAGTTGTTAGGTGGGGGTTCAGGGTTAGGCTGCATGTCCCCTGCCATAAGTAGGATGGTAGCAAGGAGGCAGAGAGAAGGAAGGCTACAGAGGGGTAAGAGCTTGGCGCAGGGTCTGCACTTGGCGTAGAGTAAGGTGTAGTACCCAATACCTCTCCTGTAAAATTCATGGGCAATCAGGAGAGCCTCTGCGTTGTATAGGGGGGAGGTGTAGCAGAGCCGGGGTGGTCTGGGGGGGGTCAGACAGAGGGGGACTTATGGCGCCCATCTCTCCTGAGCTAATAGTCATGTCTGCCCAGAGGAGGGACAGAATATACAGAATGGCCAGGAGGAGCCCTCGGTTAGGGCAGCTGAAGTGGGGTGGTCCTTGCTTGATTGGCATTTTGATAGGCGCAGTGGGCAGAAAGGTAAGGAGGGGGAGCCTAGTCCCTGGCGTGACTGCTCAAGGGTGGTCCCGGGGCCAGAGGGGGGTCCCACCTAGAGCGGGACTGGGATATCCCTTTAATACCCTGGGAAGTCTGGGTCAGTACTTAGGAAGGCAGGTGGGAGTAGAAGCACTTACTAATGTATAATCCTCTTGTCTGTGATTACTAATGCTACTAATCTTTTGGCAGGCAAGTGGACTGACTATAGTTTATAGCACGGGGAGGTCACCCTAAGCAAATGACGCCCCACAGTTTGGCATATATCCTGACAGGGTCGGCCTGTCACTTTTGGGGCAACTGTAGCCAAGCTAACACATCACTATCAGTAGGTGAGAGGCTATCTAGCTTGGCTAACACATCACTATCTTAGGATCAAGTAGTTGCAATCAGCACCCCTGTAGATAGTCTATAGCATACATACAGAGAGAAGTTAGACAGTCATGCTGGCTAAGCAAGTAATTCTGAGTTAGATTATTCAGGTTACCAAGTTCTTGCATGTGCAGCTCAAGGAACAACTTGCTGCATTCAGTGCCCTTGTAGTTAAGCTATAGCATACTTTTGAGGAAAATTAGACAGTAACGCAGGGTATACAAATATTTACGAGTTAGATAGTATTGTAGTGCAGGTAGAACAACAGTGGTTCTGCTCTAAGCTAGGGGGATATGACAATCAAAAATACTGTGCTACACCCTGGGTGGGGCAGATTAGTGCGACTGCTTAGACTGGGAGGGTAGCGTTATGAGCAGTAAGGGCAATACAGGAATTTTTATCATATTTCAGTACATGGCTATCCCTTCAGATTCCACAAGGGTAGGATTTGTCTATCCAGTGCTCAGTTTAACCTGTTTTATATCTGGAAAGGTTCTCTGAGGGGCCGTGAGAGAGGAGGCGATTCGTCTGATTATGCTGCCTCAGCCCTGATTGGCTCCCTGCACAGAGTGGGCGTGGTAAGGGAGTATTTAATGGGACGAGGGAATGGAGCGGGAGGATGGGCAGAAAATCAGCCCCTTGTCGCAAGCCCCCTGCAGTCCATTCAGTGGATCAAGTGTTCAGTGTCCTGGTCGTCGGTGGAGGTCCGCCCGATTAGCGCTAGCTTACTGGCACCTCAACCCCAAGGTTCACAACTTGCCAGAGGTTCCAATTCGAATTTCGTGGTCAGCGAAATGTCTGTGGGTTCTGGGGGAGCAGTAGCCCACACCCTCTCCACCCCTCTGGCGGTTGATGGACTCTAATGTTGGCGGTGCTCCGACTCAGCCTTTTGTCCAGGCTGCAGGAGCGCCACCGGCTTAGACAACCAATTAGGCTCGGATGCCTTTTTTGAAATTGGCGCCTCCTTTCTCACCGCAGAGGCTCAGCGAGTTGAGATCAAGTCAGTGGGCTAGGCAGAGAAAATCAGCCCCTTGTCGCAAGCCCACTGCAGTCCGTTCAGTGGATCAAGTGTTCAGTATCCTGGTCATCGGGGGAGGTCTGCCCGATTAGCGCTAGCTTACCGGCGCCTCAACCCCGAGGTTCACAACTTGCTGGAGGTTCCAATTCGAACTTCGTGGTCAGCGAAAAGTCCATGGGTTCAAGGGGGGAAAACGAGTAGCCCCTGCCACCCTCTCCACCCCCTGCTGGCGGTTGATGAACGCTAATGTTGGCCGATGCTCCGACTCAGCCTTTTGTCCAGGCTGCAGGAGCGTATCCGGCTTGGACAACCAATTAGGCTCGGATGCCTTTTTTGAAATTGGTGCCTCTTTTCTCACCGCAGAGGCTCAGCGAACCGAGATCAAGTCAGCAGGCTAGGCAGAGAAAATCAACCCCTTGTCGCAAGCCCCCTGCAGTCCGTTCAGTGGATCAAGTGTTCAGAGTCCTGGTCGTCGGGGGAGGTCCGCTCGATTAGCGCTAGTTTACCGGCGCCTCAACCCCGAGGTTCACAACTTCCCGGAGGTTCCAATTAGAATTTCGTGGTCGGTGAAAAGTCCGTGGGTTCTAAGAGGGGAAACAAGTAGCCCCTGCCACCCTCTCCACCCCCAGCTGGCAGTCGATGAATGCAAATTGCCTTAATGTCACCCTTCACTATGTTCTCCTTTGTGTGAAACCCTCCTCACCCTTGCCTCCCTATCTGGGTCAGGCCTACCCTCCTCCTTACCTCCCTATCAGGATCAGGCCTAAGCTCCCCAAGCCTCCCTATTTAGTTTAGGCCAACGTTCCTGGTATTTTGACTCCACTGACAGGCTCATCAACCGTGCTGTTCCATGTTCTAGCTCTCCTCACCCTCCTCATCTCCTTCTCCTCTTGTCCCACTTCCACTGCCCTCTCTACTCCCCCTCCTTCATCTTCCACCCCACTTCCTCCACTACCCTTTCATACTCATCCCCCTTCACCAATCCCCTCGGCATCATGGGTGCTATCTCCTACCTGCTCCCTGGCTCCACCTTGAAGATCTCTGGTGCCTCCCCCCCTTCCAAACAGCTCTGTGGCTCATTTCAGCTCCTTGTATCCTTGTTACTTCTGGCAGCAGGTGACACTGAACTAAATGCCAGCCTAGCCTTCCCCTCTCCAATGCAGCAGTGACATTGAACACAATCCCGGCCCCACCTCCCTCTCACCAACGAAACTTCCTAAAGGAGTTTGGGCTACTCACTGTAACATCCGCAGCCTCCTCTCGACATGGGATCAGTTGCAGATCCTCATGCTTAACCTCCAGCTAAATGTCCTTGTCATCTCAGAGTCCTGACTCTCCCATAAGATCCAGGACTCTGCAGTGTCAATCCTCAGACACTACAGAGCCAGGCAGGACGGCCCTAAGAGAGGTGGTGGTGGTGTAGCAATCTACCTCTGCTATGGCATCCAGTCTGTGCCAATGCTAACATAGAAACATAGAATTTGACGGCAGATAAGGACCGCTTGGCCCACCCAGTCTGCCCATTTCCCTTCCTACTGGATAAGCTGCAGATCCTAGTTAACCAGCAGCCTACTTCTTCCTACCCCCACCCCCCAGAACTGCCTTATGACTATCCCATGCATGCTTGAATTCCACCACTGATTTTGACTCCACAACCTCCTTGGAAGGCCGTTCCATGCATCCACAACCCTCTGTAAAAAATACTTCCTTAAATTACCTCTGAGCTGCCCCCTCTATTTTCAAATTGTGCCCTCTTGTTCTTGCACCTCTTTTTTGAAAGATGCTACCCTCTTGGACTTTGTTGATTCCTTGAGGTACTTGAGCGTTTCTATCATGTCCCCTCTCCCTTCTTTCCTCGAGGCTATACATATTAAGCTCCTTAAGTCTCTCTCTTCATATGTCTTCCGGTGCAGACCCTGCACCATTTTAGTTGCCCTCCTCTGGACAGCTCCATCCTGTCTATGTCTTTCATGGAGATTGGGTCTCCAGAACTGCACACAATACTCCAGATGGGGTCTCACCAGCTGTCTGTACAGAGGGATAATACTTCCTGTTTTCTACTGGTGATGCCTCTCCTATGCATCCCAGTATCCCCCAGCCCTCCTTGCTGCCTCCACATTGCTTGCCCGTCTTTAGGTCATCTGATATGACTACCCCAGGTCCTTTCCATTTTTGTTGTTGTTAGTATCTCACCCCCATTGTGTACTCTTCCCTGGGTTTTTGTTTCCCAGGTGCATTACCTGCACTTCTTAGCATTGAATCTAAGGTGCCATACATTTGACCATTCCTCTAACCTTGCCAAGTCCTTCTCATCCTTTCCACCCCACCCTGTACATCAACTCTGTTGCAGATCTTAGTGTCATCTGCAAAGAGACATACTTTTCCTTCAGTCCTTCTGCAATGTAAACATAAAGACATTGAAGAGGACCGATCCTAATACTGAACCCTGCGGTACCCACTAGTAACCCTCCTTTCTTCTGGTGGACTCCATTTACTATTACTCTCTGTGTCCTATTCTCCAGCCAGTTCTTTACCCAGGCTGTCATCTTGGGACCCACTCCCAGGCTGGCTAACTTGCATATTAATCTTTTGTGGGACTGTGTCAAATGCCTTCTAAGTCTAGGTAGGCCATGTCCACAGCCCTCCCTGATCTACTACTTTGGTCACCCAGTCAAAGAAATCTATCAGATTCGTCTGGCGACTTCCGCTGTGAATCCATGCTGCCTAGGGTCCTGTGCCCTCTGGCCTCTAGATACTCGACAATTCTTTCCTTCTGAAGTGATTCCATCATTTTCCCTATCACTGAGGTTAAACTAACAGGTCTATAGTTTCCTGCTTCTGCCTTGCTCCCACTTTTGTGAAGGGAATCACATCTGCCCTCCTCCAGTCCTCGGGTACCACCCCATCCTCCCATGATTTGTTAAAAAGGGTAGTCAGTGGTGTCACTAGTTCTACCTTTAGTTCTTTTAGAATTCTGGGATGAATCCCATCAGGCCCCATTGCTTTGTCCACCTTCAGTTTTAAGAGTTCTTTCAGAACCCTTTGTTCTGTAAATGGGCTATCAGTCTCTTCCCCTCTGCCTATGAACTGCTCCTCCTCAAACTCAGCCTCCCCTTCTCAGTCCTTCTTTTTGTTGCAGGGGTGTACTGCTTTCCTGGTCTGTCCCCTGCATAGGTCACTGAATGTCTCTAATACATCTGCACCCACGCCGCCTCTGGTAAGTTGCTGATACTTGATGACTTTAACATTAATTGGCTCACCTCCACAGTGCACAAACTGTATCAAAATGTTAAATCCTTCTGTTATCCCAACTGATTTCAGACCCCACCTATCTAAATCATAAATCCTCAAACCACACTTTATGAACTGGATATTCTCCTCTCACTCCCCCACCAAATTGTGAATGCAGTTTTCCTTCCCATTGCCCTCAGTAGCCATTAAATGGTTCACTTTGTTCAGAAGATCCATCACCCTAAAGCCCTCTTAAAGTCCTCCTCCTTCAGTCCTTCAGGTTACTGAATTTGTTCTCCATCCATGCTAACCTGTTAGCAACTGACTGGCCCTACATCTCAACAGCCACTGACTCCATCTTGGCCCTTGAATTCTTCAAACTAAATTTATGGTTGTCTGGGACCACCACACCCCTGTCTCAGGAAAATCAGGGTCTGGGATTCCTATCTTTCCTGGACCTCTGCTGAGTTTTTGGCCTGACTTCACATTCGTGACCTACCCTGGAGGTTCTACAAGATCAGCAGTTCCTTTGTTGTCCTATTAAATAACCTGACCCTCTGTAATTCTTGTATTAAAGTCTCCAGAATTGCAAAATCTGAATGCTTTGCATCCATACTACAGAACATCCCAAATCACCCCTCCAAGTTCTGGAAAGTTATCCACTCTCTCGTCCCCCCTCAACCCAGTCCCCCACCCTGTCCTCAAGGTTGGTAACTCCCACATCACAGACCCTGCTACTGTTGCTTCATCCTTCAACTCCTTTTTTACCATCTGTGCCCTCTCCCTCCTCCACCTTCCCTCTCTCCCCCCTTACCCTACACATCTTCCCCTGCACTCCTTCTTCTCTCCCACCACTCCCTCTTCCACTCTTAAGGCCCTTCTAGCTCTTAACTCCCACAAGGGTAACAAGTATAAAAAAATATCTCCCACAAGAGTACCATTCCTGATGGCCTTGACCCCAAACTTCTGCAGCTCTCTGCACCAGCCATCACTATCCCTATTACTCTGCTCCTCCTTCTCCTCTGCCTCTGATCCAGATGCTTGTAAATTGGATCTGTCATTTCCCTCTCCCTAAAGAGGGTGATCCTTCTTCTCCTGGAAACAATCATCTCATTTCTCTCCCTCTCTCTCTCTCTCTGTCTCTCTATCCCTCTCCCTAACATAGAAACATAGAATTTGACGGCAGATAAGGACCGCTTGGCCCACCCAGTCTGCCCATTTCCCTACCTACTGGATAAGCTGCAGATCCTAGTTAACCAGCAGCCTACTTCTTCCTACCCCCACCCCCTAGAATGGCCTTATGACTGTCCCATGCATGCTTGAATTCCACCACTGTTTTGACTCCACAACCTCCCGGAAGGCCGCTCCATGCATCCACAACCTCTCAGAAAAATACTTCCTTAAATTACCTCTGAGCCACCCCTCTATCTTCAAATTGTGCCCCTTGTTCTTGCACACCTCTTTTTTGAAAGATGCTACCCTCTTAGACTTTGTTGATTCCTTGAGGTACTTGAACGTTTCTATCATGTCCCCCTCTCCTCCTTTCCTCGAGGCTATACATATTAAGCTCCTTTAGTCTCTCTTCATATGTCTTCCGGTGCAGACCCTGCACCATTTTAGTTGCCCTCCTCTGGACAGCTTCCATCCTGTCTATGTCTTTGCGGAGATTGGGTCTCCAGAACTGCACGCAGTACTCCAGATGGGGTCTCACCAGCTGTCTGTACAGAGGGATAATAACTTCCTGTTTTCTACTGGTGATGCCTCTCCCTATGCATCCCAGTATCCCCCCAGCCCTCCTTGCTGCCCTCTCACATTGCTTGCCCACCTTTAGGTCATCTGATATGACTACCCCCAGTTCCCTTTCCATTTTTGTTGTTGTTAGTATCTCACCCCCCATTGTGTACTCTTCCCCTGGGTTTTTGTTTCCCAGGTGCATTACCTTGCACTTCTTAGCATT
Organism: Neoceratodus forsteri; assembly: GCA_016271365.2. Lineage (NCBI taxonomy): Eukaryota > Metazoa > Chordata > Ceratodontiformes > Ceratodontidae > Neoceratodus > Neoceratodus forsteri. The sequence goes on from CM057449.1 coordinate 1,838,779,796, forward strand.
GAATCTAAGCTGCCATACATTTGACCATTCCTCTAACCTTGCCAGGTCCCTTCTCATCCTTTCCACCCCACCCTGTGCATCAACTCTATTGCAGATGTTTGTGTCATCTGCAAAGACATCTTTTCCTTCCAGTCCCTCTGCAATGTAAACATAAAGACATTGAAGAGGACCGATCTAATACTGAACCCTGCGGTGCCCCACTAGTAACCCCCTTTCTTCAGAGTGGACTCCACTTACTGTACTCTCTGTGTCCTATTCTCCAGCCAATTCTTTACAGGCTGTCATCTTTGGACCCACTCCCAGGCTGGCTAACTTGTATATTAATCTTTTTGTGTGGGACTGGTGTCAAATGCCTTGCTAAAGTCTAGGTAGGCCATGTCAAGCCCCTCCTGATCTACTACTTTGGTCACCCAGTCAAAGAAATCTATCAGATTCGTCTGGCATGACCTTCCCGCTGTGAATCCATGCTGCCTAGGGTCCTGTGCCCCTCTGGCCTCTAGATACTCGACAATTCTTTCCTTCTGAAGTGATTCCATCATTTTCCCTATCACTGAGGTTAAACTAACAGGTCTGTAGTTTCCTGCTTCTGCCTTGCTCCCACTTTTGTGAAGGGGAATCACATCTGCCCTCCTCCAGTCCTTGGGTACCACTCCATCCTCCCATGATTTGTTAAAGAGGGTAGTCAGTGGTGTCACTAGTTCTACCCTTAGTTCTTTTAGAATTCTGGAATGAATCCCATCAGGCCCCATTGCTTTGTCCACCTTCAGTTTTAAGAGTTCTTTCAGAACCCTTTCTTCTGTAAATGGGCTGGTATCAACTTCTGTATCCGAAGTGTTTCTACTGTTTGTTTTAGGTACCTCCCCCTCTTCATTTGTAAATACTGAGCAAAATATTTGTTTAGTATCTCTGCCTTTTCACAGTCTCCTCTGCCCACCCTCCCTCCCCTTTATTAAGCCTCACTATCCCTCCCTTGGTCTTCCTTCACTCCCTGATGTACCTATGACTAAGTTCCAGGAAAATCTTATCTTCTCACAACTCTCTCCTTACGTCAACTGCTTCTTTTTCACCCCTTTCCAGTCTGGCTTTAGGAAGTCCCTTTCTAGAGTTGACCCACTGGTGCAGCAGTAATGCTGTCACTTACCTTGCCAAAGACTTGAGATCGGGAGCAACCTCAGGAGTCAAAAGGTTGGCCAGGAGAAGGAGGATTGAGCATCCCAAGGACTGCTCTCCTCCTCCTCCGGGGAGGAAGGGGATCAGTGGCGGACATCAGCCTGGCCCCAAGTTGTGGCTGGGGTTTGGCACATGGACACTACAATGGGGAGAGAAGATGGGGCAGGCATGTGTGTCATCACCATTGATGCCATTGCATGTCTCTTCTTCTGCAATAGGGCAGAAAAAGGAAAAACACTGCTAACCGGTAGGATGACACTGGTCTCCCACAAGCTCTGCACCCGGCTAGCTGGGCATGTCCTGGACAAGACAAGTTCCAGAGGATGCTGGGGGGATGGGGCTGGGGTGACCAGTTGGCATGGGGAGCATAAAGAAATTAACTGTAAAAAAAAAAAAAGGAAGTCCCACTCTGCTTCTACCTCCCGTCTCTGGCTCACTGACTTGGCCTTCAACACTGTGTCACATTGCCTGCTCCTGGACAAGCTTACAGCAGTGAGACTATCTGCCTTCTCACTGAGCTAGTTCTGCTCCTACCATGAGGGCAGGTTGCAAGCTGCCTGTATTGGAGACACCCATTCCCCCTCACTCCCTATCTGCTCAAGCATTCTCCAAGGTTCTGTCCTGGGCCCCTTAATCTTCTCCATATTCCCAATTGACATCCTCTCAGCCTGTTCCTTTGCAATCATTTTCATGTGCACAGATGACACTGTTCTGTTTGCTTCTTGATCCTCTGCTACTGGCCTTGCTGTCTGTCTCCAACAGAATTTTGATATCATTCAGTACTGGTTCCATTCCAACCTTCTGTCCCTCAGTGTCAAGAATAGGGTCTCCATGACCTTTGGCTCCCTGCAGTGGTTCACCAGGCTCCCTCCCCTCCCCTCCTTCGACACCCTTGATGGTACTGAGCTTAAGATGTATCTTCGTTTAAGTACCTTGGGGTCTGGCTTGGCCATCACCTCAACCTCCACCCGAACTGAGAGCGCTTTATACAAAGACAGTGCTGCACTCGATGCCTTGTTGCAGGCTTGTCACAAAGATGATTTCCCTATCATCAATTATGGTGACATTGCCTACAGCACAACTGCCAAGTTCATCCTTGCTAGAATGGACCCTCTCTTTCACTCTTTCTGTTGTTTTGCCTTGGACTGCCATTCTTATATACACCGCTGCTATTTTTACTTCTCTCTCTCTCTCCCCCCTTCACCCTTCTGTACCTTTCCACCCTCTTTGCTTCCCTCCTCCTTCCTTCTACCCCTTTGGTAGCAGTGCTCCCTTTTTCCTCTCCCTCCCATCTAGAAAAACGTCTGTGGGCCAAGCTACCTGCTCATATAATTTTCCTAAACTCTGGTTCGCTCTTTCCCTATCTGCTCAGCCTCTCCCTTCTCCTTCCTCAAGTCCCTTCTTCATAACTTTTCTTCCCCCTCCTGCAGCTTTTCTTATTCTTATCTTTGTGTCCCCCCTCCATGTTTTGTTGATGTCCCCATGTGTGAGTGTGTGTGCGCGTGTGCACACACACACACACACATATTGACCCACCCACCACCACGCTTGTAAATATTCCTTCTTACCCTAGGCTAAACTGTTTCAAATCAGTTGTTGCATCTGGTAATGTTTTGCACCTATACCTGTCTTACTGCACTGGCATTGAAACTTTTGCACCTTTGCACTCTGGGTTGTAGTAACTTACTCCTTATGTGGCATTGCTCCCAGTACTATATTGCACTTGTAACTTAAATCTGCACTGCTATAATCATTATTTTGTATTGCCCTGATAATCTGTCTATATATCATGTCTGCACAACTCTAAAGTATTTTTACTATTGTTTTTTATCATGCATTTTTATTATACCACAGGTATCTACTCTTAGCCAATCAGAATACAGGAAAACTGTCAATTATTTTCCCACAAACTACCACCACTACATTTTCTACATGGCTATAGTAGGTTGTCCACATTATACACACGCCCACAGTTGGGTATGCACATTTTCTACATGCCCACAGTAGGTTGTCAATATTTCAGAGAAACCCACAGTAATGTAGCACAGAGTCGCTGTAAACTCATTTATTTATTTATTTATTTATTGAGATCTTGGATTAACACCTTTGAGGACAAGTCCATTAAATAGGTTCCATGTCAAGGTAAACAAGAATAAAAACATTAAAACAAATAAGTAGATAGCAACACAACTGTACAGGAATGGCAATAAGTAGTAAAGTTACAGTATATGTACAAGGACGTAGGCTAAGCAAAGTGGCCAGAGTCAGTTCAGTTACAGTAGATTATACAATAATACAAAGGCCATGTCATAAAGCTGGAGTCTGGTACAGTAACTTAGTCATTGTTTCAAAGGTTAAGGAGGAGAAGAAAGGAGAGACAGTAACTTGGGAGGAAGGGGGACAGCAGTGACGGAGCCAGGTTTGGGAGCATTTGGGAGCCAGAGGGGGCCATTCAGTCAATCATGGGACTTCACAATGGGTACTAAGCAGTGAATAAAGATGTTGGTGGGGCACCACTACTCACACTTGGGCAGCCAGGAGGGGCGACCATCCCCCCTCTAGTTCCGCCACTGGGTGACAGGAGATAGTGCAGAGGGTAGTAGTGAAGGAGAGCAGAAACAGAATCAGGGGGTGATAGCGGGGGGGTACAGGTTATAAGGCCAACTGGAGGAAGGAGGGAGGGTGAACAGAGGAGTTAGAAGTGGAGGGTGGGAATAGTAAGAGGATGGGTAGGAGGATGGTAGGTGAGGAAAGAGTGCTAAAGGGAAAAATTTAAGAAAAAGTGAGTAGATACCAGGCTGTGAGGCACCCAACTGGAGGCAGGAAAGGTTCAATAGGAGGCCATGTGGGAGAGTTAGCATAGGGAGGAGGCTGAGAACACACATAAGAGGTTATTAGATGCAGTCGCAGCTGGCATTCACTATTAGCTGTCATCTTAGCATTCTTTTAAAGGCACAAATCGATGTTTGTGAAGAAATATCAGCGTGAGAGAGTTTAGCAATCCAGGGGCACGGAAGGCAAAGGACCTTTGTCCCAGGGAGGTACGACAGTGGGGAATTTTAAATAAACGTCAGTCCAAACTTTGAGTGGAGCGATGGTTGTCATTGGGGGAGAGAAGATTCTGAACCCCAGGGGGTAACAGGCTAAGACTGACTTTTTTCACTAGTAAACAGGACTGGTAGAGAAGTCTGCCAGAGAACTGAAGCCAGTTAGTCTGGGCATACAGGTCACACGTGTGTGTCATGCGTGTGACTCCTGTAACAAGTCGACAGGCTTTATTTAATGCAACTTTAATGTGGCATAGGGAAGTTTCTGTCACTGAACCATATATTACCAGCCAATAGTCAATGAGGGTCACTAGGGGGCTTTGCACAGCTATTTTGAGGGCCTCGGGGGTGAGACTGTGCTTGTGCCTGTGCAGCAGTCCAATGCATGTATTAATGGCCTTTGTTACATTGTCGATGTGGCGGTCAAAAATCATCATGCTATCCAGCGTGATCCCCAGGTATCTGAAGTTTTGTACAAGCTCCAGTGGTGAACCTACTATGTTGGTGATAAGTAGAGGATATGCTCTATGCCGATTTTGGGCGGTGGAGAACAACATTGTTTTTGTCTTACTATAATTCATCATCAATTTCTGTTTTTTAAACCATTCCTCAACAGCAGAAAAGTTGGTCTGGAGTTTGCCTTCTAGGGTGAGGGGGTTTGAGTCGCTGGCGAACAGAACAGCATCATCTGCATATAAGAGTAGACGACAATGGCAGTAGGAAGGAGGAGGGAAGCAAGGAGGGTGGAAAGGTACAGAAGGAGAGTGCCAAACTAGAATTTGGAGGTGAAGTTGGCACACTGGGTGTGTCATCTGGCATCAAGTGAAGAGAGGGGGAGAGAGAGAGAGAAGTAAAAATAGCAGTGGTGTATATGAGAATGGCAGTCCAAGGCAAAACAACAGAAAGAGTGAAAGAGAGGGTCCATTCTAGCAAGGATGTCAGTTGGAAATATGGAGAAGATTAAGGGGCCCAGGACAGAACCTTGAGGAATGCTTGAGCAGATAGGGAGTGATGGGGAATGGGTGTCTCTGATACAGGCAGCTTGCAACCTGCCCTCATGGTAGGAGCAGAACTAGCTGAGTGAGAAGGCAAATAGCCCCACTGCTGTAAGCTTGTCCAGGAGCAGGTGATGCGACACAGTGTTGAAGGCCAAGTCAGTGAGCCAGAGATGGGAGGTGGAAGCAGAGTGGGCCTTCCTTTTTTTTTTTTCCCCAGTTAATGTCTTTATGCTCCGCATACCGACTGATCACCCCAGCCCCATCCCCCGGCTTCCTCTGGGACTTGCCTTGTCCAGGACATGCCCATCTAGCCGGGTGCAGAGCTTGCAGGAGACCAGTGTCATCCTACCAGTCAGCAGTGTTTTCCTTTTTCTGGCCTGTTGCAGAGGAAGAGACATGCAATGGCATCAATGGTGGTGACACACATGCCTACCTCACCTTCTCTCCCCATTGTAGTGTCCATGTGCAACCCCCAGCCATGACTTGGGGCCAGGCTGATGAGAGTTGGTTAAGAAAGATGCTGAACAAAAGCAGGCCCAGAATGGACCCTTGTGGTACACCTGAGAAAACTTGTTGGCTATCGGATAGGGTATTAGCAATCTTAACCTATTGAGACCTATTCAGCAGGTAGCTGGAGAACCTAGCAACAGTGTCAGGGGAGAGACCAATGATATCGAGCTGTTTGATCAGTAGTGCATGGCTGACAGTGTCAAGCGCTTTTGATAAGTTGATGAAGGCTACACCTACTAGGAGGCCTCGGTCAAGGGAGTAGTTTAAATAGCCTGTAAATTCTTGCAGCGCTGTTGTGGTGTTGTGGCACTTTCTAAAACCATGTTGCTGCGGACATTGCAGCTGATACTTTTCAAAGTATTCACCAAACTGGTCTGCGACTATTCTCTCAAGGGCTTTCGAGAGTGGCAGTAAAATAGAAATGGGGCGATAATTCCCAGTAAGTCCCGGTCACCACTCTTAAAGACTGGTGTCACTATCGCATACTTCCACTTTTCTGGGAAGTGTGAGTACCTGAGAGGAGTGTTGAGAATATATGTAAGTGGGGTAAGTATTTCATCCAAGGTCAGTTCAACGAGTTTAAGGTCCAGGGTATCACTGCTGTACCTAGTTTTGTCCAGAAGCTTTAGAAGGTATTTTTGAGCTTCCTTGGTTGTGATGATTTTGGAATAAAAAGGTGGGTGGGAGGGAGTTGGGGTACTTGTCACTCCAGCGTTAGCAGAGTTGGGTGGGCTGAAGAAGTCAGGTGGGAGTACCCCACTCAGGTCTGTGAAGGCATTGTTGAAGGAGTTGGCAATTGTTCTAGGATGAAGAGTGGGTCAGCCTTCGATACTGAGTATGGTGGGCACCACTCTGCAGTCTTTACTTGTTTATAGATGTGTTTTATGTTTTCCAAATGCAGCTAGCTAAATCTGTTTTCTAAAAAGTATCTTCTGTTCTGAATTCTTGTATCCAAATCATAATCAAAAATGAGCATTGGAACAGGATAAAATATGACTTGAAAAGTGAAGCCGCACATGCCCAGAGTCATGGCGTTACTTTTCAAACTGGATCTCACCCTATGTGACTGCTCATTTTTGATTTGGGCTTGTTTAAAAAAAAATTCTATAAGGAAACAGTTTTACAAAACTCCTAGTGGTATAACAGTAATAACATTCGGTTTTTTTGAGTATACTTGCAATAACTGGCTTCTTTGGGTGATTAAATGCCTTGGCCTTTGGCCTCGGCATTTAATCACCCATAAAAACAGGTTATTGTAAGTATGCTCAAAAAAAACTAAATGTTATCACGTAATTGGATTATATTTTATTTTTAATATTGAGTCTCTTATTCATGCTGGCCTCTTCCCTCCTCTCTCCCACCCCCATCCCCCTGGTCCAAAGGGCCGAAATCTCACTCTATTCTCTAACTCCTGCTCCTCTTTCTTCTTCTAGCTGGGGATGTTGAGCTCAATCCTGGTCCACCCCCCCCCCACCTAAAGGCCTCAGGTATTTCCACCTCAGTGCCAGCATTCTCCTCCCTAAATTAGACAACCTTAAAGTTCAGGTCTCCCAGCACTCCCCTGAGCTTCTATGCATGTCTGAAACATGGCTGTCCTCCAGGGTACCTGACGCCAGCTTAGCACTCCCTGATTTCCACCTCCACTGCAAGGACCATGGCAAGTGTGGTGGTGGGGTTGCCCTTTATGTCTGTCAATCCCTCTTATGCTCTATCTACCTCAGAGAATCTCTTACCTCCTCCCACAAACTCATGCTGGCAAATATATCTCTCCCTTCCTCACTTCCTGTTTTTGTTGATGTTGTCTATGCCTCTCCCAGATTTCTCCCTGCTCTCTTGCTGACTCCCTCTCCTCCCCCATACCTCCACTAATGAGCTTATCCTCTTCAGGGACTTCAGTGATAACTGGCTTTTCCCTGCCTCTAAGCCCATGCGGCAAAATATTAAGTTCCTGAATCTCACACAGCTTATGTCTAAACCAACCCAAATCAGTGTGCACTCCAATAACCACTCACTCCTGGACTGGGTGCTCTCCTCCCATCCCCACCACATCATCTCTGCAGGCATTCTCCCTGATGCCTTAAGCAACCACTACCTAACGTCAGGGTGCGAAATTCCTATACCTTAGGTGCCCCAGGGCAGGCACTTTTGCTTCAGGACACCTACAGCTGTTAAGTGCCTGCCCCTTTGGGCACCTAAGGTATTTCTACAGACTTCTGTTTTTTTTTTACTTTCCCTGGCAGCGGGGCAGTTGCCCGATGAGCTCAGATGCAGAGCTGACATCTCTGGAGCAGATCACGAGTTGGATCTTCTAGATGTCAGCTGACTGCCTGTCTGCTTCACCCACGGAGGAGAGGAGCTTTGTGCTAAGCCAACCCAGCCCACACAACTGAGTGGCACAGAGATCAGCCAATCAGGTCTTTAGGGTTCCCTCGGTCACGCTTGGAGGTGGGCTGCAGCATGACGATGCGTCGATGCACCAATAGGTGCCCTTTTGTGAACTAGTCAGCCAGCCCCTCCAGACAGTGTGACGCGAGGAACCAGCATAGCGCGCCATTCTATGGCTTGCATTCGGGCATAGAGGTCGTGCTGAAGCAGTTGTCTGTCTTTTGAAACGCTAATTGCGATTGCCAGTGTTAAAAAAAATAAAAGCCCTTTTAAGGGCTGACTGCCTGACGAAATAACAAACGGGAGGCGGCAGGCGGGGAATATAAAAGTAAGGGCAGTCAGGAAGGAGAGGAGCAAGTTTGTGGAGACATCACGAGGGTCAGGAGGAAGAAATCAGCGAAAAAGCAATAAGTTAAAAAATCTGTAGGTGCAGAAAGGAGGAAATATAAGTAAACGGGAGAGCCAGAGAGAGAACAAGTGTGTCTGTGAGACAGACTGAGGATCTGGAGTCAGGAGGAAGGAAATTTGCAGGAGAAAAGATAGTGAAAGAAAGCAAACCTAGGGTAAAAAAAAGAACAGTAACTAGCAAAGCAGACACAGTCAAGACATTTTCTAACTCTAATAAAAGTCTGCTTAACTGCTCTGCGTTGCTTTGTTAGCTGAAAATCAGAGGCAGCCAGTCTGTAATAGAGGGGGTATGGGACACTGACTGCTGTCTCTCTAACTACACTACCAAACCAGCAAAATAAATTAAAAGTGCTCAAAAAGTAAATAATTCTGGACTGGTACTTTTGTTGAGACAGTACTAGTAACTTGTAATGGCAAATACTTAGAGAGAAAGAAGACCACTCAGATTACAGCAAAACAAACTGTGAAGGAATCTGACTACAGTTACTACATGGTGGCCATATAAAATAAATATTTTCTTGGATATTAAGGTGACTGGGTGACAGTGCGACACTGACTGTAATATTTTTAAGAGTTAAGACGTTTTTGTGATTAAAGGAACTTGCTCACTCACTATACTAACAGCTGAGCAGCTATTCTTGTTGTAAAACAAGTATTAGTAGTAGTACTCAGTAATTACTGCCAGTGTCTTTTATGTCTACCTAATAAACAATAAACGGTTGAGAAGGGGTGATGCCTGCCTGCACTTGGCCTGCTGTGTAGAAACTGCTTGGGAGTGGAGACTGATGAGGTGGACTAACCTAACTAAAATGTAAATTCAGGGTCCAGGATTTGTTTTCATGTATTAAAGTAGCTGTTTTGCAAGCTACTGTAGTGTGGACCAACTAAAATCTAAATGCAGGGATTACTATAGTTACTGGTTATAAAAAATAAAATGACGTGTTAAATATTTTTGTACAAGCTACCTACTCTGAGTGGTCTAACTTTGTACATTCTAGGGATCCCAGATCAGTTATAAAAAAACATTTATTAAAAGCTTTTTTTCCAGCTACTTGTGGACTGCCCTAAAAATCCATAGACAGCAGAGATCTACTGTTAAAAGCGTCTTGCAAACTAGTTAAACTTTTTTTTTTATGAGTGACTGAGCTGCTCTGTGGTTGGACTACTACCACCTATCTAAATACTGGAATCTAATCTGAGTTATTACTGCTAAAGTAAAGCCTATTAATCCCATTCCTTAAGTAATCTAAAAGGTTTTGTTAAGGCCTGGACAGCTTTTTAAAAGCTACTTGGGATTTATTGGGCCAATTCTAAAGGAAAATTAAGGCTATTTGAAACCATAAAGGGCTGGGCTGGGCAACTGTCTGTGAGCAAATAAGCACCACCACCCCACCTGTACTTAAATAAATCAGACAACACACATTGTTTCTTGTTGTATTTATTTTATTATTATTGTCCAGCAAAGAGACAAACACAAAGGCAGTTTTTCTTGTGCATAGACAGTGCATCTATTGACAACTGAATCAATTCACAGACAACTAAGTTTAAGTTAACATCAGCACACAAAGTAACATTCTCTGTGTGTTAATTTACAAGATTAGCATCAGTAGCATAGCCTAACAGCCTAGCTTGGACAATCACTTCTGCTACTCTTCTGTGCAAGTGCAGGCCACGTAGTGCTACCAGTCTGCACAGCTATCTGCTGCCACACCCGCGAGCACAGAGCACTGCAGCCATGAGTCTTTTTACATTTGGATTTAAGAGAAAGCGTACTGATGAGACTGTGGAAGCTGAGGATTCTCAGTAGCAAGAACTAGGACCACCACAAGCACTTCAGCTACTGTACTAACTCCACCACCTCCTTGCCCAGACAGTCAAACTGCTGTAACCACTGATGGTTCCACATGTGATGCTACTCATACTGAAAACCCAGTTAAGGCCCAAAAAGTTCGAAAATTTCAAGAGTCATGGAAAAAAGGCAGGCAGTGGCTTGCCTATGACACAGATAAATGTGCAATGTTCTGTACATGGTGTCAGAATTACGATAAAAGTCAAAGCAAAAATAATTTCAGAACTGGATGCAGTACTTTTAGAGTACACATTATCTCAGCACATGAAGTGTCCGTAGCACACAGAAATGCTGAGAGGGCATACATTGCAAATAAAACAAAAGTTGGAGAAAGACCAATAGAGAAATCCATACAATTAATGGAACAAAAAGGAATGGATCACATTTGTAAATTGTTCTGTACTGCATATTACATTGCTAGGACCGAAAGGCCTTTCAGGGATTTTCCTGGGTTGATAGATTTACAAAGAAGAAATCATGGGGATGATGCTATGAGTCACAGTTACAGTAGTGACAAGCAATGCCGTGTCTTCATTCACTGTATTGCCCAAGATATTCAAAGCACTACTGCTAGTCTACTACAAGACAATGACTTCTTTTCTTTTCTTGTTGATTCCTGCACAGATAAAAGTGTGACTGAGGAGGAGGGCATTTATGTACGTGTTTTTGAAAATGGCCTACCTGTAACACGATTTCTTGCACTGAAACCAGTCAGTGTCCCTAATTCAGAAAGCATTTTAAATACTGTCATTGATGCTTTAGAGAGTGAAGGTGGTTTAAAGGATGGTGGTTGGAAACATAAGCTGATAAGTGCAACATCTGATGGTGCTGCTGTAATGTTGGGGAGCACTTCAGGTGTCCTTAGTCGAATAAAGCAAGATTTCCAGTGCCCACACCTCATTGACATACACTGCTGTGCACATCGTTTAGAGCTTGCTGTAAAGGATTCGTTCAGAGACTGTCCCTTTTACAAGTCATTAGAACAACTTTTGCTGAACATTTACTCGTTTTACCACAGGTCACCAAAAAGTTGGAAAGGCCTACAGGAAACAGGATCCCTTTTAAATATCAATGTGGTCAAACCAGTTAACACTGGTGGCACTAGGTGGCTTGCACACAGAGAACGGGCCATTTCTGCCCTTGAAAGGAACTGGGCTGCATTAGTGCCTCACCTTGAACATGTGTCACTGACAAACAAGTAGGATCATGGCCAAAAAGCACTAGGAATACTTTAAGTGCTTAAGACTTTAAAATGTGTTATATACATGAACTTTCTGAAAGTGTTTTTGGTTACTTATCTGCTCTTAGTCTGTGCTTTCAGCAAGAGGATGCCACTGTTGAAAAGTTCACAGCAGGTAGAAAGCACAATTCAAAACTAAATGGCCTCTCGAATCAAGAAACTCTTCACCGCATAACACTTACATCTGTAAATGAGAACCTAACTCAGTACAACAGTGTTGACTTAACTAATGAAACTAGCAGGCATAGATCAGGTTCTCCTTCAGACATTGTAGAAACCACAATTTCAGAGATCAAAAATTCTTAAAGCGTCACAGCACATGAATCTGCTTTCCAGTCCTTCACGACCAATAAAGTGCTACTAGCTGCAAGAGTTTTAAATTTTCAGTCCTGGCCAACATCCACAGAGGCACTTGAAACATATGGAGATCAAGCAATTCAAATAATTGTTGATCACTATAAAGTGGTCCTAGAGTCTCGTGGAGTTGATGTTACCTTGGTACTGCTGGAGTGGCTAGACTTAAAAAGCACGACTCCACTTGCTGTCTGTCGAAAATTGTAAGTCTCTGAAATTGTGGCAGAAAGTGATTCTTAGGATGTGCAGGATCAACAATTTGAAATGTGTTGGCCATTGTCAGAATCATTCTCCTGATTCCTGTTCACACTGCTGCTACAGAGCGAGGCTTCTCTCTAATGGGAAGAATAAAAATGACTGGAGGGTTGGATTACTCCCAGACACCCTTCACGACCTGATGTCTATATCTCTCAATGGACCCAGCTTAGTGACTATAACCCTGAAGGTGCCATATCACTGTGGTGGAAACATGGCAAAGAAGGCCCACTACCAAAGCTTATGGCTCCAGAACACTGTCACTGCATGCTTCTGCCAGCCCTAGTGGTGATGAAAACGAAAGTGCTTGGTCCAGTGAAGATGACATTTAAAATTATGTTAACTAAGGGGCGGCATGTAAATAGTTTAGTGGGCATGTACATTTTCTTCTTACATGCCCAAGTGGGCATGTACTTTTTTTCACGAATTTCATACCCTGCCTAACGTACATTAGCAAAGCGTGTCTTCCTCACTTTGACTCTAAATACCTCTGGTACAGGCCTCTCAAGTCCTTGGACACTGACGCCCTTCTGTATGCCCTTGATACCTCATATTGGTCTCTGTTCTACATGACCACTGATATTAACCTAGCCTTCTCCCTCTTCACTGCCATCTTTAAGAAAGCCTGGAACACACTTGCTCCCCTCAAAAAGATCAGGGTTAAATGCTCCCACAACCTCTGGATAACAGCTGACCTTACTGGGTTGCATAATAGATCCCTTAAGTGACTGAATCAGCTCTTTCTATGGCATGTTCTTCAGTTTTATGTTCCACCTTAGTGTTGTTTGGAATGACTTCATTGTTTGGATTAGAATCCACTCAAACAAGTTCAGACAAGCTATCTCGGAAGGGTGTCAAAACTGCCTCCATCTTATTTAAAACAGATCTTTTTTCATTTTTTTTATTTTTTTGCTGTTTGTTATTTTTAGTTGTTGTTTGTAGTTTGTAGGTTATATGTGTAAATTCTACCAAATACTCAAAAAAGCATACTTAATGAAAAAAAAAAACAGATCTTGGAGGCAGCACATTTGCGTTTAACCTTCTGAAACAGTGCAAACTGTGTACTGTTTCAGGTAATGCAAAGTCAGTTTTTTGTAGTAAGCAAGCAAACATCTCCACATGTCATTCCACCTTCCCATAGTAGCAGGATCTACTTGTCTGTTTGAGCTCTATAGAAGAGGCTGTTGCACAAGACACATTCAATGTCAAATTTTAACCTTTCAGCCTGCTCAAACGTAGCAATCACATTACCAAATTTGTGAATTAACTGTGTTTCATTTTTTTTTAGATTATTTATTTTTTCCCTCCTCGGGGGGGTGTTGCCTTTGGTGCCCTTATCCGTCTGGCCCCGTGGCACCGCACCACTCACAGTGCTTGACCCCCTCCTCCATTCCTCTCACAAGCCACTTCATGGCGGCTAAGTACCCCACCACCGCGGAAGGCCTCGGGTCAGGATCCGGGGGGAGCGGCCTTAGTGCGAGCAGTGCAGCACCATTGATGCCAGTCTTCTTGCACACCAGAGGATTGTTCCCCTTGTTTCCCCATGGTGCAGGTGTGCAATGATGGCAATGATGCTGCCACCATCAGACATCTGCCCACGCTGAACCTGTGTTGTGGCTGCGCAGTGCACCAGCCTCCAGCCACCGCCATGAGTCGGTAGCATAGCGGTCCAATGCTGCCACCAACCCCACAGGGGGAGAGCAGTCCATGGGACACTCAATTCACCTCCCCCCAGGCCATCCCTCCAGTTCCTGAAGTCGTTCCCAACCCCGGTTTGCTGGTGCCACAAGCGGTAGGTCTACCACTGCACCAGTGGGCCTGCCCCAAATTAACTGTGTTTCTGTTACTGTAACACTGTTATGCATCTGCTCTGCATGCTGTCTTGACAATTCATCAGAAATCCTTTTATTCTTATAAGCTGGTTTATAAAAGCTACTGTGCCATCCATATCATCTTCTGACAAAAACTATTCCAGTTGTGTAAATTTACTGACAGCATTCCTGACATGATATATTTTGGAGACAACTGTGTGCACTCATATATTATGGACAGTAATCATGTGCATGTTGTGGGATACACTGTTGTAAACTCCAGTGTGCAAACATGCCAGAGAATGACCCATCAACCCCCTGTGAGATTTGATTTCGCATTTGTCAAGGTTTTGTATAAATTTATATTTTTCATTTGTCTTTGTGATGATGAAAATAATAATGAAGTCCTTTATCTCATCAAAAGATGTTTGTCTAACGTTGCACATGTTGTCACAAGTCCATGTGGCGTGACGTGTCATACTTTGTTCTGCCAACAACTTGTTGTCTTCCTCCATCTCATGCAGATCATCTTGTTGTACCAATTGCAAAACACTGTGTGCTTTACCAGCCTCATCAAAACAGACAGGCATTTGCTTATTGTGAGGATGATACATTTTCTCCCCAGAAATATGTCTATGTTCACTATGTAGCCAACAACCATCGAACATAAGGCAAAAGTTGTCTCTATTCAGATTTTCAAACTCCTGCAGTTTAATTTTAATCTTCAGATTTCTTTCTTCAAATCATCTATCTAACTTGCAGAATTCTGCTATTTTAACTTGTTTTAATTATTTACTGTTATGTGTTCTGTAAAAGCACTTTGGTATTTTTTGAAATGCGCTTAAAACAAAGTTTATTATTATTATTATTATCTGAGCTGGGATCAGTATGTTTGCCCGACTCCCAATTGCCCGACACTCAATTGCCCGCCTCCGGAATCCTGACACACTTGGAATCCCGTGGCACATTTGACCAACTGCCATTATTCCGACAGCTGTTTAATTCGATTTCGGCAGCACCTCAGTTCCACACTGATACATCGAACTGAGACTTGCGAGGGGTAGCTTTAGCGATTCACTAATCTATGATCTTGCCCCACATGTTTTTTTCATTATTACTCTGCTTTTCAGCTTGTGCTCTGAGCTCTGCTAACTGTTTTGAGACAAATTTAATTTCAGGAAACTGCATCGAACTGAGATTTGTGAGAGGCAGCTTTAGCAATCCACTAATCTACGATTTTGCCCCACATGTCCAGAATAGACTGTTTTAGTTGACTGTACTAGCTTCTGCCAACTAGCTTTATACTATGTTTATGTTTGCTGCTATATATACAGGCTGCCTTTTGTGGTCATCATTCGGATCCTTGTACTTCCCAATGGCAAACTCAACTATCGTGGTTCAGTTACCACTAATTAATATCAGAGTGCATAATGGACAAGTTTATCACTTTAGTGATTACTTAGTATCAGACCGTCCAGAGGTTTTTGAGCCTCCTAGGCAGTTTGCCATTTCAGTTTCTCCCAGGTACCCAGCTATAGGTAGTTGGCTCTATGGTTGGGAACTTGGAGTCGGGCAGTTGAGATATGGTATAATGATAGTCGGGCTGATGTATCTTTCAGGAAATTAGAGTCAGACAGCTGAGCATCGGTCAATTGATAGTCAGGCAAATGTACTAGACCCATCTGAGCCGTCATCTGTGACCACAAATGTGATTGGACATTGAGAACCATCTGCACAAATTGCTTAACTCTGAGATGCAATTCAACTGAATTTTTCTCTTAATTGTCTTACCCTTACATCACATTATGGCAGATATGAGGCACTCAGTTGTGGCTTTTGTGGACAGCATCTTCAAATACTTTGTCCAAGTCTCATGGGTGCTGGCTACAGAGACATTTCTACATTTTGTAAATTCTTTAGATTTCTGTATCTTATTGGCCATTTTGCACTTTTATTTGATCCGGTCTGTTTTTCCTTTATATTGTTTTTTTTTTGTGAGCAGAACAACATGCTTTACAGTCATGTCTGGCATAGTCTGTGGGTCTCTTTTTGTGTGTTGAATTAGAGGCATCTACTGTTGCCTCCCACGTGACGCATAAAACTGCACC
This sequence comes from Neoceratodus forsteri, assembly GCA_016271365.2. Classification (NCBI taxonomy): domain Eukaryota; kingdom Metazoa; phylum Chordata; order Ceratodontiformes; family Ceratodontidae; genus Neoceratodus; species Neoceratodus forsteri. The sequence goes on from CM057449.1 coordinate 1,838,795,931, forward strand.
ATCAGCTTTGTAAGGCAAGTCACACTACCAAAGTACCTTTTTAATTTCTTTGTGATTTCAATGCACTGTCCTGTGGGCATTTTTTTCAAAGTCAGATAATGGACACCCAAACTGCTTAGTATCTGTGGAAAAACAAAGAAAAGGTTGAAATCAGTGCAGCATTCTTATTGTTCTTTCTTCCTGTAAGAAATAGGTACTGTACCTTTTAAATATAGAAATAAACTGTGAGATCAAAGCTTAGTAAAACATATACACTGTAATATGTAACAAACAGTAAATACAGGTAATGATATGCTTTTCTATCATCAGCATGACAGCAGCAGGCATGCCTTTTTTCAGTCTTTAAAATGAATTTGCTGTAGTTTTTATATGGAAAAGGAATTCTTCTTTCCTGAGCTGATTCATCTTTCATGAGCTGAAACATCTTTTGTGAGATGCATGTGGAAAAGGATTTGTGTCTCACAAAAGAAAATGTTAAAAGAAACAGGAAACGGCTTGTATTGACCAATGTAAACAGATTCCTGAGGTTAAGAGAAGTCAGGAAGTCGTCCATCTTAGTTTTCAGCCAAGAGACTGAGAGATACTGTCTGTAGGTACTTCTTTAAATTTTTAATTTTTCTTATATTTAAACATTGAATGCTGTAGAAACAGACGTGGCCGTCAACAGTTTATGTTCTATGCTGAAGCCACACTTGAATTCTACAACTGCTGGTCACCTATTTAGAGTGCAAGGAGCATTATAAAGTGTTTCTGTATAGTATATACTGTTTCGTTCTTTTTATAACTTGGTGATTCTCTTCATTTGAACAAAAGAACTACCTGATGAAAGAGAATCGCCGAATAAATAAAGGATTCCAGAGTCACGAAAAAATAATTTTTTTAACACACCACAGCTTAGTTCTAAAGGGCCCCCATGGTTATTAAACTTCTCAGAAGTGCTGCTATGAGTCAGACAATGAACTTAAAGCTGTACAACATTCATCAAATAAATATTACAGTAAACTACAACAAGTTTAACAAACAGACCATGCAGCACATTTCTTTTAAACTACAGTCTTAATACTGTTTCAAACAATATACACAATGCAGCAATCATAGCACAAATGTTAAATGCTACCAAAGAACATGAACAAATGGAAAGAAATACTGTTGTATAACTTATCTCTGTATACTACCATCTCACTACCAATAATGGCAGGCAAAAAAGGAGGGAACACAGAGTGTGTACTAGTATGCATAGGGGGCATCTGGCCAATTAGAGATCATAACAACTTTAGAATTGAAATTCTAGGTAATCATGGCTTTGTGTTTTTCCTCCAAAAAGACTCTTGGTTTTCTGCAATTTAATCAATTAGACTGACACACAGGTACATGCACACAGTTACTAACCAAATAAACCAATAAAATAACCCTGGCAGTAAAACTTGTTATCTGATTGGCAAACAGTTATAAATGGTGGCCAATAAAATAGCAAGAGAGACCTTTTTTTGTGGCTGTGTACTCTGCCTGCCAACACAAAATTGGTGAACTGAAAGAGAAACTGTCAGTTGGCAGAGACTGCAGTGAGAGAGACACACATGTTTAAGATTGCTGTTATTTGCAGTATCTTTAAAGAGATTCAGCATGGTAGAAGGCTTCACTACAACAGTTTGGATTATGGACAGTTCCCTTGTGCAAAGGGGTGCACAGTTTGCCAACAGAAGTCATTTTGGGAATGATTTGCAACTGGAAAACTGTGATGTTCACTGGTTTGGTAAGGGTGGCATGAGGTGGGAACAACTCATGCCAACCATGTGTAGACTTTTGAGCAGTCACCCTGAACCAGACATACTGCTCATCCACCTTGGAGGTAAACATTTGGGCCACAAAAGGGGTATAGAATTAATAGAAGCAGCTAAATCTGATTTGGCTGAATTGCATGGAATGTTGCCTAACTGCAAGAGTCTGTATTCTGACATTACAGAATGCATGCTCTGGAGAGGCCAGCACTATGCCACTGGAACTGAAAGATCATGCAGAAAGGTGAACATTCAAATATCTGACTTCCTGAGTGATGTGGGTATGCACACCATTACTCACCCCCAAATTAAATATTATAGTGACTCGCTTTATTTAAAAGACAGTGTGTATTGCATTGGCTATCTTATTTTCCTAGGGGATCTCCAACATGGGATTCAAGGTGTGTTGTGATGTGTGATCACAACCAATGCATACAAACAAGCAGCACCCTGGTGCCACTCCACAATGGCTCTTTTCAGAACCACTACTACCTTGGTCAAAAAAATACAGTAGTAGCCAGAGCCATTGCCAGCTATTTCCAGATATTTCACTAAATTTCTGAAGAGTTTCTCTCTGCTGCCCCTACTGTGGAAATGCAGAAAGCAGGAGATATTTCTGGAAATATCACAGAAATTTGGGGCAATATCCTGCAGTGTCTGTGGCTGCTACTGTAGAAGAATTACACCTATATGATGTACATACCTGAAGTTATGTTATTTTCTTTTACTTCACCCTCTTTGTTGCTCCTCCCCTCCTGTGCCTGACCCCCTCCCCCACCCTGAACTCTTCATGCAACTTCTGCAAGAGTCCTGCTCCCAGTCAGTGCTATATGACTCGCCCCATGTCTGCCGAGTTCCGCAAGTTCAGAAGGAGACTAGGTAATGGATGGATAGCAGCAGGCAGCAAGGGATAGCGATGTCATTCCATGCTGCATCAGCTTTTTTCCCTGCCATTTTGTCCCCTCCCTCAGGTGCCCCCAGTCATCATTTGTAGTATAGCAGTACAGTGACTGCTGCTCTTTGTCAGACATGACACATGACTACTTACATTCATATGCCTTTATAGCCATTTAGCACACAGTAAGATGACCCATATAGTAGTAGAACAACTATGTGCAATTTCTTTATTTGTTACCTTATAATATGTCTTTATATCTTCTTTCTTTTTTCCTTTTATTTACTTGTTTATCCCCCAGCCACCTGCCTGCAACTCCTTTGGGAGTCACCAAGGCATCCAGTTGACTGCTGTCTCCTCCTTACCTGCCATCAGTACTTGGGCCTTTCCCCATGGAGCCATGATTTCCCCCTGGGTGGGAATGCAGTGGAGGGCAGACCCCCAGGCTAATGTCTTCCCCCCATTGAAATTCATCACTTTGTCGGGAAGTCATCACAGCAAGACAGGCAGGGGGAGATCTGGAATGTTGCCAGGTGCTCCATCATCTATGTGGGCAGAGGCCATTTTTCCATTTTTCTCCTGATGCCCCATGGACATCAGCATACAGAAGGTACCCAAGGAGTGTGAGCACACAGAGGCATGTCTCCATGCCAGACCCAGCAGATGTCTCTCCCTCCCTTGGTGTCCTCAATCTGTACTGCCACCTGTGTACATCCAGGTAGCAATATAGTAGTGGGGATGGCTCTCCTCCCTCTCCAGAGGAGGAGAGAGTATGATGGGATTCTCAATCCTCCTCCCCTCCAGGTGGCCCCTGATGACCCAGAGTTTGCTTCCAAATCCCAGTTGCTGGCGTCATGAGTGGTAGCGCTACCGCTGTGCCAATGGGCCGGCCCCATATCTTCTTTCTTATTGTAGAACATCCTGGCTTTCCTGCCACATCAAGAGGAAGAGCCTAACTGGAACCAGTCCCAGCCCAATCTGGTGGAGGAGGATCCAGCAATTCCTGATGAGGACATTATCATCATCGAAGATGGTATGTAACAAGTCACTCACTCCCACTCTCTAATTCCCTCCTAATCTCTCCCTTCCCCGTCCCTCCCTCCTAATTAACCTTTGCTTCTCAACCCACGCACTGCTCTCCTCTCCTCTCCCTCCTCCCTCCCCCCACTCTTATTCACCCCTCATCCTCTCCTCCAGCTCCTACTGTCAACTTGGTGTATCCCGCCTCAACTCAATTCCTGCTACTGGCACTCAAGTATTGTTATTGGCACTTACTTAATCATGTATTAACCTTGAAGTGTTCCTTGATATGTATTCCTGTCCATGATGTTTGATTCCTGTACTGTTTCACCTATTGTAAAAATGTGCTAATGTAATCCTGTACTGCTCCACCTATTGTAAAAATGTGCTAATGTAAGCCCACCCAACTGTACATTTCTGTATTACGCTGTTCAATATTCAATGTTTGTATGTTGATCTGCCTCCACTTGTAACCCTTCCCCCCAGGTCGCACCGTGAGATGAGCATCTTTTTGTTCAGTGTGCCTTTCCTGGTGAAACATTTTCAATAAATAAATAAATAAGTATACAATTCCACTTAATACCATAAGTCACACCTCTCATATGTTAATATCTACTATGGCAGTCTGTATTATGTTTCTGAGACTGCATGTCACAGTTGTCATATAACATAACAATAACTAGAAGGAAAGGAGTAGTGTAAAACAGAAGAGTTCCACATAGAACCTTATAAGTATACAATATGTAGTAAATATGCAACTTTACATAGGTAATAAATAGTAATAATGCTTCTTTTTTTACAAAAATTACAGTTGAAGTATATATCAAATGGCTTCTTGTTTTTGAAAAGTAGTACAACATGCTGTGACTGGGAATACAGTTTCTTAATTGAATTATTTGCAATTCATTACTTGAGCAGCCTTGGTTCCCCTACACACAGGTATCATAATAACAGTACGTACAATAATTACAGTTCTGCAAATATGAGTGGATAACAACAATATACAAATATATCATACTGTATAAAATCATAAGGAGAACTGTTTGTGTCCATCATATAGAGCAATATATTAAACAGGCGATATAGGTTACAGAGCACTGCACTAATAAAGTCAACAATATAGTGGACTATGTCATACAGTAGAACCACAGCTTTCAGTGAGAACTATATGATGACTGTGTGTTATCATGTTAGTAAACTGTTAAGGTTGTCACGAGCTAGCCAACTGCCAATCCTTATTTACAATATATATTTCTGTTACATATTGTTTTATGGGATATCTGTATATGCTCATGCCAGTGTTAATTCAAGGCATAGGGAAAGACTATTTTTGTAAAGGGGTTTGACCTTTTGACTCGAAGGCCAGCTGCTTTGCCAGGAAGCGAGATTTTCATTCTCCGGTTCTGTTGACAGTGATGTGCCAAAAAACATTTACCTGCCATAAACATGCACTGTGAGCTGAGTGCTTTTTGATCTCAGGAACTATGATAGCATATCACTTTTTATGAGGCCCATGAATGTTTTAACCTGGAAATACCTTCCTAACAAGCCTGTGTGAGGTACTATAAAAAAGGCACACATCCTTCTAGCAGTATTGTGTGAAATTCACTTCCAGAGTGTTATTGTAAAAACCTGAGACTTCAAAGAGGTTAATTCTGAACTGTCATAAACCATGCTGTGGGTCACTGGTGAGAAAATACACTGGTTTCCTTATGACTGGAATATTGATGACACTGCAAATTTCAGAAAGGTAGTTAAGCTCTCCAATACCGAGCAAGTTGGCTATTCTGGTTTTGGACATTCTTCTGAGAGCAACAGAAAACTGCCAAGCTGCTACACAGAAAAAAGGACTTTGAACATTTTCATCTTTAAGGTAGAGAAGTAGTTAAAACAGTTTCAAGGCGTTTCAACTGTATACTTTCCAAAATGTATTTCCATACTGTAACCTAATTAATATATGTTCTCTTTCACTTGTAACTGCCTTTATTTAATTATTTTAGTGAAGGCTTTTGTTTTTCTAAAGAATTCTGCCTGTGTGAGATTCTTTATAGTATATGTGTGACTGTAGAAGTTTTATTACAAATCTGTGACAACCGTTTATGTTTAGAAGGGTCACCAAATGGCAACCAAATTGAAAAGGGTCAGCAGGGTATCCAGTAGGATTAGGGAGAGTACCAGAGTCTCATATGAGTTGGCAGGGATTGTGAACTGGGCTGTTGCATGTCCTGTAAGGTGAAGGCCAAACAAGGTTTTTGTACTGATACCCTGAAGAAGGCATACTTACTTGGGCCTTCCTCCTGTGTGTAATATCTATACAAAAGGGTTTATATTTGGCCAGAAGACTCGAGACTGGTATTGTGCCCTGATCTAAAGTATAGAGGGATGCTCTGGGACCTCGTGGCAAGTGTTCTGTTATAAACCCAGTGAACACTCTGGGTGGACACAAGGAGGGTATCCCTGTTTCCCCCTCCCTGTCATAGATTGCACTTAAGGGTGGGTACTGTGATCTCAGTGATCTGACCTTCATGAGTGGGTTTGTGACAAAGGTATCATACTATAGTAAGTAGTAGCAATGTTTTGTTTTTTTAATGAACGACTATGTATATAAGATAAATGGTGTACATCATAGAATATTGTAGTACTGACATTAAAGTAGCATGCAGTATGTAATAAAATACTGTAGAACAGTTACTTAAATGGAAACCATATAATAACTATGTTTTATTATGGTACTAAAGTTTATGTATACTGTACGTATTTGTGTGTTACAGATGATGACACAGAGAAGGTGCCAGTGGTGCTACAGAGTGACAGACAGAGGAAGGCGAATCAAGACCAGCTGCTCCCTCTGTGGCTTAGATGACAGCACCACTGGATGCTGGTGGTGCATCACAGCCTCAGCATGATGAGGATGAGCCACAGCCTGCTCTGTCTGGTACATCAAGCCCTGTTGCAAGACGTCAATCTTGCGCATGTCAACATACGTTAACAATCATTTAGCTGTGAGCTTAACATCTACTTCCTTTTGTTCCTCTACATTTTTTTCTCTCTCTTTTTCTAATTTTACTTCTTCTTTTAGTAGTGTTTTGGGGCAATCCATATTACCCATTAACTGAGGTAAACTGCTGTAAAAAAACATAATCATTTTTCTCATGGGAATAGTATATGGCAGAAATAGTTTTCACGACTGATTTCCATCCGTGTACTCATTTATCACCTGAAAAGAAGAGGTGTTAGATGTGTGACAATTATTCAGGAACTACAGAATAACAAACGTCAATGGACCTGTAATGGCACAATCACAATCATATGGACCATGGACCCCATATTCAAAAGTGGCAGGCTACATTGTGCAAGTGCTTGTGCTGCACAACTCAACTGCACCGGCACAAAACAATGGTATATTCAGAAGATGCACCACAATATGTGATCATGCATGTGTGGCTGAATATCCTAAACATGCGTAATCATGCAGTGGGAAATGAGTGGCTTGGCAGGTGCCCTGAGACCAGTGTGGAGCATACAGAAGTGCACAATGTAAAGCCACTTGTGCAGTGCACAGATATGCAAATGGACCCATTGCACAGTCAGCACCCAAACAGTACATTTGCATCTCATTACTGGAATGTATTCAGGCTATTTGCATACCAGTGGCATGCACAGTTCCAGCACTGTAAGGTAGCACCATCACGCCACAAAGGTGAGCAGGAAATACTGCAGCCTAACAGGCAGGTGAGAATGTATGGATGAGTGTGGGTGGACTGCATTGGCCTGAGTACAGTGCTACATACCTCCCAACCCTTTAGCACTCAGCTGTGTGCCAAGGTGTGTGACAACTAGGCAGAATGTGTGACACAGTAGCACACATGACAGTGCAATCTTGGAAGACCGTGGAAATAGGTGCACCAGTGTTGCTACTTTATTTAATTTTTTATTTATTTATTTTTATTTATATTTCAGATTACAATATCTTTGAACCAGAGGCTGTTTTACAAAGGTTCCACATCAGAAAAACATATGAATACAATGGCATATAAAAACAATAATTTTGACATACAATTTGATAACAACAAGATGGGTACAATTGAGGCAGGGTAGAATACCATCATGTCGGTACATTCTGAGGAATAGCCTAAGTGCACCAAAATATGGTAAAAAGCAAGTTAGACTGGGGGGAAATGAACATGGAGGTATGGAGACAAATTCATACATTCTGCAAAAACATAACCAATAAAAAGATCAAGACAATAGCAAGGTAATAGTAAGAAAATGATGCTGCTGGAGGTAGGCATTGTTAGAAGGAGGGGGTCAGGTGTACCGTATGATGGGAGAGGGAAATGACGGACACTTAGAAGGGGTGGGAAGTAGAGGAGAGTGTAGGCATGATAGGGAGGATGGGATAGGTAGGGTGAGACCATATTGAATACCATAGGGTGGGTGGTAAGGAGGGTTGAGAGGGCAGGAAGTAGTGGTGGGAGCAGTATCAAGAGTAGGTGGGTGGGTGGGGTGGGAGGAAGGGAGGTAGTGAGGAGGGGGTTGAGGTATGATGGAGAGTGAGGTGAGGGGATGGGGTAGTAAGTGAAATGGGAGAGGGTGGGAGGGGTGTTAAGGGAGGGTGAGAAGGAGAGAAAAGGTGCCATGTAGGGACAGGAGTGACTTATAGTCAGCAGTCACAGCTACTATGTGCAGAGAGATGTTTCCTAAGATTACACTTAAAAGGGCCAATCCTGGACTCTTCCCAAATACCAGTGGGGAGGTTACTTATCCAGCAGGGTGCCCTGTATGAAAAGCAACGTTGTGCCTGGGAGGCATGGCAAAAAGGAACTTGATATGTCAGTATAGACATACCCTGAGTTTGGTGGGGGTTAGATGTGGGGATTAGGTATTTATGAGCAACGAGGATAGACTGGCCAAGACTGATTGGCAAGTCTGACAGGCAAGTCTGATAGGTGATTCTGCCCTTCAGGTTTAACCAGTGTGTCTGTGTATACAGATTGCAAGTATGTGTTAGCCTGTGAGCTCCAGTAATCAACCTGCATGCCTTGCTGAGGGCTGTGCAGATCCTTCTGAGTGTGGGGTCCGTGGCTACTCTGTAAACAACTAAGTCATAGTATATGATAGATATAATTGAACTAATTGTGGCAGTCTGGAGCACATCTGGGGTTATGCAGTGCCTGTGTTTGTATAACAGTCCTATCCTGGTATTAACTGCCCTTGCAACAAGGTCAGCGTGCGTACCATAGGAAAGGGAGGCATCCAGCATGATCCCAAGGTACTTGAAATTTGGGACTTGTTCACGTGGTGAGCCTTCATTGTTCAGTATGGTTAGTTCATGTGATTTGTATCTGTTGTGTGGGCTAGAGAAGAGCATGGTCTTGGTCTTCTTGTAATTCATTAGCAGCTTATGGTTTTTAAACCAGACCTCAATGTCAGAGAAACTAACCTGGAGTTGTGTTTCAAGGGGGAGTGGGTCAGGTAGACTAGTATAAATGACGGCATCATCTGCATATAACATCATATTATTAGAGCATGCCCTGGGGAGGCTATTGAGGAAGAGGCTAAAGAGTAATGGGCCCAAGATCAAGCCTTAGTGGACACCAGATAACACTTTCCTGGTATTAGATAAGATGCCACTTATTTTGACTCATTCAGACCTACTTATAAGGTAACTACAGAACCCCCCAACTGCGTCAGTTAATAGGCCATTCTCATGGAGGGCGTTTAAGAGGAAGGTGTGGTTGATTGTGTCAAAAACTTATTAAGGAAGTGTACTCAAGCAAGGCAGTGGTGGTGCTATGCGCCTTCCGGAATCTATGCTGTTGTTAGCATTGGATTTGGTATTTCTCTAGGAACCCGTTTAGTTGATTCACCACAATACATTCTAGTGCCTTTGAGACAGGGGGAGGATTGAGACTGGGCAGTAATTAGTGTGCTGGGCATGGTCACCACTTTTATGTACAGGCATAGTCTTGGCTGCTTTCCATCGCTGGGGGAACTGGCCGAGGCATAGTGGCTTATTTAATAGCTTTGTGAGAGGTGTTAGGACTTCATCAATAGTTTGACTAACGAGCTCAAGGTCTAGTGAGTCACTACTAAACCTAGACTTTCTGAGCACCTTTAGCAGGTACTTTTTAGCCTCTGTCTGGGAGACTGTCTTAAAGTGGAAAGGGGGTGACCTAGAGGGGTGTCACAACTCCCGGTGTCAGTTAAGTTGTCTGGTATTTTGAGGAAGTCAGGGGGAAGTATACCACTCAGGTCAGAGAAGGCCATGTTGAAAGTGTCGGCAATGAGCTTGGGGTCCTGGGTGATTATCCCATTTATCTCCAACAGGGAGGGGGATGACGTATTGGAATTGCCCATGATGTCTTTGCTGTTACTCCAGAATTGCCTGCTATCCCCCCAAGAAATTGTGAGCTCCTCTTTGAAGTGGTTGATTTTTGCTAGGTGGACCTCCCTGGTACAGGCATTCCTAGCAGCTCTGTTTTTCTGCAGGTCATCTTGCTTGCCAGTAGCCTGAGCATGATGCCAGAGGTTATCTTTGTTGGCCATAAGATTTAGGACAGCTGGGGTAAGCCAAGGACTGACTAAGCCCTTCATCTTCCGCTTTTTACAGGGGCATAGTTATCACAGATTGCGTCGAATTTAGCAATTAAATATTCTAGGGCTTGGTTTACATTTTGAGCAGCATTGATAGGGGCCCAGTCTGTTTGTAACAGGGAGGCCTTGAGATGTTTGAGCTGCCCAGGCTTTAGGACACGATGTGTTACCATTTTTCCTGGTAGTTTAGGAGCTTTGTTTGACCAGAGGCAAAGGACCGGGGAATGATCGCTAAATGTATCAGGGAGGACTGTGGTGCCCTTGATTCTTTTCAGGGTGGTTAGTAACTATCCAATCTCAAGTTCAAGTTTATTTGTAGAAAAAATCTCCATTGAGCAAGCTCATTCACAAGGAGGTCCTGGTAGACAATGGTAAACATGTAATACAAATACAAATAGCATATTATACAATCCAATGTGCAGAACAAGAAAATACATCACAGAAAAATGGGAAATGCCAAACAGAGAACAGGGCATATGATACATACCATTATTTACAACCTTGAGTCAATAAGAAGTAGTTATTGGAAAGGAGAGGGTTCAGGGGCATGGAGAACTAAGTACTTGGGTGCATAACAAGTGATAGGCAGGGGAGAAGTGCTAGTGCATTGTGGCAGTGGCAATTATCCTTGAATATTTTATTCAGCAGGGATTTGAAGAAGTTCATAGAAACTTGCCTCACTTGCGCACTAAGGTTCTTTGTCTTTTAGCTTGTTTTTTGGTTTTATTGTGCCCATCACAATCCAACCCAGATAGACCAACTTAGGGTAGCTGGTTCATTCCACTGGGGTGTCATACAGATGAGGCACACTGATGAGTCCTGGTAGAACGAAACACGTGTCTGTGTCTTCTGTTGGCACCCTTTGCAGACTGTGTGAGAGGCCTTTTGGCACCATGCATTTCTGCTTAAAGTTGAACCAGCATAATATTTTGTGGTGATTTGCATATACAGCCCATGATGCTTTGCATTATGGGGGTATGTGTGATTTTGTATTTCATAGAAACTAGCTCAGATAGTCTGAGTGAGGACTTCCAGATTGATGAAATAATAAAGCTAATAGCACCCCTGCCATGGGAAGTCTGTACTCAAGGTACATCCAGTAGAATAAGGGTGGATTTCCTTAATGAGTAGTTACTATGTGACCTATGAATAAGGGAAGTGATATACTGTGCCAGTTTATTCCACAAGATTTTCAGAGACCAGGTGCCAATGTGGAGCATTCATCTTGTGGTGAGGGATGTCCATCCCGCTAACCGATAGAGGTCACAATAGTGCGTCCTAAATGGAGCATTTGTTATAAAGCATAGGGCACGATGGAAAAGTATATCAAGTTTATGCAGGTTAGTTGCAGTGTTGCAGTTATAATGTCCCCATAGTCTAACAGTGGGAGAAAGGTGGCTTGTACCAGTCTACGTCTAATATCCATATGGAATAATGATTTGTTCCTGTAGAAAAACCCTAGCCTTGATTTTAGTTTGTTGGCGAGACAATCAATGTGAGTGCCAGATGACAGTTTGCTGCCTAGCCAGATTCCCAGATACTTAAATTTAGCCACAACCTCCAATGAGTCCCCAAAGAAGGTTGTGATGGGTGTTGGTGCAACCTGGCTACATAGGGTTGCCGAAGGATGGGTGGGGATAAAGTACATCACCTTGGTTTTCTTCACATTCAATAGTAATTTGGAGCTAATTAGGTTGTGTTGCAGCTGATTAAAATCCGACTGCAGCTCATCACATACTTCCGACAGAGAGGGTTTGGATGTATACAACACAGTGTCATCCACAAAGAAGTGTAGCTTGGATTTGTGGATATTGTCGCCCAGGGAATTTATGTAAGTGGAGAATACTAAATGTCCTAAAATAGAGCCTTGGGGTACAAGATACATAGATACATAGATGTTGTCAACAGATAAGGGCCTTGTGGCCCATCCAGTCTGCCCTATCCCTCTTTCTAATGCCTAAGATACACAAGATGCTACAAGCCCCCCCTTTTGCCCTAGCTTGATAATTCCCATGTGCCTATCCCACACATTCTTGAATCCCTGAAACATGGCCATCCCCACCACTTCCTGGGGAGACTGTTCCATCCCTTCACCACCCTTTCAGTGAAGTAGAATTTCCTCAAGTTCCCTCTAAGTTTTCCCTCTTTTAGTCTCATGCTGTGCCCCCTTGTTCTGCTATTTCACTTCATGTGAAAGATGCTCCCCTCTGGTACCCTGTTGATCCCCTTTAGATATTTGAAGGTCTCTATCATGTCCCCCTCTCTCTCTCTCTCCTTTCCTCCAGGGAGTACATATTGAGAGCTCTGAACTCCTCTAGTAATCGTCAGGGGTTTCAAGAGAAGCCCATTGGCTTTAATCCATTGCACTCTACCTGTAAGATAACGGGAGAACCAGTTGACAGAGAGGCTATTTATACCAAGTTTGTTAAGACTAAGGAGAATTTCATTTCATTTTATTAGTTATATAGGAAAGGCATGTGAGCATCACTGCCCATTTACACAAGTGTCCAGTTTAAAAGAAACAAGGAAAAGTGACATAAATTTCCAAAGATAACAATGCAAGAGAAAAAACAGTAAGTACAAATGAATGTGAACAATTACTAACATAAAAGAGACATCACGATGAAAGAGAAGTGTGAATTAGTTTTCAGGGGAAAGTGCACGGCCTGAGGATAAGAGCTTCTTTTTTTTTTGTTGTTAAATTTATTTTCCATGAGAACAAGCAGCATGTAAGAGATTAGGGTGGGTAGGGAGTAGAACAGAGTCAGGCCAGTGAGCAGCTGCAGGAGGAGAAGAGAGAGAGGCGAATCCTAATGTTGTGTTTGAAGGAAGTGGTAGAGGGACAAAGTTTGAGTTCAGGGGGGAGAGAGTTGAAGAGTTTAGGGCCCAGGAAGGAGAGAGTTTTTGGCCGTGGGAGGTGCGGCAGAAGGGGACAGAGAAGGAGAGGGAGGAGGACTGTCTCATGGCCCTGGGGTGAGCTGCTGTTTGGAAGAGGGAACTGAAGCAGTCAGCGGAGACCACGGGAGAGTTTGTAGAATAAGGTGGCAATTTTGCAGTTTATTCGGGTCTCAAGGGAGGGCCAGTCAGAGACTCTGTAAAGGTCACAATGGTGTGTGAATTTGGGAAGGCCAGAGGCAAAAGGGATTGCATTGTGGTAGGAGCTATGTAGCCTGGAGACATTTTTAAGCAGTGGTGGGGGAAGTAGACAAGAGAACCATAGTCGAACACAGGGAGAAGGAAACTGGAAACAAGGAGAGACTTGGATTCTTTGATAAGGAATCACTTTGTCCTGTGGAGCATGCAAGTCTTGGTGAGCTTTCTTGATGGTAAGACTGGTGTGAGCATCGAAGTTGAGGTAGGAGTGAAGGAGCAGGCCGAGGTATCTAAATTCATTAACTCTTTCAGTGGGGTTACCGAGGTTGTCCTGTAGGGTGAAGTCGATATCAAGGGGTCTACGAGGGCTGGAAAAAATCATGACCTTTGTTTTTCTGGAGTTGAGGACAAGATCTTTGGAAGTGAACCAGGAGTGGAGCCACATGAAATCAGCCTGTAGTTTGTTAAGGAGAGTGGAGAGGTCCTTGTCCTTACAGAAAAGTGCAGCATTGTCTGCATAAAGGATGAGCTCAGTGTTCATGCAGATGTCTGTGAGGGAGTTAACAACTAGAGAAAAGAGGAGAGGGCCCAGGATGGACTCTTGGGGTACACCATACTTAATGATGCAGGATTCTGAAAGGACCCCACCAATTGTGGTTCGATGTGACCTGTGCATGAGGTAGTTGCGGAACCAGTGGGTAACTTCGGGGGAGAAATGGAGACTGGCCAGGGTCTGGAGAAGGACTTCACGGTCGACAAGATCGAAGGCTTTTTTGAGGTCCACAAAAGCAAAGCCAGTGTAGAGGCCTTCGTCAGTGGCTCTATCTATGAAGTGGGTGAACTTAGTGAGGGCAGTCTCCGTATTGTGGCCAGCTGGAAGCCATGTTGTGCTTCAGAAAGGAGATTATGTTGAGTGAGAAAGTCTGTGGTTTGCTTGTGGACAACTTTTTCTAGGATTTTGGAGAGGGAGCAAGGAGGGAGATGGGACGGTAGCTGGAAACTAGATCCTTAGGTCCAGATTTACGAACGGGTTTAATGAATGCACATTTCCAAATATGTGGGAAGGACCCTGTACAAAGGGAGTGGTTGAGAATATTTATTAGTGGGACTGCCAAGGAATGACAGACCAGTTTTAAGACCCTGTAGTCGATATTGTCTGGGCCCATAGAGGGTTTAGGGTCATTAGTTTTGATAAGTTTAAATACCTCTGAAGGTGAGAGATACCGAAAAAAGAATCTGGGGTGGGAGCCTGAGGGTGGGAAGTCCTGGGGATGGGTGAGGAGTTAGGCTTATATTTATGAAGATCCCCAAAATATTGATTAAAAAGTGAAGCTATCTCAAGAGAGTTGGTGATGGTCAGGTCATTGGAAGTGAGACAAATATGATCGTCGGATTGACCTCTGCTGACTAGGTTGTCGAGGATGTTCCAAGTTTGCTTTGGGTTCCCTATGGCAGAGCATTGTTTCTCCAGGATGAAAGTGGTTTTAGTAGCTCTGACAGTGGATTTTCAGTTGTTACAGAGGGCTTTGTAATTTTGGAGAAGGCGGGGAGATTCGTATTTCCTGCATGAAGACCAAGCACAGTCCCTGTCCCTCATGAGCTTGTGTATATCGGTGGTGACCCATTCTTGGCTTGTACCTCTTGATTCTTTTGAGAAGGATGAAAAGATTGCATAGGGTGAGGAACTTGTTGTTAAACAGTTCAAGGGCTTCGTTAATGTCAGAAATGTAGTCCATGAAGGACCAGTCCTGGGTGAGGGTGGCTTTTTATTTTCAATTGTTTAACCAGGAGCAGCACACTAAGTTGAAAGCTTGTTTACAGGTGTGACCTGGGAGCACAGGGAAGTTAAGTGACTTGCTCAGGGCCACACAGTATGCAAGTGGGGGCTGTGGGATTCAAATCCAAGTCTTCAGATTTGCAGCTCAGAACCTTAAACCACTGCACTATACTGCCTCTCCTTTGCTTTGGAGAACTCATTAGTATTACATTTTTTTACTTGCCTGGTAAGAATGAATTTGTGTGGACGGTGGGGGGTTTTTGCTGACCAACAGCAGAAAACAACACGGTGATCGCTGATCCAGTCAGGAAGAACCAAGGAGGATGTCACATGAGAGGGGTTTGAGACAAGAATCCAATCAATGAGGGAATGGGTCCCTGTCCTGTAATTGGTTCTGGTGGGCTCAGTGATGAGCTGATGGACGCCGAGGCCAAGGATAAATTCCTTGGTAGCGTCACAGTGAGTGGACTGTCAGTTTAGGTTGAAGTCACCAAGGATAATCCATTCTCTCCCTTCAGGGAGGGGGGTCCTGATGTTGAGGAAGGTTAATATGGTTAACAATATCGAATGCCTTACTTAAATCTAAGAAGATGGCTCCTGTGGCTTGATTGTTATCTAGGGCAATGAACCAGTCATTAGTAACTTTGGCCAAGGCTGAGACAGTGCTGTGGTTCTGTCTAAAGCTAGACTGCAGTGGGTTAATTAGGTTAGAGCTTTCAAGATACTTCTTTAGTTGAGAATTGACTATTTTTTTCAAGAAGTTTGGACAGGACTGGTAGAATGGAGTTGGGTCTATAGTTATTAAGATCACTTGGGTCACGTGACTTAAATAAGGGCAGAATGAAGGCTGTTTTCCAGCAAGATGGAACCATGGCAGCAGAGAAAGACAGATTAAAGATGTGCAAAATTGGCACGGTTAACAGATGGCTTCCTAGTTTTAGGAACAAAAAATCAATCCCGTCAGCACCAGCACTCTTCTTTGGGTCCAGTTTTTTTCAGCAGACCTTCAACTTGCTTATAAGTTGCCGGGGAAAGCCAGAAGGAGTCAAGGGAGTTCAGATCCTGGGAGGTGTCTGTAGGAGCAGAGCAACCGCCCAGCCCAGCAGCTGGTGATGAATCAAATGCAAGACCTGCTGTGGTGAAGTGGATATTTAATTTTTCAAGGATGGTGCCTTGGTCAGTGATCATGGCACCATCAGTAGTGATTTTTATAGGTATAGATGGTGGGGTTTATGACCTTCAACTGATTTGATCATCTACCATATTTTAGATAGATTGCATTTAGCATCCTCCAAGGTTTCAACATAGAAATTTGCTTTGGCTGCTCTAATAAGCTTGGTGCAAGCATTTCTCGAAGCTCTGAATGCCTGCCAGTTTGCAGGGGCTTATTTTGTCTTGCATGTGCCCAGAGTATTTCATGATGGGTTAGAGCAGCTTTCAGTTCCAAAGTGAACCAGGTGTGTGTGACCTTTCTCACCCTATGTTTTACAAGTGGGGATGCCTGTTGGCCAGTTTAGTGAGGTTTGCATTTAGGATTTCAACAGCTTCATCAGCTGAGATGGCCAGGTAGAGACTTTGCCAGTTTATGCACTTGAGGTCAGCTAAGAAGTTATCAATTATGAACTTGCAAAAGCTGCGCCATGTAACAAGTTTAGGAAAAGAGAAACATTTTTCTTGGGTACGAGTACAGACATCAATATTATGGTCATTCAAGTCATTGTCAAAGATGGCTGACTGTGAGATTTTATGGGGATGGTTTGTGAGGATTAGATTGAGGATGGTACTGTCATTCTTATTTTTCATATTGGTCCTGATGGTTTCCGAGGTGAGCTGTGACACCGAGCTCGTCACACAAGTGCTTTAATACATTTGTCCTGGGTGTAAGCCAGTCTAAGTTCAAGTCACCAAGGATAATAGCTTCATTGGCACTGATTTCAATAATGTTCCTAAGGATTGATAGAAGTTTGACGACCCCTGAAGGAGGTCTGTAACAGCCAGTGATATTGAGGGCCTCCAATGAGGGTAGCTAAATCCTTACTGATACACATTCAAATCCCTTGGGCTTGGGTAATGATAAGGTTTCGGTGGCATTATGTTTGGCATTCACATAGATAACTACCCCTCCCCTTGTAGGCCTATCCAGTCTAAAAGTATTAAAGGAGAGAAGCATAGTTTGTTGATCAGTGGTATTGCTTCTTAACCATGTTTCAGTGATGACTACTATGCCTGAGTTAGTATGTGCTACCCATATTTTTATTTGGTGTAGTTTTTTGAGGAGGCTACATGCATTAATCAGCATAAATTTCAGACCTGAAACTGACACAAAGTCTGATGGGGAAGCAAGGGGGGATCTGGATTAACGTCCACATTTCCTGAACATAGAAGTAGCAGCATGATTATTTTTTTCAGATTAGCCCTTAGAGTTCCTAGCTCTTTTTTGTTGGTGAACCTGTTGCCTGACATTAGCCAGGTGTGGTAATCAGATGCACTTGTGAAGCATAAGGAGTACGTCATAGATGCGAGCAACACCACCCTTAAGGATGATGATTGAGGTAAAAGGAGTGTGAGAGCCAGTATGCTGCAGGATGAGTCCCAAGAAGGGTGTGGATTAGGGAACTGTAACACAGTTATATGCAGCAATGGGGGTGGGAGCGAGGATATGGGCTCTGATACCTGGGACAGGTGGGGGAACAAAGCCACCACTAGGAATAGTGGGGCTGACATTGCAGGGACACAAACTATTAAAAGATGACATGAAAGCCTGGTCAGTGCTTCTTGGGAGGCGTTAATGATGGGACAGGGATCAGGGGTGACTGCTTCTTAATAGTCAGCTGGAAGGGCTAATATGAGAGAGGTGCCAGAGAACATGAGAGGTCCAACAGGTTAGGAGAAATTGTAACCACTGCGATGGCCTAGTGGTTAGGGTCACTGCCTCTAATGTGAAGGGATGGGGGTGGGGGATTTACATAGAGATAGGCTGGACTGAGCAGGGTAGCCTAGTGACAAGCCCTGTATAACACTGTTAAGGGTTAATTATGCTAGGGTGTAGTAAGGAAAGAGTCATACTATTGGTCCCTAGGAGTAGTCATATGGCCGTGGTCTGGATGGTTCTTCTGGTGTCCAGTAGGGGGAGGGCATACCCATGTAGAGTATTCCTGAGGTAGATAGCACGTTCCCCACCCCTTTTGGGGGTCAGGGGTCTTAGGAACAAGCCAGGTCTCTACCACTGATAGCCCATCTGGTCTGTGCTCAGGTAGACTACTGTGTGCTGATACCCAGCATCTCATGTTATCATACAAATCTGCATAACAGTCCCAGTGATCGGTGTGTAATGTCACCCACACAATGTGGGTCAGAGGGTGTCTGAGTGATAATATGAGTGCCATACCTCATACTGTGGGACAATTGAGACGTTTGCAGTGCTACTACCCATGGCCATTTCCATACCCCAGGTGGCCACACGCACAGCACTGGAAGGGTCCAGTGTCCTTGGGGCATGCTCCTTCCACCTCCAGGCCACAGGTGGTGCCACCCCTGCCCCACCCTGCTCACAGCTGTGCACTGTCCACCACCAGTATACCACAGTGCCCGAACCCAGGGCTCCTGTGGCATTTTCACACTGCATGGATGGCATCGGTGACAAGTATGTGGTTCCAGGTGACTTGAGTCTGGCATGGGTGTGATGTGTGCACCACGGGTGTTCCACCATGGGTGTGTGCCACTGGGTCTTCCCTGACCCATGCCATGCTGCCACCATTACCACCATGAATCCTGCTCAACGTTGTCCGTGATGCCACCATGCCTCCACAGGGTGGCCCTCTGTGCTGCAGTGTAGCAGTCTGCTCTGCTGGTGAGCTAGGGGGAGCCTGACTAACATGTGACAGCTGGGCATCCATGACCTGGGTGTGGTGGGGTGGCTGCCTGGGCGATGTCAGTGTTGTCACCCAGCAGCACCTGGCAGGTGCCTGATGTGCAGGCATAGTGCAGCTGTGGCTTTGGATACTACCATCCTGGCATGACTGCTGTGTGTGAGTGCCTGAAGCACATCCTGGTGCACCTCTGAGGGCTGTCTCACAGTCACCTGTCTGCTTGTGGGTGGCAGTCTGATTTATGCCATCCCCTTACGTCTAACTTTGCGCTGCACAGTTTTGTGTTGCGTGACACATGTTCCGCACATTTTGGCTGAATATATACTTGTGCAGTATATTCAGGTGCACGACCCCTATTTTTACATTGCATACATTATTTCTGCATGATCGTGCACTCGGTTTTCTGCAGCACATCTCTCCTGTTTGAATATTGCGCCTCAGCACATTTCCCAAGTTGCGCCATGCATCTCCACTTTGTGCCATGCATCTCTTTTGAATATGTGGGCCCATACGTGCATCTTGAGGACAGGGAACTGTCTTTCTATATATCATCAAGTACACATTGTTGTACATATTCACTGGTGTTCAACAACAGGGCAAGAAATGTGAATTGCCATTCATTAAACTGATAGCATAGCAAGGTATAACATATAGGTAAGAAGTACATGCTGTCATGTAAACCCAAATATATAAACACTTGCCAGCTGTTGTATCTTTACTCAGATGTTATGCAATATCATATACTTAAGAGCTGCTAACCCCACCCCAACTCGCACTAAAAATGTAAAAGAACAAAACTGCAGTTCCTTACTTCATTAGCTGTGCTGGATGATGCACTCAGTAACAGACTAAAAGGTAGAACTTTCAGCAATTGATGCTTAATAATGAGATGTGGCTATCATGCATAAGGGATGAAAAAGTATTGTGTCAATGTCAGCTGTACGCAAAAAACTGCTTGAACTGCCCACAGTAACAAAATGTGCATGTGCTAAATAGGTTACAATATACAGAGCGACAAATTACATCATCCTGCTCTTTATCCAGCCCCAAATGTTACCATACCATAGAACAAGTGCTATCAAATAATGTACAGTATCATGTGGATATATTCCCTAAGTGCTTCTCATTGCATATTCTTTCCCTTTCCATAGATCTGCCTGCTTGCCGCTACAGGCTGGTTGCTGTTAAGAAAGATAAATTATGCTTTTTATTAAAGTACACCTGTACTCCCTTCCATACTTACATGCATATTACAACATACCATCCCTCACTGGTAGACATGTGGAAACAACCACAATGTTGTCAACTACAATTGAGACATGTGAAAAAATGTTTTCAGAGTCACTGCTCAAACAGAGGATTATAGCATTTCTCAAAGCCAGCAGTCAGCAGGACCCCAAACCGCACTGATTCACAGAGGGGAGGTAGTGCCAAACAAATCTGATTGCGTTTTTTGACTGGGTTACCCAGGCCATGGATGATGGCGGGGTGGTGGATGTGGTCTACCTGGACTTCAGCAAGGCCTTTGACTCAGTCCCACGCAGAAAGCTGGTAAAGAAGTTAGACCACATAGGGGGTTGGTCTGAAAGTGGTAAACTGGGTAAAAAATTGGCCGAAGAGCAGAACCCAGAGAGTGCAGGTCAATGGAGCATTACTATCAGAGGGCAGGGTGACCAGCGGAGTGCCCCAGAGATCGGTGATGGGTCCTCTACTCTTCAATGCTTTCATAGCAGACATCGCTAAAGGACTAGGGGGAAAGGTGTGTCTGTTCGCAGATGACACTGAGATATGCAACAGTGTGGACACCAATGAGGGATTAGGCAGAATGGAATCAGACCTAAAGAAACTTGAGGAGTGATCTGGAGCATGGCAGCTGAGATTCAATGCCAAAAAGTGCAAGGCCATGCACATAAGAAAAAGAAATCCAAAGAAGGCATATTACTTGGGAGGGGAAAGGCTAGCCGCCACCAATCAGCAGTGTGATCTGGGAATCATTATCTTGGATGACTTAAAAGTGGGAAAACAGTACAAGAAGGCAGCTCTGAAGGCCAGTGGAATGCTGGGATGCATAGGGAGGGAAATCACGAGCAGGAGGAGGGATGTGGTTCTGCTGCTGTATAGAGCACTGGTCAGGCCACACCTGGAGTATGGAGTCCAGTTTTGGAGACCTCGACTCAAAATAGACATTGATCAGATAGAGATAGTCCAGAGGAAGGCTACAAAAATGATACAAGGGTTGTGCTGGATGTCATACGATGAAAGATTGAGTAAACTGAACATGTATTCCCTGAAATGGAGACGGGAGAGGGGAGACATGATTGAAACATTCAAGCACATAAAGGGAGTAAACAAGGTGCAGACACAGGAACTCTTTCACTCAAGAAGTGCAACAGAACTAGGGGGCATGATCTGAGGCTGAAAGGAGGAAGGTTTAAAACCAACATCAGGGAGTTCTTCTTCACAGAGAGGGTGGTAGACACATAGAATGGTCTGCCCCCAGAGGGTGTGGATACCACCATGATCAGAGGATTCCAAAAGGCATGGGATAGACACAAGGGAACCCTCACACTAAAGAGCAGCTAGGGAAGTAGGAAAATTCAGTTTAAAAACAGGGCAGACTAGATGGACCTAGTGGTCTCCTTCTGCCATCACATTCACCTTCTGTGTTTCCTTGTGGTCCAAGAAAGTGTAACATAGGTACCTATCATAAAGGTTGTTCCTCAATGTGACAGGACAGTCAACCACTTTAAAAGTGTTACTTATTACTAATGCTAATATTGTATGGCAGAACTGTGTGAACAATAAACAAAATGTGAAGTATCCTTGAGGCATTTAAAACCCTTTTTGTTTTCTCAGCTGACAATAACTGCAGCTTATCTAATTAGCATGACACTTCTTCCATGTGGTGGCAGTCAGCCATTTCCCATCTGTTACTAATTTCTAATGTTAATAATGTGGACATGTGACATACCATATCCAATTTTAATTATGGAGACACTATCAACACAATGTGTACTATAGTAAATGTCATAGGTTCATCAGGTACAAACATAGAGATGTAACAATGACGTCATTGCCATACTGTCTTCAGAATTCCAAGTGGTAAGTGCCTATCAAGAACAGCTTACCACAAGAAAGCACATCAAGCTACTTAGAGTATATTACAAACTTAGTCCTGTGTCATGTACAACATAGTTACATACTGCATTGATTTAATTTCTTTTCTTTTGTGCTTAATTTGTATTTCACTATTTCTTATGGTAAACAGGTGTTCCATTTGACAATTTGAGATTGCTTGGATGTTGAAGTTCCATACAAGCACGCTGTGTTTTATCTGCTTGTGCGTGTCACACACATGACCGCAACAGCATTGGTGATGGTATACTCCAATGCATTCTATTTTGTCCCCCACTCTTGCAGCCAGCCTTATACACTGAGATTTGTAGCACAGCACGTTCTCTACTAGCTATACCCACTAACGCTAATAACTATTGCATCTCTCATGCACTGTGCATGCCCTTTTGCTATGGTAGAGCAGTGCATCTTGACAACAATGCAGTCCTCAGTCAGAATATTGCTGACTTCTGATAAAGTTTTGAGGACCATGTTGCTGCTCAGAAGAACATACGGGGCATACTACATGAGGTGGTGGGGCAACTGCATGAGATGAACAGGCAATTGCAGCAGCAGGAAGACCAGGCCTTCACTGTCTGCATGACTGTAACTCAGGAACAGGATCCTCCACCAGAGCCCCCTCCTCACTTCGGTGGAACCATGAGATCAGTCCATCCACGCTGGATATTGCCTGTTAGCAGCAGCTTCCACTTACGACATCTTGCAGGAAGTCAGTCACAACCCCTTCAACACGATGTCACAGGGCAAGTGCCTCTTCATCAGATAGCTAAAAAAAAAACTAACAAAAACAAAGATCTTTGTTTGAAAGAAAAAATGTACAAAAAACAAAGGAAAAAAATAATTGCATTTTATTTTATATGTACATGATTTTCTATTTTTGGGGATATGAATATGAATCTTTTTAAAATTGTATTTAATCATTTATTTTACGAAATTATAGAAACATTTTCTTTTTACATTGAAAAATACTGTCTATTGTCTTCATTTCTACAGAAAATAACACTGCCGTAATTGCTGTAAAAGTTTGACCCACAAGTTGTTGGCAAGACGTGGGGATGCATAGTTTTGTATGTTTCAAAACCATATCAGAATGAAGTGAGCATTAGGGTTCAGAACTCCAGTGAAGACCCCATCACTGATTAGCTAAGACTGAAGACAGCCAAAACATACTAACATACTAACATACTAATTGCCAGCAGATTAGGCCTTACGGTCTATCGAGTCTGCTCGAACCTCAGATCCCTAGTTGGGTGCCGAGGCCCTCCCCCCTTGTGTTCCAGAAACCCCTATCATCCATCCACACCTCCCTGGGCCAGGCCATCATCTGATACATCCGCTTTGTGTGTCTGTTCCACCCTGTCTTGAAGCCCTCCACTGTGGATCTCTGAACCAGCTCGCCAGGCAGCGTATTCCAAGGGTCCACCATCCTCTCAGTGAAAATCCTTCTCCTCTTTCCCCCCCTCACCCTTCCACCTTCCAACTTCAAACCATGCCCTCTGGTGATACCTTCCTGCTTTAGTTTAAAGATTCCCTCCATGTTTACCCTATTTATTCCCTTGAGGTACTTGAAGACCTCAATCATGCCCCCCCCGTCTCTCCTCTCCTCTCCTCCAATGAAAACAGGCAGAGCTCCTTAAGTCTGTCCTCATACGTCAAAACCCCTAGTCCTCATATCATCTTAGTTGCCCTCCTCTGTACCCCTCCAGGAGCTGTATGTCCCTCTTCAAGTGTGTTCTCCAGTACTGTACACAGTACTCAAGGTGTGGTCTAACCAGTCCATTGTACAGCGGCAGAATCACTTCCCTGCTTCTAGAGGTGATCCCCCTTACGATGCATCCCAACATCCTGTTTGCCTTGCTAGCCACTCTCCTGCACTGCTCAGAGTTATTCATACATGCATCCACCATGACCCTAGGTCTTTTTCCCCTGTTGAGGCCTCCAGCGCCTCCCCTCCCAGGGTGTACCTGTGTTTAGGGTTTCCCCGCCCAAGATGTAACACCTTGCACTTGGTGATATTGAAATTTAATTTCCATGTGTGAGCCCAGCTTTCCAGGGTGTCCAGGTCCCCTTGCAGTGCTAACCTCCCCTCTTCCCCCTCAACTACTGCTCCCATCTTGGAGTCATCAGCGAAGAGACTCATTTCACACCCTATACCCTCCCTGATGTCCGATATGTATGCATTAAACAGGATCGGACCCAGGACCGAGCCCTGCGGTACTCCACTACCGACCTCTCTAGGGTTCGAGAGCTCCCCACCGACCACTACTCTCTGGGTGCCTCCAGCTAGCCAGTTTTAATTCCATCTGACCATCAAAGGGCCTACTCCCAACCCCGTCAGTTTCTCCACCAGACCATTGTGGGGGACAGAGTCAAACGCTTTGCTGAAGTCCAAGAATAATACATCCACAGGCTTTCCCCTTTCCAGTTCTGATGTTACCCATTCGTAGAACTCCTTGGTTTGACATGATCTACCTGGCACAAACCCATGTTGCCGACTATCCAGACCTCCCACCTCCTCCAAGTACACCCCCAATTGTTCCTTTAGTATACTCTCCGTTAATTTTCCCACCACCGAGGTCAAACTGATGGGTCTATAGTTACCTGGTACTTCCCTCGACCCCCCCTTTATGGATTGGCACCACATGTGCCTCTTGCCAATCCCTAGGTACCCTCCCTGTCTCAAGCGACCTGTTGAAGAGCTCCACCAGGGGTGCAGCCAGTATGTCCACCAGTTCCCATAGTACTCTCGGATGAATGCCATCCGGCCCAGGAGATTTATCTTTCTTTAGGGCCTTGAGGGCTAACCACACACTTTTGGTGGAGATAGCGTCATCCGTTCCCTCCACCTTATTGGCCTGTTTATCCTCATCCTGATGTGACACCCCTGGGGTACCTCTCCCTCCCTCTTGCTCCATTTCTGTTGCTCCCCTGATCCCACTCACTACCACTTCTATCCCCATTGTGCCTTGCTTTGTAGATATCCCATCCCCCTTCCTAGTGAACACAGAGGCGAAGTACTCATTTAATACCTCTGCCTGGTCCCTTGTCTCTTCCACCCACCCTCCTTCTGATCTCAATCTGCCGAGATGGCCCTTAGTTTTTCTCTGCTCCCCAATGTACCAGAAGAACCCCTTTTCCCCTCCATGTATTCCCTGTGCAAGCCACTGCTCTTTGCTGGACTTTTCCCCCCTCACTATCCAGGTGACTTTTCTCATTGCAAGATGGTACATTTCCTGTTCCCTATCCCCTCTTGTTGTTTTATATTTTTTGTAGGCCGCCTTCTTTTCTCTGACCACTACCTGAACCTCACTGGACCACCAGCATGGTTTATGTGACCTTGCTCCCTTACGTTTCACCTTAGTGCAGGCCCTGACTGCCTCATGAAGTCCCTGTTTTATGACCTCCCATCTCTTTTCCACATTTGTCATTGATGTAATCCCCTTCAAGTGATCCTTGAGAATATTTCCCATGCCCACAAAGTCTGCCCCCCTGAAGTCCACTGCCAGTGTCCTAGATCTCACCCCCCCAACCATGCTTATTTGAAACCAAACAGTATTGTGGTCTCTCCCAGTCAGGGGATCCTCTACAACTAGGTCCCTTACCAGGTCCCCATCTGCCAGAACCACGTCCAGGACATGCCCCTCCCTTGTGGGCTGCATCACATGCTGTGTTAAGAACACATCCTGGAAGCCATCCAGCAGCCTCTGCTCCTTGGCCACCTTAGAGGGCATGGTTCCCCAGTTTGTACCTGGCATATTAAGGTCCCCCATCAACACCACTCCTTCCCCTTTTGGTCCACACTGGGCAATGATGTTGTCCAGCAAACCATCCTCCAGAACATCACCCTTCCCGGGGGGCCTATATACTACACCCAGCTTGACCTTACCTCCTGCTGGGGTTCATAAGGTGACCCATAAAGCCTCCACATTTCCCTCTACCTCTTCTACCCTAGCAATTTCTATGTCATCTCTAATGAACATAGCCACTCCACCCCCTGTGCCCTCCTTTCTATCCTTCCTAAGCATAGCGTACCCCCGCACGTTTAGGTCCCAGTCCCATAATGTTTTTTTTTTATTTTGCTGCTTGGTGGGTGGGGAGTCAGGGTTAAAAATCCTAACACCACATCTATCCATTCTTGTCACTAATCTGAGCCCTAACTGGTACATTGTCAGCTTTTGCAAAGTATTTGCTTAGTTTTTCAGATAGTAGAATCACATCCTACACATCCATCTGGCTGTGAAAGTGCAGAGGCTTCCATGCCCGGCGCTTCCATGCCTCCATAAACGCAGATGTCCATCTGGTTGTGTGAAGCCCAAGGCCCTGTGGGCCCTGTGCTTCCACACCTCCACAAACATGATTTATCTGCTTTGTTGTAATTTCTATTTTGTGGCTCTTACTTTAAAGAAAAAAAAATAATTAAGTGTGACTTTAACTCCCACCACTTGATTGTATATGGGCAAAAATGTGTTTTCAGTTTTTTTAGGCATAACTCGGTACATTTTTATTGGTTTGGTCTGACACTTGCTATGGTTGTAGTCCAATAGCAGATATGCTTTTAATGCATTCTGGATGATTATCACACTTTAATTGTGCATTTGGCACCATGGTGAAGTTGTGAGGTAATTTGTGGGTGCTCTGCATACCCAAGGAATTTTTTTTGGGGGGGAGTATTATGTATTACGTTTATAGTACTCATTCAGACCATTTATGATATAACAGATATACAGATTTGATATACAGATTGTCCCTTAACTCCAAATATTGACGGAGTTATGGCTTGTTAAAGTTGTCCATGGCCTCCTGTCCAAAGCACATGGTACAGGTGCAAGCCAGTGCCTCATAGTGATACACTCTTCCAAAGTAGAGAAGTATGGCTCGCTACATGTTCCCAACAGAATCTGTCATAGCTTTCTTCATGCAGGGTTTAAAATATTGAAAAATGACCAAAGTTATGAATGGTCATAGAAAAATTACAACATACTTCAATAACTTTTTTTTTTGATTTTGACCCCAAACTTTCATCATAATCTTCATATGACTCCTCCTCATGAACCTGGTAGGTGAAAATGTTCAAATCCCTACTGAAACATCATTTTGCGCCACAGGTGCGAAAACACATTTTGGCCAGGATGTGAAAAATTATAGCTGTAATGTTCATGAGGTGGTACGAAAAAGTGGCTATGTTGAAAATTTGGGGTTAAAATATTGAAAATTACCAAAATTATGAGCAAGCATAGAAAAAATTCAATGTACTCTCATAACTTAGTCATTTTTAGGTATTTTTTCACCAAATTTTTAACATGCCCTTTTTGGAATACCACTACATGAACACCTTAGAAATCCTCTGGGAGGGTGCGCCAATGTGCCAGCCCCCACCCCAGTGCCGATCTCCTATTGTAATAATAATAATACTCCTGCTAGTCTAGCGGTCCCTCTCCCCAGAGCACCGATCTCCCAGTATAACAATTAATAATATCACTGGCGGTCTTGCGGAGAGCCAGAGACTTGCACAGCCCACCGCTCACCACCATGGCCAGCTACTGACTGAGCTCTGAATGAGCACATATATAGTAGGGACAGCTAGACTACCAGGGATAGTATTTGTTATTATAACAGGAGATCGGGGCTTTGGGGGGCCAATAGACTACCTGGGACTGCTCTGGAACATTGCTGCATGGCCACCCACGGCTTGTGGCAACCTGTCTAGGTATGCCCTTTGAGGAAGTGGTCCTGGTAGCCTTGAAGCACTGGGCTGTTTGCACTTCATTGGTATGTATTGAAATATGTAATGCACTTTGATTGTTTATTTATGCTTTCATTTTGTAACATATAAAGAAATTATTTGAATGCTAGCCTGGAGTGCTGTGTATTTTAATTAATCTAGGTGTGCCCTCTGTTTGGGGCACTGCTACAGTTGCTGCAAGCCACAGGACTTTGCTGCTGGGACCCTGTCCAATAGAGAATCGGACACAGGGTCCATGGTGCAGTGGCGATCGGCACAAGCCACCTTTGGTACAGCTTGAACCAAGTTTTGAGAATCTGGCCCCCTGTGTTTTGTTGTGCATTTGTATTTCTGCTATGTCTTGTTATGTGTTGTATGAGCTTGTTTGTGACTTGTTATCCTTGCTTACATTTTTTTTCTCTATTCCTTGTTTAATTCTCATTAATCTTGCTTTGCCTTGTTACTCATATTTTTTACTACCTCTCTATTTGTAGGTTAAATTTCATGGAGTGTTCTTGCTTTATTCTGGCCAGGCAGTTTCACGTGGGAGGCCTGTAAAATAATGAAAGTTGTCCCCCGGTAAAAAGGAGGTAATACCTTGGCCCCAGGTAACTGCTAGCCCATCTCCTTCCTCCCCACACTTGCAAAGATTTAGAAGAATTTTGTCCATTCCCTGTTCTCTTCTTGGCTTTCTGACTCCTCTTTCCTAAACCATTCCAGCCTGTTTGAGAAACCACTCCATCGTCACTCTCTTCTCAGGCTCACAGACTCTGTCCGAACAAGCTGGTCAGTGTCCAGTTGTCACAGTGAGCAACTACCTGGTTCAGCTCCTACCTGTCAAACCACGAACAATCAGTACATATAGCTGGATTTATCAGCTTTCCCCTCTCAGCTGATATGGGAGTACCCAAGGTTACATCCTTGAACCCATATTAATCTCCATTTTCCTGAATGACCTACCCACTATCTTTACCTCCTCCTATATCCACATGTATATGGATGATATAGTGCTTTATGTTAGATGACCATACATACGTTCACAATAAACCAAGATACAGCCTGATTTGGACACTAAAGGTGGTTCCACTCAAACCAACTGACCTTGAATGTCTATTGCCTCCTGTTCTATTCCATGGCCATACTCACCTCTTGCACCACGTTTAAGTCTAGTCACCCTCCTGCCTTTTATCCAGTAACATCTTTCAAATACCTTTTCAGTCTGGTTGGACCATGCTGTCAGCTTCTTCATATCAACTCTACTGCCACTAAACTCGTCCCCAAGCTGTCCGCCATAGAACATCTTGACTCTCCAGTGCTACCAGATGGCTGACCATCCACAAAATGATTCCCCTATTTAGACTGGTGACATTCTCATGGTACAGCACCAAAGTTCTCCTAAACCAGACTGGACACCCTCTTCCATACTTTCAGAGATTTCACTCAACACTTCCCCTGCACTCACAATTGTGACCTGTGCTCCAGAATGAGCAGGCCTTCTCTGGATGGGCACAGCTCATGAATTTTGCCATTTTGATTTCAAGCTCTGAACCAACATTCCTACCTCCCCTTCTGTCTACCGATTCATTACTCAAATCCAAGCTCCTTCTTTACTCCCATATGCCACTGGGCTGCTGATCTGGCCTCCTTCCCCTGGAGACTCCCTTCCCTCTGGGTCTGTCTTCCTTCTCTGATTAAATCCAATCCCACATACCTGTCTCTCAAGTGGCAAATCTGTGAACTTACCAGACCATCCAGTACCTGCCCTACCCCCTAGATGGCAGCCCTACTCTACCCGACTCCCTTGGTGATGGAGCACTGAAGTTGGGCTACATTTTCAATCATCAAATTATTAAATCCCAGCTACAGTGGGTTCTGCTTAAATGCACACCCAATTTGTCAGGCCAAAATGTGCACTTAAGCAGAATTTGCAGTTATTTGAAATTACGTTGTAAATAAAGGGTCAGCATAGAAAAAGATGCAAACAGTAGTTTAAGTCATAATAGTCTTTAAGGTGGTATTATATCATTTAAAATCATCAGTTAGTTAATTTAAATGCATTTCAGAAATTTCCAGTGGTGAAATAAGTACAGATTAGATTTAAATGTTTGCATTAATGTTTTTAAAAATTAAGACACGGCAGTGTCTCTGAGCTAGCACCATGCCTCACACCTTTTCCCTTCATTGACAGCTGATTCTGCTAAGGGCCCACAATAAAGCACTTTCTATACTCTCAATATACATCCCTACAGAAGTGAAATTACCAGGGTTTGAAGAACTTATGGAGGTCATTAGATGCAAGCACCTCGACTCTGAAGCTATCATTCTAGGGGACTTCAATATCAATTGGTTAGCACCCCTGACTAGCTCATATAAGGACACTGTAGCTGCGCGGCATCTTACTCAACTCATGGGCTCATCCACCAGAACAATTAAAAAACTGGAACTAGCACACTACTAGACTGGATCCTCACAAACTGCTCAGATTGTATCTCCAACATGACAGTCCACCCACACTCACTTAGTGACCACTCCCCAGTCACCTGCAGCTGGACCAACAAATTCAATGCAACCCCCCCCAACAATTTCAAATAGAAAACTAAAAAGGGGTCACCTTGATTACCTTAAGGAGCAGTTATGCAACACTGACTGGAGCCCCCTTGACACAGCAGAGGATATGGACACTGCACTCGAGTACTTCATCAAACAATTCAACGCTGTTTGTGACTGCCATGCTCCAGTACAGAAGACAAGGATAACTTAACTTGGTAACTTGGTATGTATAGACAAAGTAGGCCATTGGCCCATTTAATTGTCTCCCACTCATAGTGGGTTTATCTATTGACATTTCTTATGTAATTTGGTAACAAAATTCATCTAACCTACTTTTAAATATGTCAAATGATGTAGAATCCACAACATTCTTAGGCAAATTATTCCAAATTGTAGGTCCGAGGAAGAAACAGCCCCTGGATCACACCGGACTTAATAGGTCATATAAAAAACAGGGACAACTTGTGACACAGGGCAAAGAACTCTGGCAAGCAATCTGACCTCCAGGAATACAGAAGACTACGGAATGACTGCACCCGGGCCATCCGCTCAGCTAAAAGTAACCATTTCAGGAAAGCATTAAAAACCTCATGGAGCAACAGCAAATCTTTTTGGAACAACTTAAAAGATGTAACAGGGAAAGTCAAGAAAGAGGCTCCACAAATGCTCAGCATTGATAGTGTCCCTACTCTTGACCCACTGACAATTGCCAACACGTTCAACAAAGCATTTACTGACCTGAGCAGTGTACTTCCGATCAATTTTTTCCACGAATCCAGCTCCACTCCAAGCCGAAGCCTAGGACCTACTCAACCATCCCCCCCTCCTTTCTATTTCAAAACTATCAACCACAGTCAAACAAGAAAGTACATCCATAAGGTGCTTGGAAAATCTAGGAAAAGCAGCAACTCACTCGACCTCAAGTTTATTTCCCTTACGCTTGAAGAAATCTTAGCTCCCATTACTAAGCTGCTGAACTTATCCCTGCAACTGGCTCAATTCCCCCAAGTGTGAAAGTCAGTCCTGGTAACTCCTGTACATAAGAGCGGAGACCGGGCACTGCATGCCAATTACAGGCCTATTTCTATCCTTCCACCACTGTCAAAAGCTCTAGAGTGCATAGTTTCAGATCAGCTGGTGGAATACCTTGATAAATACAGTATCAAGTGCCCAGAACAGCACAGATTTTGGAAAGAGCACAATACCACCACAGCTCTTCTGGAATTCAGCAGCTGCATACATAGCTCACTGGACCAGGGTAACCTTGTAGGCAAGGCCTTTATTGACCTAACAAAGGCCTTTGACATGGTCAGTCACACTCTACTACTTCAGCAACTCACCTCTATAGGTCTCTCTAAGTGCGCTACAAAATTGGTTCAAAAGCTACCTAACTGATCATTCCCAGCAGGTAAAGATTGGAAACACCACATCTGGGCACCTTCCAGTTCACTGCAGGGTTCCTCAGGGGTCAATTCTAGGACCTCTCCTTTTCAGCATCTTCCTAAATTACCTGCCTCGATCATGTGACCAATGGATGCTACTCTATGCAGAAGATGCTGTTATTTTTACTTCTCATCAGGACCCTTACATCCTAAAAAGTCATCCACAACTTGCTTTCAAACAAACTGAAGACTGGTTCTGAGTACATAAGATGGTACTGAACTATAAAAAGACAAAAGTAATGCTTTTTAGTGGTGCTAGAAGCAAGCACAAATCAACATCCCTAAACCTCACTAACTGCACAGGAGTTACACTTGAACAAGTGGAACACTTCAAATACCTGGGGTTATGCTTGACTGCTCCCTCTCCTATGCAGAACACATTGAGAATGTAGCTAAAACAGTCAACATAAGAACTGGACTCTTGCACAGGTACAAGAGGTGCCTGACACCTGAAGCCCTAAAAACTGCAATCCATAGCTCAATTGTTTCCGTTATCAGCTATGGACTGGTCATTTACAGCTCTGCTACTACCACCTCACTACATAGGATAGCAGTAGCACTCAACAAAGCCTGTAGGCTGCTCACCCGTTCCCCTGCCTAACGCACACTTGTGATTTCTATGAGCAAGCGGGGTGGCTACAACTTGAAAACAGGATACACTACCAAACCTGTCTATTAGCCAAAAAAGCACTACTTGGCCTGGAACCTTCTGGAGTCACAAACCTGCTAAGCTTATTCACGGCTTTCATTGCACCAGGAACTCGGACCATCAGCTTCTCTCTGTCTCACATTGCAGAACCTCCCAAGGGCAGAGGTCATTTGCCTACTGGGCTCCACTCTGACTTAATAACCTCGGCACTGACCTTACCGCCACTCCAAGACTGGGTCCTTTCAAGACCAAGCTAAGACAACACCTACTGAAGAAAAGCTCCTGTGACTGCACTTGTTAATTGCTCCTTATCCCCCTAACTCCTCACTATGGTCCGATTTTGTCACCAGGTTATTACCCTTCCCCCCTCCTACTTGTGTCCTTCTACCCCTGTCCCCCCAGCCCCTGCAATACCTAGCCCTTCCTCCCCATCTCCACCTGACTAGTCATCATGCCCCCACCCCCACACTGCCCCTACTCTCCTTCTGGATGCCTGTTTACCAGCTTTTACCTGACAATGCCATCTGGGCTGCTCGTGTTACTGGAATAATCCTTGTGTTAAAATCCTCTCTGCTACCAAGTCACAATGTATTTTGTCTATGTATAATTCACCTAGCTAGATACTCCTAAACCCACAATGTATGTATTCCTACCCTTACGATGAGGAACCTTTGTAAAAGAGCGGTCTTCCGCTCAAAGGTATTGTAATCCAAGACTGAATAAATAAATAAAATAAATATATAAAATCTGTATTCCTTCCCATCTGATCATGATCACTCACCTCAGGCAGCTGTAAATCCTGTACTATGCACAAGAGAGGCTGACTGGGATCCCAGGAGGTCATGAAGTCAGGTCCGTATGCTCTGTATACTGAAACATGAAACAACCGAGAGCCACAGTGGGCAATCCACATTGGTGGTTCCTACCTTTTTTTTCTCACTTGTTAAACAGTTTCTCACACTCCATTATTTCTAACTTCCTCCTAATTAGACTTGAGACAGGCTATTAAGTACAGGTACCAGTTACAACTGTCAGCGCCTCATTGCATGTGCTAGCACCTCATTGTGCACTTATCATGAACAATTATTACTGGATGACTGATGGTATGCTGCTAGTGTGAAAGTGTGTTCTGAAATTAAATTTGCACTTAGCCAGTGTGCATTAAACCAAAATTATTAATATGGCTCTCTATGTAAATAAGAATGGGAAATTGAAAAAGTATGCAGTTATCAAGAATGTGAACTGATCAAGATTGCATTTAAGTGGAATCCACTGTACTTGCCTAGCTACCTATAATATTCAGCTTGTTTTTTTGTCACTTATTTTATTTTTTACTTTATTGTATCTTTTAATTAATGTAACTGAATTTGTGGGTTTTTTTTTAGGTAACACCCTATATGGGTGAGTTTTATTGAGCAGGTAAATATGAGCGACTCAGTAATACTGCACCCATGTAGAGTGAGTGGAGAAAAAGAGCACTGAATGACTATAGCAAGTGTAGCACTGAGGGATACACACACTACACTCACATGAAAGGGGATAAATACATCAATTTGGCCAAGCTTTGCCAAGCTGGCTGTGTAGTGTAGTGGCTTGAGCTACTGCCCCTGGAGTCTGTGGTGCTGGGTTCAGATCCCAGTGCAGGAAGCTATTTTGCTTCCTGGGGGGAGTTGTTATATTCTTCTAAGTCCGCTCCCCCTGGAATTTACAATCCTTATTTTAGGGGTGAGGGGGGCTTGCCCCCCCACATAAAAATGTGATTTTCTTTTTTTTTGTTTTGTTATTAAGCGAGCGACCATCGCTATTTGTGACGGTCGGTGCTGTGTGGTTTTCCCTTTTGACGTTGGGCGGTTGTTGACTCACTTTTTGTGATCGGTGGTCTTATAGACTCACCCTTATCACATAAAACCATGTTTACACACTGTTTAACTAGCTTATTGTGCATTATTTCTGTCCATTTCTATGCACCCGATCACCAGAGCATATCTAGAAATGAGCTGCTCAGCTTAGTGTGGTCTCT
The DNA here is from genome assembly GCA_016271365.2 of Neoceratodus forsteri. Classification (NCBI taxonomy): domain Eukaryota; kingdom Metazoa; phylum Chordata; order Ceratodontiformes; family Ceratodontidae; genus Neoceratodus; species Neoceratodus forsteri. Next base: position 1,838,830,478 of record CM057449.1, read on the forward strand.
GTTGGACAAAAATTTCAAATAAATTAATTCTTTCTGCATCTATTTCAATATCTAGCAATCTCTTGAGGGGTGTCTAACATTTCTATGTATTTTATGCAAGTCTCAGTTCATTCTGCACAGTCTTGTTGCTACGGAGGGAGGAAGGAACATGAGTGCATTCAGATTATGACTGTGGGTGATTACAGAATGAAACATATCCTCCTTCCTTCAGTGTTTTCAGAATATTTGTTCCTTTTTTATTTTAAATTTTATTGAATTTTTCTGCAGTACATCAATATTTGTTAGATCATATTGGCATAGCCAAAAACCAAGCTACAGACATATCTCAATATTTTCACTATCTGTCCAAGGTTTATAATTGTTGCTATGATTAGGGTTGAATTAATCACCAAGTCATTATCATGCCTTAATAGCCCAAATGTCTTGATTAAATTACCATTAGCACTACCCATTATAGTCTGTCCAGTCCGGTGCCTGCCCACTAATACATAAGTGGTTGCATGGCCATTCAAAGAGTTCTACAGGACCACTTCTGACCTTACACCTGTTATATATATTAGCCAGGCATTCCACCTATTCTGGTGGAGGAGTAACTTGATTTGTAATTGTGCTGTCATTTTTTCCATCCTGCCTATGCTTAAAAGAGTGTCTTCCCATTGTGTACTCGTAGGTACCTTAGTAGTTAACCATAACTTCCGTCTTTCAGATGAGATGTTAGATCGAGGTCCCATCTGCCTGGATTGGTGGTAGTTCAGGTGGATGCTAAAGATCCCATGGCACTTGCAGAAAAAGAGTAGGGGAAATTTTTATTCAATATTCAAAAACAAAATACATATTAACATATCATCACCATCTCAAATGACACAAAGACACATAAAAATTCCTTTTTGATTTCATAAGTAAAAAGAGAAACACATACTTTCCCATATACGAAGAATATATACAACTGTATTATAAAGCCCTCTACCCCACCCAATCAACATTCCTCCATAGTTTCACAAGTATATTTTGTCCTAAGGTACGTTTTTCATATTCATAAATATTATCCAACTCCTGTATTTGAAAAAAAACATCTTGCTGTTGTACTACCTTACCTTTCAGAAACCTTAGACATCTCGCCTGCCAAATGGACCATTTTATACATACCAAAATAATCTGGATTGTACTGTTTGTCCATTTTGCCCAGGTGGCCAGGATTTGCCCTAAAACCAAAATATCATAATTTATTAACAAAAATAACTTTCCCCCCATAATTACGATAACATTTTCCAAAAATTATTTACATGTGAACAATCAAAGAAAAGATGCTGCAGTGTCTCCACAACCCCAGCACACACAGGTTCTCCACACCCTCTCTCATTTATCTGCTTATGTTTCTGATTGCTTTTTACTTGTAATTTTTGATGACCACAGAGCCAAGCAAAATCTTGCATTTTCAACGGTATTCTTGGATTTGTCATTCCTTCCAACAACAAGGTGGCATTAATTAAAGAAGGTACTATAAACACTGGGTCCTCTCGATACCAATTGTCCACTATTGTTTTATAAAACACCTTCTTCCCTTTCTCCCTACACCATGCCACCTCTATCTTCCAAGTTCTAACATACTGGTTTGTGGTTTGTACATAACTAGAGAGCATTCGTTCTGCAAGGTGCCATCTCCCTCTCCCCCACACCTCTAAAAAAGGTTTGCCCCAAAGTTGCATACTAATTTGCCCTATTCCCGGAGTCTGTAATAATAAAGGAGAAATAGAGCTAAAAAAGAAATTGCCAAATAAATAAACTAGAGGGTGTAACATATTCAAACCACCTTCTTTCTTTACTCTATATGTATGATTTCTTTTAACTGGGTTCAGCCTACTACCCCATAAAAACTGAAAAAATAAACCCCAAACTTTGGTATGCATATTATATGGCAAGGGGAGAACATGAGATACATATAAAAAAAATAGGAGCTATGTATGCTCTCAAGAGATACACCCTCTTTTTCCTAGACATCTTCCAAGTTAACCATGTCTGTACA